>CM053596.1:38949261-38991317 GCA_028646575.1 Pseudocheirus occidentalis | reverse complement strand
CCAAGAAACAAAAAGAATCAAAACATGGAACCAGAAAAAGACAACAAAATCAAAACTCCTGCATCAAAAGCTTCCAAGAAAAGTGTGAATTGGTTATAGGCCATGGAGGAGTTCAAGAAGGACTTTGAAAATCAGATAAGAGAAGTGGAGGAAAAATTGGGAAGAAAAATAAGAATGATGCAAGAAAATCATGAAAAGTGAGTCAACTGCCTGCTAAAGGAGACCCAAAATACTTAAGAAAATAATACCTTAAAAAACAGAGTAACTCAAATGACAAAAGAGGAGATGTGGAGAATGCCTTTAAAAGTCAAATTGCCTAAGTAGAAAAGGAATTTGAAAAACTCAAAGAAGAGAATAATTCCTTCAAAATTATACTGGAACAAGTGGAAGCTAATGACTTTATGAGAAATCAAGATATTATAAAATAGATCTAAACAAATGAAAAAATAGTAGGCAATGTGAAATATCTCATTGGAAAAACCACTGACCTAGAAAATAGATCCAGGAGAGATCATTTAAAAATTATTGGGCTACCTGAAAGCCATGATCAAAAAAAAAGAGCCTAGAAATCATCCTTCAATAAATTCAGGGAAAAATGCCCTGATATTCTAGAACCAGAGGGCAAAATAGAAATTGAAAGAATTCACTGATTGCCTCTTGAAGAAGATCCCAAGAAAACTCGTAAGAATATCATAGCCAAATTCCAGAGTTCCCAGGTCAAGGAGAAAATATTACAAGCTGCCAGGAAGAAACAATTTGAGTATTGTGGAAACATAATCATGATAACACAAGATCTAGCAGCTTCTACATTAAGGGATCAAAGAGATTGCAATATGATATTCTGGAGGTCAAAAGAGCTAAGATTAAAACCAAGAATCACCTACCCAGCAAAATTGAGTATAATGTTTCAAGGGAAAATAAGATCATTCAATGAAATAGAGGACTTTTCAAGTATTCTTGATGAAAAAACCAGAGTTGAACAGAAAATTTGACCTTCAAATACAAGAATCAAGAGAAACACGAAAAGGTAAACAGGAAAAAGAAATCATAAGGAACTTATTAAAGTTGATTCCTACATGGGAAAATGATAACTGTAACTCTTGAGACTTTTCTCAGTATGAGGATAGGTTGAAGGGAATATATGTGTGTGTGTGTGTGTATAGAGGGTCCATATGTATATAAATACATATGTGAGTGTGTGTGTACGTGTGTACATGTATACATAGACAGAGGGCACAGGATCAGTTGAATAGGAAGGTATGATATCTAAAAAATAAAATTAAGAGATGAAACAGGAATATGATGGGAGGGGGAAAAAGGAAGAGATAGAATAGGGTAAATTATTCCACATAAAAGAGGCAAGGGAAAACTGTTACAATGGAGGAGAAGAGCAGGAAGGTGAAAGGGAATGGGTCAACTTTATTCTCATTGAATTTGGCTGAAGGAGGGAATAACACTCATTTGGGTAGTTTACCCTACAGAAAAGTAACAGGGAAGGGGATAAGAGGGAGGATGATAGAAGGAAGAGCAGATTGAAGAGGGTAATTAGAGGCAAAAACTTTTGAAAAGGGACAGGGTCAAAGTAGAAAACAGAATAAGTGAGGATGGGATAGGATGGAGAGAAACAGTCTTTCACAATATAAACTGCTAAGGAAATGTTTTGCATAACTACACATGTACAACCTATATTGAACTGCTTGTCTTCCAAGTGGGGATGGGTGAGGAAGGAATAAGAGAAAGAGGAAATCAAAGTTTTGAAAACAAATGTTCAAAAATGCTTTTACATGTAACTGGGAAATAAGATGTACAGGCACTTGGGGTATAGAAATCCATCTTGCCCTACTAGAAAGTTAGGGGTAATGAGGGAGGATATAAGACAGAGCAGATTGGAGAAGGGGTATTCAGTAGGCTTGCTATCTTGGGGTGGGGGTAGGGGAAAGATGGGGGAAAATGTGTAACTCAAAGTCTTATGGAAATGAATGTTGAAAACTAAAAAAATAAATAAATAAGAGATTATTTTTGAAAGAGAGAGTCTAGATAGACACAGTCTAGAAATAGTTTTGTTATGTCTTGATAATTTAAAAGAAGAATGGAAAAACAAAGGATGAGGAATATACTTGCAGGAAGAAGGGAAAAGAAGATTGGAGAAAATATTTCACATGATCAGGGTGAGGAAATAGAAGGCTATACAAACAAGGAGAAAGGGAGTGGAAAGAGAACAGCCAAAATTTGAATCTCATTCTCACCTGAATTAGTCAAAAGAGAAGAATATGTGTGTGCACACCTGCACACATGCATGCACACACATGCGCATACAATTACACTTCACTGTATCAAGTCCTAAAATATTGTAAAAGAGTGAATTAATACCTGTTGCCCAAATGTTTACATATGTCTAAATGGTCAGCCTATAGAGCTCATGTGGAAGTTAAGTGCCACAAGAAATAGAGCATACAGCTTGGAATCAGGAAAACCTGAATTCAAGTCCAGATTTAGATTCTAGCTACGTGACCCTGGGCGAGTCATTTAAATTCTATCAGCTTCAATTTCCTGATCTGTAAAATGGGGATGATAATAGTACCAACCTCTGAGGGTTAGCATAAGGATCAAATGAATTAACATGTGCAATGTGCTTTGCAACCCTAAAAACGTTATAGAAAGGCTAGTTATTATTACTATACGTTCCCACGTGTGTCTTGGACAGATAGTACAAAGAAAAGTGCAACACTCTTTTAGAGAACCTCAAATGTCTGACATGAAAAAGAGGTTCATCTTTTTAATACCAATATCCTACTGACTAAAGACAACATGGCACAGTAAAGAAATTGCTGGCCTCAGAATCAGGAAGACCTGATGTTGAACCTCTGACATATGATTGCTGTAGGACCCCAAAGCAAATTCCTTAATGTCTCATTGCTTTGGACCACTCTCTAAGACTAAATCTGGGGCAGGCACCAATCTGCTTTGACAAAATACATTTCTTCACCGGAGACTTCTCTTTACCAACAAAATCTAAGTTCTAGATCTCAACCCTTAAGAAAGAAATCTACTAGAATATTATGAGCATGATACATGAAACCCCATAGTCTCTGGGGGCAGCAAAACGGCACATAAGATAGAGGAGTGGGCCTAGAGTCAAGAAGACCTGAGTTCAAATACAGCTTTAGATAACTTCCTAGCTGTGTGACCCTGGGCAAGTCACTTAACCCTGTTTGTCTCAGTTTTCTCATCTGCAAAATGAACTGGAGAAGGAAATGGCAAATCATTCCAGTATCTCTGACAAGAAAACCTTAAATGTGGTCGTGAAGAGTCAGATATGACTAAAATAATTCAACAAATAGTCTCTGAGGAATTACAGAAGTATTACTTAGAGACTACTTCTCAATCCATTATGCACCCCTATCCCCTATCACATAGAGGGCCATGATGAGGAGGCAGAGCAGGGGATAAGCAGACTATAACACAGCAAATAAATAATTATGAAAACATATAGGGATAAAAGATAATAAATGTAAAGAAATAATGGATAATAAATAAGAATAAAAAGTATAGGAACATATGACCAAAAAATAATTTGAAGGGTGGCTAGGTGGCACAGTGAATAGAGCACTGGTGCTGGAGTCAGAAGGACTCAAGTTCAAATCTGAGCTCAGACACTTACCACAAAAACTACCCATGTGACCTCGGACAAGTCACTTAACCCCAATTGCCCTGCCTTCCCCCCTCCAAAAAAAAAAAAAAAAGAAAAAATGAACTGGTCAAATGTCAAGAACAAGAAGCTACTGGCAGCCAGTCTGTGTGTTTCTCCAGTACTATCAATTTAATGGGGGGGGGGGGGAAGATGGATCCTAGAATGTTGGGTGGACTCCCTGTGCCAAACTTATAGAAAGTATGGGCAAGAAGGATTGGCTGCAATCTGTATCCTCTTCAGAGGGAAAATATACCTTGATGAGATGACTGATGATGATAACTAACCTCATCTAATCTTCACAACAACCTTAGTCGATATTAGCATTATGATCATTTTATAGTTGAGGAAACTGAAGCAAACAGGGTTAAATTACTTACCTGGAGTCACACACAACTAGGAAGTGTCTAAAGCTGGGTTGAACTTGGGTCTTCCTGACTCCTAGACCAACACTCTATCCACTGCACCACCCAGCTGCCCAGTCTATTACAGTGCTCTCTGCTAGCATGTCATTCTCCTAAAAGAAGGGAAGCTCAACCATGACAAGAACCTTCCTTCATTCCTCTTCATTTCTTCTCTAGCTGTAGCAAGCTTCTCTACCATGCCACAGAAGACGCCTCACCCTAGCAATTAATCCTATTCCTGGTCTTCTCAGGGTCTGTGATTCTGGGGGTCCCTTCCTCTGATTGACTGTTTCCTCCAAGAATCTACATTTTAAAGAAAACATCCAAGACAGACAGGTATGCCTTCATTCCTCTCCAGACTCCACCCTGACCTCTCCACATCCTCCTGAGGCACCTTCTTCCCTCACCCTTTTTCATTTCTCTTTTATGTGTTATCTTCCCCCATTAGAATGTATGCTTCTTGAGGGCAGGAACTGTCTTCTTTTTCTTGTTTTTGCGTTCTTAGCACAGTGCCTAGCACATAGTAAGGTCTCAATAAATTCTTGTGAACTCTTCCAAATGCTGAATTCTTCCCAAGGACCAGCACAGACCTATATGCAAAAGAACAAAATGAACAGATCCCAGAGATGCCCCAGTGATATACTCTTTGATATTCCAAATGAGAAGGTTTCCTTGAGAGCCATATAGTACAGTCTTTCCTGACAGCAGATGGACCAAACTTCATTACCAGGGAAGTGTGAATCCCAGAGTGTCTCACCATCGATGTGCTCCTAATGAACATCTGGGTTCCGTTTGCGTTTTTCTAGAGGAGGGGCATGAGAGTCAGAGGAAGAACCCAGTCATAGAGAAAACCAGCCCTATATCAAATTTGCATAAGGGAAAGACGGGGTTTTAATTACTCCTTTTCTTAACCTCATTGTACCTTGAGGTATTTTAACATTACTCTCCCTGGCAGGCTGGATTGATTGATTGTCTCTTGGCATTCAGAAACCCTGATTAATGTAAAACTAACCGGTCGTTCTGAACTCTGGGGAATTAATCACTTAAATGTGGGAATTACTCAATAAACCGTTCAAACACGCTATAAACCAAGCCATTAAAAATTAATCGCTCGACATCCCTGCCATGTAAACACAGCTAATAAGATTCTGGCAGCCAAGAGTGGGAATAAAGTTAAAAAAAATAAAGTTAGCCAGTAGTTCTGGACAACCAGGATGGTGAGAAGTCAAACACTGAGCTGCTGTTCAAACTTCTAGGAATGGTAGAGTTGATCCCTCTAGACGGTTGTCCATCCTCACCTGAATGGTGCTATGTAACCAATTCCATTTCTATAGCACATGAAGGTTTACTAACTTTTTTCTCTGCAGCAAATCTGCATGTAGGGAGCATGTGTCATCCGCACCCTACAAATGAGGAAAATTAAAACTCCAAGAAGTAAAGTAACTTGCCCATGTCCACAGAGCTGAAAGGATAGAGCTAAGGCTCAGACCTAGGTCACCATAAATTACAAAGACCTCTTAGAAGACTAGTAGCAAGGAGGAAGAAAGGAGGTGTACCTACAGAGTTATTGCCCACAACAATTACAGGGAGCTTAAGCAATGGTCCCTTCTCTGGAAGTATTTTTTTCTTAAAGGTTTCCTCTGGTTATGATAGCTCAAGGCAATGAGTACTCCCCAAACTAAATTTGGGGAGTACTGTGCTTTGTGACCCTTTTGAAGTTTTCTTAGCAAAGATACTAGAGTGCTTTGCCATTTCCTTCTTCTGAACATTTTACAGATAAGAAAACTGAGACAAACAAACACTATAAAGACACTATCAAGTAAGCTAGTGTCTTTATCTGGATTTGAACTCAGGTCTTCCTAACTCCAGGCTCAGTGCTCTCTCTATTGCAACACTGGAAGAGAGCTAAATTAGAGACAGCTAAACTCTGCACCTTTATTTTATGGATCAAGACAATAAGACCCAGAAGAAGTTAAGCAACTCACCCAAAGTCACACAGTAAACAGCAAAACTACTAGAGGGAAGGGAATAAGCATTTATATAGCACCTACTAAATGCTAGGGACTGTGCTAAGCATTTTACAAATATTGTTCCGTTTGATCCTTGCAACAATCTTGCAAGATATATGCTGCTTTTATAACAATTTTATGTTTGAGAGGAACTGACACAAATAGTTAAGTGACTAAGGCTAGATTTGTACTGAGGTCTTTCTAATTCCGTGATGACGACTCAACCCACTGCACTACCTAACTACCTCAAACCTAAGTCTTCCAAGACCAAATCCAACATTCTTTTCCCTTTACCAGGCTATTTCTAGACCAGAGATTCTTAACTTTGGGTTCACAGATAAATTTTGGGGATCTACAAACCACAATGATAAAGTTACATTTTTATTGTCACAAACTTCTAGCTGAAATTTAGCATTTCCTACAATTGTTTAAAGACAATAATGAGAAGGGCTGACTAGGATTCATGCCTGCCCAAGGTGCCCAGGATATAAACAAGATGTAGCAGTCCTACTCTAGAGGACTGCTAGTTTTCCTTGTGTCCTAGCATGCCAACTGCTACAGCCACACAATTATATCAGTTACTTGTTGCATGATTTTGATGACTTCACTTTTCTGCTCAAAAAAACCTTCAATAGCTCCCTATGATCTATAGGATAAGCTAAGCCCAGTGGAACAAAGGGCTAGACCTGAGGTCAATTAGCCAGCAAGCATTTGTTAATCACCTACTCCTTGCTTGGCATTGTGCTAAGTTCTGGAGATACAAAAGTAAAAAAAAATGGTCCCCTCCCTGAAGGAGTTCACAGCCTAATGGGAAAACCACATGGAAATAATTAGGGACAATCAAGTTAGAGACCGGAAAAATTGGAAATAATCAATAGGAAAAAAGCACTAGAATTAAAAGGGGTAGGGAAAAGCTTCTTGAAAAAGATGAGATGTTAGCTGAGATTTGAAGAAAGCTGGGGAAGCCAGGAGGTGGACATGAGAAGGGAGAACATTCCAGGCATGGAGAATAGTCCAGAGGAGGAAGGAATGTCTTATTTGAAGACCAACAAGATGGTCAGCCTCACTGGATAGCAAAAGACAAGGGAGAAGGGTGGATATAAAAACACTAGAGAGATGGAGTGGGGCTGGTTATTAAGAGCTTTCAACACTGAATAGAGGATTTTTTTTTGTTTGAACCTAGAAGTGTCGGGGAACCACTGGAGTTTATTGAATGAGGAATCAGACCTGAAGAAGATCTGAGTTCTTCACATCTGTCTGACTCAGGTTCCTCATATGAAAAATGAGAATAATAGCACCTGAGTCCCAGGATTTTTGTGAAAAATCAAATGAGATCATGTTTGTAGGATGTTCCATAAACATTATTGTTGTCTGTCCTTCATTCTCAAAGAGTACTGACAATATCACGAAAAGTGATGTCTTGCCTTGCACATTAATTGCCTATGAGTGAGACAGAGCTGTGTAAAGTAGTCAACCCCACTTTCTCCTCCAGAGTCATCAAAGTCCAGTGGCAAGACAAAGGTCAAGACAACTGGCAATGGCCCAGGATGTGGTGGGTAATCGTGAAAATCTTAAAGAACTATATAAATATTAGCAATTATTATATTATTATTTGATGCCTCCTACAATCTGGATCTAAACCACTTTTCAAATTATTTCCCTTCACTTATCTTCCAATTCTTGCCAGACTGGATTACTATAGCTTTTCCTTCTTTCTCCCACACCTCTGTTTGGGCAGGTGGTCTCAAATGCCTACAATACCTTTTGCCTGTTGAAACATTTATCTTCCTTCAGACTCAGCTATCACCTTCATGAAATCTTCCTTAATTCTCTCTCCACCCCTTTCCCCACCTATGAGATCAAAGCTCTCTTCCTTCATATTTTCCTGGCTAACTTTGCCTGGATCTCTCCTTCTTTCCCATTATATTCTACCTTGCATCATACTCATGTGGGTATATGTGTTTTCCCACCCCTGCTCCCATTAAAATGAAAGTTCTTTGAAGGTATAAGTTGTGCTGTTTCCATCATTATCTCCCCAATACCAAGCACAGGACCCAGCACACAGGAGGTGGTGAGTAAATGCATCATTTATAATCGCAGAGTTGCTACAATGCCAGGCATCAGGTTCCATCCTGAATCTCTTTTTCTCATATACCTGACTATATGTACAGTTGTAGAATATCTGTTCTCTGTCCTGGGGAATCTCTGTTTAGCACATGTTCTAACATCATTAACAATAAATAGTTTCTGAGGCAACCAAGGCTCTAAGAGGTACTAGCTTGCTCAAAACTATGCAGCTAAAAAAATGTCAGGTGTGGAATTCAAACCCCAAGTGTCTTAACTTCATCTTGAGCTTTGTGCTTCTTCTTTTCAAAACTTTGTGCCTCTTTTCTTCTATATAGGTCTATATCCTCCCTCCATCATCTCAGCTCTCTTAGTCTATGATCCCTGGAGGAAGAGATCTTGACTTTTCCTTCATCCTTCCCCAGGAAAAAGGTATTAGAGGGTACTCAGGCAGTAACATAAATCAATCTTCCAGTTAACCTAGGAGCCTCCCATTAAGCAAGCTCTGTCCAACGTACCAATTAGAGGAAGATACTCCTATTTCTTCCTTTATTGTATTTTACTCAAACAATTATACAGTATTTAATTGTACAACATCTACATACAGACACCCAGCATTCCTAACCAAAGGGGTTCACCAGGCTGGAAAAATACTAACAATTAAAGATTTAGAGCTGAAAAGGACTTTAGAAATCACCTGTTTCAACTACCTCATTTACCAAGGAGGAAAGAAAACCAGGAAAAGTTCACTAATTTGTTCAAGGTCTCACAGCTCATTGGTATCCAAGACAGCATTTGGTAGATTTTAGATCTTCCTGACTCCAAGTCCAAAACCTCATCCACCAGATGCTGCTGCCTTTCTTTGGGTATGTTTTAGACATGTTTCTTTTTCAGAACTGTATTGGACTTGATAGCCTCTGAGGTCCCTCCAGATGATGTGATTCTCTACTATCCCCGACACTGACAAGAGAAAGCCATCTAACATGCCCCATTACAGTCAATATTCTATAATGAAAGACCATGGAGAGTTTAAAGTCTCCTACCCTAGAAAATACTTAAGCTTTAGTGTAATAGAGGAGGAAGTCCTAACCCAGAGAGCTGACTTTGATTGCCAGCTCTTGCCACTTATCTTGATTTCACAGAGTCATTCAAAGAAAAAAAAATGCATCAAACTTAAAGAGATGGAGACATTAGTACCATGATTTCAGTCTGCAAAATTTCTGGGATGGAGGCAAAACAGTGGACCAGATGACCTCTAGTGTTCCCTGATTACTATTCAGAATCAATGGAAATATATCTCTAGAACCAACTATAACAAGTTAACCCATACCTTGGTCAGTTTCAGGGTTTTCAAGGAATATAGATAAAAGCTTGACCTGAGTCAATCTAACTATAGGTATTATTGTTAGGTCATAAACCACTAGCAGAATACATATTCATACCAAAAATATAGAGTTAAACATGTGTGTATACCCTATTTCCCTGACATTCCCAGGTCTTCACTTTGTCCTAGTATATGGAAGTGAATCTATCTCCACGTGTAGCTGGATACCATGATACCAATTGGTTCTAGGTGGCCCACAGATGTTAGGGACTATCGAGTTTTTTTTATTAAAATTGGCAAAAAGAGTTGAAGCTTGAGCCAAAAGTGACTGGATTTTGTTTACCATAGAATACCCTATGCATGAACAGGTTAGTAAAGCCCTACTAGGGCTGGCAAAACTCCTTCAGAGTCAGGGGCTGCCTTTATGTGTATTTAGTCACCACTGCTCTGTTGACATAGGAAGGTCATAGGACCATAGATTTAGAACCTTTAAGGGATCTGAGAGACTATGTAAATCAGCATCATGATACAGGGGCAAGGATCCTGGCATGAGATGATAGGCTCAAAGATGGACATCTTGAAGAACTACAGAAGCCACTGCATCCAATCATCTCATTTTACAGACACAGGTACTAAATGATTTTCTCAGGGTCACACAGCTAAGAAGTGTCTAAGACAGAATTTTAACCCAGGTCTTCCTAGATCTAGCTGGTGTTCTATACAAGGTATCACGTGACCTTTCAGATTGTATTTCTGACTGCCTTAGTTTCCTAAGATAGAGTATTGGACTAAATGGTCTTAGAGGTCCTTTCCAGATCTGGAACTATCAAGCTACAAACCTCCTCGCAGGGTGAGCTAACTAGCCTATGTCATAAGGGTAGGGGTAAATGACCTAATTTTCAGAGCTTTGTAGGATGGATTCTTCATGGCAAGTTCAACCATCAAAGATATATGTACCTCCATAAAACAACCATATAAGTTATATTTCACTTGCAAACTTATCTCTAGCTACCTCTCTCCCCCTCTGCCAGCTTTTCACTGACTAAAGAATGTGAGTTTATACAGTGGTTATGGATTAAAAGCTTACAAAGTAGCTTCCTACAAAATAACCTAGTGGGACAAGTAATTCAAGTACTTTGTACCTTTTTACAGAAGGGGACATGGAGGCTCAGAGAGGGAATGTGGTTTCCTCAAGGTTACAAAGAATCAGGTTACATAGAAAAGGATCAGGGATAAGACTCAAATCCCAGTCTCCTGACTCCCAAACAGAACCTAAGGCATTTCTTCTATTTCACTTATTTCTTCCCTCCCTCCAACCTTGACATACTTTCAGGAAAAGCTGTGTACCCCAAAATATATACAGCTACAGTAAGTGAATTGTGTCAGTAAACTTAGCTGTTTCACCCCCCTACCCTGACTCTTTGGGGTACCATGTCAAACCTAGGTCTAGTCTCCACCCCCTTTTCTGGTGCCCTTCCTACTAGAGCATCCCAGAGGTTCCCAAATAAATCCCCAGAGTGCCAGGCTAGGCACACTCCATAACCAGGGCAGATGCAGGGTGCCATGGGGTTACCTATGTTACTGCTGACTTTAGCTCCTCCACCCTGGTGGGAGACACAGAAGGGGGACATCTGTATGCCTGCAGCTGCTGTAGAATGCAGGGAGCTGCCTGCTGGGCTTCCTGACTTTCATCAGCTCCGTTGGAAGGCCTGGGGAGGATTCCCAGGGTTCAATCCCAAGCAGGAAGTATGGGTGATTAAATGATACCATTTACCCGATGCCAAGTTCTCCAGTTCCATCGAAATCTTGTAATGGTCCAAGCTCAGCCTCAGCATGGAAACAGCTACATGCTCATATCCCAGTTGTCTTCTGTAATTACTACAGACACAATATGAGCTGGGGAGGCATGATCTCTATTGAAATTGTGGGACTGGAAAGAACACTGAGGAATTCCAGCATCCTGCCTGAAAGTCTTGGTGCTGGTTTTGACTCCAACTATTCATGATGGGAGATACTTTACGGAACCTCAACACTGACCCCATCACTGCAGAGATCAGGAAACTGAGTCCCAGGGAAGTTAAATGGTCTGTCCAGTATCACATTGTGAGTTAGTGTCATCACTGCTACTACAACCAGCTCTTCTTACTAAGTCCAATTCACTTTCTACTGTGCCATAACTTTGGCTCAGGGGTTGACTGGATGAACAGAGAAGGGACTGTTTGACCTCCAAGATTCAAGGGCACCATCCTAGTGTTTAATGTGATCTTCTCTTCTACAAAGTCCTCTTTCATGTCATACCCAACTCTCACCTCGAGATAAAACCCCCTCTCCTATTATGTAGGGTCTCAGTGGTGACAAACCTATACAAAGCCCTTTGTTATGGGCTTTACACATCAGAGATTTAAGAAGAAAGAGGACCTCTCACTACAAAAATACCCCCCAAAAGTTTTTACTTCCAAAGAATCATGGCAATACAGTGAACTAAGTTGTGACTTTTTCCCATAGGACTCTAAGCCATGACAGATTCCCCAAGGAATGATTTTTTTAAAGCTCAGTTTGAAATTAAAACAGTCACTGAAACTAGACTGGGACATATCAAGTCATAGCAAGGAATGACTGAACAAACCAATACCACGTGGAATCATTTCTAAGGCTTGCTGGTTTTGTCACCTAACATTGGCCACCCCACTCCCTCCTGCCACTTTTCAACCACCATTTTTTGCTGTCTTTCTCCATTAGAATGTACACTTCTTGTTGGCAGGGATTGTCTTGGCTCTTTGTTTTGCAATGCTAGTAGCCCAGGACCTGGTACATAGTAAAACATGTATGAAATGTGCCAGACACTAAGCTAAGTACTGTACAAAAATTCTCATTCTATCCTCATAATTACCCTGGGAAGTTTTGTTGTGCAGTTGTTTCAGTCTCTTTGTGTGCCCATTTGGGGTTTTCTTGGCAAAGAAACTGGAGTAGTTTGGAATTTCCTTCTTCAGCTCATCATACAGATGAAGAAACTGAGGGAAATAGAGTTAAGTGACTTTCCTGGGGTCACACAGCTGGTAAAGTGTCTGAGGCTGGACTTGAACTCAGGTCCTGTGCTCTACCAACTGAGTCACCTAGCTGCTTTTTGTGTAGATCCAGTTATTCTCCTCATTTTACAGTAGAAGAAATCAAGGTAGGAAGAGGTTAGGTGACATGCCCAGGATCACACACTATTAATATATTCTGAATTTGGGATGCAGAAGATGAAAAAATCTAGACATAATCCAACATATATCCTAGACTCAGTGAAAGGTATCATTTGTCCCTGAAGAATTTGTGTGTGAGTGAGCGAGTGAGCGAGTGAGCGAGTGAGCGTTGTCTCATGGACTAAAAATGTACAGAAAAAAGTCGAGAAATTCAAAGCTCTCAAGAGTAGAATTCTGAAGGTAGGGAAACAATTTGGATGTTTCCTATTGGTTTGGTCAGATGTGCACAGAGAACTCACCAGTCAACCTGAATTTCAAAAAGGCATGGAAGCAAGAGAAAGTCATGGAGAATGAAAATGAAAGCCTGGCATAGACTTGGAAACAGAGTGTCGAGGGCATCGAAGCTCAGTGGAAATCCCAAGGTCAAAAAGTGCTGTTCCCAAGAGTGAGGAAAAGAAGAGAATCAAAGAAGGGATGGTATTGACTGATAACAGGGAAAACATAGGGCTGGTCAATTCTTGTTGGGGCTTCTGTTTTCTCTGCCAAGGAGAATTATCTTTGGAGTGGAACAGACAGAACAAAAATAGATAATAGGGAATTCAAAACCAATACAAATGGGGAGATAGTGAATGCTTAATGGATGTAGCAAGCTGCGTCCCAGGATATGGAAAGAAGTGGCAGATCTAATTGCAGAATTTCTGTTAGTGGTCTTTGAAAGACTGAGGAGAGTGGGACAGGGACTTCAGGCCTGAAAAAGAATCAATTGTGTCCTGATTTTAAAAGAAAAAAAAAGAATCCACAAATTCTGGAATCATACACTTGATTTTGATTCCTAACAAAGCATAGGATACATTATTGAAAAAACTTTTACTGAAGACATAACAACCTTCTGGCAAGACTTGGACTGTTGGCAAAAGAACCCGAGTTATTAAAAACCCTCAGAGTTGTATTTCTTCCCAGTTTGGAAGAAAGGAAGCTAGCATGGAATGAGAACTAGAAGGCATATGTTGGATGTCATGGCATGCATTTATAATCCCTGGGGGAGGGGTTATATTATATAGGGGAGGCTGAGACTGGTGGATTGCTGGAGGTCAGGAGTTCTGAGCTGCAGTAGAACTAAATTTGATTGGGTGTGATGGGGAGATACTATCAAAAAAATCTGAAAGGGAGGGCTGGAGAAGTGGGAGGGAGTCTAGGAAGAGAGAAGGAGAATCGAGAGTAGGAGGGAAGGGAGAAAATTAGAAAATAAGATAAGAGTTCTTCCCCCAAGGCAGGTGTAGCAATAGTTGTGACAGTATCCATAGTCACCCTCCTCAAACTCATGTCTCTGAGGGAATGGAAGGGGTATGAACTAGAGGGTCATGCAGCAAGTTATAAGACTTTTTTAAAACCATTGGCACTCATTCAAGTGGCTACTGCACTAAAGAAAAAAACAGACAGGATATGAAGAATATGAAGAATTGGTGGTCTTTGTCCCCTTCTACTGATTTTCTATGGCTAGGTTCAATTGGCACCATTTCCCAGAAATATTCCTTTATTCTGCTAAAGATTGCACCTGACAGATCTAATCTTATTTCTCATAAACACCTATAGTTGACTTGGTTCTGGGAATTTCCTTATGTCCATTTGTACATGTCACAAGGGTGAAGGACAACTCTGAGAGCCACACAAGAGAAAATGTCTTTTCCTAGTGTAAAGCTGAGATCTCAATCCCCTCCCCCAACCTGTTGTTAGAATGCTCCTCTCTCTCCCTCTCTCTCTCTTCCCTTCTCCCCCTCCCTCTCTCTATCTCTCCCTCCCTCCCTTTGCCTCTCTCTGGAATGACAGAATGATGAGCCATTCATAGGTTTTATAACTATACTTCCAAAGGCAGAATTTACTCTGAACCTGGGCATTTCAGTTTTTCCCATCAGACCCTGAACCTAACCTGTTGCAACACCCCATGTTGTAATAACAAAGAGCCAACATCAACCACAGGTCATGCCACACTAGCGAGGTTTTTTTTTTTGTACTATTACTAGACTGTTCAGAGAAATGTTGTAGCTCTAATTTACCTGAACATTAACAAAGCATTCTACAGCTTCTCTCATATCATTGTTGTGGACAAAGGAAAGAGATTGGCTAGACCATACAGTTAGATTTGGGAACTGAATGAAGGCCTGGACCCAAAGAATGGTCATTAAGTGGTTCAGTTATAACCTGGATAGAAGTCTCAAGTATCACACCCCAAAGCTGTCCTTGGTCACATCTTTACCAATGACTTGGATAAAAGCATAGATAAAGTGCTTGGTCAAATTATCTTTGTGTTGTCAGATATCCTTCTGGGAATGCTATATGTTTGTAAGGCATAGAATAGTATCATCTTTGGAGAATTAAATTTGTGGGTCAGGTAAAATAAACTAATGGTAAGGTACATGATGACCATGAGGATACTACAATACTACCAACAAAGAATATGAAAAATATAATATGACCAGTAAAAAGAGGTAAGCTTATCAGATAATAAGAGTAATAGAAGACTGACAGTTGCTGGTACCCAGGAAATGGCAAGAGATTAAGAGGAAAGCCCTTCAGCATAAGTAGAACCTTTACAGAGGATTTATAGGAAGACACAAAGAAGGGTCACACCATACTGAGGATGGATCTCAATTTGAACCATTGGAGAGAATGCCCACATTAAGAAGATCACAGATCTCAAATACTAAAATAGTATGAGGGAAGTTCTCTATTGATCAAGGTTCTTGAATTAGAATGGGATAGAGTTAGCAAAGCCTACTCGAACTTGGGGTACATGCCTATAATCCCAGCCACTAAGGCATGCTGAGGCTAGCAGGTTGTTTAGGTTTGGAAACTCTAAACTAGAGAAAGACTGGTGTCCTCACTCAGTCTGATACCAGTGTGGCAATCCCTTGGAAACAGAGGGCCACCAGGCCCAGAGATGAACTGGTCTAGGTCAGAAATGGAGAAAGTTAAATCTTCCATGCTGATCAGCAGTAGGATCAGACCCCATGAGTAGATACTGTACTTCAATCCTGGGCAAAATAGGAGACCTAGTCCCCTAAAATCCACAAACATAAATTTTTAAAAAAACACCAAACAAAAGAAAGCAAAATAAATACAAAAAAGTTAATAAACTAACCATCAATAAAAGAGAATCTACAAGTGAGGACTGGCTGACTACCTGTTGGAGATGCTGTTTAGGGTACAACAGCTCAGGGTCACCTGGATGACCTCTGAGATTTTTTCTAAGCTAAAATTCTTCTACCTAGAGATAAAATGAAGCCAATATACAATAGAATCACAGATTTTGAGATGGAAGAGTCCATGGACTAGGACAACTTCCTCATTTTACAGATGAGAAAGTTGAGACTCAGAGAGAAAAGATGCCTTGCCACAACTAGGTAAATGGCAGAAGCCAGATGTGAATGCAAATCTTCCTGCTCCCAAAGTCATGGCTCACAACCACCACTGCCATCCAACAAGTCTGAATGTCAGATTTCAGTAATCTAGTGGATCAACAAATTACCACATGAGGAAGCTGTTGGGAAGTCTGTTGGGAGAGCCTTCATGATCTCCACTTGGGCTGGGCAGATTAAACCCCAATGTGCCTTCTCCACATATTGGCATAAAGAGCAAAGTTCCTAAGATTCATGCACTCCCACAGCTTCAAGGCTAGTAGTAAGTGTCAGAGCCAGAAATGGAGTCCAGGTCCCTTTCCATTGCTTCTGCTTCAGTAGACTGACCTGCATGCTTCATTAAGAATTAACTTCAAAGACAGTCGAGTAAGAACAAGGACTTGCCTGAGATCTCCCCCAAATCCCTCCATATACCTGTAAAAAATGAGTCTAAACAAATTACAGAGCTACAGAACCCACAAAATGAGTAAAATATATCTCCAGCCCAAGACAGTCTGGAAGGCCTACAGGAAGGGTCTATCACACTTGTGGAGTGCACTCCAGTGCGGGCAGCAACACAGACAGGGCCAAAGCAGGCCTCAGGGCACTGAATCTGGCAGTTAACAGACTTCTTAACCCACAAATGCCAAAGACAGCATAGAAGGTCAGTGGGAAAATTCTGTGGGACCTAGATGAAAGAGGATCAAGATCTGTGTGGGGTCAAGTCCCAGCCCCCAGGGCAGCAGCTGTGGTGGCAATGGCAGCAGCAGCACCAGCTGCTTCTGGAGCTCTGGGTCCATAGATGTTATGGAATTGAGCATACAAAATCCTTGAAGCCTGGGACAGTACATCTACTCCTAACCCCACCCCCACTGGAAGCAGAATCCTACCCTGATAAAGAGTTAGAAAGTCAAATATTTGGCTGGGAAAATGAGCAAATACCAAAAGAAAAATTCAGACTATAGAATCTTACTTTGGTGACAAAGAAGATCAAAACATACAACCAGAAGAAAAGAAAGTCAAAGTTTCTGCATCAAAAGCCTCCAATAAAAATATGAATTGGTCACAGGCCAAGGAAGAACTCAAAAAGGATTTTGAAAACCAAGTAGGAAAAATAGAGGAAAATTGGAAAAAGAAATGAGAGTTACACAAGAAAATCACGAAAAAATGAGTCAACAGTCTGTTAAAGGAGACCCAAAAAAATACTAAAGGAAATGACTCCCTAAAAAATAGACAAACCCAAATGGCAAAAGAGATACAAAAAGTCAATGAGGAGAAGAATGTCTTAAAAAACAGAATTGGTTAAATGGAAAAGGCCCAAAAGCTCACTGAAGAAAATAATTCCTTCAAAATTAAAGTAGAGCAAATGGAAGCTAATGACTTTGAGAAATCAAGAAATTATAAAACAGAACCAAAAGAACAAAAAAAATAGAAAACAATGTGAAAATCTCATTGGAAAAAATGACTGACCTGGAAAATAGATCTAGAAGAAAAAATTATAAAATGATTGGACTACCTGAAATCTATAGTCAAAAAAAGAGCCTAGACATCATCTTTCAAGAAATTATCAAGGATAATTGCCCTGATATTCTAGAACCAGAGGATAAAATAGAAATTGAAAGAATCTACCAATCACCTTGTGAAAGAGATTCCAAAAGGAAAACTCCTAGGAATATCATAGCCAAATTCCAGAGTTGCGAGGTCAAGGAGAAAATATTGCAAGCAGTGAGAAAGGAACAATTCAAGTATTGTAAAAATACAATCAGGATAACACAAGATATAGAAGCTTCTATGTTAAGGGATTGGAAATCTTGGAATATGATATTCCAGAAGTCAGAGAATCTAGGATTAAAACCAAGAATCACCTACCCAACAAAACTGAGTATAATACTTCAGGGGGAAATATGGACATTCAATGAAATAGAGGACTTTCAAACAAACATTCTTGATGAAAAGGCCAGAGTTGAAAAGAAAATTTGACTTTCAAATATAAGAATCAAGAGAAGCATGAAAAGGTGAACAGGAAAGAGGAATCATAAGGGGCTTATTAAAGTTGAACTGTTTATATTCCTACATGGAAAGATGATATTTGTAACTCATGAGACCTTTCTCAGTACTAGGGTATTTGGAGGAGATAGAAAAATAGACAGACAGATAGACACATGGCACAGGATGAGTTGAATATGAAGTGATGATATCTAAAAAATAAAATTAAAGGGTAAGAGAGGAATGCATTGGGAGGAGAAAGGGAGAGATAGAATGGGTTAAATTATCTCTCGTAAGAGACAAGAAAAAGGTTTCACAATGGAGAAGAGGGGAGAGGGAATGAGTGAATCTTACTCTTCATCAAATTAGGCTTAAGGAGAGAATAACATACACACTCAATTGAGTATCTTACCCTACAGGAAAGTGGGGGGGGAGGGAATAAGAAGGGGGAATGATAGAAGAGAGGGCAGATTTGAGGAGGGGACAGTGAGAAGTAAACACTTTTGAAAAGGGACAGGGTCAAAGGAGAAAATAGAATAAGTGGGGATGGGATAGGATGGAGAGAAATATAGTTAGTCTTTCACAATATGACTATGACAAAAGTGCATAACTACATATGTATATGCATAACTACACATGTATAACCTAAATTAAATTGCTTTTCTTCTTAATGAGGATGAATGGGTAGGGAAGGGAGAGAATTGGGAGCTCAAAGTTTTAAAAACAAATGTTAAAAATTGTTTTCACATGCAACTGGGAAATAAGATATACAGGCAATGGGGTACAGAAATCTATCTTGCTCCACAAGAAAGTAAGGGGGAAGGAGATATCATGGGGGCATGATAGAAGGGAGGGCAGACTGGGGAAAGGGGTAATCAGAATGCAAGCCATCTTGGAGTGGAGGGAGGGGAGAGATGGGGAGAAAATTTGGAACCCAAAATCTTGTGGAAATGAACGTTGAAAACTAAAAATTAATTAATTTTTAAAAGAATTAGCTACATTTGCAGGTACCTGAGACCAAGAAAAGACATGTGGCAGTCAAGTTAAGAAAGTGTTCACGCTAAAAATATCCAGGCAGTTAAAAAAAATACTCAATGCTTTGCCCCTCCTGAATACAACTCCAAGGTATGTGTGGAAAGGTCTAGGAATCAGCTATATTTTAGAAGTCCCAGAGCAGAGGATTCTTTAGAAAAGAGCCACCAGGAGGAAGAGGAAGTTGCCGGGTGATTCAGCATCCCTGAGTAAAGCTGGAACCTGCAAAATCCATAACAATCTGAAGTTTATAGGATCATAAATATAAAACTGGAAGGGACCTTGGAGGCCATCGAGTTCAATCCTGTCATCTTCCAGATGAGGAAACTGAGTCAGGTAGGTAGTATAGTGGATAGGGCACCATTCTGGAGTTAGAAAGATCTGAGTTCAAATCCAGAATCAGACCCTAACTAGCTGCACAACCCAAGGTAAGTCACTTAACCACTGTTTGCCTCAGTTTTCCCAAATGTAAAATGGGGGTAATAACAGCATCTACCTTGAAGGGTTGTTGTGAAGCTCAAATGAGATTATTTATGTAAAGCACTTAGCACAGCTCCTGGCACATAGTAGGTATTATACAAATACTTATTCCCTTAAGGTCATCTGCCCTAAATCACACAAATAACAAATGATGAAGTTAAGATCTGAACTGAGGTCTCACGTCTCCAATGTCAAGTCTTTCTGCCAACTTCTTTGATATTCTATAGAGCAGTGGTTCTCAACCTGTGGTTTGCAACCCCTTTGGGGATTGAACAACCCGTTCACAGGGGTCACAGGGGTTGCCTAAGACCATCAGAAAATACATATTTCTGATGATCTTAGGAACAGAGACACCACTCCTCTATCCATCTCCAGGCGGGTCTGCCCACATGCAGATACACCCACATGAGAGTATTAAAGGGTCATGGCATTAGGAAGGTTGAGAACCACTGCTATAGAGCATGATAGAAGGCTGGGAGATGAGACAGAGACCAAGCACCCAGACAGAGGCAAGCTGTGCAGTAGACTGAAATTAGATCTTTCCTCAGGTATTACCTATGTGAACCTGAACAAGTAACTTGATTTTTCTGGGCCTCAGTTTCCTCATCTGTAAAATGGAAGGGGGGCAAGAAGAAATTCCCCCTTCAACAAAGTCCTCAATTCCTCTCACATGACTGGACTCCTTCCCCACATCCCTAAAGGGATTCAGCCACAATGCTTTCCTCCCTCCCCCGCCACCAAAGTAAGCCCATTTCACCAACTAGTGAAGGCAGAAGGAATTCTCCTTACCTGAAAGCAGAGGCATAATTATTCCCTGTTCAACACAGTCAGATACTAGTAACATTCCTCTTTGGGAAGCTTTTAATAAAACAGTACTATATTAACATCTTGCTCACCTTGGCTGCTTACAAGGAAACAAGCCCTTCAGAGATACAAGCTGGGATCAGATGTTCCCAGACAGACTTCTGAGCTGGGGTAAAATGAGCCAGAGTTACTACTGAGAAGCCTTCAGGAGTGAACCCAGTCCATGTGACTCTAGAACTTCTGGGGAGGGTGGGGCCGAAGAGGGGAAAAACGGGAGACGTATAGAACCATTTCATCCTCTGGGTACTTCTTTAGCAGAGACAAGAGAGCAAGTCCAGGGGGAAAGGTGCTTTATTTACTAGAATAATAACTGTAGTTGGAATGATGTTTGTTGGCTGAAATATTTAACTTCTTTCTAGCACCTACCATGTAGAGAGAGCACTCTTCCAGGTACAGGAAAGACAAAATTCAATGACTCTTTGTCCTGAGAAGCTCACAAGTCTAGAGGGAGGAAAAGACTCCAACAAAGCTTGCTATAATACATAGTACTATAGGAGAAAAACAGAATCCTGGGTAAGGTTTAGGGGAGGGGTGGGGCAAGAAATCAGGGGCAACTTCCTGAGAGGCAACATTTCAATTCATTTCAACTCAATAACCACTTCTCAAGGACTTTCCAGGTGCCATGCACTGAGCTAAGGACACAAAATCAAAAACCAAAGCATCTCTGCCCTCTAGAAACTTAAAGATTCCACAAGCAAAGAACAGAAGAAGGATGCCCTGTTCAATCCTGGGATTGCTCGCCCTGACCAAGGACATATAGCCTACCGCTAGGACCCTGAAGTGAGGGCATGAAGGCAGGCAATAAACTTGGCCACTCATGGCACCCATGTTGCTTCTGGGACTTGTCTATTGACCCCAGGTATAGGCACATCAGCTCTCTCTCTGTGCTTCAGATTGGGGGGGGGGGAGGAGGTGGGGTGAGAATGACTCAGTCATGCAGTTATCTGACTATCCACCTTGCACATCAGGGATAGGGGAGACAAAGAAAGACAACCTTATCTCTTTCTCTCAAGAGGTTCCTATGCAGTTTGATACAGGGAGCAGAATGCTAAGTTGGAGGTTGAATTCCAGTTCTAATATTTCATCATAAATGGCATTTATGTAGCACTTTTAGGTCTACAAAGTGTTTTACATATATTATCTCATGTGATCTTTCCAACCCTATGAGGTAGGTGCTATAATTACCTCCATTTTTCAGAAGGGAAAACAGAGGTTGGAAGTGGTTTGGTGGAAGTGGTTTAATGACTGTCACACAGCTAGTAAGTGGCTACGGTAAGATTAAAACTCAGGTCTTCCTGATGTGAATTCTCTCTACTGTACCACCTAGCTTCTTTCCAGCTGTGTGATCCTGAACCAATCACTTCCCATATAACAGATGAGGAGACAGGCTTGGAAGGACTGATAGTATGCCTACCTACTGTAGCATAAGATTCTTGCAATAAAAGTGAAAGTGTTATAGAAATATAAGATTAATATCTAGTTACTTGCAAGTCTGTTCCTCAGTTTCCTTAGCAATGAAAAGGAAATAATCATGCTTGCACTGCCCACTTCACAGGGTTGTGATGAACTTTGCACACCATTACAGAATGGTGAGTTATCAGGAAAGAAGATGTCATAGGGTCTGAAATAGGCTATATCCTTGTGTCTGCTTTCTGCATCCCCTCCCTCTTCCCCTAACCTTACAGCTACTCAAAATCTGTCACTACATTTTCCCTGCTTTTTATCCATTTCCCCTGTATGCCCACTATTTTCAATTAATAATGAGAGGTGGGTGCCACCGACACACACAAAATTCTAATAAGCTATGGAACAGGGATCCACCAATGAGAGAGAACCTAGTTCCGCTGGGTCGGCAGACTGGTAAGGGAAGATGGCCAGCTACATCAGAAAAGGCGGGAATTCCAAGCCAAGGAAGAAGACAGATGAAAGAGAAAGAACTATGAGAAGCCTCATTACCAATCTGAAGAAATCAGCTTGGGCTGAGGGTGCTGGGTGTTTTTCCCCCCCAATCTCCTTATCTCACGTGAAACATTTCTGACACTAATCAGAGATCCAGCCCCTTGGGAGCCAGCAATAATGATTAATGGTGTTAAATATAGCCAGAGATTGCTGGGGTAAAATTAGGTGCCATGCATAAAACATCACTGTTCCTCGTTAGATAGTCAAATTAGCACAGCTAATGTGTTTGATGGAAGCTTTGGTGGACCTTGGGCCAGACATTGGGAGGGTCTGGTCATTCCCATGGTGCCTTCACCACATCTCTAGGTATGTGGCTGCTACCAAGAGCTGAGAAATACTTGTGTTATCATTATCTTCATCATCATTATTATAATTATTATTGAGGGAGGAAGCATAGTTCAGTGGATTAGTTCAGTGGATTGAGCAATGACCTCTGATATGTATTGCCTGTGTGACCCCAGGGAAATCATTTAATGTCTCTGGGCCTTAGATTTCCTCATTAGCCAAATTAGGAGATTGAACTACATCATGGATTAGAGCTTGGAGGCCATCTATTTTAACTCTAGCATTTTACAGATGAAGAAACTGAGGCCAAGGAGTTTAAGTGACTTGCCCAATGTAGCATATTCCTAACTCTAACTCTAAATAAGACCCTACTGTAACACAGGGAGCAAGGGACAGGGCTGGGATTTGAACCAAATGTCTTCAGCTCCAAAGACAGTAAATTTTCCACTGACTCATGACCACCTAGATGCCTTCTGCTTAAAATGAAAATAATAATTCCTATTTCTCTCCTGCTTTCAAGGTTTAACCCAGTTTTCTCACAGCAATGATGTAGAGAATGTATTACTAGACAGCATTATTCCCATTTAACAGATGACTTGCACCATCATACTCCTATGCCTAGGCAGAGCCAGAAATACCAACACTCTATAGTTATATGGTAGGGGTCTGGCACAGGACAGAGCCTATCAGTTTCCTAAGTCAACATAGCCTCCCCACATGGAATTATTGGAGGCTTGTTTTTAAGGAATGATCATGTGTAAGCTGTGAAAAGCCTACAAAGCATGTGTAGCACAGACGTTCCATAACTGGTTCTGGTTGGCCAGTTTTGTGATGAAGGGGATGTTCTTCCATCAGCCTTATCATCATTCAAAATAAACCTAGCAGTCTCATCTGCTCCTTCCTGACCTCAGTCTCGTTTTGCCTTCTTGACATACATCAGGTGGTAGGAGAAAATGAATCATCTCCATTTAACAGAGGCTACCACATCCTGGTGCTAGCCCCTCACCCCACCATCACCACTACCCTCAGACCTTGCTTAAGCCACAGCCTCCAATTCTCCAGCAAGTGACCATGTCAACATCTTTACCTACGCTCACTGTATCTTCATTATCATCAATAACTGAATTAGCAAGTGGACCTGGGATTTCATCTTACAGGTATAAATTCTATCCTAGGAGTGGAGAACCTGCTCTTTCTTCAGAAGAAACAACCTTGACAAGTAGGCTCTCTACAAGCATTATCCCCATCTTATAGATGAAGAAACTCAGGCTCGCAGAGGGAAGGTGGTTTATACAAGAATAGAAAGCTGGGCAGTGATGGAATCAGGATTTAAACCTCAGTCTCTTGACTCAGCCCACAACTTTCCACCAGACTTTGAGCTTGGGATGTCTGCTCTTTTCATCACCATCTCCCTCCCCTCTCTCCTTCACTTCCCAGAGATTCACAATAGCAGATGGGGTGAGGAGACATAACAAGCACATCTTGACAGAGAGCAAGTAGAGTGTTGGCCTTACTCCATTTACAAGGTGATCTAAAGATGAATCTGTGTAATGTTTGAATTGGCTTTTGTTGGTATAAAGTAAACTTCCCTTGGGGGCACCCAGCATATGCTATGGTATGCCCCCAAAGAGGACCCCAAAACAGATACTACATGGTCATATCTACCATTACCCTGACTACCTGGTATGAGTTAGATCAAGGGCTACTAGATGTCAATAACTAGGATTCAGTGTTTACTTTTGTCTATATGTCTCTGTTCATATATCTCCCTCCCTCCCCCTCCCTCTCTCCCTCTCCATCAACATCCCTCATTACTAGACTCTGCTAGTCCCCCTTCCCAAGGGCACCATATGATTCACTGTATAAAGTAAAACAACCTTTTAAAGTGACTTCATGGAGAATCTCCTTAGCAAAGGGGTTCTGACCATATTAAGGATTACCAGAAAATACTGGAAACCCCAGTTAGAACCTGACTTCCTATCCCCTCAAAAAGACCATTCAACCACCATTAAGAGTGTCCAGATTCATAGCCCACAGAAAACGAGGCTCAGATTTTAGCCAATGTGGGTGAGGCGATCTCACAAGTTCATAGACTCGGAACAAGAAGGAACCTTAAAGGCTATCCAGTTTGTGTACTCACAAACACACGTACACACACACACAGAGACACATATACACATATAATATTATATATATATATATATATATATATATATATATATTGCAGCTTAAAAAAAAAACTAAGGCCCCAAGATCACACAGGAAATAATTGGCAGAGCCAGAATTCAAACAGGGGTCTTAATATTCCCAAACCAATGCTCTTTCCACTATAAAACTCTGTCTCTCTCCTGGTAAACAAATAACTCCATAAATCATAGATTTAGAGTGAGGAAAGAATTTAAATGTCTTTGAATCAGAGCCAAATTTTACAGTTAAGGAAACAGAGGCACAGAAAAGTTAAGCCCATGGCCAGACGAGAGCCTGAGGTATGAGGACCTCAGTCCTCTGACTCCAAATCCAAGGCTTTTTTTTTTTTTTTTTGCTATGCCATGCTAGTGTTAGGCAGGTAGGACAGCCTAGCTCTATGTGGTTTCTTTAAGCTGGCCCAGAAGCCCCGCAGTTCCTTTCTCCTAGAAGGAAAAGCCCAGACTGGAAGGAAGCCAATATGTCCTGAATACTAATAAGGTTAAGGGGGTACGGAGCAGAAATGAAATGAGACTAGCTGAGTCAGTCCATCCTTCTTCTGTCAGAAGGGCACCTGTCACTACAGACAGCTGAGCAAGGATATATTAAGGAAACCTTCAAGGGAGGCTGCCTTTCACTTTTCCCTTCCTTCCCTGCCAGGTGTCATATGCATACCTCCAGCAGGAACCAGCCTTAGTCAATGCTTATAAATCTAGGCATTCAGCAACCCTCCTGCCTGCCCGCTGTGAGTTCTAGCGAGGGAAGGACCCAGGCCAAGAGCTCTTTCCAATCGAAGATGCTGGGAATGGAGTCCTGGCTAACAGGATCCCCACGTGGCTTAGGTTTCCCATGAATCCTTGCTGTAGTTCAATAGCTCCCTTTTTATTAGCCATTAAAATTGACAAGGATTTCCTCACAACTGCCCTACAAAGTTTTAGTGATAGAAAAACTGAGGCTTGGGGAAGGGAAATCATGGACCTCAGGTCCTACAACTAATGGTAGAATCAGGATACAAGCCCAAGGTTCCTAACTCAGAGCACTATAATGGATAAACTAACTTCAAATCCTGTCTCAGACACTTACTAGCTGTGTGACAACTCAGTCTCTCTAAGGCCATTTCCTCATCTATAAAAGAGATAATATTTTAAGTATCAAATGAGATAATGTACACAGAGAATCCCCCTTCAGGACCACTCCCCCAACTCAGGGATGTGGGCTCTAATAGGCAGATGCCACCCTTTTTCATGGTTCTAAAAGTAACCCTAAAGTTCTAGATTTCCATAACTGTCATTCATAAGCCCCCACTAGTATGTTTCCACTTACCCTCTCAGGCAGGGTAAACTCACTATTTCCTAACAGAGCCCATTAGATTTTTTGATAGGTTTAGTTGTTTTAAAAAAAGATTCTGAATATGGAACCAGAATCTACCACTCTACTACGTATATCTATTGTTCCTAGTTCTATTCTGCCCTTTTGGGTCAAACAGAAATCAGTTAGTTCTTCCATGTGACAGTCCTTCATGTACATCTATATAACCTTCCTCACAGGCCTTCTCCCCTCCAGGTCAGACACTCCCAATTCCTTCAACTGATCCTCACATGACATGGGTTCTTCATTATCTAGGTCAATGTCCCTCATATTCCCTCCATCTTGTCAACATCCTTCCCCTTCAGAAAATCATGCCTAGTATTGAACCCAAGACTAGATACGGTCTTACCAGGTCAGAGCAAAGCGAAGTTTTCACCTCCTTAGACCTGACCTCTACATTTCTCAGCGTGACAATGTAGTCAGAGTGTGACTTTTTTGTTAGTTGGGTTGAACAATTAAGTCACTAATACCCCTGGAACTCAATGACGTGAACTTGCGTGTGTGTGTGTGTGTGTGTGTGTGTGTGTGTGTGTGTGGTGTGTGTGTGTGTTATCCAAAGTGTAAAACCTTACATTCATCTCCAACTAGTGAATAGGTCATAGTCCTTGACCTTAAGGAGCTTGCAATCTAATAATAACTCTAACGAAGAAAAACTCTCCCAGGGAGCAGAGGCCTCTGCACTGAGGGAGAGGAGGAAAGAGATAACATGGACACGGAATGATCTTGTTGGTTTTTAAAAGACAGGAGAACAGAAATACTTCAAGCCACTGGCTCCTTCTATCTTTCTACTTCCACGGAAAGGGCCTGGCCTATTTGGGGGGGAAGGAGGTGTAGTATCCTGCAAATGAGTCAGTGACACTTACAGATGAATGGAAAATAAGAGGTGGTGAGATAAAAAAGAGGCAAGAGTTAATTTAGAAGATAGGAGGGTCAATGTGGCATATTGGGAAGGCTAGGAATTGGAAAGACCAGAATCCTGGGCTCAAGCACCGCCTCACAAATATTTTATTGTCTATCTCATACAATCATTTGAGAAAAGTACATTGTAAACCTTAAAGAATTTTAGGAATGAAAGTTACCAGCATGGCAACAGTCTCCCTGGAGTCCTGAAAGGCTTGTTGCAGATGAACTCAAGGGCCACCTTGACTTGGTACTCCAGAGGAAAAGCCAAGAGGCCCAATGACATTGGGACAAGATCACTCAGATCTTGGTTTTCTCACTCATGACTTATGGAGGAGGGAAGCACAGACTAATTTATTATGGAATAATTTCTTAAACCATCAAGGCAGTTTGGTATTATGGGAAAGCAGCATTTGTTGAGTCAGAGGAACTGAATTCAGAGCCCAACTCTGATGCTTCCTCTTTGTGCCATGTTGGACAAGTCATTTAACTTCTCTGTCCTCAATTTCCCATCTGTAAGATGAGGGGTAGAGTTAAGATAGCATCTGTCATCTCTTCTATCTCTAGACCTATGATCTCTGTTTTCTTCCTCATTGGAGCACAAGCCTCTTGAGTTCAGGGACTTCCTTTCCTTTTGCTGTATCTGTACCCAGTGCTTGGCACAGCACAAGTCTGAGAAATGCTTTCTTGGTCCATCTGCCCCAAGTCTAAATCAATGATGCTACAATCTAATCCTTAGACAAATGTTGCTACCTCAAAAAAGCAGCCTTATAAGAATTGAAGAGGACACTGGATAGGTTCAGAGGATCCTGGTGGGATTCCAGGTTGGCACTGTCCAGCTGAGTTGCAGTGGATCAAGTCCCTTCACAGAATCTGATGTATCTGAACAAGGTAGCATAATAGAATTGCAGTCAGGAAAGACCTAGCCTGAAATCCTGCCTATGATAGTTACTAGCTGAATGACTCTGAGCAAACCTCTTAATTTCTCTGAGCCTCAGTTTCCTCATCTGTAAAATACAGATAAAACCATGAGTGTAGTTTCTACCTCACAGTGTTATTCCAAGGAGCAAATGAGAGCTGATAAAGGGCCATGTCACTTCTCCCATAGACCTATGATGCTCTCCAATCACCTTTTCCCCAGTGAAGCTCATCACAGTTCATCCATATACCATGATCTTCAGGACAAGAACAAGAACTGCTCGTTCCACTGGTCTCCTCACTCTATTTCTTGCTGTTGAGTCATTTTAGTTGTAACCAACCATCCATGACCCCATTTGGAATTTTCTTGGCAGAGATACTGGAGTGGTTCGCCATTTCCTTCTCCAGCTCATTTTACAGATGAGGAAACTGAGGCAAACAGGATTAAGTGACTTGCCCAGGGTCACACAACTAGTAAAATATCTGAGGCCAAATTAGAACTCAGTGAGATAAGTCTTCCTGACTTCAGGTCTGGCCCTGTGCCACCTAGCTGCCTACCCAGGCCATTATTTTCAGTCCTATGCTTCTCCTACATTATCTACACCTCTTCTCCCTCAGGGTTTCTCATTTGCATTGTGTCAAAACCTACTCTCAATCACTACATCCTTCTCTATTACCCTTTAGATGACTCACCTTGAATTCATAGAACTTCAGAGCAGGAAAAGAC
Organism: Pseudocheirus occidentalis; assembly: GCA_028646575.1. Taxonomy (NCBI): domain Eukaryota; kingdom Metazoa; phylum Chordata; class Mammalia; order Diprotodontia; family Pseudocheiridae; genus Pseudocheirus; species Pseudocheirus occidentalis. The sequence continues at coordinate 38,962,545 of CM053596.1, read as the reverse complement.
CCTGGAAGTCAACTAATCCAACCCATTCTCCAAAAGCAAGCCCCACTGTCTCATCTCTAAGTGGTCACTCAGACTCACTACAAAGACCTCCAAGCAAAGGGAACTTACCACCCCCCACACACAATGGCCAGCTTTTAGAGAGTTCTTATTGTTGGGTAGTTTCCCCTTTTGTCAAGTTTTCCTCTTTGCAATTTCCATTCAGTTCTGAACTCTGCCACCAAAAGAACAAATCTAATTGCCCTTCATATACTTGGGGAAAAAAATCTTCACAGCTTGCAGTGTTCCATGACTCAGAGTTATATAACCTCATTGGAAGAATATGGATGTTCAAACCTTCCCCACCTGCATCCTTTTTTAAAAGATGAGCTTGGGGTCATTAAAAGACCTTTAGAATTTCCCAAATCAATCCAGATGGCTCAGAAAGAGCTATGTAAATATCAGCTATTATTATTTCTGAAAGGTAGCATGATATAGTGACTAGAGGATCAGACTTAGGGTCAGAAAGACCTGGTATATATATTGGCTGTATGATCCCAGGCAATCCACAACTTCTCAGTACACCGAGGCAACTCTCTAAGATTATGAATTCATCATCTGTATCGATGGAGGGAGTTTCTTCAATGAAGCTACTGATGAACTCAAGTTCTGGGTCATAAATTGATCAAAAAGCATGTATTAAGCACCTATTATGACCAGAAACAAAAATTACTATTGCCTTTTGAGGTATCTCTGATTTCCTCACCTGTAAAAATGGGGCATTCTCATTACCTACTATATAAGAATAAAAAGTGCAAGTGATATGTGATCAGAAGTATTTGTGAACTGCCTACTATGTGCACTATGCTAAGTTCTAGAGATAAGACAATCCTCACTCTCAAGTGGTTCACATTCTACTACTGTTTACACAACAATGTAGTGTTGTTGTTGTTGTTGTTGTTTAATAAAATCCTTTTTTGTGTCAAATTTTTGTTGTGGGCTTTATAGGATCAGATTTTTCTTCCTTTGAGGAGCCTTAGAGATTTAATCCAATCCCTTTATCTCTTAGGTAAGAGAAGGGAAGCCCCAGGGAAGGGCACATGACTTTCCCTGGGATCCCACACTGCCACCCAGTAAGTAGCCAAGAACTAGGTCTCTAGATTTCCTCACTAGCAGCAGCTGGACCAGGCAACCAGCCTGGAAAAATCACAAAGCTGCAGCTCCTTCCAAACGCAGAGTAAACTCCCCTAATCCTTGTTATTAATGTAAATAATATTTGAGCAAAGGAAAGCCTGTTCCGCAGTTCACCCCCCACAAGAGGCATCTGGGGGATTTTGGAGCTAGTGTCCGAGTCAAAGGGGGACAATAACCCATTGCCTCTTATTAAAACTCCAATAATGTAGGGATGATTGCAGCTTTGATAAGCACACTACTGTGCAGCTGAGGTCAACCGCATTAGGAAAATGTAATTAGACTAATAAATTCTTGGCAATCTTTTTTTTTTCCCCTTGCTCCAGGAGGGAGCTGCTTGTGGGGCCTCATTAACTATAGAGCATATTAGATCTTGGGCACCATTATGGTGACTTTGCATGGAATCTGAGAGGTGGAGACCATCTAGCCCAACCTATCCCCAAAAGGAATCCCCATTGTAACATATCTGACAATAGCCATTCAACTTCTACTTGATGACCCCCAGGTGGGGGAACTCACCACCCCTGACAGTTAACAGCCCCTTCTCCCTCAACCTCAAGAAGCCTTTCCAGACATCAAGCCTAAACTTCCCTCCTTCATTGCTCCTGTTCCTGCCTCTGGATCCAAAGAGAACAAATCTCACCCCCTCCCGTATGTCATCCTGCCAAGCACATGAAGGCAGACGTCATTCCTTTTCACCATGCCCCACCCCCTTGCCCCAAAACCTCTCATCTCCAGGCTAAACATTTTCATTTCCTCCAACCAATCCTCATATGACATGACTCAAAGCCCTTCCCCATTCTGGTTGCCTTTCTCATAAAGCTTTCTATTTTATTCATTCTTTCTTAAACTATGGTGCTCAGGAGCTCCCGGTTACCTGGTTAGGTCTGAGGAAGGAGCTACCTGACTTCATTTTGTCCCCTAGAATAATTATAAAAGCAATAATGATAATATTGACAATCTGACAAGGCATAAGCTCTTCGTACATACTTTAGCTATGTGTCAGGTTCTGTGCTAAGCACTAAAGATACAAATGCGGGCAAACAAGACACAATCTACCCTCAATGAGCTTAAATTCTAACTGGGGAAGGTACCAACTTAGGAGAAAGGTGAAAAGAAATCCAAAGAAGAGGCCAGCAGGGAGCTAAGGGAGTTTGACCGAGGTCCCTCCTTGGAATGTGGCAGCCCCAGAAAAGGAATCACATATCAGAAGGGGGGGATGAGAGCTTGGGATGAAGGTTACTCCAGGATGAGAAGGCTGATAGTGATGAAATGGAGAAGAATGCCTAGTGCTTTGTTTCCCAAGCATTTTAAATGTATTCTCTCATTTAAATTCTCACTGTAACCCTAGATAAACTTCCTAACAATTAATGCTGTCCTCAAATATAAGAAGCTGCCTAGTTTTTTGGGTTTAGAAATCATTTACTACCAAGATGTGAAAAGTGAGGGGGGAGTGCTTGGTGATAGCACCCCCAATTTAAAGATAAGGAAGATGGAGCCAAGCTGAGGTTAAATGACTCACCAAGGGTGACACAATTAGTCATTGTTAGAGGGAAGATTTAAACCTAGATGCTTCCAACGTTTAGACCAACATTCTTTCTGAAAGGAAGAGAAATCCAGCCTGACATTTTAATACTTAATAAATGTTGGTTTATCGAATCTTCTACAGATAGAGAAAAGCACAGGGCATGGGAGAAGGCTTCTTCTCATGCAAGTCATACGTACAGCCCAGGATGGAACAGAGGGAGAGAATTCACTATATTTACACTAGCCTCTCTGAGCAATAGTACACTATTAATAGACAGCTAGGTGGCACAGAACACTGGAATTGGAATCGGGAAAACCTGAGTTCAAATCCAACCTCAGAGATTCATTGCATGACCCTGGGCAAGTCAGCCTCTCTCTCAATTTCCTCATCCGTAAAATGGAAATAATAGCACCTACTTCACAGGATTATTGTGAGTATCTGATGAGATGTCTGTAAAGTACTTTGAAAACCTTAAAGAATTATATAAATACTAGTTACTGTCATTATTATTATCATTAGGCTACTGGGAAGGGCATGGGCACTATTAGGAGAATTTTATGAATGTATTGGCATTACTGGAGGCAGGAGACAGACCAGATTGGTAGAAGAATAGTAGGGTCAGAGGACCTGATCTAGGATGACCCATATGACCTTGACTTGAGTGATATTATTTCTCTGGGTCTCAGTTTCCTCAAATGTAAAGTGAGAGAGAGCTGAATCAGATCATTCACAACTACACTCCAGACCAAACCAAAAAGTTCCAATTAATCCAGTGCTGCCTACTGACAGCTCCGTAATCCAGTCAATAGAGAACTGGGTGTTAGGAGTCAGGAAGACTCGAGTTTAAATCTAGCTTTAGACACTTACTGTCTGGGTGACCCTGGCAAATCTAAATCTATGAATTATGAGACCAGATTTGAACTCATGAGACTGAGTCTCCCTGATCCAAGCCCAGTGCTCTATGCACCATGGTGCCCCCCAGCTGCCCTTGCAGTGGCTGATCAGCTTTATCATGAATCTCTGTTCATGACTGCATATATCTTACTATTCATGGACCACACCTTGTTTAGCCATTCCCCAGTTAGCTTTTTGCTTTTTTTTCCCCTAGTTCTTTGCTACTACAAAAGGTGTTGCCATAAATACTTTGGTGAAAACGGGATCTTTCCATTTTTTAAACCCCTTTTTAAACAGCCTAGGTCTCAGCCAAGCAATGGGATTTCTGGATCAAAGGGGCTGGATGTTTTAGTTACTTTCTTGCATAATTACCAGAAATAATTTCAAATTATTTCTCTGAATGACTAGACCAATTAATTCACAGGTCCATTAACAGTATAAGAATAGGCCTGTCTTTCTACAATTTTCCAATATTAACACCTCCCATATTCTATTATCTTTGCCTTTAGAGGAAGGTGGTGTGGTAGATAGAGTGCTAGGCCTACAGTCAGAAAGACCAGAGTTCAAATCCAGCCTCAAAGACACTTACTTGAGCCTCATAGTCAAACAAACATGCAAATGTATGCAAATGAGGCACTGATTTATTTAAAGCTGCATGCAAATCCATGTCCCTGGATTTGTCTAGTCGGGGAATATTCTGGTCACCTTATTTTGAACAAACAACATGTCTTCCTCAGAGCTAAATCTTGTTTCTTTTTCACTTTAGCCCTGAAAAAATTCAAAGGACTCCCTGGGATTATTGATCTAGAGCTGGGAAGCACTTTTAGAGATCATCTAAGTCATCTATCACATTTTACAAGTGAGGAAACTGAGGTCTAGAGAGGATGGGAGTGACCTGTCCATAGTAAGTAGCTGAGCTAAGGTTACCACCTGGGTCCTCTGACTCCTGAATACAGTGCCCAGCTACACTCCTGACCAAACCAAAAAGTTCTGATTAATCCACTTCCTGCCTACTGACAGCTCAGTGTCTCGCTCAATAGAGAACTAGGCGTGGAGTCCGGAAGAACAGAGTTCAAATCTAGCTTCAGACACTTACTGCCTTATTGTGACCCTGGAAAATCAGTTGGTCTCCGGCCCTAATCTATACAATGATAAGGCTGGACTAGATGGATCCAGCTTTCACATCTCTGCCAATGTGACTTTCCAAAAGGGCTAGCCCACTCACATCACTCCTCAGCTCAAAAAACTCCCATGGCTCCCAATTACCTCAAGACCAAATTGCAAATACCTTCTCAACTGACATTTAAAGCCCTGACTCCAACCTACCTTTTCAATCTTATTATACATCACTCTCCATGCATTCTTTGGTCCAAGTAAACTGGCTTTCTTGATGTTCTTCAAATTCAGTCTTCACAATCCAGCTCAGATCAGCTGCCAATTTCTATACAAGGCTTTTCCTGTTCTCCTAATTGCTAATGCTTCCCCTTCAAAATAACATTTTATTATTTATTTTCTTTATACTTTAAAACCCTGTAAAAATGTAAGCTCCTTGAGGACAGGAATGGTTTCCAATTCCCTCTTTTTCTCCTCCACATCTAACACAGTGTCTGGTACTTGCTCATTAAGAAGAATCACATCTATGCAGCAATTTTAGTTCTATAAAACACCTTCTATTCATTGTCCAAAGACACACATCTAATAAGCAACAAGGTCCATCCCCAAATTCATGTCTTCTGCCCTCAGCCAGTACACTTTCCACTAAGCCACACTGAGTCACCCCAGCTCTGTCCATCTCTTTTTCCCCATTCTACCACACCAACAATCTTCATTTACATAGCATTTTAAAGTCTGCTTTATATACACAATCCCATTCAATCCCCCTCACCAGTAGCCTTGTCAGGTATAAACCACCTCCATTTTTACAGATAAGGAAACTGAGGCAAAGAGATAAGTAACTTGCCCAGCATGACACAGCTAGAGATTTGAACACAAGGTCCAGGATTGTATTCACTACCTTCTTTCATGAAATAGCAAATAGGCTCTGCTTCTAGAGCAGCAGTTCTCAACCTTCCTAATGCTGTGACCCTTTAATACAGTTCCTCATGTTGTGGTGAACCCCAACCATATATTTTCATTGTTACTTCATAACTGCAATTTTGCTACTGTTATGAATCTGATATGCAGGATATATTTTCATTGTTACAAATTGAACATAACCCATAGGTTGAGAATCACTGTTCTAGAGACTCTGGTGGTTTTGGATAGGTATTATCTATCTATCATTTTAAGGAAAGCTCAGTTTATTCTATGCCTGGGGTTGAAACCAAATGGACTCACAAGTGAATTCTATCAAATATTTAAAGAAGAATTAATTCCAATGCTATTTAAACTATTTGGAAAATAGACAAAGAAGGAGTCCACAAACATGGTGCTAATACCTCAACCAGGAAGAACAAAAAGAGAGAAAGAAAACTATAGACCAATTTCCCTAATGAATGTTGATGCAAAAATTTTAAATAAAATACTAGCTAGGAGATTGCAGCAATATGCCACAAAGATCATACACTGTGACCAGGTGGGTTTTATACCAGAAATGTAGGTACAACACTAGATAATCAGCATAATTGACCATATCAATAACAAAAAACAAAAATTATGATGATCTCAGTAAATACAGAAAAAAATACAACATTCATTCATACAAAAAAAAAAACACTAGAAAGCATAGGAATAAATTGCGCTTCCCTTAAAATGATAAATAGTATCTATCCAGAACCATCAGCAAACACTATCTGTAATGGAGATAAGCCTAGAAATTTTCCCAGTAAGATCAAGGGCGAAGCAAGGATGTCCATTATCACCACCATTATTCAACATTGTGCTAGAAATGCTAGCTATAATTATAAGACAAAATTGAAGGAATTAGGATAAGCAAAGAAAAAAAGAAAACTATCATTCTTTGCAGATGATATGATGGTATGCTTAGAGAATTCTAGGGGATCAACTAAAAACTAGTTAAAATAATTAATGACCTCAGCAAAGTTGCAGGATATAAAATAAACCCACATAAAATATCAGCATTTCTACACATCACCAAAAAAGTCCATCAAGAAAGAGAAATTCCATTAAAAATAACTGCAGACAACATAAAATATTTGGGAGTCCACCTGCCAAGACAAACTCAGAAACTAAGTTGACAAAATATTTTTCACACAAAGTCAAATCTAAACAATTGGAGAAATAGTAATTGCCCATGGGTAGGCATAGTCAATATAATCAAAATGACAATTCTTCCTGTTAGCTTATTTATTCAGCACCATACCAATCAAACTACCAAAAAAAATTACTTTATAGAACTAGAAAAAATAATAAAATTTATCTGAAAAAAAGAACAAAAGAATTTTTGCTTGTCAAGAATATCAAGGGAATCGACCCAAAAAAATGTGAAGAAATTTATGGTAATACATCTCAAATTATATTACAAAGTGAAAATTATTTGGTACTGGCCAAAAAATTGAGTGACACATCAGTGGAATAGATTAGGTACACAATACATAGGTAGTACATGACCATAGTAATCTACCGCTTGATAAACACAAAGATTCAAATTTGGGGACAAGAAATTATAATTTGAAAAAAAATTGTTGGGAAAACTAGGAAGGCAAAAACTTGGTATAGACCAACATCTCACACTTTCTACCATGATAAAGAAAAATGAGGACATGATTTAGATATAAAGGGTGATATCATAAGCAAATTAGGGGAACATCGGATATCTTACCTGCTAGATCTATGGATAAGGAAAGAATTTGTGAACAAACAACAGGTAGAAAGTATTATGGGATGTAAAATGGATAATTTTGATTACATTAAATAAAAAATGGTTTGCACCAACAAAATCAATGTGGTCAACATTAGACAGAAAGCAGAAAACTGGAAAAAATTACAGCAAGTTTGTCTGTTAAAAGCCTCATTTCATAAATATATAGATAATTGAGCTACGTTTGTAATAATGAGTCATTCCCAGTTGATAAATGGTCAAATGAAAGGCAATTTTCAGAAGAAATCAAAGGTTATCTATAGTCACATAAAATTGTTCTAAATCACTACTGATTGCAGAAATTCAAAGTAAAACAACTCTGAGGAACCACCTTACACCTATCAGATTAGCTAAAATGACAGAAACTGAAAATTACAAGTGTTGGAGGAGATAACGGAAAATTGGGACACCAATGGTTGAATTGTGAACTGATCCAAACATTCTGGAGAACAGTTTGGAGCTGTGGTCAAAGGTCTATAAAACTGCATATTTTCTGACCCACAAGTACCACTACTAGGTCAGTATCCCAAAGAGATGTCTTTAAAAGGGGAAAAGGACCAATATGTACAGAAATACTTATAGTAGCTCTTTTTATGGTGGCAAAGAACTGGAAATTAAGGGATGCTTATCAATACACAGTTACAATACTGTATAATGATCAACAATGAATGACTCTATAATATAATGATTTGACAATTCCAAAGGACTCATTATGAAAAAATGCAGTCCATGTCCAGAGAAAGAACTGATGGAATCTGAATGCGGATTAAAGATACTTCTTTAATTTTATTTTCCTTGGGGTTTCTGTCTGCTTTCTTTTGAAATGTAGCCAATATGAAAGTGTGTTTTACATGACATGTATGTGTATAATCTATGTCCAATTGTTTTTCTTCTCAAGGAGGGAGAAAATTTGGAACTGAATTTTTTTAAAAGAATATTAAAGATTGTAATTGGGAAAAAATTAAAACAAACAAAAAAGACCTGGGGTTGTTACCTGGAATTTTACTCTCATCCCTCTATTATTAACCTGGCTTCTTAAAGGATCATGGAAAAAGCTAAGTAAGACCCTATGTGTCATCTAATCCAACAATTTCATTTTACAAAGGAAGAAAACAGGCCCAGAGAAAAGTCACTTGCTCAAGGTCACATAAATAACAGAGCAGAGATCTGAACTGGGGGCTTTTGACTCATGAGCCTAATACCCTAGACTGAGGTGGTTGTTATGGTGATGAAGTTGTTAAGGAGTCTTTGGAATGGCTGCAGATGATGAATATGGAAAAATGAAGGAAATAGGTAAGCAGCATCTGGAATCAACAGGGGAGGGCAGGACAAGGTAGCGAGCAGGAGGGGAAGGAGTGAGGTGGAGAAGAAACAGTATTAGAGCTGAAGCTAAGTACAGCAAGATCTGCTGTTGTGTCTGGGTAAATGGGAATGAAGGTACATGCACAGGACAGGGAAGACTCAAGGTCATGTCCGTATGGCTGAGGGACAAGAAGAACAACACCCACTTTTCTCTTTGCTAAGCCTGTTTTCTCATTTCTAGAATGGGCATTTGAGTTGTATAAGCTCTAAAGGTCCCTTCTAATTATTTTCTGCAAACTTATGATGAGGTACATCCTTGCCTGAAAGCAGGAAACTGGATAAAACGGGGAGAATACCTAGAGTACCTATCTTCCAGGGTTGTTGTGAGGATTCAATGAGTTTCCATAGATAAAACACAGCAAACTTTCAATTGCTAAAACCCCTTCCCCAAGTCTCCAAAGATCTAATGGTTCTATAATAATAGAAGCAATAATAACAGAAATAATAATAATAGTTCTAAAAATAGAGAAATAAGCTAGCAGTTATTTGGGTAGGAAAGATTTGTAGGGCCTATCCAAGACAACACTTTGCCCTGCTCTCCCCCAGAGCATTTAGGATTATTCAGCAGCGGAGTGAGTCCCAGGCCAGAGCCTCCCTGTCTCTGAAGGTTTATATATAGGAAGAGTATTTCAAACATGCTTTGTCCAGCCTATAACCAGCCAAGCCCCAGAATTCTACTAACCCCTGCCTTGACTAGGGAAGAAAGAGAAAAAGGTTATATTAAGCCCCTACTAGGTATCAGGTGCTGTGCTAAGCACTTTACAAATATTAACTCATTTAATCCTTACAACAACCCTGGGTTAAATGCTGTTATTATCACCAATTTGTCATTAATGACTTGCCCAAGGACCCACAGATAAAAAGCATAGGTAGGATTTGAACTCAGATCTTCATAACTCCAGGCCTATTTCTCTAGTCACTATCACCTAGGTCCCTCAAAGAGAGACTCGGATAACCAGGAAGTATCTCACCATCTACCCTGCATACTCCATCACCCTCCCTGCTTTGGCTAAGGATGAAGCTTCCTTTCCCGTCCACTATACCCCAATACTCATCCACATCAGCTCCGTCCCTTCGTGTCCCCATCTTACTCTTCCCCAGCTTTCTACTGCGCCATCTGAAACCCCTGTTCTATTATTAACATCTTTTTCTTTATATTAGATCTATGCCCCCTCACTGGAGATTTCTTTGTATGTCTTTTAAATTTAGTTTCTACATTCAACACATATAGGGAATTAATACAATTTGTTTAATACATATAGGGAATTAATACAAATATTTAATATGAAGAACCATTCCCCCAGTGACTTAATGGTCAAGGAATACAAACAACTGGGTCTCTAGAGAATTGCAAACTATTAACATCTGCTTCTAATCACTAATAAGAGAACAACCCTCAGGTTTTCACCTGACACAGAGCAAAATGAGAAAGATGACCCCAAAAGTGAGAATAATCAATGTTGAGGATTTATGCAAACACAAGCCCACTCATACTGTTGGCGGATCTGTGAACTGGTCCAGCCATTCAGGAAAGCAATTTGAATTTATGATAAGAAAGTCACTAAAATATCTATACCCTTTAATCCAGAATCCCCGATGCCAAGCATATGTTTCAAAAAGAAGTCAATGATAGAATGGTCCCATATCCACCTGAATATTTATAATAACATTTTTTTTCCAATAGTAAAGAACTAGGGGAAAAAGTAGATGCCCATCGTTTAGAAAACAGCCTAACAAACTGTGGCACATTAACACAACAGAATAGTACTGTGCCAAAAGAAATGCTGATCGTGACAAATACAGAAGCATCAGAAGATTTGTATGAATTGATGCAAAAAGATGGCAGAAAGAAGAATGCACTGATGACCACAATATAGATTGAAAGAACAAAATAAAGGAAATCACAACAGTGAGCAGTGTTAAGTGGTGATCAAGTCTGACTCTTAGAACCAAGAGCCCGCTCCTCTATCCATCTCCAGGCGGGTCCGCCCACATGCAGATATGCCCACATATGAGTATTAAAGGGTCGCGGCATTAGGAAGGTTGAGAACCACTGCTTTAGAAGAAAAGAAGCACCTCCTTCATTTCTTTGCAGAGGTAGGAGACATCAGAGTGTTGCCTACAGTAGTTGATTTGGTGGATATATCAGTTGGGGCTTTTTTCCCCTAAGCTACTCTTCATTTCCTTCATATCTCTTTCTTCCTTTTTCTTTTTTAAAGGAGATAGTTCCTTGGGGAAGGGCTAGTGCAGGGGAATCTTAGCCTACAGTTCACAGACCCTTTGCTCCGTTGATAAATTTCAGGTGTTCTGTAAACTTGGATGAAGAAAAAAAAATTCATTTTCACTTTCACTTATCTCTCACTGAAATTTAGCATTTCTTTGAACTATTTAAAAACATTCTTTTGACAAGGGGTCCCTAGACTTCAACCAAACTGCCAGAAGGGTCTATGACCCTCAAAAAAGTTCAAGAGTCCCTGATCTGTTGTTAATATTGTTCAGTCGCTTTGGACTCTTTGTGACCTCATAGACCATAGCATGCCAATACTGTCCATGGGATTTCACTGGCAAAGATACTGGAGCAGTTTGCCATTTTCTTCTCCAAAGGCAAAGAGGGTTAAGTGACTTGCCCAGGGTCACAAAGCTTGTAAATGTCTGAGACCTGATTTGAACTTGGGTCTTCCTGATTCCAGGCCTAGTGCTCTATACATGGAACCATCCAAATCTCTCATTTAAGGGATGAGGAAATTGAAGTGATTCATCCAGAGCAGAGTCCATGCTCTGATTCCAAAGACAGTACTCATGCCACTAGATGGATACAAGTTCATCTCCTCCAAGTCTGGGCAGGACAGACCCTGACTTGCTGCTCCCTGCTCAGTCAGACTCCATCCCAGCTCACCAAGTGAGTACAGCCATATGTCAACACGATGGGCAGTGTTAGCCCATAAAAACCCATTAATGGGAGCACGCAATGCCAACACCCACCCCTTGTGCTTTGGAGTTAATTAGACCCAGGTTGGGTTATTGCTTCATAAATGCATGATCCATCATCCAAATAAGCCAGGTCTTCAGAGTAGGTGGAGAAATCTCCCAGTCCAGTCAGACAAAATGGCCTGGGAACTTACCTCAATCTTAAAGAGCCTTTTCTTTAAAAGCTGCTCCTTGAGGAAGCTTGAGGCCAACATGCAGAAGCTCAAGATTACAAGAATTTAGAGGGCGAGCTCATGAAGACAGGTGAGGGGAGGGGATGGATTTAGTATCATGTCTTTCCACCCTGTCGTCAATAAGGATATTTAGTCATCCTACCACTTACTAATTAGGCTTCTCTGGGCCTCAGTTTCCTTAACTGTAAAATAGGAATAAAATTAGTTATACCTACCTCACAGGGCTGTGAGAATCAGGTTAGATGTAGAGAGATGCAAAAAAAGGGTCTAGCAGCAGTACTGGATGGGGTAGACAAAGATCTCTTTGTAGCTCTAAATCCTAGGAAAGATGGTGGTTGGCAGTGGAGGGGTGTATGTGGGTGGCTTGGTATGTGGGTGGGCATAGAGGTATATAGGTGTATAGGCATGCATGTGTGTATACATACATACACACATACCTATGTGTAAATGTGTGTGCATGTGTGTGTATTCATCTCCTAATTTGAGCTTTAAAGTTTCTGAGGCAATCTCTTCTTCACAGCCGTGCAATGTAAAGCTTACAAAATAACATTCCCATTTTCCAGATAAGGAAACTGGAACCCAGATCTGAACAAGCTGACCACAATTCTCCATCTGGGTGGCCTAGGACCTACAGTCATAGCTTTGAAACTGAACTGGCCCTTGGGAGTTTCCTGCTCCACCCTCTCATTTTACAGATAAGGAAACCAGGCCCCAAGAATGGTCAGTGAGTTCCCAAGATTACACAGTAGCACTAAGGTACAGAACAGAGATTTGAACCTAGACCTTCTGACTCTCAACCCAGTCTTCTTTTTTATCATGAAATACGTCAGCTCTGAGATTCAAACTCAAGTTGGTTTTATTCAGATCAATGCCCATTTCTCTACCAGACTGCACTATCATTCCTCAAAAAAGTCCAGTGAATGTCAAACATCCTTAATGTCCACCAAGGTCAGCAGTTGGATAAGGCCAGGCTCCATGGCAGAAAACGCCTCTGGTCACAGCCCCAGGAGGGAAATAGTGTCCCCATAGTGAACTCTACACGGGCTGTGTAAGCTAAAGGCACAGCGCATTCACAGCAATGACCAATTAACTCCAACAGCAGCTTAGTTCCTGTGTACAGAGCACAGAAAGACAGGGAAGGAGAAAGTTTAGTTAAAATAGGATCCCCATTCTCAGGGAGCTCACATGCCAGAAGGGGAATAAACCTACCACGCCTGGCACATAGTAGGTTCTTCATGTAGGCAGAACTGAGTTGCTGTGGGAAGACATATGGATGGTTGTACAGTGAAGTAAGGAGATTCAAGAAACATCCCTACATTAACCACAATAACAAAAATGGAGAAAAACACTAC
>CM053596.1:38926352-38948761 GCA_028646575.1 Pseudocheirus occidentalis | reverse complement strand
GGGAAGAAGGGAGGGGGAGGGGAGGAAGCACTCGGAATATGACATGGAAACAAGTAATAAGAAATAAGTAATGAAACTGAGCAGGAATACTACTAAGGAGAAATCACGAAGGGCTTCTCATAGGAGGGGGCACCAGGTTTTTGGCACATATACTTGATTTCTCTATTATAGTCTCCACATGGACCAAGAATAAACAAATCCCAATTCCAGAGTGTTTTGCAGCTTACAAAACACTTTCATCAAGACCGCCCCATGAGGGAGCCAGCCAGCACATGTGTTATCCCCATTTCACAAATGAGGAAATGAAGGCTGAGAAGGAGGGGGATTTACTAGATCGCATGGCTAGTAACTCCTCCCCTGAGGCAATTCTCCCCAACACACCAAGCTTTCATGTAGATACTGCAACCCCTAGAGATCTCCACACACCAGTGATAGCTGATAAATATTTCTCCATAGCCCATCACCTCACCCCTTCCCACCAGAATAACATCAACCAGTTCAGCTGAACAGATACAAGCATGATAAAGTTATTAGCTCAAGCCAGGGGTCTCTAAAAATTTACAATCACCAATAATCCTGGATCTCTGGCTCTGTGCTGGCTTCATATAAACCCTGATCCCCCTATACAACCCCTTCTCCTAAAAAAAAGAGTCTAAAGCACGCATTATAGGAGCCTCCCCCAGCCTTGCTGGGCCAGCTGAATGAATGTTTCTGCTGGGCTCAGACTACCATTAGGGGGGTTGAAGTCAGGTACAGAGAATTCTGGGAAATACCTGCAAATTGATCTTTAATCTATGATGAAAGCATCACATAGAACCTTCTTGGATCTAAGACTTTCAGCTCCTCTACAGGGGTTGAGGAGGGGGAGGAACAGAACAAAAAGAAAAATCTGTGATTTCATTGACATTGTTATCAGTCACAGTAATGCTCAGTGAAATACTCCCCCACTACCAACACAGGTCTGTCTAGAATACAACTGCTCATTTTGGACAGCAACCTCGGATACAGAGAGGTTAAGTAATTTGTCCAAGGTCGCATAGCCAGTATCTGTCAGACGTGGGCAGGACCTCCCCAGGTCTTACTAACTCTAAGGTCAGCCATCTACTACACCAAGCTACCTCTCATCAAATCTCAGAATTCATTTATAATATAACTTTCTGCAGTGTTTTAAATTAGGTTTTAAACAGTATTTTTCTTGGGGCAGCTAGGTAATGCAGTGAATAGAGCACCAGTCCTGGATTTGGGAGGACCCGAGTTCAAATCTGACCTCAGACACTTGACACACTAGCTGTGTGACCTTGGGCAAGTCACTTAACCCTGATTGCCTTACCTTCCCCCCTCCAAAAAAAATATTCTTTTCTAAAGATAACCCTATAAGGTAGATAATGTATGTAGATACGTTATTCCTATCTTGCAGCTAAAGAAACAGACTCAGAGGAAAAAGGACTTATCCATAGCCAATAAGTTCCTATGGGAACACAATGGAGCAAATTGAAGTCTTCCCAATACAAGTCCAATGCTCTTGCCACTAAATTCTACTGAATTCTCCAAGGTACAAATCCCAAGATGACTTCTTCCAGGCAATTTCCCTTGATCCCTCTGGGCTGATGAGTTCTCTCCTTGCTCTGCTTTTTTACTACTCCTTACTCTTCCTTCCACTCAGATAATACACAATAATAGCAGAATTTTTATAGCTCTTCAAAGTTGGCAAAGCACTTTTATTTTGAGGCAATCATAGTTAAGTGACTGGCCCAGTGTCACACAGCTAGTAAGTGTCTGAGGCTGCATTTGAACTCAGGTCCTCCTGACTCCAGAGTTGGTGCCCTCTGTACAATGGTGCCACCTAGCTGCCCCCAGAGCATTTTAAAGATGTTATCTCAATTGGTCCTCAAAACAATTGGTCCCTGGGGAGGGAGGTCCTATTGTTATCATCTCCACTTTACAGACAAGGAAACTGAGGTTGACAGTGTTTGACTTGTCCAGCAGTCTCACAGCTGGTAAGTGTCCGAGGTAGGCTTAGAACTCAGGTCTTCCTGACTCTGGGTCCAGCACTCCAGTTCCATGCCGTATAGCTGCCTAATAATGAACAATAATGCAGTGTCTCTTATTTACAATGTTAAATAAGGCTTGACACATGGATTCCCTTCCCTTCTTCCCTCCAGTCCCACCTTCTCCAGGAAGACTTTCCCTATTACTCTTAATCCCTGTTCCTTCCCTCTGTTGCTTATTTTATTATATTAATTTATTCTATATTTCTGGAGTGGCTAGGTGGTACCACAGTGCATGGAGTAATGGGTCTGGCTTCAGGAAGACTCTTCTTTAGTTCAAATCTGACCTGAGATACTTACTAGCTGTGTGACCCTAGGCAAGTCATTTCCCCATCTGCCTCAGTTTCTTCATCTGTAAAAGGAGCTGAAGAAGGAAACGACAAACCACTGCAGTATCTTTTTGAAGAAAATCCCAAATGGGATCACAAAGTGTCAGACACAACTGTAAAAAATTACTAAGCAGTGACAAAAAAAACAAACCAACCCATATATATATCTTGTTTGTATATAGCTACTTACCCATTATTTCTTCCTTCTCCCATTAGACTGCAAGCCCCCTTGAGGGCAGGGGCTGCCTTTTGCTTTTCTTTCCATCCCTAGCCCTTAGCATCACAGTGCCTGGTATGCAGTAGGCACTTATTAAATCTGGTTTACTGACTGAATTCATCTTCACTATGGGAAGCATTTAGATAGTGCTCTGTTTGCCAAGCCCTTTACAAATATTTTATCCTCATGACAACTCTTGAAGGTAGGTGCAAGCATTATCCCTGTTTTACAAGTGAGGAAACTAAGGCGGGCAGAAGTTAAGTGACTTGCCCAGGATCACATAGCTAGTAAGTGTCTGATGCAAGATTTGAACTCGGGTCTTCCTGACTCCAAGTCCAGGGCTCCTTCCACTCTCCCACCTAGTTGCCTTGTCTTCTTGGCTAGATTACAAACACTCTGAGGGCAGGGATTGCTTCACCTTTGTAGATGAATCCCTAGCACCTCATAGTTTCAGGCACACAGTTGGGGGTTGGGGATTTTTTTGCTTTTTTTGGAGGGAGGAAGGCAGGGAAATTGGGTTTAAGGGACTTGCCCAACGTCACACAGCTAGTGTTAAGTGTCTGAGACCGGATATGAACTCAGGTCCTCCTGACTCCAGGGCCAGTGCTCTATTCACTGTGCCAACTAGCTGCCCCCAAGTTGGAGTTTTAATCAATGGTGCTGGTTGAGCCCTTTCTCTCCCACAGAAAAGATGTTCAAATCTGAACTGAACAATTGGCAAGGTCATGGCCCAATTGTATCAGTAAGAAGCCTGAAACATGTTGATGCTCTGGTTATCTTTGATACCAAATCCTATGTCAAAGGGGAGTTTCACAGAGGTTCTTCAGCATGTGCCCAAGGTTAACAAAGTACCTCATCGATAGCCCTTTTAATTTAACTTTTTTTTTCATTTAAAAAGCATTCCTCCTAACATTAAGAGAAGGAGGAGGGAGCAGATGAGGGGGAGGACAAGAAGAGGGAAGGGGAAGGAAATGGGGGGAAGGGAAGGAGAGAGGGTACAAAATACCTTGTAATATATATCCATAGTCAAGAAAAACATATCCTCACATTAGCCCTATCTGAAAATATATATGTCATTTAGTACCTTGGAACTCCCATTCTCATAACATTTTACAATTCATAGAACCACAGAACTGGAAGGGACCCTTAGAGGACATCAAGTCCAACCCTCTCATTTTATAGATGAGGAAACAGAGACAGTCTTGCCCAGGGTTGCTTAGCTAGTATCTGAGGCAGGATTCAAACCCAGGTCCAAGTCCTATAGTTTACCCACCATGCAATGTTTGCAGAAAGTTCTTCCTCCCCAGAAATCTCATGAAACAACAGTAAAAGCACTGCTATTCCCTTTTATGAATAGAAGTCTTGAGGCTCAGAGAGGAAAAATAACCAAGTAGGGACTCTATTTCATGACCCTATTACAAACTGCCCCTCCAAATAAAAATAATTTGTGACCCAGCTCATTGTATCCAAAACAGCGATTCTAAAGTATGTGAGCACAATTTGCTCTTTCCAGGAGGATAAACATGGCCCTTAATCTTGTTTACAAACTGATTTGTTCAACAGATCAATAGCTTCATTGTGGTATGCCTCAGTCGGGTCCTGGCTAATCAAGAATTCCAAAAGGAGCTGGGGCTGAAATAATGGGCCAACTGGATTTGCCAGGTCCTACCTATGGAAGGAACTCTAAAGAACCAAGTCATGCAAGGGTGGTGTGGTCTACAGAGTGTCCGCTGTATGGGGGATGGTAACCACTAAATTCCAAGTCAAATTAAAAGGCCAGTGAGTGTCATGGCTTATTAAATTCAGGCCATCATATCCTGCATGAGATGTGTGATATCCATGTGAAATTATAATAATTATTCTCTTTGAGTGTTAGGTCTCTGAACTTTGACTGGTCTAAGAAATAGAGGGTGAGCTTTTACATCCTAAAAACCTCTGGGTTGGCAGCCTTGCCTGTGAAAGCAGGGAAAAGAGAATCTAATGATCAAGTTCAATAGACTCCTCAAATTAGTTCTCTTTGGAAACCAGGGGTCAGCTGCTATACAAAATTAAATTAAAGAGAAGATGGCCAGCCTGGCAAAGGGAAGCCAGCTACCCCATGGAAATAAGAAGGCAGCTCTGGCTTCCTGAGAGCCTTTCATGTCCTCATCTCCAAACACCCAGCTAATTATGGTAAATTGGGCTCCCCCACAATCCCAGAGAGAACAGCTGCATGAGAGAAAGAGAGAAGGGGTTTGTCTGAACCAAGGGTGGAGCTGAAAGGACCAAGGAAGGGCAACAGGTGCCCCTTGGGGTCATGGATGAGAGGAATGGACAGCAGGGGGATCGAAGCACACTTCAACGGCTCCATGATCTCATTGGTCCGGGGTCCCACTAGGGTCCTCCGTGGGTGCTCACTTCCTTGCCCTCTCAACCGGGAAGACTCTTGTTTGTGACTTTTTAAGAAATCATTCCTAGAGCATGTCCCCATGGAAAGCCTCCCTCGAGACTTTTCGATATCTCCCAGCTAACAATGCAGGATTTGGGGAGGCCGTCTGCCACCCTTAAAGCTCACTCATGTCCTTTGGTCAGATTGAAGCTTATGGCCAGCCATGCCTTGTGCATAAGGAAGGGACAGAGATCTTGCTAAGGACAGGCACATGTGCGTCTTTGCTTGTTACATCTGGTGGGGGGTAGGGGCAGTTAGATTTGTGATTTCACTGGTTTAAGGAATTCCCAGTGAGGAAACTCTAACAAAGTAAATCGCCTGCTTGGCAATGACTTATCCTGAGTGAGGGAGAGGAGGTGAAGGGGGAGGTAGAAGGGGGGAGTGCGCATGTGTAGGGGGAGAAGGGGAGAGCTAGTAAGTATCTGAGGCAGGACTGGAACTCACAGCTTCTTGACTTCAGGTTCAGTGCTCTAGGAACCCAAGGAAAGTTGCCTCAGATTCCTCATCTGTTAAATGGGAGTAACAATAGCTCCCATCTCATGGGGGTGTTGTAAAAAATCAACTGAGATAACAAGAGTCAGAACACTTAAACTCAAAAGTCTTGACTGACCCTCCTATCCTGATGTTATTCTCAAAGATCACCAATAAAGAACCCACTAGTCCTCCTAAACCCACTAGTCTTTTCTCAATCCTCACACTATTTTACGCCTGTGGCCATCTCCTTTTTGAAATTCTTCTCCAGGCTTCTCTGACAAATCAGCATGGTTTTCTCCTACCTCCAGTTCATCCATTCTGGTGGGCTTTCCTCAAGGCTCAAACCCTAACACTCTACTCTTCTCCTTATAGTCTGTTTTTCCCCAAAGCAATACTATCTTCGAGCTTTAAATCTCTTCACTGAAGACTCAATAAAACAGTTCCCTCCTAGACTTTGCAAGGATTCACACAAACATGAACTGGGAAATTAGTTCACATGTAGAGTTCTGCATTGGATCTAATACCAAGTTTTAGCTAAAATACTGTCTCTGACCTTGAGGGGCTTATAATCTAGTAAGGGCTCCCACTAGGCTATTTATTTGTGTTTATAGAAATAGCTATAATATAAAATGCATCACTGTAGAGATGTGCCAAGTGCCCTGGGCAATCCTAGAGGGAAGGTGCAGGAAATCAAGGAAACTTTCTCTTAAGACAACATCTGAGATAAGTTGTAAAGGATGGATAAGAACTTAAAGAAGAAAGAATAAAGGCACAGGGGACAGCAAGCCATCCAATAGAGGAGATGGAATGGAGAAATTGAGCTAATGTTGGAAAGGTAGAGAAGCACGAGGCTATACAGGATCATGAATGACAGATTAAGAAATATAAAATAGACTCAGTAGGCAACAAAGAACTGTTGAAAGGCTTTGATCAGACAAATGATATGCCCAGCTCTATAGATAAGGAAAAATATTTGGGCAGTAAGGAGGAAGGGACAGCATCTCAAATTTCTCTTAATTTCCATTTAGAAGTAACTTTATGAGTCATCTATTCCAACCTCTGACTCATAACAATCATATAAAAAGAAATCATCTACTAGATCGTTGGCTTCTTGAGGGCAGAGACTCTCTTTTGCCTCCTTCTGTATATCCAGAACTTAGAGTGCCTGGCACATCGTAGATCCTTAATAAATGCTTATTGACTGACTAATTACATCTCTCCTCCTGTACAAAAGCAATCTAGCACAAGACCTCATCAAATTTGGAGTCTAGAGACAGGTTCAAATCCTAGCTCCAAATGCTCTCAGGTATATGATCCTAGGCAAGTCATTTGACTTCCAAGTCTCCATTTCCTAATCTATAAAATTGGCACAATAAAGCCTTGTCCTAGCTGCTTCCCAGGAGTTCTGGGAGGAAGTGGTTAGTGCTTTGCAAAACTTTAAGGGACATAAGAACATTAGTTTATATCCTCAAATTTATCTTAACTTCAATTTAGTAGTAACCTTATGGGTCAGCTAGTCTATCCTCTGACTTATACAAAAACATCATCTAAAAAGAAATCACATATTTTGTTATATAATTAACAAATAGTCAAAATTCTATTGTTTTCACATGACATTATTTCTCACCATCATGCCTTTGCATAGGCTATGCATCCTGCTTGGAATGCATTCCTCCTCCTTCCCCAGCACCACCTTTCAGAATCATTTCTCTCCAAAAAACAAAAGACAAAACAATGCACCCTCTGCTCCAACATTGGTTTCTTCATGAAACCTTTCTTGATGCCCTCAAACTCCAGTGCTCTCCCTCCTCAAATCAATATATTCACACTTATGTGCATATGAGATCTCCAATAAAATATAAACTCCTTGAAAGCAGGGTTGTGTCTTTTTATCCTCTCGTGGTACAAACTCTTTGTATAAGCTTAAAGTGATTATTAGACTAAATTAATAATTTTGTATTTGTAAAGCACTTATGTGCCAGGTACTATACCAGATGCTGAGGATACAGTGACAAATTAAAAATAGTCCCTGCCCTTAAGGGGCTTCTAGTCTGCTGGTGAGATGCAACATGTAGGCAGACAAAATGCAAGATAATTTGAGGCAGACGAGTATGAACAATGAAGTGGCTTAGGAAAGGCATCCTTGAGAAGCAGCATGGGAAGTGAATCTTGAGGGAAGTGAAGTCCAAGAAGAGAAGAGTAGACATTTCAGGCATGTAAAACAGTTTGATTGAATTTATGAAAGGTAGAGATGGAATGCCAAATACAGGGAAGAGCAGTAGTCGAATCTGGCTAGCTTGTTGTGAAGAGTTTGGGTTTCATCTATCAACTAAGGGCGATGGCATGCGTGCCTGCACGCACACACACACACACAACACACACCACACAACACACACCACACAACACACACCACACAACACACACCACACAACACACACCACACAACACACAACACACACCACACAACACACACCACACAACACACACCACACAACACACACCACACAACACACACCACACACCACACACCACACAACACACAACACACAACACACAACACACAACACACACTTCATAAGGTAGTGGTAAGAAATCGGTCCAGCACACCTTGTGATAGGAAACTCCCTGTCTACAGATTATCATTGCCTTTGCTGGACAGCTCCAGTTCATTGGAAAATGAATTCCTAATAACTATTTTTTAATGGCTCAAGGAAACCCATTTCAGAGACTCCCAAAATCTCAGAGGTGAAAGAGACTTAAGAGGTAATCCTAATCTAACCTGTATGTGAACAAGCATACCTTCTATATTTCACATCCCCCACAAAAGGCCATCCAGTTTGGACTTTAAAACTTCCACCAAGAGGATAACTACACCAGCTCCCTCCCCCCATTAAGGCATCCCATTCCATTTTGGAGTAGCCCTTATTGTGAGGCAGTTTTACCCCCTTTACATTAGGTCTAAATCTATTACTGTAAAATTTCCATCCACTGCTCCTCTTTCTGCCCTTTTCAACCAAGTCAAAGCAATCTTTTCTGCCTTTCCACAAAACAGACCTTTAAATACTTGAAGAAAGCTCTTATCCTTCAATCTGTATCCCCCTCCTTGCAAAGCATCCATCCCCTGTTCCTTCAACCAGGTCCTGCTTGACCTTTTCTTATGTGGATATTTTATTTGCTGAGAGGGGTATAAAGGGACACAGAGAAAAGTAGTTTAAGGAGAAACAGAGGCTGTAAGGAGAGAACTGGAGAGAAAGTAGGTCCTAAGAGGGAACCACACTGACTGATGACACAGAAGGCTAAAATACCACTTCCCAGCAGTTAATTTGAAAGTAATTGTTTTCAGAACTTTGAAGTTTAATGCCAGTAAACTCTGAACAAAATAAATGTTTGAGAACTTACAGATAATAGTCATTTGTATCATGTCTGACTCGTGTGGATTTGGGTGTTCTCATTCTAAGTTATACATGGGTGACTATCCATGAAGAAGTCATGAGCAGAGAGGCATTAAAGATCAGAGGTCAACAACTAAAGACAAAAAGAGACAAATCAAAGAAGGCAATGAGGAAAAACCAAGACCTGAAAAACCACAACACAGTAGTCTACAGAGTAGAGAAGTCACTAGAACAGAAATGCTAGCAGAACATGATAGCCATTAGAGAATTGACAATTAATGCAGGGAACTGATCTGATTGGGGAAAATCTCTTTGAAAAAGCTGATTGGAGTAAAGGAGACTCTTCTGCAATGGGTTTTAGACAGAAAGCTTTACTTGCTCTCTAGTGCCATCTACAGTTTGAAGGAGGGGAAACCCCTGAGAGGTTGTAGAGAAGTTCCCAGGGCTTTTCACTGAAAGTGTTCCATGTTGCTTCAGCACTTAGCAAGGGAATCAGACCTGGAAAACTTTGAAGACTCCAGGCTGAAGGGTGGTTAAAAGAACAGCACTACTTCAACAACCTGAGAGCAGCAAAAACAAAGAAAGCAACAAAAAACGGCTCCATCCATCTAGAGAACTGAGAGGTACAGATGACTCATGATAAAATCTTTCCTTCAATAGACCAGACATCCAAGCCTGCAACCCAGTCATGCATTGCCCTGAGTCCATGTGTTTCCCTACTTATGTGTCTCCCTGCCATATTTCTCTGAATGAACCCACTCTCCCCACCATACACTCTGTGTATTGATGAGGTAGTATAACCCAGATATATAAGTAGATATATACTAATTGTTCTTGCTTTTGACTTCTATGGAATAAATGTTATATTCATTCAATGATTAGTCTTAATTAGTAAGTGATTAGTCTTTTGACTTCTTGGTTAATGTTCATGTTTAGGGGTTAAGGGTGTCACCGTGGCCAATTTGTATAAACGGGAAGCCCAACAGTGTTTCATTTCCCACTAGAAGCCCTCTTTTCAACTTATATGGACTTTTCTATCCTGCCCCCAGGAAAGTCATATCATTGGGAAATCTTTTCATCCTGCAAAATACAATCAGCCTTGGTACTCATACCTCATCTGTATCTTTGACCTCTCTGATTTGAGGGTGGAGCCAAGATCTTCAAAATCTCTACTTAAGGAGGGGACCCAGCCCAGTCATCTCCTTTCCCATCAGCTGTAGTCTTCTGGACTCTTTGTACATCATCGTGCCCACCTTCCCTCTTCCCAGCTTCCTTTACTGTGTCTTCTTCTCCCATTAGACTGTAAACTCCTTGAAGGCAGGGTCTATTTGTATCCTCAGCACTTAAAACAGTGCTTAGCACATAGTAGGTGCTTAGGAAATGTTTATAGGAAGATTGACCAATGAGGGTTCAAGAACTACAATGGTGAGTTGTAGGAATGTATCTTTGCATACTACAGTTGTCCCTAGGACCCTGAGGGTTAAGCTGTAGCTATGTGGTTGCCTGTGGTCAGCTTCTGAACCGTATAACAATTCTGGAAAATCTCCCTAGACCTACTGCTGCGAGTGCAGGTTGGGGTGAAGGACCCATCTTAGAAAGAGAGAACAGGGCACCAGATCCCTATACCCACTGCACTCATCTAGTATCATCTCAAGGCCTTTCACCACAGAAAGAGTGTGAAGTTTATAGTTGCAGGACCTTGGGCAAGTCACTCAGCAATTTATGCCTCAAGGTCTTCGAGAAAATTGAAGGGAAGTGACTAATTTCTCTCTAAGGTCCCTTAAAGCTTTGAATCTAAGTCCTGAGATGCATCCTGGCTGCTCTTTTCTGGACACTCATAGTTATTCCATAAGGAACAAGAGGATAAGTTGCCTCCCTCTTTTGCACAAACACTCTTTAAATATTGGGAATTAATAAGGCTCAAAGCAGGCAGGAAAGAGGTGAGTGCATTCTGAACACTGGGCCAAGTTTGGTCACATTCCCTGGCAGCAGCCCAGGACCATTTCTTTCCATATGGGTCAGCCAATCATTTGCCAGTACTCTTTGTGACTGTCTCATCTTGTCTCCTCTCCTCCTCCTACCCTTGTTGAATTTCTGCTCATCCTTTAAATACCTGACATAGTGATTTATAAAGCAGACAGAACACCGAGGGTGGAACACTGACAGCAGGCCTTAGATCTGGGAAGACTTCCTGGACGAAGACCTATGACAGCATCTGTGTGACATTGGGCAATCAGCTTGGCCTTGCTTATTCTCAATTTCTTCATTTGTATAATAGGGGGTTAGGACAAGGGGACTCAGAAGGGCCCTTCTGGCTCTTAAATTCTGTGAGCCTAGAATCAGGATCAGGATGGCCTTAGATAGAAGCCTCAGAAGGGGGATCCTGGGTGAAATTTCAAATCAAATGCCAACTCCAAGATATGGAAGGGAAATAAGAAGGAAGAGTTGACCTGGGATGGTAGAAAGACCCCAGGTTTTAGAGCCAGAAGTCCCAGGTTCAAGGCCCAGCTTTGCCATTTTCTAGATGGACAAACCTTGGCAAGTTGTTCCCCTTTTCTAAGCCTCAGTTTCTCCCATCTTTAAAATGGGTATAATTTCATTCTCATTTTATTTATTATCTCCCATTTTATCCCCTGTCTTTAAGAGAGGGATAACTTCACACCCATTTAATCTGTTAACTGTCTTCTATTTTATTATTCTAGACTATAGACTCCTCCCACCAGATGACCTTGTGGAAAGGACACTGGATTTGAAGTCAGAGGACTGGGTTTCCCATCTTGCCTACCTCATGAAGTCGTTTCAAGGAAAATACTCATAGATTTGCACAACCATTTCTAGAGATCCACAAGGAACATGCCTCAAGTCACTGTCCAGGTACCTGGGGAAAGTGACAGAGACAAAGACAGAGAAACAGGGACAGACAGAGACAGAGGGAGATTCTTTCATTTCTATTATCAAAGCCGTTTCTGTAGGAGATCCCAGGAGAAGTCACACAAGCAGAGCTCAGGGGAAGGAGAGATGTGAGATATTCGTTTTTAAAAAAGAAAAATCCAACTATTAAACAGAAGTGTCCCCTGCCAGCCAATACTTGCATACCAAGTAGGGTCGGTGCCAGAGGTAGTATATCCTTACTAACTATGCTGACAAGGTTGAGAAGAACACCTTGACAAAGCTCACAGTGGGCAGGGGTGATTAGCCCCCAAATCAGCTGTCTTTCCTTAGAGTAAGCCTTTCCTTAGAGTAAGTGGCCAGGCCACAGGGCATGAAGTCCTCAGACTATTTTCTACCCTCTTGGAAAGGGCCTACAAGATCAATACCACCACCACCACCCCCAAACACTCACTGAAGTTCCCACATATCTAGGACCTTTTTAAGTTTACAAAAACACTTTTCTTACTACACTCCTGCAAAGTAGGTAGGGCTAAGGATCATCTCTCTTATGAGAAAACTGAGTTTCCAGAAAGTGAAGTGTGTTGGCCATGGTCCCATAATCACAGATTTAGAGCTAGAAGGAGCCTTAGAAGCCAAATTGCTTTGTCTTTACAATAAGGAAACAGACACAGGGACATCAAAGTTCTCGGCCAAGGTAACATAACTAGAAAGTGTCCAAGACAGGGCTTGAACTCATGTTGTCTCTGTTCCAGATCCAACACTCTTCCCACATTTCCGTGTTTCCTCTCAATGCTGAGTCACTCAGCTAGAGTCAGAATAAGGTTTTGTTGGCCAACTCCAAGCTCATAGCTCATAGCTCTTCCCACTGTACTATGAAGACTCAGATCAACATTAGAAACAACCCAATATAAATCCCTTGTCTTACAAAAGGGAAAACTGTGGCTTACAGGGAGCACATGGTTTGCTCAGGGCCACAGAACAAAAAAATACAAGTCCCACTGACTTCTGAGTGAACTCCCCACCAACCTCACATCTTCACAAGATATCAGGTGAAATTTCAGTTGAGTTCAGAACAAGAAAATACCTTTCTACAAAGGTGACAAGAGCCAAGTTGTGATATACAAATAATTCTAGAGTCATAGAAGCCCACAAGCTAATATAAGAGAGGAAGGTTCCCTTCACACTTCAAAGACTATAATCATGGACTCCAGAATGTAATTGGAAGGTATAGAGTAGGTGTTAAAGAAATCCCTACAATCCCACAGCCATAAATAAATCTGTAATTATTTTGAGAAGATTACAGGGCTTTGGCTAATAAATAAGGGTAAATGACGTTGCTGTCCATCATCACCGTCCACATCATTGTCCACCATCCACATCATCAAGTTTATGTTTAAGGTTTACTAAGAGCTTTACAAATATTATTTTATCTTCATAATAACCCTGAGAGGTAAATACTATTATTAACCCCATTTTACAGATGAGGTAACTAAAGCTTTTAGAGACTTATTGACTTACCTAGGGTCACAAAGCTAATGAGTGTTTGAGGCAGTATTTGAACTCGGGACTTCCTGTCTTCAGGTAGTTTCAATACTCTAACTACTGTACCACCCCACAGGGAATGTTTTGTGATTGGTAGAAAGAATCAATCACTCATCTTGGCCACATAAAGGAAACAGAATTTTAAGCTCAACCTGTAGGAGACAATGCATTCAGCCATGAGGACATACAGAGATGCAGAGGGGCAGTCATCTTAGCTAAGAGGTTATGGCCTCAGGGAAGTGACAGATCCTGGGGGTCCAGCAGTGATACTGCAACTGAGGACAGCTCAGTGAAGACTCTCCAATAAGAGAAATTACTTACAAGTCATGGGAGGGGCAGGGAGAACCTGCGGCCTTGAGGCCACATGTGGCCTCGAGGCTGCAAGTTCCCTACTCCCATTAGGGTTTGGAAATACTCTGCCACAGGCAACTCACTACCTTGTACTCCAAGCTTGAGCTCACTTTTCCTGTAAACATTATATATTTAAGGGAGAGTAAATCCTAATGTTTTATAACAACTGTTCTTACTTAGTTAAAGCTAAAATCTAATTAAATCCATGGGCAGATTGTTAATAGGAAGCCCACTGGGAGTTCATGAGCTGTAGTAATAATGACTAATAATGCTTGTTAAAATTTGGCAAGGTTTGCCAAGCGCTTTACAAATATCATCTCATTTGCTCCTTACAACAACCCTGTGAGGCAGGTGCTGTTATCCTCTTCATCTTACAGTTGAGAACATGGAGGTAAACAACGGTGAAATGACTTACCCAGGGTGACACAGCTAGGAAGTATCTGGATCAGGATTTGAACTCAAGTTTTCCTGGTCTGGTACTCTATCCACTGAGCCACCTTGATAGTAGTAGTAATAATAATAATAATAGCTAACACTTTGATAGTGCTTACTACATGCTTGAGTCAAAAGACATCCTTGAGGTAATCGGCCACAGTCGTACACACTTTATCTTGACCCCCAACATAGTGACAACATTTTGGTACCCTCTGAAAGCAAAGGACAACAACCATCCAACTCTATGCCAGACGCTGGGCTAAGCATTTCGCAGTTATTACCTTGGTTGAGCCTCACAACAACACTGCAAGGTCGGCGTATAATTTATAATTATGGAAACTGAGGCAGACAGACATAAATGAATTGCCCAGGGTCACACAGCTATTAAGTATCAGAGGTTGGATTTGAACTCAGGTCTTCCTGACTCCGTGTTTGACATTCTATCCACTGAGTCACCTTGATAGTAGTAGGAGTAGCCATCCACAGTCACAGATCACTCAAGGTGGCAGCCACTCCCTGGGGTCCCAACCTGAAGGTACAAGTGCCAAGGTGAGGGAATTATCCCAGGGAGGGCAATGTGCTCAAATCATATTACAAAAATAAAGAGTGTGAACTATCTTTATGATCAAATTTATCAGCCTCCATTTACTGAGTGCCTTTCCTGTGTGGGCATTATAGCAGGGGTACAAAAATAAAGCAATATGTTGTCTCCTATTGGGGAGCTGAGTTTTTGCTAGAGGGATACAATGTGAAGACAGATAAATGAATACAAGGCAATAGGAAAGGTAAAGAACTCCAGCACCCAGGGACTAGAAAAGGCTTCCCTTTGGAGATGTGCCAGCCTCTCAGCCTTGAGAGAAGCTCCAAATGAAGAGGGATGGTCTGCGTACTAAGGGCCACTTGTGCAGAATGCACTGGGCTGGTCATGGGAGATGCAAAGACAAAAACAAAACAGCCATGGCCTCAAGAGGCTTATACAATGGTGGAACAAAGCAGGAGGGTTTTACAAACATCTCAGCCACTCTTCTTTTGTCCTTAAAGATCAATTAGGAAATATATGGGCAAGGGCATGGGGGTGGCTCTAGCATTTCAAAAGAGATGACTTACACGGGAGTCATGGGTAGAAGATGACTGAAGGTGTGAATGAGCAGAAAGAGGTGGGCACATCATTCTGACAATGAGAAAAAGCAGAGAAGTATTCAATTTGTACCACGAAGTTAACATTTAAAAAAAAAAAAAAGGTCTCCCCTCATGATGGCCAGCTGTTCTCAGGTGGATCTATGAGAGAACGGTGACCAGGCCCATGCAAGATGGGAAGACACAGATGGGCCACATCTATAACGATGGGAGGAGGAACCACACAGAGCAAAACTTTCCTACTATACAACAGCTTGTGGACCACTATGACCCCAGATCGTTTGTGTATCACAACATGGTTCAGGAGATATTAATTGCACTGAACATAATTTGGACTGTTCCTTAAGAGAAAGAAGAATGCACTGAACTTTGTGCTTGGGGGTGGAGGGAGGATTACAAATAAAGAATTTTCAAATGGATCTTCATTGCCTTAAAACCTCAAATATCCAGCTCCTGGCTCCGTTACTTCTCAGCTCTGTGATCCTAGGCAAGTGACTTCCCCACTGTAGGCCTTATTTTGTACCTCTATCGACTGGGGGTCCTATACTACCTAACTCACGGAGCTATTGTGAAGAAAATGTTGATCGCTGTTCTAGAGCAGGAAGGACCAGAAAGATTGTGGAATCCAACTATCTCATTTTATAGTTGAGTAAACTGAGACTCAGAGACATTAAGTGACTTGGTCAGAGTGATTTGAATTCATGTCCTCTGACTCCAAATCAGATAAAAAATATTAATAATAATAAAAGCTAGCATTTACTTGAAGGTTTACAAAAGTGCTTTACACGTATTGTCTCATCTGATCCTCACAGCAGCCCTGGAAAGTATTATTATCCCCATTTCACAGAAAAGGAAACTGAGGCTGGAAAGTTAAGAAACTTGCTGCCAGTCAGATGGCTAGTAAGTATCTAAGGCAGGATTCAAACCCAGGTCTTCTTGATTCCAGGTCCAGTGATCTTTCCACTGTGCCCCTTTACTGTAGCCATGCTAATACGTGTCTGAATCTGTAACATCACTAAGACTTCCAGCTTGGAATGCAGAATTGCCCATACTTCTTTATCCTGGGTGATTCTTGTCCAGATTTCATTTTATTATCTTAACTACCAAGACTATCGATCACCATCATTTCCTCCCACTCACATTTCTATAACCTTAAAGTGCTTTTCTCACTACAGCCCTTACAAAATTACCAGGGCAGATGTTAGACCCATTTTTCAGCTGAGGAAAACAGAGGTAAAATAGCTTGTCCCTGTAGCCCAAAGCCCACGGGAATATGGCTACAAGACTCACCAGATATCATTCATTCCAAATTTCCATTTTACAGATGAGAAAAATGGTCATTAAGGAATCATTGTCAGAGCTGGGATTTCAGAGGCAGATGTCCTGCCTCCGAAACTATTAGAGTCACTGTCACCCAGATAGGAAATCGAAGAATCTGAGACCCAGAAGAAACCTCAGTGGCCATCTGGTCCCACCCACACAGAGAAGGAATGCCCAGTCCGTTCTCCCTCACAAACAGTCATCCAAGCACTGCTTGGAACCTCTAAGGGAGAGGAGGAAATCACTGCCTCTCCAGGGAGTCCATGTCATCGGGACAAGTCTCACTGCTACAAGGCTTTCCTATTATCAAGCCTTGCTTTGCCCCTTTGCAAACCCCTCCCCCGTCTTTGCTCCCTGATTCTGTCCTCTGAGGTCAACCAGAAAACGGCCAGTCCATCTTCCACATGAAGGCAGCAAGCACATCTCCTTGAATAGTCTCTTCTCCATGATAAATGTTCTCAGTCCCTTCAACGTTTTATTTGCATTTTTGGAGGGGCAACTGGGGTTACTTAATTATGCCCAAAGTCACACAGCTAGTAAGTGTTAAGTGTCTGAGGTCACATTTGAACTCGGGTCCTCCTGACTCAAGGGCTCGTGCTCTATTCACTGTGCCACCCAGCTGCCCACCTTCAGCCTTTCTTATAACCTAGCCTCAAGACCTTTGCTATCCAGGCTGCCTTCCCTAAACTCTAATAAAGGTTTATGAAGGTTCTTCTTGAACTGTGGGACAGTGCTCCCTATGAGACCTGATCATAGCAGGTTTTGTTGAGTCACTTTTCAGTCCTGTCTGATTCTTCAAGACCCCATTTGGGGTTTTCTTGTCAAAGATACTGAAGTGGTTTGCCATTTCCTTCTCCAGCTCACTTTACAGATGAGGAAACTGAGGCAAACATGCCCAGGGTCACACGGCTAGTAAGATCTGAGGCCGAATTTGAACTCACATCCTTCTGATTCCAAGGCTCAGCTCTCTATCCCCTACGCTACTTAGCTTTATGGGGGAGGGGGGGATAACACTTTCTTATTATTTAATTCGTCTTGACCATGGCTATCCTGTGGGATGGCTGGAATTCAGCAAAGTCCAGTACCCCCGACATTGTTTTGGTCTACCACTTCCCAGCTAAACAAGGGCTGCCTCTCCTGAGTTATGCCCCCCACACTAGACAGAGACCTCGACTCTTCTTAGAGGCTGAGGCGAAAGCAACAAGAAAGTGCCTCCCCTTGGAAATTCAGCCACTGCCCACGCTCTCCCATCCCCATTGGCAGCAAGTATCTCTGCCGGCTGGGAAAGCACTAGAGAGAGCCACCTCCTGCTAATGAAGAATTAGGAATAGGGGGAGAAACTGTAATCAGCCTAATTATAAACGCTCCTCTAACAAGAAGAGTGATTTGCGACGACCTCCAAGTCATCCCTTCCGAAGAAAAATCATGGCAGATTCTCCCTCCCCGGCTTTGGAGAAAGGGGCCGGGCGCAATTAAGTCTCTATTCAACTGCTCAAGGGAGGGGGGGAGAGAAAGAATTTGGGCCGGTGGTGCTTGAGGAGGCTGGGCATGCGCCCCACAAATATTGCTTGGAGCAGCTGGCTGGAGGAGAGAAAAACAGGACTGGGGCCTGCCAAAGGCCAAGCAGCCTCTCATGGCAGGTGTGAGGAAAGCTGGCATTGGGGAGGCAGTCAGGGAAGGAGATGCCACCATCATCTCACACACCCCGTTTGCCAGTTAAGTATGACGGGGCAGTTAGGAGAGCACACTGATGGTACTACATTGGCAAGAAGCCCCATTTGCAAGGAGTGGAGTATAGAATCTTTGGGAGGGAGTAATTTTTTTCAGTGATGAAAAATCTATTTTCTCCTACCTCTGTTTTTTTCTCAGGCTCTTAGCACAATGCCTGGAATTAGCAAGCATTTAATAAATATTTTTTAGCTCCGACTCTTCCCACCAACTACTTTCTTGTAACCAATATACTGAGTCAAGCAAAACAGATTCCCCCACTTGGCCATGTCCAAAAACACATGTCTTCAGTCTACATCTTAAATCTATCGCCTCTCTTAGGGAGATGGCCAGCATACTTCATCATAACTTCTCTGGAATTGTGGTTAGTCAGGAGTATCATGAAATTAAAGTTGGAAAAGACCCTTAAAACTACTTCCCTCATTCTGTAGAGGGGAGAGTGCCCCAGATAGCAGGGTCATGGTTCAAATTCACATCCTTCATTTCCAAATCCAGCATTCCTCCCACCCTATGACACTACTGGCTGCCTTCCCAGAGGTGGCAGGGTATTAAGAGAAAAAAACCTCAGACTATCCTTCCTTTGACATGTACTGCTTGTTTAGTAAGTCAACTAACATCTCTGGTCCTCAGTTTCCTCAACTGAAAAGTGAAGGGAATGTTTTAAGCAGAGTTTTGAAGACTGAAGGAATGGGGAAAAGGGAAAGGAAGGTTCTCTAGAAGGCAAGAAGTAGAGAGTAAGAAACAGGATCAGAGAAACATAACAAAGGAAAATCAAGAGTAGACTCACTTAGAATATGAACTTACAATCTGTGACCAATGGTTATAATCATAGAATATTCCTGCTGGAAGGGATCTTAACCATCTAACTCAAAATTCTCATTTTATGGAAGAGGAAGCCCAGATAAGTGAGAAAATATCTATGCAATCATAGCCAAGTTAAGTTGGAAAGTAAGGTTTGGAACCCAGCTCCTTCGATTCCAGTAGGTCTGCTCAAGGTCAAATCACCCTCATCACACAAAGCTCCCTCTGAACTCTATAGTAAGAGGCACTTCTCGCCTTCTACTCCCCTACTTTTTTTTTTTTGCTTAAAAAATGTTTTGAATTTTTTAATAGTCTGTGAGCTCTGGGGTTTTGCATAAATGAGAAGGCTTTAGTAAGGGGGAGATAAGGTAGTACCTGCTCTTAACATGGAGATGTCTGGGCAACTGTGAACCAAACATCTCCCCCTCTCTGGGTCTCATTTACCTTATCTGGGGGCAGGGAGGGAAGGGTGGACTAAGTTAACAGTTAACCTGAGGTCCATGAATAGATTTTAGGAGGATCCATGAACTTGGACGAACAAAAAAAAAAAAGACGTTTTTACTTTGACTAACTTCTAACTGAAATTTAACATTTCCTTCAACTACAAACGTATGAAGTTAATATAATTCTGAGAAGGGGTCCATAGACTTTGCCAGATCCTGCTAAAAGGATCCAGATAAAAACAATGGGAAGATTCTCTGGAGTATCTCCTCCCTGAGGTCCTTATTAGCTCTTTGATCTAGCACAGTTTCAGAGGCCCTGAATGGTTCCAGATCCCATGGTCATTCCTTAAGGACAAGTCTGACAAGACTAAGCCTATATTTGGGGATTCTAGTCCTTGTACTGTAACACGATACCATAAGTTCTATATCTTTTATTGACCTTTGATGGAAAATACACTGACCCTGCCCTCTTCTTAGATACTGGGATCTTAACCAAAAGTGAATAAATTAAACAAAATATGCATACATGCACACATACACACACACACACCATAACCTAGGTAGCTCTCAGAATTCTCCTATACTCACTGATGCCCCTTCCCACTCCCCAATTTAAAAATAAAAATTTTAATCAGAGTTTTAACTAGGAAAAAGATGCTAGAACATTGACCCAGGGTGGCAATATCAATGAGAAGACAGGCTTCTAAATCCTCATATCATAGTCTTATAGATTTAAAGGTGGAAGGTATCATAGAGTTAAGTCTCCAATTGATGAGGAAACCGAGGTTACATAGCTCACAAGTATCCAAGGTAGGATTTGAATGTAAGTCTTGCTGGCTCCAGATTCAGCACTTAATCTACTTACCATGCTGTCTCCTCCTGGTCTTCTGGCGACCTTCAATAGCATCACACCCCACCCACCCATCATGATTCTATTCCACCCTGGGCTCTATCTTATCTACTGCTTCCACCACCACCATGCTTCCTCTCAAAGGTTCATAGGAACAGGATTTTTTGTACCACAAGACCTAGCACTAGACTTCCTCTCTTTCCCGTCTACCAACATAACAGTATCCAACAGGGGGTTAGAGTGGCCATGGGCTAGAACTCAATCTCTCTCTCCCCCTTCCACCTCTCTCTTTCTCTCTCCACACACACACACACACACACACACACACACACACACACACACACACTCACTCACTCTCCAGGTACAATCCCACCTTCAAGGCTTAGTTAACTAACTTCAGACTGGATTGCTTGAGCAAACAGACCTGGTCCATGGATGCCCCTCAATACTCCCAGAGGAATTTGACGAAGGCAGAGCACAGAGGACTGATCAGTTCTGCAGTCTCTGGACGCCACACCTCTTTTCCTAGGACCTAAAATTGTGCTGGATGTCTCGTCTGCCATATTCCACTGATGACTAATCAGTTTGCAGACTGTTATTTAAAAAAAGAAAGAAAGAAAACCAACCCTATTCCAGACAAAACTACTGTCTAGCCATGCTTCCATCATTCTATATTTGTGGAGCTGTTCTTCAGAACCCATGCCTAAGACTTTATACTGCAACCTGTTAAATTTTAAATTACTATAGTCTAGGCTACAAGAAAAGAACTCTTTTGATCTCATCTTTGTATTTTACCACATGTGTAGAAAAGTTCTAGGTTTTTTTTGTCATATGAAAATTTAATAAAATGCTAACCCTTACTGAACCAAGCACAGATCCCTGAGGCACTCCACTGGAGAACTCCTGCCACACTGACATCAAACCATTTCTCACTACTCTTTGGGTCCAAGTACAGTCCATATATTTATCTTTGCCTAAGAACCACAGAAGAGACTTTGCTTTAAAAAAAATCTAGGTGAATTATACTTGTAGTATCCCACCAGCCTTAGAACCTTTGTCAAAAAGGAAATTATCTGACATGATTTTTCTGGATGAAACCACAGTGGCTCATTGTGGTCAGTGCTTCCTTTTCTAGATGTTTATTAACCATCATTTACTAATATGTCCTAGAATTCTGTAGAGAATCAAAGTCAGACTCACCAGCCAGTAGTTACTAGATTCAATTATCTTCCTCATTCCTACTACTATTGTTTTTTAGATGAGAGGGGAGAAGGGGGGAAGGAATATAGAAAAGAAGCCAGTAGTTAGCTCCTCAACCAAGTAGGCTCCCTCCACTATCAGTGGTAACTCCATCCCCAAAGTACTTAACAAAACTTCTAGAATACATCAGCCTCAATGCCCTATCTGCCCATCTCTTCTTCACTTGCCTTTTCCCCAAAATACACCAAAAGTTGTTTAACAGCTTAGTCTAGGTTCTAGCATCAAGAGCCCTGAGTTTGAATCACGACATAGCCATCAACTTGCTAATGACTAGGACATGTCATGTCCCTTCTTTGGGTCTTAGTTGCCTCATCTGCAAAGTGGGGATGATACCATCCACCAATGGGGAAATAGAATGTAAACTATGGGAGATAGCAAAGCAATGTGCAGAGTTAAACCTGTTCTAAGGGACATCGTTGCTCTCCTGGTAGCCTAGAAAAGCCAACATCTTTCTCCCACTGCGTTGATTAAAGGACAATCTAATTTGTCTCTACTTCTTCCATTTCCTCATCACTCTCATCACAATAATACTAATAGATAGCAAAAGAGCACTTTTAAGGTTTGCAAAGCACCCACAATTATTATTCCTATTTCACAGATAAGGAAACAGAGTAGTGTAATGGTAATTAATTTGTTTGATCAGATGTTAAGTAGATCCTAGTAACCTAGTGTTAAGTATAGAACTCTGTCCATTGGTGAAAATGTGTGAATTCCTAGAACTCTGTCCATTGGTGAAAAGGTGTGAATTCTCCTGTGACTTGG
>CM053596.1:38892571-38925852 GCA_028646575.1 Pseudocheirus occidentalis | reverse complement strand
CCTTCCTTCCTTCCTTCCTTCCTTCCTTCCTTCCTTCCTTCCTCATTATTTCTATCACTTAGCACAGTGCCTGGCACATAGTGGGTACTTAATTAGTGCTTGCTGATTTCCTGGTTTCCAATTTTTCCAAGTCTGAGGACCTGTTTTACACTTTGCAAAGTACCCTATCTAAATTGCTGTTAAACAGTATCATGGCATACTGGATAGAAAGCAGGCTTTGAAGGTAGGAGGATCTGGGTTCAGATCTCACCTTTGATGCATACTGGGCAGGTCACCTACCTCTCAGTGCTCTGAGCTGCAAAGGAGGTTCTGATCTGCATTAGTGAAGGGAGTTTCCTCACTTGGGAACTCCTTGGGTCAGTGGGGTTCACAGGTCTGGTCATGATTATTGTTATTACTCCAACCCTCCAGTAGATTTGTGGTTTCATTGAATGAATTGTTCCCTTTAATCAGGGAGATTACAAGTCGTCTGTATCTGCTTATCCGGGGTGACTTGTATCTTTCCCCTCTCATAAATTCACTGCAAAGGGCTCACTGAGTATACTGGTGTAGTGGAAAAACACAGACTTTGGTGTCAAAGGACCTGGGTTTGAATCTCGCCTCTCTCACTGACTAGCTGTGTGGCCTTCACTGAGTCACAACCTCACTGAGTCTTCTTAGTTTCTTATTTATAAATGAGGAGGGGAGGGGACATGGAGCAGACAGTGTGTAAGGTACCTTCTATTTCTAAATCTGTCATCCCATGATCCTTATCTGTCACCATTCCTAAAAACATTTCATGGGGTCTTCTCCCAGTGCAAGATGGTAGCTCTACCATTAATGTACTTTGATTGAGAAAAATACATGGTAGCAACAAGCTGCTGTGAATCCAGTCATGCTTTTAAATGAATTTGTATTTTATTAATCAAAACAGCATCTGCAGACATTTGAAAAATAGTAATTGACATATGTTTGGAGCCATATTATTTATTCATTCTGCAGAACGCCAAGGCTTGGTGGCACGTAGGATTTGGAATCACCCCACATCCCACTAGAGGCAGGCAGTCTGCAGGCTGAGGTAACTGGGTTCCAATCCCTTGTGAGGCCCTCTACCTGTGAGACCCAGAACAAATCACGGGCCCACCCTGGGCCTCAGTTTACTCATCTATAAAATGAAAGGGTTGGACTAGGAGGCCTCCAGATCTTTCCTAGCTCTCTGTGCCTTTGAACCATTGAGTTAGCCCAACCTTGTTTTTCCTTAGAGGATGGGGCTGAGACAGAGAGATGGAATGGAATTTACCTGAGGTCACAAAGGTTGGAAACTAATGATATAATTCAGGCCCCCTCTTCCATTTTATAGAAGATGAAACTTAAGGTCAGAGGAGGATGACTTGTCCAGGGTCCCATAGGTAGAAATCTGCAGAGTTGGGATTTGGACACAGGACCTCTGCCTCCAGATATGGGACTTTTCCCTCTATGTTACAGCCTCTTCTTTTTAGTTAGGACATCTTAACTGAGTGTCTGCTGCATGCACAGCCCAGAACTCTGCCCTGAGGGCAATGAGGAACAATTCAATAAGCATTTATTAAGTGCTTACTGTGTACAAGGCTGTATGATAGGAGTGGAGGGATCATTGATAGGACATGGACCTGGCTCTTAAGGAGGTTACAGGTGAGTGGGAGCTGGAACGTATACTTAGTAACTATAATATGAGGAATAGTGAGGTAAGAGCAAAGAAGAAATCACAGACATCTTGAAAGTATGTTAGAACCTTCTAGAACATTGGCAGAGTCTTGTAGGACTCATGGTTTTCTCTATTTCATGGCGAGGCATTGGAGGGGGACTCTTGTTGAGACTATAAGTGGCAAAGCCTAGATTTGACCCCCAAGATTTCAGTCCAGGACCTCTCTCTGTATCCCCAGCACTCATCACAGTACCTGGTATACAATAAGTGCTTAATAAATGCACATTGACTGATTAAGTGACTATGCCACACTATCAGAACAGGACATGATGAGTGCCAAAGTGGTAACAATAGTGATCCACATTTCTCTGGCCCTTCATGGCTTAACAAAGTGCTGTCCTGACAATAATTTTGGTAGGTAAATAGTATAAGGACTAGGGTCACTGTTAACCTCAGGCTCTCTAGTAGAAGTTCCAACTGAATGGTTTTGAAAGCCATTAGACCCCCTCATGTAGCAAAATGCCTGTTGCTGTTTCTATTGCAACTGAGATCTACAAGGTGGAGGGTCCATCACTCATGCAAAAGCTGACTGAAGTCTTCTGGGTTATATGGCAAGAGGAGGTTATCCCCCAGGAGATCCAGGATGCCTCCATTGTCCATCTCTAAAAAAGAAGAGGAAATAGGCCATCCTGTGACAATCATGGTGTGTGTGTGTGTGTGTGTGTGTGTCTTGGTCATTGCTGGTAAGTTTCTTATTATAGTTCTCCTCAACAGGCTGATCCTTCGCCTGGAAGATGGTCATCTGCCCAGAGCCCATGAGGCTTCAAAAAGGACTGAGGAACAGTCAATATGGTGTTTGCTTCTTGACAACTCTGGGAGAAATGCTAGGAGCAGAACAGAGGTCTGTAGATCTGACCAAGGTCTTTGATATTGTCAGTGGTGAGGGCTCATGGAAGATGATAGTGAGCTTTGGTTACCTGGAGAAGTTACTGGAGAAGCCAGTTTCATGATGGCACCCTCTCATGAGTTCTGGATAATGGATAATGGTCTTGGGTTCTCCCAGTCATCTATGTAATGAAGCAGAGATGTATGCTTGCTTCCATGCTTTTTAGCATGATGTTTCCCTTAATGTTCTCAGACTCCTTCAACAAGGATGAAAACAGCATCAAGACTAACTACTGCACTGATAGTAAACTATTTGATTTGAAAAGGCTACAAGTCAAGACTAAAGTGGACAGAGAGTTGGTGTGTGACTTTTTGTTTACTCAATTCACTTTTGTACACTCAATTCAGCCTCTGAGGTGGATATGCAACAGATAGATTCTCTGCTGCTTGTGCTAATTTTGACCTGACAATTAACTTCAAGAAAACAGGTTCTCCACCAGCCAGCACCACACTATTCATATGTAGAACCATTGGTTACAGCAAATGGAGGAATTTTGAGCGCTGTGGATAAGTTCACTTACCTTGGTAGTGTACTTTTCAGGGATGTACACATAGATGATGAGATTGATGCATGCATTTCCAGAACTAGCTCAATGTTGAGAAGGTGCTAAGAGAAAGCAGAGGAGAGAAGAGGAGCTATTGTACTGACCTCTTTGTTGTGTGCCTGGGAAAGCTGAACAGTCTACCAGCGCCATGCCAGGAAACTGAATCACTTCTGTTTGAATTGTCTTAGGAAGATTCTGAAGATCACCTGGCAGGATAGGACACCAGATGCTGAGGTCCTTTCTTGACCTAAATTGCGCAGCATTCAGACTTTGCTGCAGAGAGCATATCTCTGATGGGCTGGCCACATTGTTCTAATGCCAAACATATGTTTGCCTAAAAGACTATTTTATGGAGAACTCACACAAGGCAAGAGCTCACATGGTGGTCAAAAGAAGTGACACAAGGACACTCTCAAGGGCTCTCTGAAGAGCTTTGGAATTGTGTGACATGAAAGACACTGGGATGGGGCAGTCCAGCATGGTGTGCCCACATTGAAGAAGGTTCTATGCTCTACAAGCAAAGCAAAATTGAAGTAGCTCAAAGGAAACATGAAATACTCAAATTTGGAGACTTCTCTGCTTCAAATATTCATAAGGTCTATAAGCTCCACCTGTGGTAGAGCTTTCTGAGCTTGTATTGGTCTGATTGGCCACAGTCAGAATATTGTATCTTAACCCCAACATAGTGATGACATTTTGGTCTTTTGGGGCTTGAAGGACAACAGCCAACCAATAACCATTTAAGGACAGGGTTTGGGACTGGTGTGGAAAGAATCTGAGAAGTTGAGAAACAGAAAAAAACAGTCTCTCTGTCTTTGTCTCTGTCTCTGTCTCTATCTTCTTCTTTCTGTCTCTCCATCTCTGTGTGTCTCTGTCTCTCTGTCTCTGTCTTGGTCTCTCTGACTCTGCATCTGTCTGTCTGCCTCTGTCTCTGTCTGTGTCTCTGTCTGCCTCTGTGTCTCCCTGCTTCTGTCTGTCTCTGTCTTTCTGTCCCCCCCCCCCATCTGTTTGCCTCTGATGTCTGTGTCTTGGTCTCTGTGTCTCTGTCTATCTCTATGTCTTGGTCTTCCTGTCTCTCTCTCTATCTGTCTCCATCTCTCTTCCTCTGTCTGTCTGTCTGTCTGTCTGTGTCTGTCTTGTTCTCCCTGCCTCTGCCTCTGTCTCTCTATCTGTCTGTCTTCGTCTGTCTCTAAATCTCTGTCTCTATGTCTTCATCTTCCTGTCTGTCTCTCTATCTGTCTCCGTCTACCTCTGTCTTGGTCTCCCTGTCTATCCACCTTTGTGTCTCTGTCTGACTCTTTCTTTCTGTCTCTGTTTCTTTGTCTCTCTGCCTCTGTTTCTCTGTCTGTCTCTATCTCGATCTCTGTCTGCCTCTGTCTCTCTGCCTCTTTCTGTCTCTTTCTCTCTGTTTCTCTGCCTCTGTTTCTCTGTCTGTCTCTATCTTGATCTCTCTATCTTCCTCTTTCTTTCTATCTCTTCTCTCTGCCTCTGTTTCTCTGTCTGTGTCTGTCTCAGTCTCCACCTCTGTGTCTCTGCCTCTGTCCCTCCTCGCCTCCCATGTCAGAGCCGGGCCTGCCTGCCTGCCGTGCCTGTGCCCAAGAGCCCTAACAGCTGCTCCTCCTCCCTGCAGTTCTCCTCGGTGATTAAAACTCTCCGCCTGGGCTGGACGTGACCCTGGCTCTCCACATCGAGGAGATGAAAGATGCTGAAGTCGCCCTCCTGGTTCAGCACTTCAGCTCAGCAGCCTGGGGATGAATTATGCATGGCAGCCCCTGCAGCTTGGTTTCTCCTTCCAGAGCCAGCAGAGCCAGGCTGGACTCCCAGCTCCTGTCTGCCCTGGAAGGCAGGATTAATGCTCCTCACTGAAAGCCCAGGAGGGGCCAAGGAGAGGAGTTTGGGTTTCCCTCTTGTTTCACCTATTTTCTTTGCTAAATGCTTCTCTTCTGCAGAGGCCCCATGGCTTGGTGAACTAGCAAGACAACCCTGGAATGGAGAATGAGATTCAGAAGGGTTTGCTGAGCTGAATTGAGTCCAAAGACCAGGGCTTGAATATTGACTCTGACCCTGGGCTAGCTATGTGGCATCATATCTGGCATCAGCTCCTGCTGCTGGCTTTAGGGTTGCCCTTGTTTGAGCCAAGGAGGCATGGGTTCCCCTCAGGAGTGTCATCCTCTGAAGATGGGTCAGTCCCATGGCTTCCCAAAGAAATCTTTGGCTGGCCTTGAAGGCCGCCATCCTGGTGGCTCCAGGCTCATCTCTTCCTGTCCCTGTTCCTTTTGATTCTCCCTGGTTAAGTGAAGGCTTCCAGGGAACCTAAGAAGGAAAGGGACAGTCAGAAGCAGGGGCCCCACAGTGTTAGGAGGAGGGGCAGTATTGGCCTGATGTTTGCCAGGGTCTGCAGGCTAGAGCTGTGTACCCAATGCCTCCCCTGGGACCTAGTCTGTGTCACAAGCTCAGAATACTCAAGGTGGAAGGAGTATTAGAATGTTGGACAGAGAGGGACCATAGAACAGAGAAGGTATGACCTGGAAGGGTCCTTAGAACACAGGAATATGAGTTACGTGAGCCCATAGAATAAAGAACGTCAAAACCAGGAGTCTTAGGACAAAGAATTTTAAATCTGAGAGGGGCCTTAAAATGCCAAATGTCCAAGTAGGAAAGGGTCTTAGAAACTAGAACCTCAGGACTGAAAAGGGCTTTAGAATATGGAATGTCAGAGTTGGGAGGGCTCTTAGAACGTAAAATGTCAGAACTGGAAAGGACATTAGGTCAGAATGCTAAAGCTAGAATGTCAGAACTGGGAGGGAGAATGTATTGGAAAGACTTTTTGGAGATTCTCAAGCCTAACTTTCTCATTACACAGATGAAAATACTGAGTTTTAGACAAGAAGTTTGGGGGATGGAGCATAAGTTATAGTCTCAAGGTCCCATTCAGCCTCAAAATTATCTGATATTTCTAACCATTTCTTTAGCAGACATGCCAAGCCTCTGAGAGGCTGTGGAAAGGGGAACATAAGGGAAGAAGTGGTTGTGGAGAAGGGAGGGATGAAAGAGAGAAGGAAGGAAGGAAGAAGGAAGAAAGGAAGGAGGGAAGAAAGGAAGGAAGGAAACTGGGAAAGCCCCTGGAACACAGAATGTCAGAGCTGGGAAGGCCTTACAACTCAGGATGTCAGAGCTGGAAGGGCCTTAGAACCTAAAATATCAGGTCTGAAAGGGGCCTTAGAACATAGAATTTTATAGCTTGGAGAGACCTTAGGGCTTCCTTATTTTCCAGAAGAGGAAACCCAGTTCTGAGAAGGAACAGAGACTTATCTAGGGTCATGTAGTGAGC
The DNA here is from genome assembly GCA_028646575.1 of Pseudocheirus occidentalis. Lineage (NCBI taxonomy): Eukaryota > Metazoa > Chordata > Mammalia > Diprotodontia > Pseudocheiridae > Pseudocheirus > Pseudocheirus occidentalis. The sequence continues at coordinate 38,919,368 of CM053596.1, read as the reverse complement.
TAGGCATGGCTGAGACTAAAGCCCACTTCTATTGCCTTCTTCCTGGAGCCTTCATGCCTAGCCCCTTAGTGCCCACACCAGAAGCTTGGTGGTAGTGGGGGGAGGAGGGTATTTCAGATTGTGCTTGGTGTAGCTGGGCCATGCTCAGATTTATAAAACAAGAAGCAAAGATACTACTCTCCAAACAGACTCTCTGCTCCTGCTGTCAGGGGCCAGGAGTTAGCCTGGTTCATTGATAGATTTGTAGTCAGAGAACCTTGTCTCCAATCCTTCCTAGCTGTGTGACCTTGGACAAGTCATTTCTCCTCCTCTGGGCCTCTGTTTTCTCATCTGTAAAATAAGGGGGTTGGAAGAGAGAGCCTCTGAGGTCTCTTCTAGATCCAAATCTGATGGTCTTTTTTCTCCAACCAAAGTAAGGTGGGGTCAGGGAGGGACCTGGGACAGGAACTTGACCCAGACCTGGGCAGGGGCAAGGATGGAAAGACCGAAGAGAAACCTCAGGGAAGCGTTTTGCTCAGCAGGAACCCTCAGCCTCCCTCCTCCTCCTCCTCCTCTATCCCTTGATGATTTAATAGACTTTGATCATACCCCCTCTCAGCCCTCATCTCTCCAAACTGAAGAGGCCTATTTTTCTTCCTTCTTTAGCTTCATCTTTGCCTGGAAGAAGAGGAGTAAGATGAGGGGGTGGGGCAAGGACACTGCAGCTCCATAGAAAAATCCTGCAATAAAGGCTGGCAGTGGGAGTTGGGGGGGCAGGGAGAGGAAGACTGATTTTGGAGATGAAGGGCCTAGGCTCAGATCCTTGCTCTGCTATTGAGAGCTGACCTGATCTCACCTAAGTCTCTAGGACTCTCTTTGCCTCAGTTTCCTCATCTGAAAAACTAGAGGCTTGGACTAGATGCCCTCTGAAAGCCCTTGCAGCAATGTGGATGTGCCATTTCATATCCCAATTTCAATGGGAATGAGAGGAAATCAGGATTTAAATGAGCTGGAAGGGAAACTGAGACCAAGAGAAATGAATAATAAAATCCTTTCTCAGTCCCATAATCTATGAACCCCAAAGTCCCATCTCCTCCCTCCTCCTCCCATCGCACTGGAAGTGGAATGCTTAGGGGATGGCACACACATGCACACACATGCCTCTCATGTTAAACATTTCCTATGCAGATGCCACCATGCTCTGCTACTAACTCTAAATTTGGTCACAGACAAGTGACTCTCGGTTTCTTTATCTCCAGAGGGAGGATAATTCACGGACTGCCCCAGCTTGGCTCCCCAGGCCTGGATAAGAGACATTCTCAGCTCCAGAGAAGGGGATCTCGGAGAGAAGAGAGTACCGAAGCACCTGCTCTTGGAGAAAACTCCTTGAAGTAAAGTCAGTGAGATCTGAGCTTCCCCAGCGCCCAGGAGACAGTTATACCTACCTCTTCTCAGTGTAGAAAGGAAACCCAGCTGAGGGAGGCCACTTGAGCTTGTTCAACCTGGAGAAGGGAGACTGACGGATGATTGAACAATGCTCCATTTCTGGCAAGGGCAAAAAGCCAGATTTCTGTTGTCTCAACTTCAGGGCCACAAAAGATTTTAGCTAGGTACAAGGATGAATGAAGTTTCTTGAAAGGGGTTCCTCCAGGGAGTCCTTCTCTGGACAGGGTTTCTTTCTTTTCTAAAAAAATGGTTTGTCTTTTAAATTTTTATTGATACTTTATGTTTTTACATCACCTTCTTTTCCCAGTATATCTCTTCACTCCTTCCCCTCACCCCTCTGTTACAACTGAGAATAAAAAAGAAAGAAAAAAACAGTTCTGAAAACTGCTCCAAATACATCCATTGAGTTGGACAGGGTATGCTGTGATACACTTCCATATGCTGGTGCTCAGAATCGGTGTTGGTTAATGTGACTGTAGTTTAGTGGAAAGAATGCTGAATGTGGACACAGAAGAGGGGGGTTTCTGCTTCTAGCTTGGGCACTATCTGTGTCTTTGGGCAAATTCACTTTACTATCCAGGGCCTCGGTTTCCTCATTTCACAAATGAGGGCAGGATGACTTTTTTTTTTGCTCTTTGGAGGGCAGTTGGGGTTAAGTGACTTGCCCAAGGTCACACAGCTAGTTTTTGTGTTAAGTGTCTGAGGCCGAATTTGAACTCATGTCCTCCTGACTCCAGGGCCGGTGCTCTATTCACTGCGCCACATAGCCGCCCCGGCAGGATGACTTTCAAGGGAGTCCAGCCTGTTAGATTCAGTCCTTTATTCCAACCTTTTGAGATTGTTTGGGACACTGATTCTTCTTTTGCCATAGGAATAAATAACACTTCAGTAGCTCCTGCAATGTACATGTGTGTATATGTGTGTGTGTGTCAGAGAGACAGAGAGACAGAGACAGAGAGAGACAGAGAGAGAGAGACAAAGAGAGAGAGAGACAAAGAGAGACAGAGAGACAGAGACAGAGTGAGAGACAGAGAGACAGAGACAGAGAAGAGAGACAGAGAGAGAGAGAGGAGAGAGAGAGGGAGGGAGAGAGAGAGAGAGAGAGAGAGAGAGAATGGATGTCTAGGGATATGTTTATGTTGGAGCTAACAAAAGGTAAAGGGGTGTGACAAATCTCTTTGTTCTGAACCCAGCTACCTAAATGAGATGAGGGCATTGGACTAGCTAGTTGACATTGCTACTGCATGTTAAGGTTTGCAAATCCCTCTACATATATTATGTCATTTGAGCACTATAGCTTTGTAAGGCAAGTAGTACCAAAATGCCTTCCTAAGCTCACATATCTGGTAAGTATCAAAGGCAAGATTTGAACGCAGGTTTTCCTGACTCCAAGTATACTTCTTCTAGTACAATAGGCTGCCTCTCTAATTCTTTTGGCAGATAGAAACAACTGAGCTTAAGACAAAGTTAATAGGAATACTTAGTTTAAGCAGGATGGTGTGTACTTTGTCTCCCCACCCACCTCCTACGGCTGGGTAAGCTCCTCCCTGGTATGGCTTGACTCTGTCCTCCTTATCTACCTTGGACAGTGCTTAGCCAGCTCCCTCCTGCCCTTCTCCCCTCTTCCCCAGTAGCAGCCTCCCTGGTCTTGGGTCTCAGTCTTCCTCCAACTGGGTGGTGTCCAGGAGTCTCCTCTTCCCTCCCTACCCCAGTAAATTAATCTTACAACATTGGTTCAAAGCTACATCTCATGTTTCTAGACCCAGGTGCAGCGGTGTGATAGGTTGTGCACTGGGCTGTTTGATCTTCCAGTGGCCTCATTTGGATTCCAGTCGACTGGTTTGGAGCTGTAGATCTTCCCTCCATTCCTGCTCCCCCCTCCCCAAATCTTCCTGGGAGGATGGCATCTGGAGGAAGGCAGGCCTTTGTCAGCAAAGCTGCAGCAGAGCAGGGGCTTTCATCTCATGTGATGAAGGTTTTTTCTGATCAGCATAGACTTTGGACCAGAGAAAGAGGAGACTCTTGGCGCCAGGAGAGCCTTTGGGGATCAAACTGGCCTTCTTTAGCCAGCCCTCTCTCCCTTTCCAGAAGAACATCACAACAGGGGCTGCTGGGGGGAAGTCTCTCCACTGAAGTCTTAAGTGGGACAAGTTTCTTGAAAATGAGACAAAAAGAGAGGCCGCAGGACCACCTTAGAGGCTCTACTGGGGGGTGGGTATGGAGAAGACAGGAAGATCCTCAAGCTGGGAACATGGGAGAAGATGGTATTAGAGGCAGCTATTGGCTGGGATTGACAGGGACGATTAGAAAATTCATATTCCTTAGAATTATACCCAAAGCCCTTGCAGTCTAAAAAAATATAACATTATCTTTTAAACAAGCTAAAGGGAAAAAAATCCAACCACAGTGAATAAAAGGACTAGGGCAGAAGGCCAGCTGTGGTGTGGTGGCAAGAGCCCCTGACCTGAGGGTTCAAATTCTGCCTTTGCCACAATCTTGCTTTGTGACCTTGAGGATGTCACATGACCTCTTGGAGCTGCTTTGTCTTTATCTACCAAATGTGGGAGGTTGGAACGGAGTAAAATTCATGTTAACCAACATTTATAAAATGCTTTTATTGTGTACAAGGAGCTCTGCAGGCTGCTGGGGATAGGAAGAAGGAAATGAAACTTCCAAGGTGCGGGATGTTCAGCGAGTCTTGATGTCAGAGCTGGGAGGGGAAGCGGTTCAAACTAGAGCCAGAAAACAAAGGCCTTTTACAATAGATTAGTTCTGACAACTCATCTTTCTACTGAGCCCTAAATTCTATATTCTAAGGCTCTTCTGGTTTAAACATTTTGTGTTCTAAGCTTCATTCCAGCTCTGTTATTCTGTGTTCTAAGGGCCCTCCCAGCTCTGACATCCTGTGTTCTAAGGGCCCTTCCAGCTCTGTTATTCTGTGTTCTAAGGGCCTCCCAGCTCTGACATCCTGTGTTCTAAGGGCCCTTCCAGCTCTGTTATTCTGTGTTCTAAGGGCCCTTCCAGCTCTGTTATTCTGTGTTCTAAGGGCCTCCCAGCTCTGACATCCTGTGTTCTAAGGGCCTCCCAGCTCTGACATCCTGTGTTCTCAGGGCCCTCCCAGCTCTGACATCCTGTGTTCTCAGGGCCCTCCCAGCTCTGACATCCTGTGTTCTCAGAGCCCTCACAAATTTGACATCCTGTGTTCTAAGGGCCCTCCCAGCTCTATTTTCTGCTCTGAGATCTCTCTGAGCTCTGACATGAAGTATTCATATGAATGAGTACCTTGGAGATGAAGCTCCTCTAAAAAACTCGTTAGAATATTTTTGCATATTATCCTGGGGTTTGAGAAGCAGCCTAGCATAATGAATCAATAGTGATCCTCAGAGCCGAATGACCAGGGTTCCAGTCCTAGCTTGGATATTTACTGGCTATGTGCCTCTGGGCAGGCTATTTAACCCCTTCATACCTCAAATAATTCTCAGTGCCTATAAGCTGCAGGGCAGGGAGAATTCTACATTGGCAGTGGACATTTTCCCACTGGTTATTCTCTATACCAGTGGTTCTCAACCTTCCTAATGCCGCGACCCTTTAATACATTTCCTCATGTTGTAGTGACACCCAACCATACAATTCTTTTCATTGCTACTTCATAACTGTAATTTTGCTACTGTTGTGAATCTATCTGATATACAGAATGTATTTTCATTGTTACAAATTGAAAATAACCCACAGGTTGAGAACCACTGCCCTATACCAACAAGATTACAGGACCAAAAAAAGAAAAACCAGGAAATTTAAAGATGCAGCCCTTCTCAGCATTGGGGGAATGGGCCAAATGACCTCTCAAAGTCTCTCCTCACCTCCTCCAACCCAGCCACTCCATCAGGTCATCAATCATCTCCTTCCCAATAACTTGATTGGGGCTGATGAAAGCCAGCCAGTCTGCCAGTCTCCCCTCTCCCCTTCCTCCACCCACCCTGCTCTCTTCTCCTCTTCCTGCTTCCTTATCCCCACCAACCCCACCCCAGTAGCCTGCAATTAAAACTGAATGTGAGCTAAGTGAAGAGTTAGCCACCGGCACCAGAGGCTGATTTATATAATTATAACAATCGCTAACTTTCACAAAGCACTTAATATGTGCCAGGCACTGTGCGAAGCACTTTACGTACATTTATCTCATTTGGTTGTCACGACAACTGCAGGGTGCCAGTGCTATTATTACCATCACTTTACAGTTGAGGAAAGCAAAGGTTAAATAGCTTGCCCAGCATAGCATAGCTAGTAAGTGTCTGAGGCTGGATTTGAACTCAGCTCTTTCCAGTTCCAGATTTGCTGCTCTATTCACAATACTACTGAGATGCCTCACTTCCAGTGGAATAGTGCCCTCTATTCATATTAAAGTATTCAAAGAAGAATATTGGGATGCCACACACTTATCCTTTTCTTTGAAAGATCTGGCTACTTTGGTTGGTGGCTAAAGATCCAGACTGAGAAGTGGGGGCCGGGAGAAGCCCAAGGGGAGAGATGCTTCATCAAATGCTGTGGAACTGGGTCTCTCTCCCCTTTCTCTGTCTCTGTCTCTGTCTTTCTATCTCTTTCTCCCCCTCCTCCCCTGTCTCTATTTCTCCCTATGTTGCTTTCCCCCTTTCCCCTCTGTCCCTGCCTGTCTCTCCCTCTATGTTTCTGTCTCTCTTCTCTTCCTTTCTATCTCCCATCTATGTCTCTCTCAGTTTCTGTCTCTCCCTCTCTCTGTCTCTTCCCCTTCTATTTCTCTGTCTCTTTCCCCCCTGTGTCTCTGTCTCTCCTCTCTCCCTCTGTTTCTCTATCTTTCCTCCTTTCTCTCTCTCTCACATCCTTGTCTATGACTCTTAGTCTCTGTCTCTGCCTCTCCCCTCCCACCCCATGTCTTTGTCTCTCTGTCTCCCTCTCTTTCTTTCTACATATCTATTTACTTTCAGAGAGCAAGTTGTTAAGCACCAAAGCAAATGTTCCCAGAAGTCACACACTGGGATAAAAGGGAGTTTCATTTAAGACAGCATACCTGAGCAACTAGCCCCTATATGGATCCATTTTTTCCACCTCCTTTGTGGCAAGCCCCAAAGCTGGGAAATCCCTGGAGGACAATTTTGGTGCCATTCTCTACCCTAATGAGGCATTCTCCTGCCAGAGCAGTATGCCTATGGAGGGGAAGGGAACAAAGCTGAGTGAGCGGCAGACAAGACCAGGCTCCATCCTGGAGAAACTGGCAGCCTGGAGGGGGTGATGCAAGTGTGCCTTTTAAGGGGAGGAGGAAGGGAAGGGGAAGCAGAGAGTCTGAGTGTTCCTCCCCCACCCTTTTCCCTGCTCCCATGGGTCCATTTGACTCTAGGGATGGTGTTTTTTTGGACTTCTCACCCTCCACTAAATGCCATAAAACCATAAAAGTATATTGTGTGTGTGTATGTGTGCGTGTGTGTGTGTGTGTGTGTGTGTGTGTGTGTGTGTGATACAGAGAAATATTAAGGTACAGTCCATACCCTGAGAAAACCTAAAATCTAGTAGATGAGAGAAAACATTCACAGTCAGAAATAATTGGTTCTCTGTGTGATCATGAACAACACACTTTACCTGTGGCTATAAATTGAAGGAGCTGGATTGGGTTCTTTCTAAGGTCCATTCTCAAATCTAACATTCCAGGTTCTAAGGTTCCTTCCAGTTTTAATAGTCTATGTTTCAAGTACCCTTGCAGCCTTGACATTCTCTATTTTGAGGGCACTCCCAGCTCTATGTTCTAAAGACTCTCCCAGCTCTGACATTCTGTGTTCTAAGCCCCCTCCCAGCTTTGACATCCTGTGTTCTAAGCCTCTGTAACAGCAATCAGTTTAGCAGATACTTAGCACTTAGTAACTTAGGGCTAAGTATGGAAGGTGTGAGCCCTGTCCCACTGTTGAGAGGGCGTGAACTCCCCTGTTGACATGGAAGAAGGGGATTGGCTGAGACAGGAGACCAGTATGTATATATAAAGAAGAATTTCAGAGACAGAGAGACAGAATTGGAATTTTCCTGTTGGATTGTCCCAGCATCTGGGAGCTGGGCTGCTGGACTGAAGAAGTGAGTTGGAGTTTTCTTGAGAGAGAGAGAGAGAGAGAGAGAGAGAGAGAGAGAGAGAGAAGATTTATCTCCCAGCATCCGAAAGCTGACTGAGAACTGAGATGGAGTTTTCCTGAGACCAGAATCTGGTGAAGGCCACCCAGAAGGTCGATATTCCTTCTGGGTCCTAGGGCCAGCTGAACTGCTGGAGGACTGAAGCATGACCAGGATAAGACTTTGTTTGTTTATGGCCTGACTGATCCTTGAGTTCCAGGCAAGAGAAGTAGTGAAGGGTTTGAGATATGCTGGAGCCTGTGAACTTCAATGTGTGCCAGGAGGATTGGACAAGGACCTGGGAGCTGTCTGCTTCTGAATCCAGGTGACTGGGACCATGGAAGGGGATCCAGGGAATCAGAGAGACCACCCAGAGTCAAGATGAGGAAAAGGCCTCCCCTTGGATGAAACTGAGGTTTACTGGACACCATAGGGTGGAGGGTTTATGTGGTTTTCTAATGATTGTATTTGTGATTAATGATATTTAGTAATTGGGAATCTAGATTAGTGACTGATTAAGTTAATGGTTGCCCATTGAGTGGAAGTTTGATTATTATATAATGACTGATTAAGTTAATGGTTGCCCATTGAGTGGAAGTTTGATTATTATATAATGACTGATTAAGTTAATAGTTGCCCCACAGCAGAAGATTGATATATTGTGAATTGATTGAATGATTAAGTGAGAAAGGTTTCCCCCTCAGGTAAACCATATCATTATTCTTTTGTTCTTTGTTCTAAACATTGTGGCCACTGTAGTGAAAACTGTGTGGCCATTCTAATGTTAAACTGTTATGAACACTATATTGTGATTTTCTGTGATAAGATGTAATGTTGTGAATATTATATTGTGAATATTGTACTGAACCTTGATTTGTAATGGAATAAACAGAGTGTTTACTATTACTGTGTGATCCAAACCTTAAAAGCTGTTCACAGTAGCATTCTTTTGGGAATCTGCTGATGCATGGTGTTATAGACCCCTCCTAGCTCTGAAATTCTGCATTGTAAGCTTCCTTTCAGCTCTGACATCCTGTGTTAAGGGTTCTCCCAGCTTTCACATCCTGTGTGTTCCCTCCCCCCATCTCTGACGTTCTAAGCTCACCAGCTGTACAAGGTTATGGGAGAAGTTCTAAATGAAGAGTCATTAAATGCTTTAGACCTTCAAAGATGGGAGCACTCACCAATTCCTATAGTGATCAGGGCATTCCTCCTAGGGGAGATACCCTGAGAGTTGGGTATGCTCCTGGGCAGCACCACCATGGGGCTTCCAGGGTCTCAGGGCTTCCAACCCCATTTCTCCCTGGGCTTTTCTTGCCTTACCCTTATACACCACTGGGACTGGGACCAGCCCCTTGGTCACTGGTGCTCCTGCTATGGCCCAGAAGTTACCTTGGTCCCAGTCTGAGGAGGGGGGATAGAGCTCAGAGACCCTGAAGACTGATGGAATTACTAGAGTTGAATCAGGAAGCTCTTCAAGGTCCAGGACCTGTACATGGCAAGGCAAGGAGGAGGTGTGAGGAATTGGTCAGGTTAATTACTCCTGAGGTAGCTCTCAATCAGCAGGGCTATGGCTGTGAATGAGGCAGGAGATGGATGGGCTCTGCTGGAGGTGCCAGATCAATTCCCTCCATTAAAGGCATAGACTTTCAGAGCTATCATAGGAGTCAGGGGGTATTAGAAGATTTTATATAGCGAGGATTGCTCAAAAATCTCTGGGAGGGATGATGGAGGAGATGGGACAGAGAGATTCCTTAGCCTATGATCTCCACTTTTGAAAACTAGTGATTCAGTGAGAAAAGCATTGACTACAAGGAGACTGGTTCATATCCTGCCTGACACTTCCTATATGTGTGTCTTTGGGCAAGACTTCTAACATTCTTGCATCCCAGTTTCCTCATCTATGAGAAGGAGGGAGTTGGACTAATTGACTTTTGAGGCCCCATTCAGGGCTGGATTTATGAACTATGAATTCTTTGGACAGCTTGGATTCAGTCAAAGGGCAGCACTTGAGGACCTAGAGGGCCACATGTGGCCTCAAGGTCACTCGTTCCCCACCCCTTTGTTAAAAGTGACTAACAAAGGTTGTTTTGTCTGTGCACATCTACACCAGAGACAAATCAGGAAGGTCTGACCATAACTCCTCCCAGGCAATCTCAAGAGCAAATGCTACCACACTCTTCCCAAGCATTACCATATTGCTACCTCTTCCTCCCCCATCCCCTTACAGGAACTCAGAACCAGAGGTTGCCAGAGAAGGAAGGGACTTCAGAGGTGGTCTACTCCAGTGTCAAGTCAGCAAGCATTTATTAAGTGCCTACTGTGTGCCAGGTGTACTGTGATAATCACTGGGCATATGGAGAAAGACAAAAGACAGTTCTTGCCCTCAGGGAGCTCACAGTCTAATGGGGAAATAACATGGAAATAACTATGTACAGACAAAATATATGCAGGATAAATCAGGGATAATATCAAAGGGAAGGCACTAACACAACAACGGGTAGGAGGGACTTCTTGTAGAAGGAGGTATTTTGGTTGTATAATTGATAGAAGTAAAATAAACCAGGAGATTGCAATGAGGAGGGAGAGTATTGCAGGCATGGGACAGTCACTGAAAATGCCTAGGGTGCACAGATCCATACTCTGCTTGAATACCTCAGGAGACAGGATCTCATCACCTTACAAGGTAGCACATTTCACTTTTGCATAGTGAATCATTTTTCCTTACACAAAACCCAAGCCCTCTGGAATCTGCCTCTTAGCAACTCCTAGCTATCACTTCTGGTTCTGCTATTGGCATCTAAGATCAAGGTTGGAATCCTCTTCCAACATGGCAAGCTCTTTAGACAAGAGAAGATGCACGGTGTGGTGGAATGGATGCTGAACTCAGTCATAAGCCCTCCATTAGAACCCTGGCTCTGCTAAGTCCTGCCTGTGTGACCTTGGGCAAATCACTTTTACATCTATGGGACTGGATTTCCCCCAATGGACCTTCCATATCCATATCCATATCCATATCCATGACTAGACCTCCTCCAAGATTCCTCTGGATTCTTGATCTAAGCAATACTTGAAGACAATAATCACATGTCCCCGAATCTTCGTGTCTCTAGGTTAAACATTGCTAAGTTCCTTTGACGGATCCTTGTATGAATGGCTTGGTCTACAATTTTCTTTCAATCCTCATTTCCACTATCATGTATGACCACAGGTTTAATGGCAGTTTGACTTGTCAGTCAGCCAATCAGTTGAGAAGCATTTATCAATGAATGAATGTAGCATTTATTAAGCACTTACTGTGTATAGCTGGGTAGCACAGTGGATATATATGTAGCACTGGGACTGTAGTCAGGAAGACTTACCTTCCTGAGTTCAAATCTGGCTTCAGATACTTGCTAGCTGTGTGACCCAGGGCAAGTCACTTCACCCTGTCTGCCTCGGTTTCCTCATCTGTCAAACGAGCTGGAGAAGGAAACCAACCCCTCCAGTACCTTTGCCAACATGTGACCCAAAAGGGGTCACAAAGAGTTGGACATGACTGAAATGAATGGCAGAGCCATGTGCCAGATACTATACTAAGGGGTGTACAAAGAGCTCCAGACCATTTAGTCTAAACCCTTCATTTTACATATGGTGAACTGAGGTCTCAAAGGGGGAACTGACTTATACAGGATCCCATAGAGAGAATAAGAATCAGAGCTAAGATTCAAATTCAGTTCCTCTGGCTCCCAAGTCCAGTAACCATAGGATGACAGACCTGGAAGGATCTAAGGCCGTCTAGTCCCAACTCTTCTTTTACAGATGGGGAAACTGAGGCCTGATGGACTTTGCCCAAAGTCACACAGGCAGTGAGAATCAGAGTTGAGATTTGAACCTAAGACCTCTGATTCACAAGCCCAGGATCTTTCTACTATGCCATGGCTGCAGGAGGTTTTAAATCCTGCCTATTCTCTGTCCTCATTGCTCTGTTTTTAGCTTATTTCCTCCTGTGTTGTCCTTAATGGAAACAGTCCCCTTTAGAATCTCTGCCACTGCCTGGCCCCACCCTCCCCCACATACCTTCCACTATACCCTGGGTAAGTCCTGGGCTTTGTAAGGAGAAGGGAATTTGCTGGGAGTGGGATCAGCCTCTTCTGCTTTCTGCTGGGAGAAGTCAGCATTTAGGATTTCCAACAATGACAATAATAATCCTTACTTAGAGCTACAGACCTTAAGGTCTGTAAAGCTCCCCACTGTGAGCATCACCACCCGATCCATGGGATGCTTCCCTTCCAGCCAAAGTGTCTTGATCAATCCCAGGGAAGCCTGATTGCAGCATCTCTGATTCGCTTCTTTCCTGTTGCCCAGAAAGAGGAACTATCTAGAGCTGTTCACCTGTTTTCCCTTTTCCACTCTTAGGGTTCTCACCCCTAGGTCTCCAGAGCCATTGAGGAGGGCAGCCAGAGACTTGAGCTGTCCTTTCTTTCTGACACAGGCACTCACTGCATGACCTTTTGCTTGGAGCACTAAAATGACCTGAGTTCAAGAATGCCTCCACCAGATACTGACTATATGACCCTGGCCATGAGCCTTTGCCTCTTATTGCCCCCGGCAACTCTTTAAAAAAACTATTTTATTTAAATATTTAATTTTATCATAAAATTTTTTATTCAATATTTTATTTTAGTATTATTTAAATAATATTTCCCAATTGCATATAAAGACAATTTTAAATATTCATTTAAAATTTTTTTGAGCTGCAAATTTTCTCCCCTCCTCCTTCCCCCTTCCTGGCCCCTCCTTGAGACAGTTAGGAATTTGGTATAGGTTATACATGGCCCCCAGCCACTCTTTAAGATTATGAGTTGAAGATGATTTGCCCTGCTGCATTCATATAAAGAGTTTCCTCTTTAGGAATTCCACATGTCAGCCAAATCACAGGTCCCAGACAAAGACAATTCCTCTGTCTATTTGTGTTTTATAAGATTCTCTCCTTACTACAATGCTGTGAGTTCTGTTCTGAGAGTATGGAGAACACCAAGGCTCTGAGAGCCTCTCTAGGTTGTTAACTGAGATCACACACTGGCTAAATTCAAAGTTAAGGTTTCAAACACAGGTGCCCTGATTCCAAATGCAACATTGAAAGCTATCATTCCTCTAGCATTTAATAATTTTCAAAGCACTGACTTTCCTCACACTAAGTCTCTGAGATGAGCAGGGGATATTGATCCCATTTTAAAGCAGGGGAGCCTGAGGTTCAGAGAAGGGAAGAGATTTACACAAATCATATGGCTAGTCCATGTGGCAGTGCCAGATCTTTTGCTACAAAGCCCAGAATGCTCTTCAAGAGGATCTCTATGTGCTTTTGCTTTGATGGGATTTATGGGTAAATGCCAGGCTTCCCAACACAAATATCAAGTTGCCCCTCTGCCCCCTCCTGTTTGTAATTATGAAGTAAACAGCTATCTTGTCCCCTGACACTCAGGGGCTATTTGGGCAGTAGTCACATCTATGGAGAGAGAGAAAGGAGGCAACTGGCCAGACCTTGTCCCTGGTCCTGACTCTGATTATTATCAGCTTTGTTGCTTCTGGACTTTCCTCAGGTAAACCAGGGTTGCATGAATAACTAAATAGGACCAAGCTAGATTTCTGATCCATGCTGAATCAGATGCAGTTTTAGAAGGTGTAACTGAAGTGAATGAATTGTCAACAGTACCAATCAGGGATCCAGAGAGATCTCCGTCACGTTCTCAATGAGCTGAACTTTCTAATTACTAAAGTTATTGCTTCCTGTCTTCTCTCCTATACCTTTGCCCTTGCTTGGGGGCCTCCAGGATTGCTCTGCAAGGGTCCCTGTTGGAGTCACTTAACTTGTACTTCAAGATGATTGTACACATAGAGAAGTTTAGATGTTTAGAGTTGGAAAAGACACTTCGAGTTCAGCTCATCTCACTCTGACACCTTACCAATCAATCCGAAAGCATTTAAATGCTTACTATGTTTGGTATTGTGCTAAGCCCCAGGAACACATTGAAAAGCAAAAACTTGGTCTCTGATCTGAAGGAGCCCATATTTTAACAGAGGGAGGCAATGTCTAAACAAAGTAGGTACAGTGTGAAATAGAAGAGAATCCTGGAAGGTATTAGCGATGGGAGAAGTAATAACTGAAAGGAAGGGGGACCAGGAAAGGTCTCCTGAACAAGGTGGAATTTGAGCAGAATCTTGGAAGAAGCTGGAGAAGCTATCATGGAGGGGAGGAGGGAGAATATTCTAAGCATGGAGTGCATGCAAATGCTTAGAGGCTGAAGAAGGAGTGTCCTATTCAAGGAATAGCATACTATCTCTGGTTTGTGATGCATGTGGAGCTGAGCCATCACCAGTCATCTTGACTCTTGTCTTGCCATTGGACTCTGCTGCCTCTGGAGGAGAGAGTGAGAGCTGACTTTGTATAGCTCTGCCTCATTTAAACCCAATTCACTCTCAAGTCAAAATATCACCCTTATGATGTCATTAGTCTTCTTTGAAAACAAAGAACAAAAACAACAATAAGTGTAAAGGAGAAAGGTGTAAATAGATTGGAGATGTAGGAGGGGCCCAGCTTGTGAAGGGCAATGAATGCCAAAGAGATGATTTTATATTTGAACTTGGAGTAAATAGAGAACTACTAGTGTTTTTTGAGTAGTGGAGAAAGAAGGTAAGATGGTTAGACTCACTCTTTAGGAAAATCATCTTGGCAGTTGTGTGGAGAATGGATTGGAAGAGACATGAGGTAGGGAGAATAATCTGAAAGTTATTGCAGTGGTGTAGGAGTGATGGCTTGCATCAGGATGGTGGCTATGAGAGCAGGGAGATAGAGATATGCACAGGAGAGGTTGTAAAGGTAGAAACTGCAAGACTTGACAACAGATCATATCTGGGGTGAGTGTAAGAAAGCATTTGAAGATAATAGGCTGTGACCCTGGGTGATTGGGATGGAGGAAGCTAATGTCCTTGACAACAGGGAATTTGTGAAGAGAGGAGCATTTTGGGGGCAAAGATAATGAATTCTGTTTTTAAAAATATTGAGTTTGAGATATCTATGGGACATCCAATTCAAGAAGTCCAACAGGGTTGGTGGTTGTTGACTTTACTGGAATTCAGGAGAGTTCTTAGGGCTGGATGTATGGTTCTAAGAATATTTGTACAGAAATAATCATTGAAATCACGCAAGCTGATGACATCACCAAGTAAGACAGTATGGAGAAGGAAAAAAGAGTGGGTGTCTTAGGGGACAACCACAGATAGTGGTTGACCTGAAGTTCCATCAAAAGGGATGAGGAGTGGCCAGATGCCCAAATAAAGGGAGCTGCAGAGAGCAATGACACAAAATCCAAAGAGGAGAGAATAGAAGGAAAGGGGGGTGGGAATGACATTGTCTTCAGTTGCTGGTATTAAGGAGGAAGAGGACTGAGAAAAAGGGTCTGAGAGTGGAAATGACTTGACAAGTCATCAAAGATGAAGATGGAGGCTTGTTCACTACTAGGGTAGAGCTTTTTATTCTGTATCAAGGTGGGTCAAATTGACCTGCAGAGCTGCCCTAGCTCAGTAAACCTAGAAGGAACCCCCAAAGAAGTAACAAAACAGAGAATTCAATTCTAGAAGAGCTGTGGAATAGAAAGAGTCAGATCAGAGAGGGCCCTTAGAAGATAGACAGTCAGACTTGGAAAGGTGCTTAGAGGTTGTCTTAGGGGTTCTTAATCATTCTTTTGGTATTCTGGACTCCTTTGGCAGTGTCTGGTGATATCAATAAATCTCTTCTCAGAATACTATGTTTAAATACATAAAATACAGGATTACAAAGGAAACCACTTACATAGAAATTCAGTTATCAAAGTAATAATAAAAACCCACAAATTTGTTATATACAGGTAAACTTATTTTATTGCTCTTTGCAGATAGCTGTGCTTTTTTTTTTTTTTTTTACAAATTGAAGGTTTGTGGCAATCCTGCATTGAGCTAGTCAATTGGTGCCATTTTTCCAACAGCATGTGCTCACATCATGTCTCTGTGTCACATTTCAGTAATTCTCACAATATTTCAAACTTTTTCGTTATTATTACATGTATTAGGATGGTCTGTGATCAATGATCTTTGATGTTACTATTTGATGTTACTATTGTTTTGGGGCCCCAGGAACCACACCCGAATAAGACAAGCGAGCTTAATCAATAAATGTGTGTGTTCTGACTGCTTTACTGACTGGCTGTTCCCCTGTCTCTCCCTTTCCTCAGGCCTCCCTATTTCCTGAAATACATCGATATTGAAGACGTAAACTTAGTTGATAAAGCCATGGCAGGGTTTGAGAGAACTGACTCCAATTTTGAAAGAAGTTCTATTGTAGGTAAAATGTTATCAAAAAGCATCTCATGCTACTGAGAAATCTTTTGTGAAAAGAAGAGTCAATTGATGTGGCAAACTTCATTGTTTTCTTATTTTAAGAAATTGCCAGGACCACCCCAGCCTTCAGCAATGACCACCCTGATCAATCAGCAGTCATCAAGAGAGAGGCAAGACCCTCTACCAGCAAAAAGAACTGAAGGCTCAGGTGTTGGTTAGCTTTTTTAAGTATTAAAATATTATTTAATTAAGGTATTACATTATTTTAAAGACAATACTATTGCACACTTAATAGAATGCAGTATAGATATAATTTTTATATGTACTAGAAAACCAAAAAAAATTTGTGACTCACTTTATTGTGATATTCACTTTATTGTGGTGGTCTGGATCGGAACCTGCAATTTCTCTGAGGCATGACTGTAGTTCATGAACCCTCTGAAATATATTCATGGACCCCTTGGAGTTCTGTAGACCCCAGGTTAAAAACCTTTGGACTGATCAAACCCCCTCTGATCAGGAAAATGAGATAAACAGAAGGGAACAGAAGGGAAATATTACAGTCAGATAGATAGTAGCAGAGTAAGGGAACTCTGACAGCAAAGCCAGTGTTCTTTCCACTAGCCCTCAGGTGTTTCTGGTGGGCTGGGGTCAACCCTCTATCTCCAATGCTATCCCAGAAACCACTGGTTTTCTTTCCCATCACCTCTTCCTCCACACCACCATTCGTTGTAATTATTGAAGCACCAGGCTCCATGGATGAATTGATAACTTTATCTTATCCCAACAAACTCTTCTGGAAAGTTGGACAACTCTCCCACAGTTGGTCAGAGAATGGGGGAGGGCCCCTTTTATCAGACTATGAATAGCAACTCTGATTTTCTCACTGCTAGACAAGATGGAACAAATGTTTTATCAGCCCTCTCCTCACTCTCCAGCCTTCCTTTTCTCCCTCCCTCCCTTCCTTCCTTCCTTCCTTCCTTCTTTCCTTCCTTCCTTCCTTCCTTCCTTCCTTCCCCACAACCACTTCTTCCATCATTTGTCCCTTTCCACAGTTTCTTAGAGGCTTGGGATGGCTGCTACAGAAATGCTTGGAAAAATCAGATAATCTTGAGGCTGAATGGGACCTTGAGGCTGTAATTTATTACCCATCTCCCCAACTTCCTGTCTAAAACTCAGTATCTCTATCTGTATAGTGAGAAGGTTGGATTTGAGAATCTCCAAAAGGTCTTTCCAATACTAACATTCTATGTTCTTTTTTTTTTACAGTTGAAACAGCAGAATTGCTTTAATTTTTAATTACATTTTTAAATGGAACAGATTACAAAGTGAATGAATGAAATGTTGGAAAATGAACATTTCATATGAAATAAATTCTTTCATTCTAATTTTTAAAATTTAGAACAAAGCCTGAAAACCTCTGAGAATTGAGAATTTCAAAAAATAATCAAGTTTCTTTCATCATTCTATATTTTGCTTATTGCTTTTTAAAATAAAGATGATTTCTGAACTTGATTTAATAGGATTACAAAACAGACATTGTATTTTCTAAGGCCCCTCCCAGCTCTGACATCCTGTGTTCTAAGAGCCCTCCAAGCTCTGGAATCCTGTGTTCTAAGAGCCCTCCAAGCTCTGGAATTCTGTGTTCTAAGGTCCCTTCAGGTTCTGACATCCTGTGTTCTAAGGGCCCAGGACCATCTTTATGCCCTCTAACTATCCTTACTGCTTTCGGCTATATCTTATGGACCAATGGATCTTGCTATCCATTCTACTCCTGTCCAAGTACAAGAGTATTTGTACCCTCCCCTTCTCAAGAACTGCCTCTCCCCCTTTGTAATTCTGGTATACAATCAAATCAAAACTGCCATTGGTGTAGAAAAGCTGTGCCAATCTGCTTCCCTGTGATTCCACTAACCAGCTCCATGTTGGCCTAGGCCACAGTACCGCCCTGGTCACTATTCCTGTACATATGTTGTTTCCTCATATTAAAGTGTAAGCTCTCTGAGGGCAGGGGCTGCTTTGCTTTTGTATGTTTGTCCCTAGTGCTTAATATCATTCATTTTAAATATGTTTTATTCTAAACTTATTTTGTTTAAATGTTTAAATACAAAATATTTGGAACAGAAAAATAAAACTGTACATGACACTGTGGATCCCTATAATATGCAGTTTGCATTTTAAGTATGTAATAAATTCACCATATAACTTTCAAATCTGTCCTGTTTGTTTGTATTTCCTTCTGGCCTTCCTTCTGTTTTCTTCTCTGTCTTTAAAAATGCTTTCAGTGGTTCTTCTTCCCTTTATTTCTTTTTTGGCAACCCTTATTGCTAAGCCTCTCTCCCACTTACTCCCACCTAAATTTAAAAAAAAAATAAAAAGAAAGAAAAACAAAATCCTTACCAGAAATATGCAGTCAAGCCAACCATATTGGCCATGTCTGAAAACGTATGTCTCATTCTATGCCTTGTGCCAACCTCCTTGTCAGGATGATGCTTAATCATTGATACTGTGAAATCATCACATTGATCAGAGTTCCTTTTTTAAAATTTAATTTAAAATTTTTTATTTCATTTAAAATTTTTTTGGAGTTCCAAATACTCTCTTCCCTCATGCCCTTCCCTGATCCATTGAGAAGGCAAGCAAAATTACCTTCCTTATACATGTGAAATTATGCAAAACATACTTCCATATTAGCCATGTTGAGAAAAAAGAAACAAGAAAAATAAAGTTTAAAAAGTATGCTCCAATTTGCACTCAATTTGCCAATTCTCTCTCAGGAGGTTGGGTAACATTATTCATCTGGACTCAAGATTGATCAGAGTGATTGATCAGATTGATTGATCAGAGTTCTTAAGCCTCTTAAAGCTGTTTTTCTTTAAAATATTGCAGTTGTTGTATAAATTATTTCCTAGTTTTGTTTGCTTTTCTATGTACGAGTTTATATAAATAAGCCTTCTCAAGTTTCTCTGAAATTGTATCTTTATTTCTCATGGCATAAAAATATTCATTACATTCATATGCCATAATTTGTTCAGCTGCTCCCCAATGATGGGGACTCCCTTAGTGCCCAGTTCTTTTCTTTAATAAATAGAACTGCTATAAACATATTTTCCTTCTACATATGAGTCCTTTTCTTCTTTCTTTGATTTCTTTGGGGTATAAGCCTGGTAGTTGTGTTGCTTGACCAAAGGATTTACAAAATTTAGTAACTTTGGGGGCATAGTAAAAATTGCTCTCCAGAGAGGCTGGACGAGCTCTGCCAATAGTGTTAGTAAGCCTGTTTTCCTGCAGTCCCTCCCACAATTGTCATTTTTCTTTTTCCTCATCTTTGCCAATCTGTTAGATGCATGGTGGAATTTCATTCATTTATTGGTAACACCTGCTTCTGGGCAATTCCTCCCCACCCCAACTCTCATTTGTATTGGTGGGCTGGCTTCCCAGAAGACAGCTGTTGGTCACTCTTTTCATTTTTCTATCAGGATTATTCTGAGGGGCTAGAATTCTGGTATTCAGCTCCCAAATGAACAAGCTTACTGTGCTCCAGGGACTGTGCTAAATTCTGGGGATGCAAAAACAAGCAAAGAGACAGTTCCTGCCCCTATTCTAATGGAGGAAGATAATACATAAAAAGTGGGGGTGGCGGGGTTGATGGAGTTTTTTGAGGATGTGGTTGCAAATCCTCAAAATGGAGATTCTGGGAGGAATTCACTGATGGGAGGAGTCACAGGGATAAAAAAAATGTTCTAGGGTAAGAGGACAACTAAGGCATGGTGATAAAGTCCAGAGAATCAGAAGCAGAACCCCTACTTGGTGCTTCCTATTGGTTGTTGTTCTTTGAAAGAAGGTCCAAGAAGGACAAAATGACATCACTATGTTGGAGTCAAGGTACTGTGTGTTTGACTGTGGCTGATCAGACCAATATGAGCTTGGTTGGGCACAAATAGTCCATATGAACGTTTGGAAGGGAGATATCTCTGAATCTGTGCCTCTCATGTTTCTTCATTGGTTATCAGCTAGTAGCCTTAATTAGCTATTTAGAGATGAAGGTGAAGGAGGAGGGGAGGTGAATAATAATTAAATAGCACCTACTATGTACTAGGCACCGTTAAGTATTTTTTTTTTACAAATATTTTCTCATTTGTTCCTTACCAACCCTGAGAGGTAGGCACTGTTATTAATCCCCATTTTACAGTAGAAGAAACTTAGGCAAACAGTGGTTAAGTGTTTGCCCAGGGTTACACAGCCAGTGTCTAAGGCTGAATTTTAGCTCATCTTCCTGACTCCAGTTCTGACTTTCTACCCATTTTCCCAGCTAGTTGAGAAGGTATAAGCCAAAATAGTAGTTACAAAAGTTATTCTTCCTAAACTGGGGCCTTTTTCCCCCAAACACAAAAAGTCCCTGAGGAGAATGGGCTCAGACATAAAGTATAATGGCGTAGCCTGTGGGCACTGAAATTCATCACTACTTTTCTCCTTTTGTAGGGTTCTCATTAAATTTCCTCTAGGTAGAGCTCCTTCCTGGGTTCAGAGGATCTATTCCTTTCTAGAGACCAAAAGGAGCATTTCTATCTGCCAGAAGGGGTCTCATTCTCTGAAACTGTTGCCATCCTTGGGCAACTGTCTTCCCACATCCCAAGAGGCTTCTTCTGTCACTGGCCATGCCTGTCTTTAGTCCTTGCGGGAACTTCTGATGGAACTCCTTGATTTGTTATACCTATTCATTCACCTAGGATTAGGATAAAGAAAGAGGGAGAAAAATCTCTTCTCCCCCAAATCATTCCTCCTTTGGGATTTTAGCTTGCCACCCCCCACTGCCTGCCATTCAATGGAACAAACTCTTGACCTTGTTATTTACTGCACCATGGACATGACATATTCTCTTCAACTAATCACAAGTGACATCTGCTTTCATCCAATGACTATTCTAATTGATTAAAGACTTATTCACACCTAGTTTACTGTTGATTGATTCAATGGAACTACCTGGGCCTTGAGTGATTAAATGGAGTGGGAAGGGGACCTCCACCCTTATATTAAGTTTCCAGTTAAGAATTTGCTGTCCTCAGCAAATCAGCTAGAGAGTCCTTTTGGCGAGTCCATGGATAGTCCCCAAATCCTGGATAATATATAGTGGCTTGGGGAGGTTCAAGCATTATCTACTACCTTTCCCAGGGCCTTGTGCAAGTCTCAGAAAAATCCATGTTAGCATAGTTCATAAATAATTGGAAAATTAGCATTCTTCCATATTTTGAAAGGTAAAATGTTATAACATAATGGACTAACAGAATTTTTAAACAATTTTTTCGTACTTTACTGGATGTCTTGATTCTTGCAAAAGGTCTTTCCCAACTAAAAGGCAATAAAGAAAAGGAAACTAAGCCTCCTCCTTCAGAGAATAAGACTAGTCCTTAGAGTGTTCCCTGAATATCTGAGGCTCTCCCCACAGTGAGTAGGAACTTGGGGTGGGGGAGGAGTGACAACAAAAAGACATCTCATAAACTGCCCTGGGTGAAAACTCTTCCACGATTGTCTTCAACAACAGGGCAATTCAACTGCATTACACATAGCAAATGTCTTTAAGAATTCCAGTAATTACTGACTGATAATCAATGGGAAAGACACTTATGGGGGCTCATGATAATATCAGTAATAAAAAGTCTAGCCTTTCAGAGTTGTCCCTAGAACCCTGAGTAATAAGTGAGAAGAGCAGAACCATGAGAAATTTATACATAATGACAGACAATGTATGTGTGATGACCAACTTTGATGAACTGGACTCTTAGCAACGCACAGCTATAAGACAACTCTACAAGTCTCAGGATGGAAGGAGATGTCTACATTCAGGGAAAGATCTAGAAAGAACAGAATTTAAATGCAGACTGAAGCAAGCTACATACTCT
The DNA here is from genome assembly GCA_028646575.1 of Pseudocheirus occidentalis. Lineage (NCBI taxonomy): Eukaryota > Metazoa > Chordata > Mammalia > Diprotodontia > Pseudocheiridae > Pseudocheirus > Pseudocheirus occidentalis. The sequence goes on along the minus strand of CM053596.1, from coordinate 38,897,565 downwards.
CTTTCTTTTCCATGTTTGGTTCTGTTTCCTCTTTCCCATTGTTCATTCCATTGGTTACAACCCTTCTATACGACCAGACTAATGCCCAATGTGAAAGTACTGGCAGTACTTATACATGCCGCCATGGGGGTGGGAGAGAGGGAGGGAGAGGAGAAAATTTGAAACTCAAGGAATTGTGGAACTGAATCTTCTAAACTAAAAGTAAACAAAAAAAAATCAATAAAAAATAAAAAAAAATAGTAGCCAAAAGGGAATAGTACCGAAGCAAGTGGGAACTGGGAAAACAGTTCCGAAGGGGCATTACAGCATGTGGGCTTCATGCTGGGCAATTTTGGGACCTTCAGATTTGCAAGGAAACACTGGTGAGCTTCTCCACCTGAAACTCTTGTTTTTGGTTACAAAGATTCCAGTAGAGAAAAAAATTAACATTTTCCCCTCTTTTGTTTTTTCTTTCTCTTTTTGTTTTAGATTGTAATTAGACACTTTTTGGATGTATTTTCTTTATAAGTCAGTCCAGTTTCTTTAAAAGAACTCCCACTCCTTTAAATACTTAAGTGCTAATATCTATTTCATTACCGAATTACAAGTATGGAGGCCAAAATGAGCAGTATGGATTTTGAATCCTTAAAATATGGGTGCCTGGCAGATCAGCTACAGCATAATATGATAGCTCATAAATGTTCATTTTCCCTTTTCCCCTTTTAAGCAGCTCTAGACTGCTTGAGTTATTGTGACATACATCTGGACAGCTTGTCTGAGATCTTTATGGACTGTAGGCCCATAATAAAAGCTTTGACTACTGTCCTAGAAACCCCAGGTACTTAAACTTATTCTGGGAGCTTCTGCTTGTCCTAGTGAGGGGTGAGTTAGAAATTCCATTTGGATTGCTTTGTACATTGCTAGGGAGCCTTTGAGAAAACTTTTGGTCCCCTATTGTGAAAGAATGCAGAGGAAATTTATGCATGAACCTCCAGCGAGATTGTCTTATGTATGAGAGGAGTACCCTGGGGGTATTTGGTGTGCCCTGTATGCAGAAGAGGAACCTAAAGATGTTTTGCACACATCTCGGGCTTGATGACTTTATGTATTAAAGATAATCATGGGAGAATTTTAACCTATAATAGTTTGGTTTCTCACTTGAGGGTGAAGGGGAGTAGCTTTAAGCTGACTCTTGGTATCTATTCTCTGTGAAGAGATCCTCATATATTCTGGGAACTCCATATGGACCAGACTTTCTCTTTGAGAAAGGATGCTTAATTTTACCTCTCTTTTTTCTTTATTGTTTTTGGGTTGTCAAAGACCTTCCTTTGCAAGCACAAAAGACAGGCAGTATCCAATGAGAATTTCATAACATGGAATCTGTCCTTTAAATCACGTCGCCCTGTAGTGGAAAGTATATAAGAACATTAATTTCCCAACCGTGAAATGTGCCACATGGATTTTTTCATGAGATTTGTTAGTCCCAATAGTTCTGAGATCCTAGGTACTAGGCAAGGCAGTGGAATGAGTGCAATGCCTAACCCTCCCTAAGTCATTGGAAAGCTATTCAGGATTTGGGACTATGGGAGGCAGTATGGTACAATGGAAAGAACACTGGTTCAAATGCTAACACACTACTTCTGTGACTGTGTGCAAATCACTTTAAAATGTCCAAGTTTATTTTTTTCATCTGTAAAGTGATGGGGTTGGACTAGATAGACTCTCAGGTCCCATTCAGTGGGTTCTCCAAAACAACATGAGTTGGGGGTGGGGGGGCATAGGGAAGGCAAATATTATTGGCCTGAAATATATGAACCTTTGATCTTCTGGACTTGATTTGTTGGGGACAGTAAATGTTTAAACTAGAGAAGAGAACATAAAGAATGGAATTCTACCCTTTCCCCTCCTCATCAATTAACAAAATTCTCCATGCCCTGATCCATTTATTAGGTCAGGATGCTTCTTTGATAGAGTTGTAGAATAAATCAATGGACATGCTATGTAAACAATATTGTCTACGCCCAAGGTGCTAACTTCTTTGACTGAATCACAAAAGAAAAGAAATGATTGGTTAACCAAAACAAGCTAACAAATAAGGTTAAATAAGGCTTATAAACAGCAAAGGGATTTTAGCAGCTCCCTAATAGAGAGGAATCTAATTTAGCAGTAGAAGACTGTAGTTTGAGGGATGAGGATTCCAGATTCATGAGCACCTCCAGGAAGCAAGTACCAGAAGGAAGCAAGCTGAGGAGAGAAGAAATGAGTCCAGTTTCAGTTTTATACTCCTCTCTCAGACCGTGTTATTAGAGAAACTAGACAAGTAAGGATATTTTGTACCAACTCTTCTTTCTATACAACCTTAATAAATACTTTTGCTAAAAGCTAATTGAAGTGACTGGCTGATAATCACTGGGAAATATACCAGTAGGGGCCCATAAGCTACAGTTTCAATAACCCCAGGCCCTCAGGATTACCCCTAGATCCCTGAGTAACAGAAATCAGCTTCTCTTTGACTACCTGAACCCCTAAGGCAAGTGGAAGTTGGGGGAAGTAATCCTGGCTGGAGGGCTCCAAATTCACTTGTTACTGCTGAAAGGATCTTGAAATCATCCTGGGTAAGTCATTTCACTTCTGTGTGCCTCAGTTTTCTCATCTGTAAAATGGGGAAGATAATATTTGCTTGTCTCAGGGCTGTTGTTGAGCTCAAACAAAAAAAAATACATGTTCTAACATTTTAAGTTCCTGTTTGCTCTTTGTCAGGATAAATTTCTCTAAGAAAGAGGGTAAAGGAAAAGAGTGGAGGGGAGGGAGGAGGAGAAGGAAATGAGCATTTGTGTAGCACCTACTATATGCCTGACATGATGCTGAATACTTTTTTTTATACAAATATTATCTCATTTCATCCTCACAACAAACCTGGGAGTCAGGTGCTATTTTTATCCTCAGGTGAAGAGACTGAAGCAGACATAGGTGAAGTGACTTGCCCAGGGTCACACAGCTGTGACATGTCTGGGTCTTAGATCTTCCTGACTCCAGGCCCAGCACTGCACCACCAGCTGCCTTTGGAACACTTTTCCCTTTGGAGCTCTGTGTCTCATTTACTCATTCTTAGAGATAAAGATCCCCAAACCTAAATAAAAGAATCCTCAAATCAACCTCCACATTCTCTTGCTGGCATAGGAGTGGTACAGTGTCAAGTTCACTGCTCTTTGAGTCCAGGGCCCTGGATTCCAGTCCCCATTTTATCTGTTGCTAATTGCATGACTTTGGGCATATCACTTGATTTCTCAGACCTTCCTAGTTTGTGTGACCCTTCACTCCCTCTTTAAAATGAGTTAATAATGTGTATTCTCCCAATACCTCTCAACTCCAACTCATGTTGTTTTGGGGAACCCATTGGAAAGCACTTTGTAAACCTGTTAGGTTTATAGATGTGTGGATCATTATTGTGATATAGTGGAAAGACCACAGAACTGGGAAATGGGAGACCTGGGCTCTGGTCTCCCTCACCTACCATTGTGTGGCCTTGAGTAAGTCACCTTTCTGGGCCTCAGCTGCCTTATCTGTGAAATGAGGCCAATATCTTACCTGCCTTAGAGGCCAGACGCTGATTTTGCTGATAGCATCTTGTAGAACTTTGCAGTTCTAAACTCCAGGGCTCCTTCTTCCTGAGCATTCTCTGAATGCTCTCAGGCGTGCCTGCCTGCTTGATCTTCCTCACCCCTATGGGATCAGCCGAGCCTCTAGGCTCATCCTCTTCCTTCCAGTCTGGGATCAGGAGTTCTGATGCCCAAGTGATTTAGGCACACGGTGTTCTCTCCTTCGGAGCTGCGTCATCCCAGGCAATGATTGATCTGCTCCCCGCAGGGTGTCAGCTTTCTGATTAGACCTTAATTAAAAGGATAAATTAACCTTTAATGGGTTTGCCTTTTCACTTGGCAATTAGACTCTCCTTCCAGGCCCCATTTGGGTCCCATTTACAATGAGGCACATATCCAGAGCACAGGAGATTATTCCCTTGGCAAAAGGTAGAGTGGACTTGGGGTCCTTCCTCTTGCTGGCAACCAGTCACTCTCTTTGTAGCATCTTTGTGCAAAAAAATGACCCCTTGGAAGAAGATTTCCTTCACTTTTCATGTGGGGAAACTGAGGTCTCAGAGAGGTAGAATTATTTTTTTCTTGGGGCCATACTGTAAGTTGGCAGTAAAGACTATAATGGTGGCAAATCCTGAAAGCTGGGATGGAGAAATAGAATTCTAGAATAATAAACTCTTAGGTCTATTAGGTCCTCATAATATGGAATGTCAGAGTTGTAAGGGATCTTAGGACATAGAGCTGGGAGAGGTCTTACAATGTAGAATATGAGAGCTGGGTAGAATACAGGGCAGTGGTACCTTTTATTCCTCCCCCCCATTTGCAAATAGATCTCCCAAGGCAAACTGAGCCATGTTTCTCTGCATCCTGTGGATCATGAGTCCACACTGGTGTGTTGACTTTTATTAGTCAGAAAATACAATTAGATCAATGCAAAGGTATTTATTGAAACAGAATACTAAGAAAAGTAGCAATAGAACAGAGAAATTCCACATAGATCTCATATGGAATCCCAATAGAAATTTCCTTCCTATATATGTATACATACACACACATATGGAGTACATAAATATGTGCATATATATATATATATATATATATGAAGTGAATAAGCATTTATCTACATAAATGCCTACTATGCACCAAATACTGTGTTAAATGTTTTGTAAGTATTATCTCATTTAATCCTTGCCATAATCCTAGGAGATAGGGAATATTATTCTTCTTCACTTTATAGTTGAAGAAAATGAAGCTAACAGAGGTTAAATAACTTGCATAGTGTCATACAGTTAGTAAGAGTTTGAGGGAGGATTGGAACTTGGGTCTTATTAACTCCAGGCTCAAGGTTCTATCCACTGTGCCACCTAGCTAACCTCAGTATATATTCCCAATATATTCTCCCCTCTCCTCTCCTCCCCTCTC
>CM053596.1:38861228-38892071 GCA_028646575.1 Pseudocheirus occidentalis | reverse complement strand
TGGTGGTGGTGGTGATGATGATTATGGTGATGATGATGATGATGATGGTGATGATGATGGTGGTGGTGGTGATGATGATGATGATGATGATGATGGTGGTGGTGGTGGTGATGATGATGATGATGGTGGTGGTGGTGATGATGATGATGATAGTGGTGGTGGTGATGGTGATAATAGCAGATGTGGTGGTGGTGGTGATGACAATGGTGATAGTGGTGATGATGGTGGTAGTGGTGGTGATGGGTTATTTGTATCACCATCAGTACATGGAAAGCAATAAGCATGGCAATGCAATGCAACGTAAAGCAAAAGCAGACATTCATGGAACAGTGTCAGAGGTCACAGATGAAGGTCTGCATGAGGCCTAAAACTCCTTGGACAAATTCTACCATCTATAATGACCTTGGCTGCCTTTGACAATGTTCAGCGTCTTCACTTTGAACCCATTCATCAATGCTCTAGGATGCCTCCCTCCATGCCTGGGATGTGTTTTCTTCTCACTTCCATCTTACAGAATCTCTTACTTGTACCAAGACTCAGATGAAGCAATGCTTTCTATATAAAGCATTTCATGATTCCACTACCCCAAGCTGCTAGTCCTCTCCCTTCCAAAACTACCTTTTGTATTTATTCTGTACATATTTGTATATTTACATATTATCTCTACTGATAGAACATAAGGTCATTGATGGTAAGGACTGTTCCATTTTTGACTTTGCATTGCCAGCACTTAAAATGGTACCTTAAAAAGGCACATTTAATAAATGGATAGGGTGCTGGACCTAGAGTCAACCAGACCTGACATCAAACCCAGTTTCAAAAATTTACTAGCTGGGTGACCCTGAACAAGTCACTTGATCTCTATCTGCCTCAGTTTTCTCCTCTATGAAATGGGATAATAACACCTACCTCACAGTGTTGTGATGAGGATAAAATGAGGTATTTGTCAAGTTGGGGGGGTTGCAAACTTTAAAGCACTATATAAATTCTAGCAATTATTATGTGCCGTCTCCCCAATTAGAACAAGACCTGATGGAAGTAGGTACTATTTCAACTTCCTATTTGTATTTCAAACATGCTGTAATAGCATAGTAAATTGGTGGCATTTAATAAATGCCTATTGATTGACCATAGCAGGCTCATAATAAAAGCTTGATGATTGACTAACTGACATGTATTATCTCATTTGTTTTCATTTGATGATGGTGATATGGTGGCTAAAAAGAGAGTAGTGATGATGATGATGATGACAATGACGATGACGATGATGATGATGATGACAATGATGATGATGATGATGATAATGACTATGACAATGATGATGACGATGATGATGACAATGATGATGACGATGACAATGACGATGATGATGATGATGACAATGACGATGATGATGGCGATGATGATGATGATGATGACAATGACGATGACGATGATGATGACAATGATGATGACGATGATGATGATGATGACGATGAGGATGACAATGATGATGATGATGATGATGATGATGATGATAGCAATAAGGTTAATAGAAAATGGTCCTACTAACCTTACCAAGGGCAAAGGCCATGGTGATGGAGTAAATGATGATGAGAGCGAAGCCAGCAATGGGAAATGGTGTAATCCAGTGCAGATGAAGATAACGACATGATGGTGGCAGGAATGAAGATGGTGATGAGGAAAATGATGGTAAAGATGAAGCTAACAAGGCAACAGGTTGAAGAAGGGAGAGGAGTTATTTGGGAAAGAGACTCTGGGGAATAGATCTGAGTAGTGTTTTAAAAAAACAATTTTGTGAGCAAAATAATAGAACTCACTGCAGCTGGAGTACAAGTGCCTGCGGCATGGTATGAGCAAGCTTGCCTCTCTCTTCTCGGCCCCCAGCTCCTAGCCCACACCCCTCCCTCTTGTGCACTTAGAAGCATTGTGCTGTCATAAATGTTAAATGGAGCTTACCATCTTTAACGTGGGCGCCTTGAGCTGCATAAACAGGGTGGTAAAATTTAAAGGCGTGCCTAGATGAGATCCAAGGGGCCTCTGCTCCAGCGTCAAGGCCGGCTGCTGAGCTAACGGTAGACAGAGATGGCTCCCATGGGCCACTGGATGGGGAGAGGCGTTGGGGATCACTATGGACAGTCATTGGGAGGAGCTGAAGCAAAAGCAAGACTCTTCCCTCAAATTTCACCACCAGGTCTGTTAGGGAACAGGAAGATGTAGTATCCAAAATTTTCAGAAGGTTATTTCTTTAAAATAAAAAAAAATTAAATAATTATATTTAATTTTAAATTGAAATCTATTCACATTTCTTATCTTAGAAAAAACACCTAACAAACACATTCTACCAAAGGGGATCTCCTTTGTATACATTTTGCATTTACTTATATGTTAAAATATTACTTTTTCTGGTGGAATGTAAACTCTTTGAGGGCAGAAACTGTCGTACTTCTCTCTGTACCCTCAGCACCTAGAATAGAGCCTGGTACTTGGTGCGCTTGTCCTCTCACTCATTACTGTTTTTGAACCAAGGCCAAGCCCCATCACCTTCCACACTAACAATGATAGCCTCTCCCTTAGAGAGCTGGTTGTGTCTTCTGGATCCTCTGGAAGGAAGCCCTATATGTGCCCAATAGTTAGAAAGTGAACGAAGGGGAAGATGGTGACAATCGTGATGACCACAATGATGAAGATGTTTATAATGAGGAAGAGGCAACGATGATGAGCCCTGGTTTTCTTTGATAAATTTCACATCTAATAAAAGAGAGGTCATGTGGTATTAGGGAGAGGGCTTGGTATTAAAAGCCAGGAGACCTGGGTTCAAGACACTTCCTAAGTAAGTCATTTCTCTCTCTCTCTCTCTCTCTCTCTCTCTCTCTCTCTCTCTCTCTCTCACACACACACACACACACACACACACACACACACACTGTTCAGTTTCCTCATTTGTAAAATAGGTATGGTAATAATATTTGTACTACCTACCTTTCAGGGCTGCTTAGAGGAAATACTTGGCAAGCCTTAAAGCACTTATTAAGCACCTGTTGTGTACCAGGTACTGTGCTAGGTGTTAAGGATAGAAAAAGAATGAAAAAAGGTCCCTACCCTCAAGGAGCTCCCAGTCTGATGGAAGAGATGATATGCAGACAACTAGATGCATACAAGATAGATACAGTAAATGTGAATGGAAGACATTCTCAGAAGGAAAGCATTACTCACTCCTAGCCCATGACTCCCTTTAGACCACTTTTCCACCTCTGGTCTATCAGCCTTCTCATACTATCACAGCCTCCATCCCCTCAGCCTCCTCCCCCAATTGGTGAATTCCTCCCAAAAATTCATTGCAGGAAAGCACACTTGGCACCCAACTCCCTGGGCTTCTTTCTGCCTTGACCCCTTGTAAGTACTCCTACCCTTTTCATGTCCCTTTTATATGTCTTTTCTCACCAGAAAGTAAACTCCTTGAGGGCAAGAGCTGTCTTTCTTTCTGTTTGTATTTCCAGCACTTACTTAGCACAGCGCCTGGCACAAGATAAGTGCTTAATAAATGTTTTCTCTCTCTCTTTCTCTCCTCTCTGTCTGTCTCTCTCTGTCTCTGTCTCTGTCTCTGTCTCTCTCTCTGTCTATCTGTGTCTCTCTGTCTCTCTGTCTCTGTCTTTGTCTCTGTCTCTTTGTATCTCTGTCTCTCTGTCTCTTTGTCTCTCTGTCTCTGTCTGTCTCTCTGTCTCTGTCTCTGTCTCTGTCTCTCTGTCTCTCTCTGTCTCTCTCTCTGTCTCTGTCTCTGTCTCTCTGTCTCTGTCTCTCTCTCTGTCTCTCGGTCTCTCTCTGTCTCTCTCTCTGTCTCTCTCTCTGTCTGTCTCTCTCTGTCTCTGTCTGTCTGTCTGTCTCTCTCTGTCTCTCTCTCTCTCTGTCTCTCTCTCTCTCTCTCTCTCTCTCTCTCTCTCTCTCTCTCTCTCTCTCTCTCACCTAACTCCATCAATCCTGCACATAGTAAACACCTTCCATACACCAACCAGGCACCGTACAAGATATAACCAAACAGCACCATAAGAAATGGATTGACTCAAGAATCAGAAGACCTAAAAGCGTGGTGTAAAGAAAAGCATCCAACTCAGGCTGCAAAATTCTAGAGAGCTATTGATCCAGATTAAAATGAAATAGGGAAATGTTTAACAAAACAAATAAAATAAAGCATAGATTATGTTAATTTGTGATTTTCTAAGTCAGTATATACCTATACAAGGATCTGTTTTAATTTGGATTCAGAGGAGCTGGGTTCAAACCCCAGCCTTGCTACTTACCAACTATATGACCTTAGGCCAGTCATTACACTTTTTTTCAGATTATTTTTGGGGGACTTTAAAAAATATTTTTAGCTTTCAGCATTCACTTTTATAAGATTTTGAGTTTTAAATTTTCTCCTGCCCCCTCCCCCAAGACAGCACACAATCTGATATAGGATATCTATCTATCTATATCTATCTACATCTATCTATATCTATATATTTCCACATTAGTCATGTTGTGAAAGAAAATTCAGAACCAAAGGGGAAAATCATAAGAAAGTGGGGGAAAAAACAACAGAGATTCTTCAATCTTCATTCAGACTCCATAGTTCTTTCTCTGGATGTGGACAGCATTGTCCATCATGGTCCATTAGAATTAAAGATTCCTGCATTGCTGAAAAGAATTAAGTCTATCAAAGTTCGTCATCACACAATGTGGCTGCTACTATGTACAATGTTCTCCTGGTTCACTCAGCATCAGTTCACATAAATTTTTCCAGGTTTTTCTGAAGTCTGCCTGCTCGCCGCATCTTATAGCACAATAGTATTTCATACTGCAGCCTGTTCAGTCTTTCCCTAATTGATGAGCTTCCCTTCAATTTCCAATTCTTTGCTTCCACAAAAAGAACTACTATCAATATTTTTGTACATATGGGTCCTTTTCCCTCTTCTGTGATCTCTTTGGGATACAGACCTAGCAGTGGAATTGCTGGGTCAAAGGGCATGCACAGTTTTATAGCCCTTTGGGCATAGTTCCAAATTGCTCTCCACAATGGTTGGATCAGTTCACAATTCCACCAACAATGCATTAGTGTCCCAAAACATTTATCATTGTCCTTTTTTGTCATATTGACCAATATGATAGGTGTGAGATGGTACCTTAGACATGTTTTAATTTGCATTTCTCTAATCAATAGTGATTTAGAGCATTTTTTTCATATGCAAGTCGTTCCACTTTGCTGGACTTTGGTGCCTTCTCTGCAAAATAAAGGTGTCGGATTAGATGTTCTCTAAATCCAATCATCTCTCCGCCCCAGAAAGGTCCAAATGCTTCCTGTGTTTTCATGTATCTCTTCAAGGGCCAGAGAGGTTTCTAAATAATAGATTTGTAATTAATTGTGAAGGGGGGGCCAGGAACACACCCTCGACCAAGAGACAGTATCCTGGGCTGGAGAGAATCCATGGGTCTGGGGGTACAGATTGGATATCATCAATGTGGCATTATCTCCTCAAATGCTCTCATCCTAGGCCAGTCCCATCCCATAAAACATCTTCTTTGTTGTTGTTTTTCAGTCATGTACAACTCTTCATGACCCAATTTGGGGTTTTCTTGGCAAAGTTCCTGGAGTGGTTTGTCATTACCTCCTCCAGCTCATTTTACAGATGAGGAAACTGAGGCAAACAGGCTTAAGTGACTCGCCCAGGGTCACACAGCTAGGAAGCATCTAAGTCTGGTTCTGTCTTATAATTCATTCCCCAGCCCTCTCCTTCCAGTTCTGATCCACCGTTAGCAATAGAATGTCAGAGTTTTCCAATGAAGAAAGGACAAGCAGGGGCAGTCCCTAAGAATACATTTCCCACAGTTGGAGAGTTGAGAAGATAGGCCACAGATGGAAGGTTAATTAAACCAATCTGGGGCTTGGTTTCTAGCTCAAGGCCAGATCAACCATTGAGTTGCATCTCAAGCATGGACAGAAGAGTTCTGTAGTGGAAAGCAGTCCCTGTCTATAAGACACAGTGGCAACTCTCCCCATGACTATCTTAGTGATGTCTGGCTTGGGTCTCTGGGTCTCATTTTACTCATCTGTTAAGTGAGGGAGGAGGAAGAGGAGGAGGAGGAGGAGGAGGAGCCTTGAAGACCACTTTCAGTTCTAGCTCAGTCATTCCAGAACACCAAGGAAGGAGGGGATGAGGTTAGAATCAAGAGCTTTCCAGTGCTGAGGGGCATTGAGAAGTCTGCCTCATGCACCCAGCCCAGAAGCCACCCAAAGGCAGGGGGATGGACAAGCTGGCTTGCTCTCTTTCTCTGTTCCAGGGGGACCCCAGGGCAAAAGGAGTCAAGTTTACTCTGGGTCCCCACTTCACCACAAATGTGTTCTTACAGCAAACCAACTGCTCCCATCTTATTAGCCAACCCAAACATGGCCCTGGGAAATGTCTTAATTAGATGGCTGCACTGGCTAAAGTAAATTAATTTGATAAAGATAATCAAGTTCACCAGAGCAGAGCTAACCATGTTGCTGAGAGAAGCTGCTGCTTGGGATTGGCTCTGGGAAGCAGGACTTAGAAGAGTCTGGTTTGGAGGTGGAGGAAAGACTTTCTAGGGCATGTGGGGGTCATATCTCTCATTCCCCCAGTGACATTCCCCCACACATTCATCACACACAAATACAGAGGGCTTCAGTGTGGCACAGGGGGAGAGGGGTGGGGATGGGGGAAATGGGCATTTATTAATTTATTAATTACCATGTGCCAGCCACCGTGCTAAGCACCTTACAGAGATTATCTCATCGGATCCTCACAACAATGCAGAGATCAGAAGACTTCGGGACCTCAAACCCTACTTCTGATGCTTATCTATAAGACCTTCATCATGGCTCAACCTCCCTGGCCTCCAGTTTCTACCTTGGCAACATAAAGGGAGGTGATATATAGACAACAAATAGAGTGCCAGCCTTGGAGCTAGGATGGCATGAGTTCAAATCTTGCTCCAGACACCTAGTAATTGTATGTTTGTTGCTGTTGTTCAATGGTTTCACTTGTGTCTGACTCTTCAAGACCCCATTTGGAGTTTTCTTAGCAAAGATACTGGAGTGATTTGCCATTTCCTTCTCCACCACATTTTACAGTTGAGGAAACCGAGGAAATAGGGTTAAGTGACTTGTTTAAAGTCACACAGCTAGTATCTGAGGCCCTGAGGCCAAATTTGAATTCATGAGTATGAGTGTTCCTGATTCCAAGCCTAGTGCTCCATGCACCATGCCACCCCTAGCTGCCCAGTTGTGTGACTCTAGGCATCTATAAAATGACAAAGTTAGGCTTAATGGTCTCTGAGATCTCATCCAACTCTAGAGCTACCATCTTTTGTAGTAGAGGAGAGAGGTAAGCACAGGGGGTAGGGCTTGTACTGTCTAATTCTACACATTTTCAAGGAGCATGGAGTGCCCTGACCCCACTTAGTATTCTTCCTTCTATAAATTACCTTAATTTGACTTTATCAGCATATGTATCAAATTCACCAATAATATGTCATCTCCTTGGGGTGGGGGGACTTTTTCCTTCTTGTCATTACATACCAAACACCAAGCTGAGTACCTGCATATAGTTGACACTTAATAAATGCTTGTGGAATTGAACACTGCAGGGTGGTACATGGAGCCCTATAGTAGGATGCAAAGCTCTCAGTTCTACCTGTGTGACTTTAGAAAGGAAAGTGCCCTTGTCTGCGCATCCATTTCCTTATCTGTCAAGTAAAGGAGTTGACCTAAGGATCTGTCCAACTCTGTCACTGTCCAATTCATCCTCTGAGACTCGTCTGGCTTTGATTTGAGAGTTGGTAAAGGGGTTGTTCTTCCAACAAGGAACCCTGTCTGTGACAAGAGCTGTGCACTACCTCCTAAGAAGACACACCGATGGGAGCTCAAAGGGCAGCAGAAGGAACTAAGGAGAATTATGAGGAAGCTTGGATACAAAGGGGCTCCCTGGCTCCATTTGAAGCTTAATTAGCAGCAAGTATAACCTGAATCTCCCCCGATTCCCAACTGGAGAAGTTCCCAGAGAAGCAGGATGCTATAATGGATGCTGCTTAGGATTGGTTCTGGGAAGCACAACTTAGAGGAGTCTGGTTTGGAGGTGGAGGAAAGACTTTCTAGGGCATGTGGGGGTCATATCGCTCATTCCTCCAGTGACATTCCCTCACACATTCATCACAGACAAATGCAGAAGGCTTCATTGTGGTACAGAGGGAGAGGGGTGGGGATGGGGGACCCCTACCAGAGGTGGTAGAACCAACAAGGACCATATGACCCAGGGTCATCATACTCATAACATGTCAGTTTGGAGGCATCCTGGAGACCAGCTGTGGGACTGGTTTTACCTTTCTTTGTATTCTAGCAGAGTACATGGCATGAAAGAAGCTCTTAATCAAGGTTTGTTCATTGACCACCTGACTGGCCTTGGATGAATCACTTCTCTGGGCCTTGATTTCATCCTTTGTAAAATGAAGGGGTTGGATAGATGTCCCATCAGGTTCTAAATCCTGCCGATCTTTGAGGATTTCTAATCTCCCAGCACCCAGAGGTGACAGTTGCTGATTGACTGAGGAACAAAATAGGGATAATACTCAGGATTGTTGGGTGTTTGTTTTGGGTTTTCCCCCCTGCAAAGGCAATAAATGCATGTTGTTTAATTAGGAAAATATTATCTAATTGGTATAATCTGGTCATATTCCCTTTTTGACAGTCACTTATATGCAATCCCATTTCAAGCTTGAGTTGTCAGGAATATCAAGCTAATAATTGAAATATCAAAAACCAAAAAAAAAAAATCCAATCAGACTCATCAGAGGATCCCATCAGATGAGTTAACGGCTTGGGGGGAATGAATTTGATTCTCCTGCCTCCCTCTGGCCCTCAACAAGGTTACAGATGGAGACATGGAAGGAACGTTATGGATCACTTCTTCCAACCTTCTTCATTTTACAGCAGGGGAAACTGAGGTCCAGAAAGGAGAAGTGATTTGCCTGAGGGGGTAGAGCCAGAATTTGAACCCAGGTCCTCTGAATCTAAAACTATTGCTTTTTATGCCACAACAAGGTGCCCTCTTCCAGAATCCTTTCTGGCTTCCTCTAGAATGGGGGGAATCAAGGTCATTCTCTCTCTCAGACTTGGGACTCTCTGAGGACAGGGGCTATGTCTCTTCCACCCCACAGTGGGCTTCCTGAGGGCAGAGTGAATTGGATTCCCTGTTCCCTTTCGAGCATTCCCAGGTACAGGACCTTGGGCCTTTCTCCCTCTTTCCCTCATGCTTCGTTGCCATGGTGCCGTTTCCATGGTTACCAGGCCATGCTGGGGGAAAGCATGGGGTGGGGGTGGCACGGGGTGATCATGTACACCTGGGATGATGCTGAGGGGCAAATCTAAGTATATAAAGGAAAAATGAAGGGGACCAGAGGCTTGTTTACAGAGGAGGGAAGGGATGAGCACTAGATTTCTAGTCTGAGGACCTTGATTCCAAACCCACTTCTGTTCCGAGTCACCTGGGTGATCTTGGGCAAGTCCCTTGCCCTCTCTTGGTTTTAGTTTCTTCATCTCCCAAATGAAGGGGCTGAACTAGCTCTGAGGTCCCTTCCAGCTCTAGAGTAGTGATCCTATGCCTGGACAATCTGAGAAACCTCAGATCCCAATCCTATGATCCTGAGCCCACCTGCAGTCCTGTGGGCTCTGTGAGGACAGAAGAGAGACAGGGAGTGGTACATGAAAGGGGAGCAGGGAGTGCTTCCTCCAGCCTCCCCACTTGCCAGTTTCCGGTCTCATAAGAATACCTCCCATAATCCTGGCAGGCAGGTACAGCGAATGGCACAGCGACATGAGAGAAAAGGTCTCCATGTGTGGTCCAGTGTATAGAGAACTGGGCTTGGAATCAGGAAGACCTGAATTCAAATTTGGTCTCAAACCTTTACTAGCTGTGTGACCCTTAAACCCCCCTGCCTCGGTTTCCTCATCTGAAAAGTGGGGATCATAACAGCACCTACTCCCCCAGGGTTATTGTGAAGATTAAATAAGATTGCGCGTATTTAAAATGCTCTGTAAACCTTAAAGCACTGTATTATTAGTTCATTTGAGATCAGGCTTAATCAGTGTCATTGGCTGCAGTTACCTTAAGCCAATCATTTCTGCCTTCTCTTTAGTGATTATCTCCAGTTTATCCTGCACATCTCTTGGGTTTTTTTTGTTTTTTGTTTGTTTGCTTGTTTGTTTTTTGGGGGGAGGGCAGTTGGGGTTAAGTGACTTGCCCAAGGTCACACGGCTAGTTTTTTGTGTGTTAAGTGTCTGAGGCCGGATTTGAACTCAGGTACTCCTGACTCCAGGGCCGGTGTCCTATTCACTGCGCCACCTAGCCGCCCCCACATCTCTTGTTTGTACATCGCATGCTGACTCCTTCATTAGACTGGGAGCTCCTTGAGGGCAAGGATTGTCTTTTCCCTTTCTTTGTATTCCTGGAATTTACCACAATGTCTGGCCTGTAGTAGATAATTGAAAAATGCTTTTTTTCTGATGGATTGAATTTACTTCTTTTGGAGAATGCCCCCAAATTTGCAACTGAAAGGCATCATTCCCCCTCCCCAAGGGTACTGAAACTTGACCTCAGCCTCCCGAAAACTCCTTCCCTATAATCCGAGGGGCTAGACCCCCCTGACCCTTTTATACACATCCCTCAATCCTTGGCCCCAAAATTGTGCCCACGTGGCTCAAAAATTCTGAAGTCTGTCAAAGGCCCTCTTCTGCAATGCAGGGAGCCATTAGCCCTGCTTAGAAAGTTCAGGCAAAGTCAGAGTAGCCCTAATGTACTCACTTCAATTTATACACACCGGATTTGGGCCTCTTGAACCTCACAGCTAGACAAACATGTAAATGTATGCAAATGAGGCACTGATTTATTTAAAGCTGCATGCAAATCCATGTCCCTGGATTTGTCTAAGGGGAAAAAAAAATTCTGGTCACCTTATTTTGCACAAACAACATAGCAGAGACTACATGTGTCTTCCTCAGAGCTAAATCTCATGGTCCCACTTTGGGTTTAGCCCTGAAAGAATTCAAAGGAATCTTTGGTATTTTGGATTTTGAGCTGGGAAGGATTTTTAGAGATCATCTAAGTCATCGGTCCCATTTGGCAGGTAGGGAAACTGAGGACTAGAGTCCTTATAACTAGTGCTCAGTAGAGCAAGGATGGCCACCTAGGGAACTAGATCCAGTGCCCAGCTCTACTCCAGGCTTCAGTTTCACATCCTTCTCTATCAGTTCATTCACTGCTTTCTACTCAAGGCTCGATGTCACAATGGGCCAGGACTCGGAAGATCAGAGCTCAGATCTAGATTCAGGCCCTTATGTGACTCTGGGCAAGTCACTTTAACCTCTGTCTGCCTCAGTTTCCTCGACTGCAAGATTAGGATTAATAATAGGGATTGTTGTGAGGATCAAATGGGTTTCAGGTATTTGCAAAGCACTTGGCACATTGCCTAGAACACAGTAGGTATTTAATAAATGCTTGTGTCTCCCCTCCTCTGCCCCCACCCCCAACTATCCTTAGGTATCATTCTTAGCTCTTACATAATGATTTACGTTTCCAACTTCCTTCCTTCTAGACTACTTGTTTCCCCTACTCCTACCATCCCTTCTCCCGTTCCCCAAACTCTGCTCACTTCCTCCAGGAAGTCTTCTTTATTGATATTTACTTGATGTCAGCACCCTGCAGTACTTACATATGGACAGAGAGATCTCTTATTTATACATTCCTGATTTTCATTTACCCCTTTTACACTTTGTGTCTATTCTGAGTATGGTCTATATTGGGGAACTCCTGATTCCTTACGTAGAGGGTGGTGGTCATGTGTGTGCGACTCTAAGGGAGGAAGGAACAAATATATCTCTAAGATCTCCTCCTTCTGCCTTCCTCCAAGGGAAACTTTAATTCATGCCAGAAAGAAAAATTAGGACCAGCAACTGGCCATCACTCTGAGAGACAGGGAGACAGAGTGACAGAGACAGAGACAGACAGACAGAAAGACAGAGAAAGAGAGAGAGACAGAGAAAGAGAAACAGAGGTAGACAGAGAGAAAGACAGAGATAGAGAGAGACAGAGACAGAGAGGAAAGAGGAGAGAGGAGAGAGGGGAGAGAGATACAGAGAGAGATCGCGTCCTAGGCTGGAGTTATATCGAGATGCTCCTTTAGGTAGTATTGGTCTAGGGTATATGAATTTAAAGTTCTGATTAAAGTCCTGACTGCTGTTTCTTAATGGAAGAAGAGAGATCCCAACTCTCTGTCTAAGACTCTACTCTCTTCCCACTAATACCAGTTCCACAGTGAACACACATAGCAAATAGGAAAGAAATCCATTTATTCAAGATGATAGTGAAACAGAAATCAGAGAAAATATGCCTATGAACATACACACCAGATAATATAGAGTGAAGGAGTTCTCCCATTGGGAGCAAGGTAACTCAATTCAAACAAGAGAGAGATTCCCAGACCTCACCTAAAGGGAAATTCCCTGAAGTCTCTAATGTCTAAGCTGGGAACAGAGATATGATTAAAGTCCTATTTCTCCCTTTATCAACCTGAAGAAAGGTTGACAGTAAAAATCTTCTTTCTCAAAGCTAGAAGCAAGAAGAAAAATGCAAAGACAACTAAGGACCTTGGAAAGACTGAGTAGTCCCAGGAGACTGAGAAGCCCTGGTCTCTTCTCTCTTGCTCTAGCCAGCTCCAGCTACACACACACACACACACACACACACACACACACACACACATACACACCTTGCATAGGTATGGGGCATTGATACCCACCAATAATCCACCATATGCCAATGGGCTTTGGAGTTCAGATTACACTTCCAATCTACCTACATACCTAATGTTCATGCTCTATACTCACTCTAAAAATTCTTGGCAAAAACATACCTGCTGTTAGCTGTGGGTTAGGTTCAAGACTTGAGACAGAGACTCCTTCATAAATCACTGAGTCCTTGACTCTTCCTTTAGAGGCAAAGTTCTTCTGAATTTAAGTCTCCCAGATGGAGGAAAGAGGAAGACAGAGGGAGAGTTTGGGGAGGGGGGTTCTTTATAGAGTACAGCCCTTTATAGAGAGATCACCTTCCTAGAAGAAAGAGCATAGGCAATAGAGTCAGCAAGACTTGGGATTCAAATTCTGATTCTGACACTAGTTCTAAGACCTTGAGCAAATGGCTTTACCTCCCCAAACCTCAGTTGCCTCATCTGTAGAATAGGATAATACTACTTGTAATACCTGCCACAGTAGCAAAGCTCCTTGAGGACAGGACTGTTTTCTCTTTATACCCTCAGTGACTAAGACTCTTAAGTTGCAAAGCAGAGACCAACCTGCATTAATAGAGGGAGCTTCCTTACCAGGAATTCCCCATACCAATAAAATCACAGGTCCAGGAAAAATAAATAAATTCACATCTCTAGTATCTTGCATACAGGAGGTGCTTAATAAATGCTTGTGAAATGAATGGATAGAAAAGAACTGTTATTATTACAGGGGCAATTAAGGTAGTGCCCTAGTGCACAGAGTGCTGGGCCTGGAGTCAGGAAGACTCATCTTCCTGAGTTTCAGTCTGGCCTCAGACACTTAGTAGCTATTGACCCTTTGTAAATCACTTGATTAATCCTGTTGGCCTCAGTTTCTTCATCTGTAAAATGGAGAAGGAAACATCAAACAGTCCAGTATTTTTGCCAAATGGGCAAATGGGGCCATGAAGAGTTGGACATGATGGAACAGCAATAACATTATTGTTACATATCTCATTGAAAGAAGCCTTTGCATGAGATAAGTGCTTGCTACCTTCTGAGATGCTAGTTTTCTCTGAGTGGGGAGCTGAAATGAGTAATCACAACTAATTGGCCGAGATGAAGAAGCCTACGATGAACGAGCAACCCAGTGTCCTAGAATTCATAGTATGCCTGTGCTAGAAAGGCATCACAGAGACTAGCGAGCCTTCATTTTACAGATGAGGAAGCCAAAGCTCAGAAAAAGCAACTTGCCCACCGTGGGTCAATGACAAAGTCTTTAGGGATTGGAGGACTGGAGCTCGGATCTCCTGGAAATGTCTAGCTTTATTTCCCCTGACCTACACTGCCTCTGGAAGGTATTTGGTTGATGAGTAAGAAATGACAAGAAATAACACAGGTAATTATATTACTTTCCCTCAATTTTCACTTTCTTGCTATTCATTTTCTCCTTGAGAAGGTATAAATAAGAAAGTGTATCATCTGTCTACACAATTCTGATTCTCTCAGCAGTATGTATTTGTGTTGCAAATATCCTTACAAATGTTTTACAGGTTAAGATCTGGTCTCTCCCCTCAGATGAGGGTCTCCTGAGGGCTCCCCATCTCCTCCATAAGATTCTGTAAGGGCATTGACCATGGCTCACCCATCAGACAAGGGATTCCCTGAGTTCAGTGACCATCTCCTTCAATAGACTCTCTAAGGCAGTGGTTCTCAACCTTCCTAATGCTACAACCCTTTAAAACAGTTCCTCATGTTGTGGTGACCCCCAACCATAAAATTATTTTCATTGCTACTTCATAACTGTAATTTTGCTACTGTTATAACTCTATCTGATATGCAGGATGTATTTTCATTGTTACAAATTGAACATAACCCACAGATTGAGAACCGCTGTTCTAAGGGAACAGCGTTTCTTCTCCTATCAGACTAGAGGCTTCCTGGGGGCAGGGACTGTTCCTCCCCTCAGATTTTCCAAGCACAGAGGCTGTGTCTACTCTATTTTATTGGGTCCTATGCATGAATAGGGACTAGAAGGAGTAGTGACCATGCAGGCTGGATAGTAAGTGCCATCATTCCTGGCATTATCTGCCCTTTGTCAGTTGCTGACAAACCTATAGATTTGGGACACATCCTTTATTACCAGTAATGACTGAGTCCTCTCTAACTTTGGTGCCCATGATGGTGGAGGCTAGAAAGCTTCTCCTCATTAGATTAAGTCCCGGGATGTCCAGATTCCGTGAGACCTGGGCCTGAATACAATAATCGTGTTAGAAAGCTGGAGAATTAGGGAAGAAGTATGACAGTCAATTTAATAAGCATTTGTTAAGAACTATGTAAACTGCTTGCAGGGGTTCTCAACCTGTGGGTTGTGACTCCTTTGGGGGTTGCTTAAGACCATCGGAAAACACATATTTCTGATGGTCTTAGGAACCAAGACACTGCTCCTCTATCTGTCTCCAGGTGGGTGCACCCACATGCATATACATCCACATATAAGTATTTAGGAAGGTTGAGAACCACTGGCTTAGAGGTACCAGGCATTGTGATTGTGCTAAGTGTTGAGAATACAAGGCAAAAATAGACAACACGAAATAGTTATGTATATGCAAGATGTTTACAGGGAAAACCAGAGGTTACCTAAGTGATGGCGGCAATGCTCTAAGGATTAAATCTAAATCTAAGAGTTCAAGGAGAATCCTGATGATCCAAGAGAAAGGAAAGGAACAAGCACTTACTCTGTACCAGGCATTGTGCCAAATGCGTCATAAATAATACCTCACTCAGTTGTCCCAACAACCCTGGGAGATAGATGCCATTATGGTCCCCATTCTGTTGTTAAAAAAAATTGAAGCAGATAGAGCCTAAATGACAACCCAGGTTACACATCTCGTCAGTGTCTGTGGCTGGATTTGAATTCAAGTCTTCCTGACTCTAGACCCAACACCTTCCACTGTGTCACTTAGTTCCCCTGGATTCAGCAAGGCAAATGAGAGCACTAGGAAGGCAGCCAGAGATCCTCCATATTGCCTTCTACCACCAAGTGGAGAGACTATGGGGAATAACTAACTATTCTGTCTTAATTAAATACTCTACTATTTCATATGTGGCTCCTGGATAGTCTGTGAATATAATGTAGACTGGAAAGGGGACTTGAGTCATGGTTTGCATAATTGTGATGATCCAGACACTGTATCTGACCTCCAAGTATCAAGTGTTCCAGTTTTCAAGGGGACCCATGTCATTTGTGGGAATTCATTCTAGATTATTAAGGATGCTTATGGATATTGAGTTAGGAGTCAAGCTAAGGCTATGGACTAGCCTTGCAGGAATACAGGAGATATGGGGATGGGAGTGGTACACACAAATCTAGGCTAGAGTGACATTTCAAAGTATAAAATGTTCATGCCAGTAGTTTACAAACTTGCTGTTTTATTATTTATTGTTGGAGCCTCCACACTGGGAGGGGAGGGGGGTATGTTGAAGTGCTATGCTGAGGTTTTTTTTCTTCTCAATGTCTAGGCTTTGAAGTTTTCCAGGGTAAACTCTATTTTTTCAACTAGGCAAGTTGATTCAAGTCATATTGTCCCTCCGGGTATGAAAATGTCATTGCATTTTCTCATGTTTATTATTGAAGTGACATCATATATTTTGCTGAAATAACTTTTGTACAACAAAAGCAAAGCAAAACTGTGTTGCCCTGTTATGTGTGTGTGTGTGTGTGTGTGTGTGTGTAAGTGTCATGGTTGAAGTGTAAACAGAAACTGTGTCCATTCACTCTAAGTATTGGAGAGCAGGCAGTCAATGATGCTTCTAGACTGAAGGAGAGAGGATGGGTGGGATATGGAATTGTACAGTGCAATACAAAAAGTGTGGGGGAGGGGGAGCTGGAGCCAAGTGTCACGGCTGCCTGCCTGCAACAAACTGCTTGACCACTCTGGCCTTCAGTTTCTTTATCCAAAAAATGAAGAATTTGAACCAGAATGCTTCCAATAACCCCTTCAACTAGCTATAGGCCTATAATTCCATGATGCTATGACTAGATCCTCACCGGGAATTATTGTAGACCAGAGCGTAGACCAGGAACCCACCGAATGAGAAGATTCATTTATGGGAAGCATTTTATGATGTGCTATGGAGCCTTTGAATGGGGTAAGGGAAACAACACTGAGCATTGAGAACATCCTACAGCAGTGGTTCTCAACCTTCCTAATGCTGCGACCCTTTAGTATGGTTCCTCATGTTGTGGTGACCCCCAACCATAAATTATTTTCATTGCTACTTCATAACTGTCATTTTGCTACTATTATGAATCGTAATGTAAATATCTGATAGTCAGGATGTATTTTCATTGTTACAAATTGAACATAACCCACAGGTTGAGAACTGCTGTCCTAGAGCAAGGATGTCATGATATTATATGAACTGCTTATGGAATCTCCCAAAGATATCATTGGCAAGAGGGGTAGAAGGGGTTATATAGAAATTAATTACTAACTTCTGATAAACAGGAGCTGATAAGTAAGTTTAGGACCCTCATGATGAGAGTGGAATAGAGTGTGAATTTTGTGACAAGTGATTCCCCTTTTGTTAGTCAATGAGTGACCCAGTGCCAACTGTTAGGGTACCATTTTCCAAAATGAGAGGGGAAAGACTCCTGGCTTCATATTAAGGTAGAAAGGCCCACTTCAATAATCAGTCACCAAAGAGTCAGTTCCTAAGAAGAATGTGCCACATTAGACCAACCAAAAGGATCAGGGAAGGGGTACAACTAGTGACTTTTTTCCACACCAAGGCCAGTCACAAAATCACAAAGTCTCAGGGAGCTTAGGAAGGGAGCTCAAAGGTCAGCTAGCCTAACATACCAGAGTAAGAATCACTCCCCAAATGGTCATCTAGTCTTTGCTCAAAGATATCTTATTGAGAAGTAACCCATTACCTCCCAAGGCAGCCCAGTTAGTCCACCTTTGGATCCCTCTGACTACGAGATTACTTACTTATTCTCTAAACTTCTTTTTCAATATAGTTGAACAAGTATTAAGTGCCTGTTATACAAAAGAGTAGGAGCTAAGATTACAAAGACAAAAACAAAAGGATCCCTGCCCCCAATGAGCCTGCATTCTTTTGGAGGTACATGGGAAGGTGCAACATAAACAGGTAAGTATATGCAAAATATAGTACAATTCTACATCCTCACCATTGTTTCTAGTTCTGTTCTCTGAGGCCAAGCTGATAGCCCTTCCAATACTTGAAGACAACTAGTATGCCCCACACCAAAGTCTTTTCTCTGGGATAAATGTTCCAATTCCTTTCGCTAGCATTCATGTGTCAGGGTCTCCAGTCTCTTTCATCATCCTGGTTGCCTTTCTCTGGATGCTTTGTTGTTCAAATTGTTTCATTTGTGTCTGACTCTCTATGACCCCATTTGGGGTTTTCTTGGCAGAAATACAGGAGTGGTTTGCCATTTCCTTCTCCAGCTCATTTTACAGATGAGGAAACTGAGGCAAGCAGCGTGCTCTACTGTTTGGTAATATCCTCGCTAAGATGTGGCTCCCAGAACTCAGTGCCGTATTTCAGATGTGGTCTATTCAGGGGAAAAAATAGTGGGACGTTGACCTATCATGTTCTGGAGCCTATGTTTCTCAATCCAGCCTAAGTTCACAAAACTTTTGGTTTTCACATCATATTGTTGACTTTTAATGAACTTGCTAACTGAAACCCCACATGAACTCTTATCTTGACCTACCTTTCCCATGTTGTACTTGTGAAGTGATTATTTGAATCCAAGTAGATTTTACATTTACCTTTGTTAAGTTTCATCTTTTTAGACTTTGATCATTGAGAACTTTTTGTATCTTCATGTTGTTGGTCATTGAATTAGCTTATCCCACCCAGATTTGTGTCCTTTGTGGAGCTCTGACTTGAGACAATGTCAAGATTATCTTTCCGAGCTCATTGCTAATGCCCATTAAGTTAATACACTCTTCACTATAATGTATTGCTAGATTGGAAAAGTCACTTTGTGAATTCTTTTCAACTTCCTCACCTTCTTTCCTCCCAGAGCTGTTCTGAGGATTAGAGGAGAAAATATTTATAAAGTGCTTAGCACAGTGTCTGGCACATAGTAGGTTCTTTAAAAATTCTTGTTCCCTTCTACCCCCTTCCCATCCAGCTGCATTGCAATATTGCCAAAATGGACTGTGTAAGGATGGGTTCCAGGACAGGTACAGAAGGGACATGATGGTTTAAGTGTCTCCTTATGTATTTATCAGCACAATTATTCTGACTGTCCCCCTCAAACTAAATACAAATGATTTTGAAATTTTTCTTTTGTTTCTGATTACTTCTGGCACTGCCCTCCTCCATCAATGTGGATAAAAGAAAATGGTCCATACCAGTGTTACCTGAACACTTGCTGTAATTTTGGACAATTATCACATTTCTCTTGGACAGTCACTGCAGATGGACAATGAGCTCAACCCAGAATTGAATAGAAGGAAAGAGAGACTGAATTGCATTTGGGGGATTGTGCGGGACTTTCAATGAGCCCATGCTGTTTGCTAGCACAAAAGCCCGTCCTTTCAGTACCAATATCCTCCCAGCGAGGCTCTCTGGCTGCAAATCACAAAACACCAGTATCTGACGAATCAGATTTATGGCCTCACCAAGGTAGTGTTGATCCTGTTGGTAAAGAAAATGAATACTACAATAATAAGCAAAGAGTGTGAACAGAAATGAAGCAAGTCAGCGCTGCATGCCTCCAAGACATCCCTTCAGTTACGGGCCATGGAGAACAAATCAGAGGACAACACAGATCACGTAAGTCCCACTGAAAAGAGGTTGGGTCGAGTCTGATGGAAGATGGGTGAGTCAGTAAAGCTGCTTCCCCTAAAAAGGCAAATACTTATGAAGCCAGACATCATGGAAGCCCACTTTGGGAACAACACTGCCAGAATTTGGCCAAAGAGGGCCAAAATGAATTTTGCTCCAACTATGGACAAGGTGGGCTTTATTTATGCATGCCGGCTGTACTCCACAGGAGAAGTGCACCTTGGTTTTCCAGAAGGCAGAGTGTACGGGGCTGGTAATAAGAAATGGAGGTTCACTTGAGAATAGGTGCCACCCTTGGTCTGTAAGAACTTAATCCCTTAATCTATCAATCTTTCTTAGCTCCTTTTCACCTAGACTCATGGGGCCCTATACAGTGGTGATGACGAGAACTCAAAATAGTGTATTGGGTCAGGCTGAACAATGGGTTCCTACTGACAATTGTATTTCAATCATTTTTATGAAAGATATTTCAAGACCATTAGAATGTAAGCTCCTTGAAGGCAGGAACTGGTTTTACTAAGTAAGACCACTTAGTGTAATGTCTGATACAAAAAAAAAATATTTGTTGGTGGATTAAAGGATGCAAAGCTTTATAAGAAGAAGTATGGCACCCTAGATTGAGAACTAATCTTAACTATAGGAAGACCTGGTCTCAGGTCCTGCATCACATGTATGATAGCTGACTCTGGGCAAATTGTCCAACTTCTCTGGGTTCTAGGTAATCCTCCAAGATTAGCTGTTGCAGAGAAGATACTAACCTGCACTGGGAGGAGTTTCCTTACCTGGGAGTTTTTTTATACTAATGAAATGAGAGGTCTATACTCTCTCCATTCTCCCTATATCTTTATGGGCTCTGCCCAGAGCTGGAATTTGAACCTAACACCTGAGACTCCAATTCCAGCCCAGGAAGATTCCTAGTAAAAAAAAAAAAAACCAACAACAACAACCAAAACCAAACAAGTTTGGTGTGTTCTCCTTGCGTGAATGGGATTTGAATGAATGAAGAACCTTTATTAAGCCTTTACTATGAACCAAGCTCTGTGATGAGCACTGGGGATATAATTAGAAAAAGAAAGCAGTTCCTGATCTCAAGGAGCTCACGTTCTGATGTGGGGAGACAACTCACCTAGGAAGGTTTGGCCAACTGCCAGGAAGGCTTCACAGGTCCTGAAGGTACTTCATTATTATATTTGCCCCACAAGAGTAGGAGCCTAGGCAGGACTGGTCTGCCATTTTGAGGAAGGAGAGAGTGGGCTTATAGATGGGAATGGAATGAGGATTCTGGGCTCCTTCTGGCAGGTGTGGGGATGGGGGCAGAGAGAGGAGAGAGGAGAGAGGGAAATATCCATGGGGGTGGGGGAAGGAAAAGTGATAGCAAGAGTGTGGGTGGGGTCTGGGTGGTTTGGGTGGGGGAGGGCAAGGACAGCCCTGCTGTTCCAACTGAAGCCCTGGTTGGGGGGAATTCAGGGTAACGTGGGGAATGGGGAGAAGGAGAGGAGCAGAAGTGCTACACCAAGGATTGAAAAAGCCAATGCACCTCAGTAACTCCAGATTGGGGATGGGGAACCTGCTCTAGATCTTTTCAGGAATAATCTCAGGTGTGACTAGGTGGTGCAGTGAATAGAGCACCATGAATAGAGAACTTGGGAGGACCTGAGTTCAAATCTAGCCTCAGACACTTAACACAAAACTAGCTGTGTGACCTTGGGCAAGTCACTTAATCCCAATTGCCCTACCTTTTCCCCTCCAAAAAAGGCAAAAATAAAAAATTTTAAAAAGAATAATCTCAGAAAAATCACCCTGACAAAGACAGGAAGACCTCAGAAACTGATCTCCCTACCTCAGGCCTCTCCCCTCTCCAATTCATCTTTCACATAAATGCCAGAGAGATCTTTCTAAAGCATAGATCTGACTGTGCCATTCCCTTACTCATCCACTTGCTCCCTGTTACCTCTAAGATCAAATCCAGACTCTTCTGTTTGGCGCAGCATCTGGCACATAGTGGGTGATTATAATTTTTTAAAGGAATTGTTATTCTAATGCAAAAGCTTTCAAAATATAGTCCAGGGACCCCTAAACTAGGGTCCCTGAGACTCCTTCAGGGGGTCCTGAATATTTTCATAATAATACCAAGATATCCAGATTTCTAATACTGTACAAATAATTTTTAAGAGTTAAGGATCCAAAGACCAAGAAGCTGAAAAATTGCTGGTGTAGGACATGATCATAGATGATGAGGTGCAGGCTCTAGGAGCCCCTGGAGCTCTCCTTGAATCTTTGAGGTACAGGCTCTGGGAGCCCCCTTGAACTTCCACTTGATGAGGCATTTGCAGAGGCCATAAGCTTTTCACTGTGGCTCTGCCCAGACCTCTGTTACTAGTCTAGTCCTCCATTGTCCATCTACTTCCCACCCTTGAACTTATCAAAATATCATTCCACCCCTGAACTGGCCTAGCCGCCATTGCCTGTCAGCTCCAGGTAGCCTCCAACAACTTCCCACCCTTAATCACGAATTGACCTCATTGACTCCTCCTGAAGACCCTCCCCAAACTCCTCCTCTAGACAATCCCTGGATTCCTCCCACAACCTTTCTGTATATAAGATCCCTTCTTGCCCCCATGTGGGTGAGAGGGCCATTGAAAGACCTAGCACAGACTTGCTCTGGCCGGCTTGTCCAATGCAAGCATCACAGATACCTAGGCTCCTTAAAAGTCTACCCAATATGGCGGACTTTTAATAAACTTTACTTTTCTTTGGCTGAGAAGACTTGAGTCGAATTCATTTAGCAGGACCCAGCGTGTTGGTATTTGGGGTCTCCAGAGCAACCCTAATCCTCTTTGTGGGTAACCACATCAGCAGGGTTCCCTTAAAACAGCTAATATTTCTGCAGTACTTTAAGGTTTGCAAACTGCTTTATAAGGATTGTTTGATTCGTGAGACAACACATTTAAAGTGGTTCACAAACCTCCATGCACTAGTTGGAAGCTAACTATGATTATATTATTATTTCTCATTCTTTTGAATTTGATCCTGTGAGGTCAGTGCTATTATTGTTGTCATGTTTTTTTTTTTCATTCATGTCTGACTCTTCATGACCCCATCCAGGGTTTTCTTGGCAAAGATACTGGAGTGATTTTCCATTTCCTTCTCCAGATTATTTTACAGATAAGGAAACTGAGGCAAACAGGGTGAAGTAACTTGCCCAGGGTCACACAGCTAGTAAGTGTCAGAGGCTGGATTTGAACTCAGGAAAATGAGTCTTCCTGACTCGAGGCCCAGAGCTCTATCTACTGCACCCCCCAGCTGCCCCTGTTGTTGTTTTACAGATGAGGGTCCTAACACTAGTAAAGTTTACTTAGAAAGTTCCCCTAACTACAAGGCCAGGGCATCATCCACTATGCCACCTAGTGTTGGTACAGAAAAGTCATGGGAAGAGCTGTCTATCTATACACAGAATTTTAGAAAGATAACTCTGGCAGCGAGGTGAAGGAGTGGATAGAATGTTAGGCTTGGAGTCTCAGAGACTCATCTTCCTGACTTCAAATCCAGCCTCAGATACTTACCACCTGCATGACTGAGCAAGCCACTTAACCTAGCTTGCCTCAGTTTCCTCATCTGTAAAATGAGCAATAGAAGAAAATTGCAAACCATTCTGGTGTCTTTGCCAAGAACCACCCCCAACAGGGTCACCAAGAATTGGACGCAATTGGACAACAACCAAAAATAAGACATCAGAGGTGAGTGGGCAAGTCCATCGCGCAAAGAGTCAGCAATGCCCTGCATTGTAACAGTAGTGTTCAGGATGGCCCTGCCCAATGATACTATAAGAACTCCAAAGCAGAGGATAAAGAAAACATGGCTTTTTGTCTCTCTGGTGAGACTCTACAAATTGAAACTGATGCCCCCTAGGAACTTCTGAATCCTCTGCCACTTTTTAGAAACTCATGGAAAAAGTTTTAGGAGATACAAGGTAGCAGGAAGCCTTGGGCTCATTGTATTTTGAAGAATGTTGGTGAAGTGTGAGGAAAGGCTGCTGAAGGTCCCAGAAATGCTAGAAGCCACTGGTCTGAATGTCAGTTGGCAATTACCAGTGCTGGGAAGCCTCTGCCAAGTTCAAGGGTCCCACCATATCTCATTAGGGAATAAATACCAACTCCAAGAAGAAAGAGGTGCTCATCTCCTGGTCAGGTCCAGAGAAACATGAATTCACATACTAACAAGCATTTAAGTGTCTATGAGGTAGGTTCATAACAGCTAGGTGGGGCCATAGTGCATAGAGCACTGGACCAGGAGTCAGGAAGATTCATCTTCTTGAGTTCAAATCCAGCCTCAGACACTTACTAGCTGTGTGATCCTGGACAAGTCACTTAACCCTGTTTGCCTCTGTTTCCTCATCTGTAAAATGATCTGGAGAAGAAAATGGCAAACTTCTCCAGTACCTTTGCCAAGAAAACCCCAAATGGGGTCACAGAGAGTCAGACACAACTGAAAACCAACTAAACAACCAAAACAATGCTAGACACCAGTGGGGACACTGACAAAAATGAAACAATTTCTGCTCTCTAGAAGCTAACATTTTTTCTAAAGTGAAATTATACATAGAGCTATAAGTAAATACAAAAATACAGACAGAGTAATTAGGAGGGGGGCAGTAGTGACTAAGGGAACAGGAAAGACCTGGGGTAGGAGGGAACGTTCTAGTGGAGCTTTGAAGGAAGCCAGGGGTTCTTAGAGGAGTAACTGAGGAGGATGCACATCCTAGGCATGGAGAGCCTGAGCAAAGGCAGGGAGGTAGGAAGGGCAGCCTCTCATTATGTCACTCTTGAACTACTGGATTAACGTGCTGGAGGGTCTGCCTGCCTTCAGCCTCTCTTCACTCTGGCCCATCCTCCATTCAGTCATTAAAGTGATTTTCCTAAGGCACAGGTCCCACTAGAGCACCGCCGCCCACACATACAATAAACTCCAGTGACTCCCTGATGCTTCCATTGGCAAATGCAACATGTTCCACTGGACGTTCAAAGTCCTTCCTACCTCCCTCCCTCCTACCTTTCCAGTCTCCTTACACCTTACTCCCCATTAGCCTTCTCAATTCAATAACTGGTCTCCTGGCTGTTCCATGGGCAAGACACTCCGTCTCTCAGTTCTGGGCATTTTCTCTAGCTGTCCCCCATGCCTGGAATGGTCTCCCCCTTCTACTCCTACTACTGACCTCTCTTGTTTAAGTCCTTACCAAAGTCTCACCTTCTACAGAAAGTCTTCCTCCACCCCTCTTATTTCCAGTCTCTTCTCTCTGTTAATCATTTCCTGTTTATCCTGTAGATAGTTTGCATTGTATACATTTGTTTGTACCTACTCTTGCCTGTTAGATTGCAAGCCCCTTGGGAGTGGCTAGGTGGTGCAGTCAATAGAGCACCGGGCCTTGGAGTCAGAAGAACCCCAGTTCGAATCCAGCCTCAGACACTCTACCCAAAAACTAGCCGTGTGACCTTGGGCAAGTCACTTAACCCCAATTGCCCTCCAAAAAATAATTTAAAAGTTTAAAAAAAAAAAAGATTGTAAGCCCCTTAAGGGCAGGGACTGTCCTTTGCCCATTTTTGTATCCCCAATGTTTATCACAGTGCCTGGCACACAGTAGGTGATTAATAATGCTTATTGATTGATTGAGAAGTATCATGCACATTCAAAATTAGTTAGTAAAACAGAGTTTGTAAAAGGGAGTCATGTGCGTTAAGTATAGAGAGACAGATTTGAGCCAAACCATGAAAGCCTTTATTTAAATGCTAACAGAAGAGTTTGTATCTTAGTCTAAAAGTAAGAGAACCAATGCTTAAGTATCTATATATATGTGTGTGTGGGGTGCAGGGGTGATATGGTCAGACCTGTGCGTTAGGATTATCAATTTGGCAGCCATCAGTGGATGGATTGGAAGAGCAAAGTTGGACTGGAATTGGAAGATGGATATCAAATGAATAGACTCAAGGTAGGGAGACCAATGAGGGTGGTAGCCTTGTGAGTGGAGAAAAAGGGGCAAAAATGAGAAATGACATGGAAAAAAGAATTGATGAGACTTGGCAACTGACTGGGTATGGAGACGGTGAAGGAGAGGAATAAGTTGACAATAATTCTGAGGTTACAGATCCAAGTGACTAGAAGGACAGTGGTGCATTCCCTTGGAAGAAATAGAAAAGTTGGAAAGAAGGGAGGGAGCCAGAATGGGGGTAAGGTGAGGATAACAAGTTCTCTTTTGGATGTGTTGAACCTGAAGAGCCTATGGGGCCTCCAGTTGGAGATGTCCAATAAGTAGCTAATAATAATAAGTTAATGGAAGATGGATCTCAGAAGAAATACTAGAACCTGGTATATAGATTGAGGAGTCATCCACTTAGAGGTCATAATTGAGCCCATGGGGATTAATTATATCATCCAGAGAGAAATTATCAAGAAAGAAGAGAAGAGGGTTCAGAACAGGGCCGGTTGGGGTGCCCTTGGGTAAAGAGAGAACACAGATGAAGATCTAGCAAAGAAAGGAGAATCAAGAGGAAGTAGTAGTGCCACAATAGCCCACAGAGGACAGTGCATCCAGGAAGGGAGCTTGGTCAATATACTCAAATGCTATAGAGATCCAGAAAGATGAGAACAAAGAGAAAAACCACTGAATTTGGCAATTAGGAATTAGTAAGACCTGAAATTTTTTCTAGGATCTGGGCATTACTATTGGAAATTTTCAAAGAACTATTATGTATTTATAATACATCTTATTTATTCTCACTTATGGTAGTATGGCTAAGAAGAATCAAAATAAAGGATGGTGGGTACAAGGGAGGATGATCCGGCTGGAAGCTCCATCCCTGTTTGGAGATCACTGGATTGAAGAATGTGATCAATTGCCTCGGATGTATAGCAATGTTGGCTCTTACAGGTCCAAGGTGGTTCTTTGTTTTAATTAATGTCAACCTATAGGGATTGGGAGCAATTTTGCTCTCAAAGAGCAACGGCCACCAGAATCCCATTGCATTGGCCAGGAAAGAATTCACCAACAATGAGCCTCATTATCCCATCCACAAATTGTAGCTCTTGGCTCTAAAGTGGGCTGTCACTGATAGACTGGGTGTATGGAGCTTGATTCCAAGTACAAGCTAACAACAACCCCCCGACTCATATCCTAACAATGTTAATTTGAATGCCACCAACCAGCAACGGGAAATGACGACAGCCAGCTATGAGTCTGCTATGTATTGCTGGCAAAGGAAGATTGGCACAGATGCAGATGCCTTATCCCATTGTAAAGCTTGGTGATGCTCATGAAAGGGGTGAAGATGATCTTGGACATACAGAGAGCTAAGGTACTCATTCAAGAAAGTGTGGCTTAGAGAAAAAGGATTTCCACCAGAGCATGTCATCCATAGAAGAAAATGGTTTAATGCTGGACAATCCCTCCCTGGACCAATTGTCCTTAGATGATTTCCCTATCAGCACCAATAAAATTCTTGTTGTTGTTCATCCTTCACACTCAAAGAGGACCAATGACATCACAGTCAAAGTATGGAAGGAACATTAATACATTGTTAGTGGAGCTGTATGTCCAACTATTCTGGAGAGCAATTTGAAATTATGCTGAGGCGATTAGGAGAGGTGATGCCTTTTGACCCAGACATTCCATCATTATGTATAGACCACAAGGAGGTCAGTGACTAAAAAGAAAAGAATATTTACAGGAGCACTTAATTGTGGAAGCAAAGAATTAGAAGCAAAATAGACGCCCATTGACTGGAGAATGGCTAAGCAGATTGTGGCCGATGTATGCAGTGGAGTAGTTCTGTACTCTAAAAAAGCAGCGATATTATTAGTATAAAGAAGCATATAAGCAATATTTACACGAACTCATGCAAACTGAAGTCAACAGAATCAGGAAAACAATACACAATGACTATAACAATGCAAATAAAAATTCCAAATGCTACCAAATTATAAACGTAACACTTGACACCAAACATAAAATATAAGAAGTTACCTCCCACCCCCACTCTCAACAGAGGTGGGGAACTATGGATTTGGGACAGTGAATAGACACTGGTGAAAATCAAGTCACCGCTTACCCAGATTCACTCCGATGACTCATTCCTTCTGTTGGTCCCCAAGGAGTGATTTTCTCAGAATCTTACCATGATAGGATTGAAGCATCTGGAGCTGAAAGGGACATCAGACACCATCTAATCCAATCCCCAAATTGTATAGATGAGGAAATGAGCCCAAAGAGGGGTAGGGATTTACCCAGGGTCACACAGCCAATAGGTGATAGAGTCAAGATTGAAACTCGGGTCTTCTAACGTCAAACTAGATCATGGAGTAAGGGCTTCAGTGCTGAAAAAGCTTTATTTTACCAAGAAGGAATCTGAGGTCCATAGAAGCTTGGCCGTACGATCATGAACTTTTGAGCTGGAAGGGAACTTGATGGCATCTAGTCTAACCTACTATCTTACAGATGATGAAACGGAGACCCAAAGAACATGACTTGTCAGAGGTCACAGAAAATTCCAAAAATGATTCAAAAATGTCCTTCCCCACCCCAAATTTGAGAAAATATTCGAAAGTCTGAATTCTAACCCAGATCTTCTGAACTCAGATTCAGCATTCTTTCTACGTACCAACCTTCCTATCTGCTACAGGGCTCTTTCTACCATACCAAGCTGCCCATATTGGTTTTCAAAAGGAAAAGAAAAATCTATACACAAAGGGACAATAACAAACAATTTCCACCAAGAGTACAAGGAGGATCTTTTTCTCACATAGCCTCCAGCCTTCAATTCCTTAATCAGCACCACTGCGGGAGACGGGGCTGGGAAATAGGCCTAGCCTCTCATCTGGTCTTCCAATAACTAGGACTTCTCTTTCTTCAAAGTCTCCTGCCTACACGTGCAGGGAATATAGTGACAGAGGCTCTCACTCTCTAAGTGGGGGAGGGTGGTCTCTGATCTTCCTGTATCACCACCAAATCCTTTCTCTGGTAATTGAAGGAAGACATTGAACTTTAGAGTTAGGAGAGATATTAGTACATAAAATGTAAGGGCTGGGATGGGCCTTAGAACACAGGATGTCAGAAATGGGAGGGCCCTTAGAGCACAGGATGTCAGATCTGGGAGGGCTCTTAAAACAGGGAACTTCAGAGCTGGGAGGGCCCTTAGAACACAGGATGTCAGAGCTGGGAGGGGCCTTAGAACACAGGATGTCAGAGCTGGGAGGGGCCTTGGAACACAGAATATTAGAGCTGGGAGGGCCCTTAGAACACAAGATGTCAGGGATGGGAGGGCCCTTAGAACACAGGATGTCAGAGCTGGGAGGGGCCTTAGAACACAGGATGTCAGAGCTAGGAAGGGCCTTAAATTATAGTTGGAAAAGACCTTAGGACACAGAGTATCAGAGCTAGACGTGACCTTGAATGGCACCTAGAGGTAGGTGATGCAAGTATTATCTCCATTTTACAAATGAAGAAACTGAGGCCTAGAGATAGGACGTACCTTTCCCATGGTTACCCAGGGAGCAGTTACACGCCTAGAAGCTCTCTCTCCTTATACCTAGTCCTGGGGACTTTCTATTCTGCTGGTCCGAAACACTCCTAAAGAGGTAGTCAGATAAGGTTTAACCCTTCGCCAAGGAAAAAGAGAAAGAGATCAAGATTGCAAACATCTGTGCTTAGGAGGAACCCAGAGGAGTCTAATCCTTTGCTTCCAGAAGTCATATGTGTCCATACGGGTGGCCTGGCACCATGATGGAACAACCAGTGCCGAGGGAGCCCCCTGCTGGTGACACGTGACATTCCTGATCCAGGAAGGCAGCTGGCTCATTCTCCATGACTGGTGGAAATCCCATGAAGTGAGTTCTGCCTTCCCACCCACAAGCACCCCAAGGCATCACCAAGTCACCAAGCTGGCAAGGGTAAGGTCATATCCATCGGCGTTCCTTCGGAAGGTAAGAGGACTGGATGCTTAGCAAATCCCAGGAGGTAAGCGGCTCAACAATACACAAAAAATCATTCATTGGTCAATTATGTTCACAACCACATTAATGAATTAATTTATCTAACAGCAAAAAATATATTTAATTTAAGTAGCAATGATACTTTTAGTTACAAAAGATAATACGTCACAGGAGAGTGTGGTGAGCTGGACCAGAGACTCGGCTTTGAATCCTGCCTGTCAAGTGCTCTGTGACCCTGGGTCAATGACTAGCCTTTATGAGCCTCAGTTTCCTCACCTGTAAAATGGACAGAATACGTCCATCACCTGCCTCACAAGGTTTTGAAGACAAATGCTTCATGAACCCTAAAACTGATCCAAATGGGAGTTGTTTACATCTTTCATGTCTGGTCTTCCCAACATGCTTGTGAGTAAGCAGTAGTAACTACGGAATGAGGTATAGATTATCCCCATCATACTGTCTGCTAATGAAGTCGTACCAAGGGTGCTTTATACAGAGCCTAGAGAGGGTAAGCTTAGATCCTGACACTTTTAGTCACTAGGTAGCCCAATGAATACCACACTGGGCTTGGCATAAGAAAGACCTGAGTTCAAATCCAACCTCTAACACTAACTAGCTGTGTGACCCTGGGCAAATCACATCACCCTGTTTGCCTCAGTTTCCTCATCTGTAAAATGAGCTGGAGAAGAAAATGACAAACCACTCCAGTATCTGCCAAGAGAACCACAAATGGTATCACAGAGAGTGGGACTTGACTGAAAATGACTGAAAAACAGAAGCCCGTGAGATCATAGGTCCCAAGCTGAAGGGGCTTCAGAAGCCATCTCCTCTTCTCTTTTCCCTCACTACCTTACCGATGAGGAAACGGGCCCAGAGAGAAGTTATTTGTCCAAGGTCACTCAGGTAGTCAGTGGCAGAGCTGGGATTCAAACTTAGGTCTCACAAGACCAAATCCAAGGTTCTTCTCATCCCACCATCTTTCTAACCTCAAGCCTAACAAAACAGGCTATACATGCACCATATCATGCTGCCTCCAATAACTATGCACTGCATACATCCATCCATAATGCTCTGCAGTCTGTGTAATGTTAATGAAATCAGAAGATCTTCCATGCCCCTTTCTATTGGCACCTACTGAAGGCACTTGGCACCTCAAAGGCTTAGCTCCTTACTTCCAGTTAACTCCTTAGGAGTAATCACAGCTGGAGTTGAGAGGAGAGT
>CM053596.1:38828930-38860728 GCA_028646575.1 Pseudocheirus occidentalis | reverse complement strand
ACTCAGTGTTATGGTTTCTGAATAAAGACCTTGGTTCTGCCTTCCATGTGGAGAGTTTGCTATATTTTGTGATCCAAAACTACACCAACATATTCATAACCATCATGGGTGTTGTGAATATCTCATTATTTATACAGTCTGAAAGGCATGTTCCTCACTGTCTAAAAAGCATAATCCTTACAACTGTCCTACCAAGTCATCAAACATTGATTAAGCACTTAGTAACGTCTCCGGCACTGTGCTAAGTGTTGGGGATAAAGAGACAGACAGAAACAGTGCCTGCGCTCAAGGAGCTTACAGTCTAGTGGGGGCGAAAACATGTAAACATCTATGTATAAACAAGTCATAGGCAGAATAAATTGGACAGGAAAGGCTTTAGCATTAAGAGGAATCAGGAAAGGCATCTTGCAGAAGGGGGGATTTTATCTGAGCCTTGAGGGAAGCCAGGAGGCAGAGATTAAGAAGGAAAGCATTCCAGGAATGGCTGGACAGCCAGTCAAAATGCCTAAAGCCAGAAGATGGGGTATCTTGTGTGAGCAACAGCCAGGAGGCCAGTGTCACTGGATCAGAATATGTGGAGGGGGTAAAGTGCGAGAAGACTGGAAAAGGAGGAGAGAGCCAGGTATGGAGGGCTTTAAAAGCTATAAGGTTATATATGAGCCCAGGAAGCAATAGGGACCCACTGGGACTTATGGAGTGGGGAGATCTCGTGGTCAGACTTACACCCTAGTAGATCTCACTGAATGATGTGGGGAGTGGGGAGACCTGAGGCAGGCAGCCCCACCAGCAGCTATTACAACAGTCCAGGTGCGAGGTGACCAGGACCTGCACCAGGGTGATGTCAGTGTCAGAGAAGAGAAGGGGGGGGGAGATAATAAGAGATGTCACCCTGTGAGATTCGGAACATAATTTTATTAGTCTATTTTACAGACAGAAAAACTGAGACTCCATCAGTTGAAAGGATTTATCTATCACTTTACCAGCAAGAGATAGAACTAGGATTCAAACCCAGATCTTCTTACTCCCAAAATCTCATGCTCTTTCTGCTACAGATACGGAAAATTGAGGTTCAAGGAGCTTAGACTGTAAAAATGACATGCCAGAGCTATTCAGGGAGGACCCAGGACGAGGATTTGGGCTTTCCAACTCTGCCCACTATTCCATTATTCATTAGACCTTTGAAGAAGACAATTCTTTTCTTCCAGCTGTCAAGAAAGGGATGGTAATGGGTAAGGGAGGTGGATGCTTCTCCCCAAACCTCTAAGCCCCAACCCCAGAGTTCATAGGTTGTTTCTTAATGCTGATATTGTTGAGCCTGGCAATGGTCCAAGCCTCTCTCCAGACCAAGGCAACAGCATTCGGTCAGGCCCCCTGAAAGCCCCAACTCTGTTGCCTATAGCAACCATGCCAACCTCCCCCTTTCACCCTCTAGCTGGCTTCCATGCCCATCATTAAATTAAGGCCTGCTTCTGCTCCCCACTCCCACCCAAATCATAGCCCTGACTTCTCAGCTGATCCTGCAGCTGCAGACCCAAATCTCCAAGTGTTCCAGCCAAGAGGAAGGGAAGCATACCCAGAATCATGGAATGGGAGGGCTTGAAGGACCTACAATATCACATGGTCCAACCTCCTCATTTCCCAGATGAGAAAATTGAGCCCCAAAGAAACAAACTGGGACCACAGAATCTAGAGTTGGAAGGAACTTCAGGTAACAGCTGGTTTCCAATCCATTCCATGCTTGTTGACTCAATGATTGATTCCAGAATAAAAATACCCTCTGAGAAGATGCTGACTAGTAGTCCTCTAACCTCTTTTTTTAGACAATCAAGGTTAAGTGACTTGCCCAGGGTCACACAGCTCAGAATTGTCTGAGGCCAGATTTTAACTCCTAACTCCAGGGCTGGCACTTCTATCCTTGTACCACCTAGCTGCCCCACCCGACCTGTTCCTAAAGACCTCTGTTGATGATGAGTTCACTGCCTCTTAATGCAGCTTTTTTCACTTTTGGGAAATTCTGATTTGGGGGACATTTTTTTTCATCAGGCACGAAGTCGAAATTATTCTCTGCACAGCTTCCACCCAGTGTTCCTCATTCTGTCTTCTGGGGCCGCCCAGAATGAGTCTGGTTTACACACTCCCTTTTACCCCTCAAATACTTTGAAAATGGTTGTCATTGAGTGCAAGCTCCTTGAGGGGGCTTTTTCACATTGGTCTTTGTACAGCCAATGTAGTTGGAGATATCAATGGACCTCAGACTCTGGTCTTTTCTCCTCTCGCTGCAGATCCAGTCCTCTCACCATCCTGGTCTCCGTTTTCTGGGTGGTCTCCACCTTGTTCACATCTTTCCTAAAGCATGGACACTCCCCCAGCCCCCAGAATGACATTCAGGTGAGGCTTGATGAAGAGAATGCACCATTACTGTTCCTTCCCTTGTTAGTTAGGGTCACTGGGTTGGTTTTGGCTCTGTTTGACTAGATGTGATTTCACTGGAGTAGGGAAGGGACTCTTAGTATGGAAACTCTTTCCAATGGTGCAGATTAACAACTCATCTGCAACCTAAGTCTTAGAAAGTTGTCTGAAGGTACTGAAAGGTGAAGTGACTTGCCCTGTGGAATCTGAACTCAGGTCCTCCTTACTGTGAGCAGAGCTCTCAAACCACTAAGCCACTCATCCCCATTACCATGGTTCCACTTACCGCAGCCTAGCATGGCATTAGCATCATGTCATATTGTTGACTTATCTTGAGCTTGCAGTCCACTCTAACCCACAGATCTTTGTCAAGGGAACTACTGTCCAGTCCGTCTCGGACTCATGAGGATCGTGATTTTCAGAACCAAAGGGTGGACTTTGACATGAGGGATGGCAGTGAGATGTCAGGTGTCACTGGCCCCATCTTTGATATCAAGCTTTCCCCAGCCCCTCTTAATTCCAGTGCCTTCCTCTGTTAATTATTTCCTATTCATCCTGCATATAAGCCTATTTGTACATATTTGTTAGATGTTGTTTGCCCTATCAGACTGGGAGCCGCCTCTTTGTCTCTCCATGGCTTGGCACCGTGCCTAGCTTACAGTAGGCACTCAATAAAAGTTTATTGACTGATTGGCATAGGGAACTCTCTAGCAAAGGAAACTGGGCCATTTTCTGGAACTTACAGCATGTGGAGAGCTTCCTAGAGCACAGAGAGGTTATAGAACTTGCCCAGGACCCCATAACCAGCATTTGTGCTAAATTTGAACACAGATCTTCTCTCTACTGCACTATGTCACATTCTGGCAACATGAGTCTATAGCTTCATCCAAGTGACTGATGAAAATGTGGAACAGAATAATTCTGAAGAGACAGATCCCTGGGGCACTCCACTAGAGACTGACCTTCAAGCTAACATCTACCCAATAACAAGTATTTATTAAGCACCTACTACATACAACTCTGTGATCAGTGCTTTAGAAATATGATCTCTTTTGGCCCTCACAACAACACTGGGAGGCAGGTGTTTTCATGGTCTTCACTTTACAACAGAGGAGCCTTATGCAGAGAGAGGTTAAGTGACCTAACTAGGGTCACACAGTGTTTGAAGCTAGATTTGAACTCGGGTCTTCGTGACTTCAGACTCTGAGTCCCCTCCATTTCATCAAACAGTCAATCACTTCCAGATTTCCAAATTATACTGTCTTAAAGCCCAGGCAGTTCTCAAACTTTTTGGTCTCAGGATTTTACACTTTTAAAAATTACTAAGGACGCTCTCCCTCAAAGAACATTCCTTTATGTGGGTTATATAATCTTGGTACTATTATGAAAATAGTTTTGACCTTGAGGATTCCCTGAATAAGGTACTTAACCCTGTTTGCCTCAGTTTCCTCATCTGTAAAATGAGCTGGAGAAGGAAATAGAAAACCACTCCAGTATCATTGCCAAGAAAACCCCAAATGGGGTCACGGAGAGTTGGACATGACCAGAAAACAGCTAAACTACAACAAAATTATAGGCCCCATCCTTCGATCTTGTCCACAAGGATAGAGAGCTTGAGAGGCAACATCTAAGGTCTAGCTATTTTACCCAAGAGCACCTCTTTCTTCTCCCAGACCAACTGCAGGTCCAGATTCCTTTTATCCCAGAGCCATGATTCTCGCCCACAAGCTCCTTTAGGGTCACTGCCCGCGCCTAAGAACAACAGGGAGGAAGTTCCTCTTGTGGGAGAATCTATCCTTAATCCTTCTTGCTGCAGAGACATGTGATTCTTCTGTGCACCCAAGCGGGACTAGAAGGGACCCCACCTTGTGCTGAGGAAGCGCAACCCAAATACAGACGTCAGCCACACCTTTGTCATCATCTCTCCTGATGCACCAATATATACAGACTTTATTTATACATAAATAATATACACTATATATACTTATTTATTTATACAGAGGCACACATCTCTCTCTCACACACACACACATGCACGCACATGTGCAAGCACACACACACACACACACACACACACACCCTTACACAAATACACAGCTTTAGAGAGGTGAGCTTTGTAAAATCTAATCCTGCCCTTGAGCCCATAAGGACAGTACTTTGATTGGCAGTTGTGATGTTCATATATGTATATGTATATATATATATATATATACACACACATATATACACACATATAAAAAACGCATATATATATTTATTTTAAAAGACCATTTTCTCCAAAGATTCCCTCCCATACCTAGAACCCCAAACCAAAAAAAAAACACCCTCTGAAAGTGTTTGTTTTTTAAAAAAGTTTTCTCCCCCTTCTGCCAAGAGAGCTCCTCAAGCCCTATTTCACCCTATGAAGTAGCTGGCACATGAAGAGGTCACCCCCTTTCCAGCCCAGTTTGACCCCAGCCTGACAGAAAATAGAAGAAGGATCACTGTAGGAAATCAAAGCCCAGGGAGGCCAGGGGGGCATGATGCCAGTTCCAGAGCACTGCAAGGCACCGTGGGAGACAAGCAAGAGTGAGTGAAGCTGGTGGAGTGAGGGTGGGCTAGATCATCAAGGGGACCTGCCAGATGAGTAGGGTGCTGTCTGTCTCGCTGCCCAGGGCTGGCCTTCCACCACCACCAAAGTTGCGGTAGCCCTGCCCTCCAGAGATGATGGCCACCGAGGAGATCTCCTTACGGTGAGCATCGCGGGCACAGGGCCGGCTGCGGACCCAGACATCAGGGTCATCTGCCATCTCATAAATAGAGCCGTCTTCCTCGCTGTGGGCCAGGGCTGTCCCATCGGGGTCCGGGGGATCGCGTACTGAGAGGACGGGTCCTGGCAGGTGTGCCGTTGAGCGCAGGCGGTACTGAAGGAGAATGCCCTTTTTATGGACCAGCTCTCGGGCTGGGTGGCTATCTGGCGCAGGTGGAGGAGGCTCATGGGATGGACCCTCGCCTTTCTCTTCCTCTGCCTCCTCTTGGTCACTCCTCAGGATATCTGGAGCCAGAGTGCTGGTGGCCACAGCTAGGAAGTCCACTGGCCCACAGTGACCATTGAGGGAGACCATGCCCTTTCCTGCAGGGATAGAGAAAAGTGGGCAAGGGATCACTATTACAGACAAATGCTGATGCAAGAATTTACAGCTAGGACATCAAAACACAGAATGCTACAGCTAGAAGTCACCTTAGGGTGTGAAATGCCAGAGCTTGGAGGGGCCTTAGAACACAGGATGTCAGAGTGGGAGGACCCTTAGAACCCAGGATGTCAGAGCTGGGAGGGCCCTTAGAACATAGAATGTCAGAGCTGGGAGAAACCTTGGAGAAAATGTAATCCATTAATGTAATCCCTCATTTTATGCCTCACAAAACCAATAACTCACATTCTTTAAGGTTTCTAAAGCTTTCCTCATAGCCCTGCAAAGTTGGCAGTATCAAAACATTATCCCCAATTTTTGTTTTACTGGGGCTGTGATTTTGTTAGTAAACGGAACGTGTAGATAAGGAACCTCCCTCACCAAGGCAGTTCAGCACATACTCTGCAAATCTCATAGTCTTTGGGATCTTCCCAGCAACTTGAAAAGTCAGTGGACTTGCCCAAGGTCACACATCCAGTATGTTAGAGAGACAGGATTTGAATCCAGACCTCCTGGCTTTAAGCCCAACTCTATCTATTCTGTGCACAATTGCTGCTTTTACTGATGAGGAGATGAAAATCCAGAGGGGCTTAAGTAAATATGAGTCATAGATAATTGAAAAGAAATACAATTTAATTTTTTTAATCATGTTATCTAAGGTTGACCTTAGATACTAATTAGTTCCACCATTCCTTTACTTTACAGAGAAGGAAACTACAGACCCCAAGGACTTGTCTCAAGGTAGAAAGGAATAGAGCTAGAGCCAGAAGACAGGCCTCCAGGACCAATGCTCTTTCCCCTACCCTACCATGGAGAATTCCATCACTGACACTAGGGTTGTTGGGGTTTCTTTGATAAATAGAACTGGGGACACAGATTCCCATGGAGTGTGGCTAAGGGGGTCAAAGAGATAGCATTGCCAGGGGTCCACACAGTCACTGCCTGCCTCTGCTTAGGGCACGACTCAGCAAAGGGGCCAACCTCAGCAGCCCATGCACCAGACAGTCAAGGACATGACTTGGTCATTGCTGAGGAAAGGGCAGAATGGAGGCTTCAAGCAATCCAAAGGCCACCTAGTATGGAGTCTGGCTGTAGGAAACCCAGAGGCACATTTATGTGGGCACTTGCTAGCTGTGGAAAATTTCAGTCTCTGCATTGCACCTAAAATGAAGGGGTAGTAGCATAGATTCTGTAAGGCTGCAAAGAATGGTAGAAAGAATCCTGGCTCCAGAGTCAAAAGATCTGAGTTCAAATCCTACTTCCGATGCTCATGACCTGTATGACTTTAGAAACTCATTTAACTGCACTGGGTCTGTTTCCTCAGCTGTAAATATAGAAGGGTGGGACTGGCTGGTCTCTGATCCCCTCCCAGCTCCAGATCTATAACCTTGGAACCTGTGAAACCCTCGAATTCAGGGCTGGGGAACCTGGGGCTTCGAGGCTACATATGGCCCTTTAGGTCCTCACATGCAGCCCTCTGACTAAACCCAAACTTCACAGAACAAATCCCAAGGATTGGGGTTTTACTTTACTTTGCAGCCTAACAGAATCTATGCTGCTACCCCTTCATCTTAGGAACAATGCAGAGAGAGAAAGGTCCCACAGCCATCAATCCCAAGGACTGGTTCAGTCAAGTTTGGATTCAGTCAAAGGGTCACACTTGAGGACCTAGAGAGTCACATGAGGCCTCGAGGTCCCAGGCTCTCCAGCCTTGCCCTAGATGCTATGATATCTTTGAGTCTCAGTTTTCCCTTTCATAACAAACAAGCTAGAAACACTAATTAAGCACCTACTGTGTGCCAGGAAGTATACTAGGCACTAGAGATACAGAGATAAAACTGGCCATGCCCTGAACAAGATTTTATTCTATACGGGGGAGGGGAAAGGGAGGGAGAGAGAGATAGAAAGGAGGAAGGGAAGGAGGGAGGGAGAGGGAGAGAAAGAAAAAGGGAAAGAGAGAATGAGAAGAAAGAGAAAGAGAAACAGAGACGGAAAACAGAGAGAGAGAAAGAGGGGGAGAGAGAGAGAGAGACATCAATGGACACAAGACAGTGTAGCTGGCAAGAGGTTGGGAGTCTAGGGAGAGGGGCCAGGAAAGGCCTCATCAAAGAGATGGCACTTGATCTGAGCTTTGAAGGAATCTAAGAGTCCTAAAGTCAGACGTGAGAAGGGAGGCATCGGGGACAGCCTGTGCAAATGCTTGGAGAGGAGAATTGGAATGTTTCTATGAAGAACAGCTGGGGGGTCAGTTTGGAGAATAATACAGAATAAGGTTAGAGCCATTTTGTTTTGTTTTATTTTATTTTATTTTATTTTTTTGCTTTTTGGAGGGCAGTTGGGGTTAAGTAACTTGCCCATGGTCACACGGCTAGTTTTTGTGTTAAGTGTCTGAGGCCGGATTTGAACTCATGTCCTCCTGACTCCAGGGCCGGTGCTCTATTCACTGCGCCACCTAGCCGCCCCTGGAGCCATTTTATAAAGGGCTTTAAATGCCAAACAGGTTTGTTGAGGCAAAAAGCCATTGTAGACTTTAAAAGGTCTATATCAGAAATGTGATTATTTTTTTCCTGATCAGATGATCCCAGATCTATGTCCCACATACAACAGGAGAGCAGGCTGAGCCCCTCTCCCCTTCCTGGGTATCAGCCCTTTGGTGGAGGTGGTTGGGGTGGGAGGGGAAGGGGGGGTCTCTCAGTGCTAGGTCTCACCTGTAATCTTGGGGATACCCTCCAATCGGGGGACAGGCAGCAGAACGATGATGCCCTGGTCAGTGCCCACCCAGAGC
This sequence comes from Pseudocheirus occidentalis, assembly GCA_028646575.1. Taxonomy (NCBI): domain Eukaryota; kingdom Metazoa; phylum Chordata; class Mammalia; order Diprotodontia; family Pseudocheiridae; genus Pseudocheirus; species Pseudocheirus occidentalis. The sequence continues at coordinate 38,852,364 of CM053596.1, read as the reverse complement.
TGGCCCTGGCAGATGAGCAGACTGGTCACACAGACATGCTTCTGGCCTGGAAGGACAGACAAGAAGGTCAAGAATGGTTAGGACTTTGTGGTTATAGAAGGGGAGTCATCCAGGCCTCACAAGCTGAGCTTTCAGTTTGCACTTAGGAAAACCCGGGTTTGAATCCCACCTGTCCCTGTCAGCTCACTGACCATGGGCAGACCTCCTGTCTGAGCCTCAGTGAGGGAAGGGCGGAGATGTTCCTGAGTGGAAGGCAACCCCACGCTGCCAAAATCACAGGCCGTTGATGTACTGATGGAGGGTTGGGGGGATGATAACAGCCCTGCCTTCTTCCCAGGAGAGCCAGATCAGATAACAAGCTTAAGCACTTTGTAATTCTTAAATTGTCAAATGCACACTAGCTCTTACACCTGCTACTAGTGAATCGAGGCAACATCCCCAATGTGCTTTGCCAATTTTAAAAAGTACTATTAGGAGGGATGGGGGAAATCCAGAACTCACAACCTTATAAAAGCAAATGCTGAAAACTAAAAGTTGATTAACTAAAAAAGAAACTAAATGACAAAGGTACTATTAAGATATTGACTACTGGTGCTATTTTTATCATTAAAACCATTTATATCCATTATATTTCAGAATCCTCACATTACCCCTGGGAGGGAGGTCGTGCAGACTTTAATTTAATTTTAATTTAATTGTCTCCATTTTACAGATGAGAAAACTGAGACTCGGATATAGGAGGCTTCCTTGAGGAAGCATGGCGCAGTAGAGGACCTGGGCTCCATCCCAACTCTGCTGCACAGACCCTACGTGACCTTGGGTAAGTGCTTTCAACTCTCTGGGCCTCAGTTTCCCTACCTCTAAAATTATGGGGTTAAACTAGATCAGGGCCTCTTAACCCTTCTTGTGTCTTAGACTTCCTTGTGTTTTTAAATGCATAAAATAAAATGTCGAGGATTTCAAAGAGAACCACTTATATCAAAATAGTTATAAAATATTTTTTTAAAATATATTTAAAATATTCTTTAAAAAGTTTAGTTTAAGAAACTCTGGACAAGTCCAATCTCTATGTTCCCTTCCAGCTCTAAATGCTGTCATCTTATTATCCCCATTTTACAGAGGAGGAGCCTGAGGCTGAGAATAAGGGTGTGATTTGACCAAGGTCACCAAGGCAGTGAGTGTTGGGAATCGGGGTTAGGATCCAGGTCTTCCCATTTGTAACTGGGACTTTCTGTTAGAGGCTGCTGTTTTCCCTTTGGAACTCTGCATTAGAGAGAACAGTAAGTACTAGGTAACACAGAACATAGGACGATGCATGTAAGTGTATGCTGGTAAATGTAAAAAAAGAAAAAAGAACTTTTTTCCACCTTTTCTACCTTTCTAGTTTAATTTACATCCTTAGCATTTTATCTATCATTTTTTTAAGTCTAGACAATCAACAGCAAATAACCTGCTATTTAGATAATTAAATCAAGCTTTGATCTATAGCATATGCCAATTTCCAGGGTATAAAATGCTCACCCTGGACATTTAACCATCGGCTCCCTGGGTGGAGGCTGGAGAGGAATGGGAGCCACATGGCAGACAGGCCTCCATCAAGGCTGCCTAATGACTAAAGGCTACATCTACACGGCCCTTTAAAGTTTCTTCAGCACCGTACATGAATTGTCTCCTTTGAGCCTCACAATCAACCCTATGAAGTGGGTGCCTGTGTCACCCGTATTTTATACATGGGGCACCTAGGCAGCACAGCACCAGGCCTAGAGTCAGGAAAACTCATCAAATCCAGCCTCAGACATTTACCAGCTGTGTGACCTTGGGAAAGTCCCTTAACCCTGTTTACCTCAGTTTCCTCCTCTGTAAAATGAGCTGGAGAAGGAAATGGCAAACCACTCCGGTATTTTTGCCAAGAAAACCCCAAACAGGGTCACAAAGAGTCAGACATGACTAAAAAACAAGTGAACAACAAAATCTTATAGAGGCTGAAAGAGATTAAGTGACTTGCCCCGCATCACACAGCCAAGCAAACAAAAGTGACCAAGCCTTCACTGCCATCCATAGATAAGGAACCAGCAGCTGGAAGGGGGAAGATCTCCCACTGCACCTTCCTTCTCTGGAGGCCTGGATGGCCATCGCCTAGCCCAGCACATGGTACAGAGAGAACACTCAATGGTTATTGCTGAGCGACTGATTGAAGCTCGTTTGTCAGGGATGCTGGACTCATCTGGGCAGATGCCCTCAGAGGTTTCTCCTGGCTCTGAGTCAAGGATTAGGGCAGAAGGGGCTGGCCCAGGTGCACAGGGACTGGCCAGTTCAGCTCGGCCTGCCCACCCCGGAAGTGGCCACATCCAGGAGGAGCAGAGAAGGGCAGCAGAGTGGAAGGCCAGGGCTGGAGCAGGGCAAGGAGAATCACGAGAGCTGATGTACCAACAAACCCTTGCGAGGCCCGATTTCCAGGATCCGTTTTACATTCTGGATGCATGAATGCCTCTGCTTTGCTCAAACAGCGCACCCTGTTGTTTCCAGGCACAGACAATGAAATGGGATAATTCGCTGCCGTGAATTAACATGTTCCTGATGTCAGGCCGGATTAGTTCTTGCTGCATGATCAGCCCCGTGCTGTCTCCTCCTTTTAGGAAGAGCAGTGGTCGTGGGAAAGAAGGGGAGAGGGAGGGTGTGGCGAGGCGGGGCTGTACACTCCAGAGGCAGGGCCCCGGGCTCCCCTCCAGGCTGGAAAAGAACCCGCAAAGTGGGCTAGGGAAGGCAGGGAGGAGGGCACAGTCACAGCATGTAAAACCTAGGAGGACGCAGAATGGGCCAACAAGCAGGAGCATGGAGAGTCATTTGGAGTCTGTCATCGTCATTGTAGCAGCTAACATTTATCTCGCACTTACAATGCGCCAGGCACTGTGCTCTGCACTTTACAATTAAAATCTCATCTGACCCTCACAACAACCCCCGGGGGGGCAGGGGCTGTTATTATAACCCCTATTTTACTGACGGGGAAACTAAGGCAGGAAGAGGTGAGGTGACTTGCCCAAGGTGACAGCTAGTTAAGTGTCTGAGACTAGACTTGAACTCGGGTCCTCCTGACTCCAAGGGAGGAGCTCCATTCACCGCGTCACCCAGTTGCCTCAATCCTAATTGTAGAATACATACATGGAAATCTCACAGCAGGGTAGAAAGATGGGGAGCAAAAGGAGGGATCCCCTTAGGCAGGCCTGCCGTCTTCCACCTCGTGCCCCAATTACTGATCTGACTATTGGATAATACAACACAATGGGAGGCAATATGCCCAGGACCTGGTAAGGAATTAATTAGGGTGTGTTGAATTTGAATGGCATAGAAGAAAGAGCCCAGGCTGAGATTTCACAGCCGGGCTCTGCCCCTGAGTAGCAGAGGCCTTGGCTTAGTCAGCCTTCTGAGCCTCACTTGCCCTCTCTGTAAAGTGGGGAAAATAATCCGAGCTCTTCTGCCTACCTCACTAGGTGGCTATGAGGATGGAATAAGAAGTGAATGCAAAGTGTGTCCACTACGGAAATGCTGGTGATGACATTACATACCCTAATAGACCATAACATGACAACACAGTAAAGCTCTTTGTCCCTTCAGAAAGAAAATGTGCTATTAATTCAGAGGGTCATTGGTATTACTGAAACAAACGTGAGAACAGAGTAATATCAGAATCAAGAAATGACTGAGAAGAAAAATGGAGCTGAGTCAGGAACAGAGGCTGGGGAGCCAAGGAGCTCTTGTAGCAGGTGAGGAGATTCTGACCAGGAGACTCCCATCCAACAGGCCGTGTTTAGCACTAGGTCTTAGCAGGAGCCCTAGGGACTAGCAGAGTGTGTCAGGGTTAGCCTGGTGCAGTGGAAAGAGCACTAGACAAGGAGTCGAACGGCCTGGGTCTGAATCCCAGGTCTATCACAAACTCACCTGTGACCTCAGGCAAGGGATTTCACTTCTCTGAGCCTCAGCTTCCTTCTCTGTAACATTAGGTGGTCAGACCAGATGGTAACTAATGTCCCTCCCAGCTCTACTATTCCCCTTGCCAGCGTTCTAAGGCCCTCCCAGCTCTGATATCCTGTGTTCTAAGGCCCTCTGACATCCTGTGTTCTAAGGCCCTCCCAACTCTGACATTCTGTTCTCTAAGGACCCTCCCAGCTCTATGATTTCCGGGCCATAAAAATATAAAGAAACATGAATGTTTACAGGAGCATATAGCTGAACATTCTTCCTTATCCTGCCTGGTACTGGGGCATCTGCTGGTCAGAGGTAATTTTCTAGTGATATTGTGCCCTCACAAGACCTCCTAGAATAAGTATTACTAACCTCAAGTCAGTTCCCTCAGCAATCTGTATACAGATTTCAAGGGGTCCATGAACTTGGATGGGGAAAAAAAAACCAAGACAGCTTTACTTTCACTAATCTCTAACTGAAATTTAGCATTTTCCCTCGATTATTTAAAACCATGATTCTGAGAAGGGTCCCTGGGCATTGAAAGACTGCCCTAGGGGACCAGGACACAAGGAAGGTTAATATTCCCCAGCCTGAAAGGTCCCGAGTGAGGAGTCTAGTGGTGGGAGGTTGGATTGGTGGGTAAGCACAGAAAAAGTTGGGCCAGGAGGATAACTTGTCTGCAGCCCCCATCCTGGGGCTCCTCTCTGATCTCCACCATCTCTCCAAGAAAGACAGAGACATTCACAAACACTAAGGGGGAGGGGAATTCTAATGGTGGATAAATATTTTATCACAGAAAGTTCAGGCTGCAGTGTTCAACTCACCAAAGCCATCTATCTGTAGATATACAACTTTAAAAAGCTCTGGCTCTCAGAGAACATTTTATTAATGACCTGTCTAGTTAAGAGGAGGGGGGAGTTAAGGTTCAGAAATGCATTAATACCAGTCAGGCATTCGCCTGGAAAGAGGGGGATGGGAGAAAGAAGTGTGATAAATTTTTAACATGGGCAAAAAAAAAGGCCACATTTACAGGAGAAACAAATTTATTACTAATTATGCAATTACTTCATTTGGTGGTGTGGGGAAAAAGGGAAAAATACTTAAAAGCCTTTAAAAATATGTCTAATAAAGAATTTAAGAATCCTGCGTAATCTTTCTAGCTGGAAGGAGAAAATCAGTAAGAAAACAGCCTGTACATTGCTCTAGAACAATTCACATAGTGGTCTAGAAGAGTTTGCGTGCTGGCCTAGAACTACTCCCACATTGGTCTAGAACCATGGAGTCAATCTCAGAAAGAAACAGATCCTACAGGCTACATATTGACTTTGTTATACAGTCATATCCAACTCTCCATGACCCCATTTGAGGTTTTCTTGGCAGAGACACTGGCATGATTCATCATTTCCTTCTGCAGTTCATTCTACAGATGAGGAAACTGAGGCAAGTAGAGTTCAGTGACTTATCCAGGGTCACACAGCTGGTAAGCATCTGAGGCTGTGTATGAACTCAGGAAGATGAATCTAACTCACTCCAGACCCGGCCCTCTAGCTAAGTCATTTAGCTGCCCCACATATTGTCTTAGAAAACCACAGACTGACATTAGCTATGTTGGACTATATTTTCATTTATTTTTTAAACACTTCCTGGTTACATTCTGATCTTGTCTGAGTTGTACTCAGGAGTGGTGCAGGGCATGAGTTTGATATCTCTGGTCTAGAATGGCTCGCTCTTGTCTAGAACGATAATCTCCAATGGTTTACATGCTGGTTTAAGTTCACTCTGATCTAGAATGGCGATCTTCAATGGCTTCTGTGCTAGTCGAGGCTCCCTCTGGTCTAGAATGGCAAGCACCAATGACTCGTTTGCATGCCCTGGTCTAGAATGGCTTGCCCCATTCTAGAATGGTGGTGTCTGATGTCTCCAATGCTGGTCTATAATAGTCTAGAGTAGTGATCTCCAATGGCTCACATGCTAGTCTACAATGACTACACATGCTGGTCTGGAACAACCCACCTGCTGGCCTTCAATAAACCCTTGTTCTGCTCTGGAACCATTCATGCAGTGGTCTCTAGATATTATCCTTCATCTCTACCTGTGAACAAAAGGGCCCACCCAAAGGGCTTTGAGGTGCTGACTAATAATATGAGTAAGGCACAGAAGAAACACAAAAAAACAAATTCCAAGTGAGATTGGAACTGGTCAGCCTCCTTCCTACCTGGAGCCTCAAAAAATACCCTTCTCCAGATCATAGAACCAATCACTTCCAACATCTCAGAGTCAGAGAGGGCCTTGGGTCCTTTATAAAGTACAGCTCCTGCCTAAAGCAGGAATCTCCTCTTTCAAATCCTTACTAAGGCCTTTGCTTGAAATCTTCCAGGGACAGGACAGTGATCCTACCTTTCAATGTAGCCCAATCCACCTTTGGGCAACTCAGATTATTAGAAAGTTCTGTCTACAAAGCTAAAACCATGATACAGTAGAATGTGTCCTGTATTTGGAATCAGTGGACCTGGGTTCGAAACTCAGTTCTGCCACTTCCTGGCCAAGTCACTATATGCTCCTGGGCCTCTGGGCCTATCTACCCAGTGAGAGATTCAGGCATCCTTCTAGGGGTGATTTTGTTTAGGTCACACAGAATAAGTCTTTTTCACCACTACAACTCTTTCAATAGATAAGAGCTATCATGTTCCCCCAATCTTCCCTTCTCTGAATGAAGTAACCCTCCCTATTTTCTTTAATTGGTATGATATGGTTTGAAGACTGAGACTCTCCTCCCCTAGGCTGCAACAAATGGGTCTATACTTACCCTGTCCCGAGAGGGAAAGTGACAGCCCTTTACCGGCTCAGCATATGGGTGTGTCAGACTGAATACAACCAGCCAGCCCAGACCATCTGGCTGGATCTTGTAGCAATTAGCTCAGTCCCTATCATCCTCATGCTTCTGGCCTCCAGGCTCTAATTCTGTAGGTTCCAGGGCCCTCTGAAAGCACTTAGGTACCAAGCCTGGCTGTGGACAAGACTGCAGAAACACGACCGAGCAGCTGGTGCCCTCTACAACACACTGACTTCTTGGCTGAGGGCATGTCAAGCCTGGGTTCTGTCCATCTGGTGGAAACTTTAGAAAGCACTGGGGCTCAAAGTGGACGAAACCTCATTTTGGGGAAGGGGAACTTGCTTCCTGCTTCATCAAGGCGGGCAGCTCTGCTGCTCGACCAGGAAAGAGTCAGAGCCCTCAAGCCAGATGTCAGCCCTGAGCTCCCTGGTAAAGCTTCCCCAGGCCTGGGAAGCTTCCCTAGAAGAGCAGAGGGAGCTAGTATCTGAGAGGGCGAACTGATTATAGCATCCAACCCCATTGCCCTTATGAAAAAAATCACACAATTACAGGATTTAGAGCTGGAAAGGATCTCAAATCTCATTTTAAAGATGAGGGAATGGCTGAGTGGTTCAGTGATCTGCCCAAGGTCACACAGGGGTCTGGATTCAAGCCCAGGGCCTCTGACCCGAAAAAGCAGTGTGCCATTACAATCAATCCTTTTTTTCTTCTTCCTCAGAGATCATCCTGTCATCATCTGTGCCCTGACAGAAACTAGTCAATGACTTGGGGTGGGGGAGGAGAGAGGTTTAAGAAATTGATCAGCAATTTCCCTTCTCAAATAAATATAAAGAATTTTAATTTTAAAAAAATCTCTCCTCCATCATTCATTATTGGGCATCAACCCAAACAAACCACTGGATTGCGGTTCTGTCTCTAAGGGATTCCCAAGAGAACCAGTGCTGATCAAGGGTGGGGCATGATCGCCCTACTCTGGGAGTGGCAAGACCCAAGACTCATCAATAAGCAGTGAGGCCCCATCCTCCCTTCACTGACCTGTTATGAGCTCTCCTGGGGTTCTGATGACCTGCTTTTACACAGACATATATGATAGAGAGGGAAAAAGAAATACGGACAGGTCTAGGTTAAATCACCATGGCCATCCTCAGAGGCTTGGTCATCACATTCCAGGCATTCCAGAGCTTCTCTTAACAACCCCTTCTGCAGTGGGCATTGACTTATGTGTTTGGTGTGTACCATAACTAAGGGTGACAACAAGTGTGAAGCCAGTTAATAGAACAGAGACTGTCACAGTCAAGAGGGATCTTAGAACTGGGGAGATGAAAGGAACCTGAGAACATAGTATATTGGACTTTGAAGGGATGTTAGAACATAGATTGTAAGAGCTGGAAAGGACTTCAGAGTATCAGATCTGAGATTGAGAAGGATCTTAGAACAAAGAGTGGGGAGGGGGTAGACTTTAAGACTTTAGAACACAGGATGTCAGAGCTGAGATGGGGCTTTAGAACACAGAATATCAGAGGTAGGAGAGCCCTTAGAACACAAGATGTCAGGGCTGGGAGGGCCCTTAGAATACAGGATATCAGAGCTGGGAGGGCCCTTAGAACACAGGATGTCAGAGCTTGGAGGGCCCTTAGAACATGGATATCAGAGCTGAGATGGGGCTTTAGAACACAGAATGTCAGAGGCAAGAGGGATCTTATAGACCTTATCTAACCTTCTTATCTGATGCATGAGGAAGCCAGAGACACAAAGCTCTTAGCAGTTGAGATGTCTCCATAAACCTACCACATCTTTAGCATTCTGGGTTTGTCTAGGCCTTAGGCTTACCTGGCATGAGGAAGGTGGTCCTTGTGGCAATGTTGATCTCCTGGAGGTGCTCAAGAGTCTCTGTATGGAAGAGGCGAATGGAGGATCCCAAGGAAAAGGCCATCCAAACGCCACTGCCTGCCTTCACCATATGCGTCACGCTAGCCGCCTCATCCTGGTGTGCCTCAAAGCTTTGCTGTAACACACAGGGAAGGGGTCAAATGTGAGGAAAGGGTGGCCCAGACCCAAGTAGCAGAGACAGCCTGCACTTTCCCCACCTCAAGGCCAGGACTGACAGACTCCTAGGAAAAGAAGATTGACCAACACTACTATCGCCCTCATCTGCCTCCCACCCTCTGATATGTCCACTCTCTAACCACCTAAACCATCCCTAAGTTCCCTGCTCAGATGAAGAGTTTGGAAGATAGTGGGCAATCCAAGGAAAGAGCAAGCTGGCAGTCTCTGCCACCCTCCCTCCCCATCCCCAGCAGCCTCAAGAGAAGAGAAATGAGTGAACTCAATACTCAGACACCATCAGGATGCAGAACCCCAGAGGATGAGATTTCAAGACATCCAACACAATTGCCTTTCTAAGATGGCATAATAGTGAGGCATAAGGGTGGCGGTGAGGGGGGAAGACCAGAAGAGGAGGGGAGATGACCCCAGGTGACGAAAGAGAGCAAGAGGGGAAACATTTGGCTCCCTGGAAGAAGGAAAAGAGGTTGTTATTGTCTCCAGGGCAGGCCCACCCACTGAGGCCAAATGTTCAGGAGGCTCAGGTCCTTGGAGATGCCTTATGCTCCACTGTAGTGGTGAAAAGTACCCCTGCCACGATGGAGTTAGCTCCTGCCCATCAGACTGCAGGTCCTGGGAGGGCTGGGAATTTACCTTCCTCCCCCTAGACTAGGAGTTTCTTGAGAGTATGGGTTTTGTCTTCCCCTCCCCTCACTGGCAGCTCACAGAAAGTAGGAATTGTCTTCACCTGTCTGCCCCAGGGCACCTGGGCACTGATTAGGGTACTGGGTAGGCTACTATTGGCCTCTGTGGGATTGGAGGAAGCAGTTGGAAGCTTCTCCCACAGAGCCCGGGAAGGAGGAGGAAGGAAATGTCACAGTTTCCCCAGAGCCAATGAAGGCACCTCAGGTTTTGCCTTGCACCCCTACTAGCTGCCCACAGCCCTGGCCAACCCTAAGCCACCACTTTTCCCCCTAGACAGGCATCTGACACATTCCTCCAAGGAGATCTATACCTGGGCTCTACCTGGAGATCTCGCCCCCATTTTATACAGTGGCCTTCGAGGTTCAGAGAAAGGAAGCAATTTGCAAATCGTCACACAGCCATCAAGGAGCAGAGTCAGATTTGAAGCCAAGATTCTGATGCCAAACTCTTACACCAGGCCACCCGGGCTGGGGACTTGGGGAGACCCATCCAGGGTGCCCTCCTCAGGAGTCACAGCAGGCAGAAAAGGAAGCAGCTCACACCCAGGGCCAGGAGACAATATTCCCAACAAAGACTGAGGCTTACAGTTTTCCAAATGCTTTCCATACCTTCTTTTATTTGACCCTCACAACAACCTTTCCAGGGAAGTGGCAAAATTGTACCATGGCTCTGGTCAAAGCCCTGAGTTCAAATCCTTGTGCTCTTCACTGCTGCTGTGACTTTGGCCATGGCACCTAACAGTTAGGGGTCCCATACCCCCAACTGTGAAATAATGAGAGTGAACTAGATGCCCCCTACACAAGTCCCCTTTTCCCCTCTCACAGGTAAAGGGGCTGAGGCTCACGGAGGGGAGGTGACCAGCTGGTGATTACACAGACAGCTTGAGATGAAATTCAAACCCAGGTTTTTCCTTCCCCCTAAAGCAATTCTGGGCTTTGGAATGTCTGGGAGCCTTCATCTTACCCATAGTGAATTATCTCTCAGTAAAACTCTCAATTAAAGTGATAAATCATTAATCAAATTAAATGCTGCCATGCAAGGTCTAATCTAAATTCTCATATGTCAGGCATATCAATTATGATGCTGAGTTGTGAGAAGTACAGGCGGGATTCCTCCTCTCTCCATTTCTCTCCATTACCACCATCAAGCTGTCCTCTTTTCATCGAAATCTGCCATGTGAGAGACACCCCAGCTGGGGAAGGGGATCTAGAAAAACCTGGCTTAACAAACATCAGCCTCGTGAGAGTCTAGCTCAGGTACCACCTCCTCCAGGAAGCCATCCTGGTTACTTCTTGCTCCTAAGATTTTCATATATGTGTGTATATGTATATATTTTTTCTTTTTATATATAGACACATATATTGTTTTATATATATACTGATATTATATATTATGTTTTCATATACAATCTTTTATATAGTCATATATATGTACACACACATAAGTATATTCTTTTAGAGAGAGCCCTCCACTATGCTAATCACAGATCAACGACTCTAATCAATCCATTCATCCACAAACATTTACTAAGCACCTACTATGTGCCAGAAACCATGCATAGATGGCTTCCTTATCAAAGCCACAGATACCCCAAACTGCAAGACCAACTAACAAATCAGTTAACAGAACAGAGGTTCCAAAAGGCTCCAGAGAGTACTGAAAATTAGCCCAAATTCCCTATGATAAAAGGCAATAAGAATAAAAGTAAAATGCTGCATTTAGGTTCAAAAAGTCATCTTCCCAAGTAAAAGATTAACAGCAGTTTATCTGAAAAGAGATGCATGGGCATTGGAGAACTGTAAGAGGACTCAGTGGTGCCAGGACGTTTTGGTGGGCAGGGGCATGGCTGTTTTCCACTAGATAGTCAACAGGAATATTGAATCTGAGTTAGGTTTATTCTGTTTAAGTCAACAAGCTTACTAGATGCCAGAGACCCTGCTAAATGCTGGGGATACAGATAACAGGAGAATAGCTCCAGAAGGAAGAACCAGGCACGATGAGTGGAAATTCTAAAGATGAGTCAGATTTGACATAAGGTGAAAAAACTGAGCTGTCCCAAAGTGGAATGGATGGCCTTAGGAGGTCGTGTGTGCTCCCCCCACATTTTGCTCCCTTCTTTTTTGCCCTCCTGAGTTAGCTTCTGACTTTCTAGACTTTGCCAATGATGCCTCAACATCTAGGGCCTCCTCACCCAGGAACACTCATGGATGCTTTTCAGCTTTCTCACCTTGGGAAATCCCTCTGCTGTGTTGGCCCCCTCTTCTCTCCCACTTCCAATTTGAGGAGGTGCCCAGAACAATCTTTATTCCTTTCCTGGCTTTGCTTCTGCCTCCACAGTGGGTACTTTCCTCCTTTCTCCACCCCTCTCCTCACTTTTCAGTTCCCTCTTTTAATTAAATATTAAATTGAATAAACCATAAAAATGAAGAGGATTAGGGTTGTCTGAGACCCCAAAATACCAACATGCTGGGTCCTGCCAAAAAAATTCAACTCAAGTCTTCTCAGCCAAAGAAAAGTAAAGTTTATTGAAAGCTTGCCATATTAGATAGACTGTTAAGGAGCCTAGGTATCTGTAAGGCTTGTACTGGGCAAGCAGTCCAGAATAAGTCTGTGCTAGGTCATTCTATGGCGTTTTTAATTTAAAAAAAGTTTATTTTCCCATTAGAGTGTAAGCTCCCTGAGGGCAGGGACCCTCTTTATTTTTTCTTGTATTTGTAGCCCAAGCATTTCGCACAATGCCTGGCAAACAGCAAGCACTTAATAAATGCTTACTGCCTCCCCTTCCTATGCTTTGTCTTGACCTCAGTTGAGGTCTTCAAGCAAAGGATGGACAGCCATTGTGGAGTTTCTACAAGGGGTTATTGTTCAGATATTGATTAGTCTCCACAACCTCAGAGCTCCAAACTACCTTAGAGGCTATGATTCATACCATCTTTGTCTTCCTAGGGTAGAACATTACAAATACTGTGTCCCTTAGCCCTCCAATGACAGTACTGCCCACTCCTGTGTTTCCATAAGACCCCTGACACCCTTCACCCTTATCCCCAAACTCAGAGGTACCAAATGCTACTGCTTCTTGGAGGGGTCACAGCAAGATGGACAAGGAAACAGGATGGGGATTCAACCCATAGGGTATCTAGGCTAGGGCCCCTGCTGGCACACAGTTGACAAAAGATATAAGTATCCCTGCCGAGTTCAGAGGATCAGAGGAAATCACAGAATGTCTGAGGGGAGTTTAGAAGAGAGACTGCCAGGACTAGGAGGACCCTTAGAACACAGGATGTCAGGACTGGGAGGACCCTTAGAACACAGTATGTTGGAACTGGGAGGACCCTTAGAACACAGGATGTCAGAACTGGGAGGTCCTTAGAGCAGAGAATTTCATAGCTATAAAGGATCCTAGGGATACTGAGGTCTGAGAAATCCTCGTTACCCTCCCTTCATTTTAAGGATGAAGAAGTTTAGGCTCAGAGTAGTTAAGCAACCTGCCCCAGGTCACCCAGCTAGAAAGGAGCAGGTCTTCATGCCCCATGTCCAGTCATGTTCCCATTGATGACAGCAGCCCCTGATAGAATCACCAAGCTGAGCTAAAGTCAAAAGTGTTAGTCCAGAATTAAACTTGATCTAAAGCAGTGGACACAAGTCTACCCTGCCTGCATGTGAACCTCAGAATTCAATTAAATACAAATACAGCAGAGAAATCTATTCTGGTTTCTCTGGAGCAGTAACAAGCCTGTCTCTGGCCCTGGTGGGACTTTAAAAAAGTATCTGCAAGTCTGACGAAGCCAGAGGGGAATTAATGGTAATCCATTTCCCTCCAGATATATCTGGGGTTTGTCACACCAAACATGACCTCATCTCTCACAGAATGGACATGGGGCCCTGTTTCCAAACATATCCCCTCAGACAAACACACAAACACACACACACACACACACACACAATCAGCTCGGTGTAGGCTACTGGAGGGCAGAGACACCTTGGTTCCATGAAAGAAGAAGGAATCAGTAAAGATGAATCCAAATCCCAATTCTCATATTGACTAGCTGGGAGCAGGTAGGTGGCACAGTGAATAGAGCACCAGCCCTGGAGTCAGGAGGACTTGAGTTCAAATCCAGCCTCAGACACTTGACACACACAGACACATAAAAACTAGCTGTGTGACCTTGGGCAAGTCACTTAACTCCAATTGCCCTCCAAAAAGCAACAAAAAAAAAACTAGAATCCTTATCACTTCTCATATTGACTATCTTAACTTTTCCACTTAACTTTTCTAGCCTTGCTTTTTATTTTTTAAATCTATAAAAGGGGGCTGATATTTCCCATACAGGGTGGAGAGAAAAGGGCTGACAAAATGTAAGTTATTGTTATTAACCATCCTCCAGAGTCAGGTGGACGAAGAGGTCTATAGTAGCCCGCTAAATGTATCAGAAATAAAGAACTGGGTTAAAGAGGGAGGGAAGCCCAGGCTGTTTGCAGGTATCTGGGAGAATGACTCAGTGAGAGAAGCCAGGAGTTGGAGAAACCCACCACGAGTACAGGATCACAGGCTTTAAAGCCAGAGGAATCCTCAGATCACTTACAGACCAGGAAACTGAAGGCCTCAGAGCAAGAGAGTTAGTGTCCCTTAGACTAGAAGTAATTTTTAGAGAAACAGAACGGTGTCATGGGAGAATCGCTGGAGATTCAGGACGAGCCCAGGACCAGGAGAAACAGTGCCATGTAGTGAGCACCTAAAATCATGAGGACCCAAGTTCAAATCCTGATTCAGACACAGTTCTTTGGGGACTCAGTTTCTTCATCTGTCAAATGAAGGAGCTGGACTAAAGCCATTCTATCTCTAGACTTATTATCCTATGAGGAGTTCAAATAGCTGGGTGACCCTGGGGAAGTCACTTAAGTATTCTGAGGCTCAGGCTCCCCATCTGTAAAAGAGAGATAATTGAAAACTAAATGTGCCTACCTCATGTATGAAGAGCAAAGCGCTTCATAAATAAAGCCTAATAACAATAATAGTGACACCTGTAGCCCTTTTAGGTTTGCAGAGCTTTTTATAATAAGCGATGTCTCTGAGAATGGTACAAATGTGAATCTGCATTTACACACTCAGGCTAACAATAGAATATATTTACTACTACTCTTAAAGTACAAGGCCACCGTGAATACCAGAGGCAACATTCAAACCCGGGCCTTCCACCTTCAAAGTCAACGCATGCTTATTCTGTGGCTCCACGATGTCAACTTGGTAGAAAACGGTTTTAAGAGCCTGAAAATTCCAGAGAGTTTCTAAAGAAAGATGCACTTGTCGCCTTCTCCCCCAGCATGTGTGAGTGCACACGCACATGCACACATACATACACATGTGAGCACACACAACACACATGTGCATGTGCACACGTGTGCGTACATGTGAGCACACACACTCCCAGCTTCAGGCCCTCCCACTCCTCCCACACTGAAGAGGAACAAGACCTGGGGGGAGCGATGGGGCTGGGATATTGGCATGCAGCAAAGCTCAAAGATCGAGTCCCTCATTTCCTCGTTCACCTCTCAGTTAATATGTTGTTCAACCTATTTTCTGAACACTAGGTGTCTGCTTTACCATATGGAGGTTCAGAGTTGTTTAATTTCAATTAATTCCTGAGAGGGTTTTTTTCTTTTTTTCTGAAACTCTGCTCCTGCCACCCCTCACCCACAACCCGCTTCTAGGCCAGGGGCCAAAGCTTTTTTCAACACAGCATCTGATACCCCCACTGCTAAGGCAGGAACCTCATGAGGGGACGCTCAACAGCAGAGCAGACGCTCAACAGAGGCGTATGTCCTGATTCACCTTGTTTGACTCCTAGGGATGGGAAAGACAAGAGAGGCCAGAGTGCCAGAGCAAGGAGAGGGCTTAGCATGGTATAGTATGTTTGGAGCTGTTAGGGTTGTTAGAACAGAGAAAATAGTAGGGTCTTAGAATAGAGAATGCAGAGCTGGGAGAGCCCTTAGAACATAGGATGTCAGAGCTGGGAGGACTTTTAGAACACAGGATGTCAGAGCTGGGAGGGCCTTAGAACACAATGTCAGAGCTGGGAGGGCCCTTAGAACACAGGGTGTCAGAGCTGGGAGGACCTTAGAACACAGGATGTCAGAGCTGGGAGGGCCCTTAGAACACAGGATGTCAGAGCTGGGAGGGCCCTTAGAACACAGGGTGTCAGAGCTGGGAGGACCTTAGAACACAGGATGTCAGAGCTGGGAGGGCCCTTAGAACACAGAATGTGAGAACTGGGAGGACCCTTAGAACACAGAGTGTCAGAGCTGGGAGGACCTTAGAACACAGGATGTCAGAACTGGGAGGGCCCTTAGAACATAGGATGTCAGAGCTGGGAGGGCCCTTAGAACACAGGATGTCAGATCTGGGAGGGCCCTTAGAACACCGAATGTCATAGCTGGGAGGGCTCTTAGAACACAGAATGACAGAACTGGCAGAGACCTGAGGATGTATGTCAGAGCTCAAAGGGGCCTTAAGAACAAAAACTGTCAGAAGTAGAAGGGCCTTTAAAAGTTTAAGACATGAGACCATCTAGTCCAAACCCTTCATTCTGCTCATGAGAAACTGAGATGAAGAGAAAGGAAATGACTCCCCCAAAGCCCTGTGGCCATGACACATCAGAACCATCAGCTGAACTTAGATCTTTGGACTCCAAACCTAGAATTCTTTGTAAGCTGCTGCTGTGGCTTCCTCAGCACCTGCTGTTAGGACTTTTTCCCACCCAAGCAGGTCACACAGCCTCTCAGCATGACGAGTTTGAGGGTCCAGAGATTAGATTTGTTTTGCCTCATCCCAGAGGGAACAAGAGGAGCCAACAACTCAAGGTGACAGGGAGATAGATTTTACTTCCATACAAGGAGAAACTTCCTCCCCATCAGAGCAGACAAAAAATGAAAGGTCTGCCCTGAGTGTCCTGAGATAGTTCCCTGCCACTGGAAGTATTTGAGGAAAGGCTGGACAGCCATTTGTCAGAGTTACTACAGAAGGACTCTGGTTCTTAATGTGGGTGGGACTAGACTGATCCAGCACTCCTTTATAATTCAGAGATAGTATGAAGCTCAATATCAAGTCACTTGTATCCTCAAACCAGCCTGCCCAGCTGTACCCCACCTTCCCTTCTCTGGACTAACTCTAGAAGGTGCCTGGGGACTCTGAGGGTAACCCCTCTTCTCTGATCTCACCCTAATTCCCATATGTCACCCTCTGAGCATCACACCCCCTCCCCTTAGACACTTCCCCGGATGACCCCCTGACAGTCTCCTGCTGCTGTCCTGCCCCTTGGAGTTTGTGTTAACTGGGATGCCAAAAACATAGCCTCTTCTGTCCGTCAGGGAACAAGACCCATCCTCAAATGAGGAAACTTGACTTGTCCCGGATCCTCCTGGTGGTAGCAAGGTGCCCATCCCCAGTTCAGAACTCTCCTTTATGCTGCCTCTATGGTAACATTTCTAGTGAGCTTTAAGGTTTACAAGACACAAGAATTATTACCACCATTTTCCAGATGAGGAAAGTAAGGGAAATGATTTGCTAGAGGTTCTCCTGACAGCATGTGGCAGAGTGGGGACTTGAACCTGGGTCCCTTGACTCCCAGGTCCTCGGTCCATCCCTCTTTCTCCTATATAGGATTATGACTGCAGCAGAGTTGACTTTTAGGAGACTTGGGCTAGAATCTTGCTTCTGCCCCTAGCTGTATGACATTGGGCAAGTCACTTTAATCGTATTTCAGTCTGTTTTATCATCTGTATAATGGGAATATTAATATCTGTTGCATTCCTCCTTGCCCCCTCCCCAAAAAACCCTCCACCAAAGGATGTTAAAGGGATCAACTGATGCGATTTAAGTCCAGGGATTTGTAATTCCCAAAACATTCCAGAAATGAGATTCACGTCATATTTCAATAGCTGGTCCCAGTTTCAACTAGATGGAGATGTCAAAGAGGACCAAACTTGAGCCTGGTCAGACTTATTGCTGCCAAAGGGAGGGCACAGTGGATGGACGAGGCACTGGGGCCCCTCAAACAATGGTAAGACCTCGTCTAACCAGGGGCTCATCTCCCGAGAGGTGATTTTGTATCAGACACATTGCTTGCTTTACTGGCAAGACTACAGTGAGACCTAGAGCCCTCCCCACAGTACTGGCTGCCTGTCTGAAGTTTCGATGTGCCTCCAAACGCATCCTTGAGACAGCTGACACCAGGCACCAAGCATGCCGTGCCTCCCCTAGGATCAAAGCCAGCGTGGAAAGTGCTGATCTTTCTAATAAGTTGGGGGGACACCAGGGGATAAGAGAGAGGAATGCAGAATCACAATTCGCAACCACACTCCCTCGGTGCCCGGAAGATGCAGTGTTAATAAGGACTAAATTAGACACAGAGAGCAAGTCCAGGGAGGAGGCTGAGACATTAAAAGCAGCCATTCCCTCGTACTGAGATCAGAAAGAGCATGGACCTCTAGGGCAAGCTGATGGAGGAGCTCATTGCTGGTAAGGATGCCTGTCTGATTCCCTGCCAGGAGGCTGCCCCCTTGGAGGCTAGTGAACCTGGTCTATGCCCAATGCCAGGTGACCCCATCCCCTCCCCACTCTGTGGATGGGGAAATGGAGGAGACAGTTCTATAGGCCTCCCTTCTGTGATTATGACCACTCAGCACTTCTGCCAGCCCTGCTCTAGACAGGCCTATTAGTCTTCCTGTGACGAGAAGGCCTCAGTCTTTTATCTGTCCTTCAAACTCAAAATCCCACCAGCATACATTAACTGCCTACTGAATACACAGCACTGAGTCAAGATCTGGGGATGGGGGGAGAGATGCATATAATATGCCTCAGGCAGTTCAGTCTAGTTCAAGAGAAGAGACACACACAGATCAGAGGAAGGACATTTGAGAAGCCATCTAGTCCAGCCCTTGCACTTGAGAGCCAAGGAAACTGGGGTCCAGAGAGAGGAAAAGTCTCACCCAAACTCACGGAGGTAGCAGAGCCTGAATTCTGAGGCCAGGTCCCCTGACTCTAAATCCAGCCTCCTTCCCAACCCTGGGACACTAACAACATTCCATTTCATTAATCTTGTACAATGTCATCAACAGCCAAGGGTGTGCTAGAACCAACTCTACCCAGCCTACGGTTTAGTATTCCACGTGAGGACTGACCCCTCAGCAATCAGTAAATGCTACAAGGCAAAATTTGAGCTGTTGTTTTTTTGACTGTCTAGACTTGAGAAGGTATTGCTAATGTATTATAAACCTAAAAGTGTTACATTCCCCAAAGCCTGGTTGTTAAACATATACCAGCACTCCCCTGTATTGCTCTATAAACACTGAGCTCAGCAAGAATTCTGTAGAAGGTTCAAGGAATGAAGTTATAATAAGATAGAGACCCAATGACTATTTGTTGTTGTTATTGTCCAGTCCTGTCCAACTCTTCATGATTCCATTTGGGGTTTTCTTAGCAGAGATACTGGAGTGGTTGGCCATTTCCTTCTCCAGCTCATTTTACAAAGAAGGAAACTGAGGCAATCAGGGTGAAGTGACTTGCCCAGGATCACACAGCTAGTAAGTGTCCGAGGTGAGATTTGAACTTGGGGAGATGAGTCTTGCTGACTCCAGGCCTGGTGCTCTATCTACTATGGTGCCACCTAGCTGTCCAGTGGTAACTATAGGTTAACAAAAAAATAAAAATAATAATCATTTTTAAAACTGGCATGTGCAGAATGTTAAGGTTTGCAAAGATTTATTATCTCTTATTATTTAAGCCTCACAACACCTCCTGGCAACACCTTACCTTCCCAGATGGGGAGACTGAGTCATGGTGAGAAGAAAAAAGTCATAATTACAAATCTAAGTGTTGGTCCATAGGGTTTCACTGCTAAGTCCAACGTTCTCTAGTGCACCGTCTGCCGGTAAACGATCATACAGTTGCAGCACACGAACTTACATATGACTAATGATAATAATAATGATGAATAATAAAAGCCACCATTTACAGAGCTTTACAAATGTAATTGCACTTGACTAGCACAACAACCCTGAAGCACAGGCATGTTAATGTATTATCTCCATTTTACAGATGAGGAAACTGAGGGAGGAAGAGGCAAAAGTGACTTGCCCAGAATCACATAACTAGGAAGTGTCTGGAACTCTGGTCTTCCTGATTCCAGGCCCCAGGGTTCTATCCTCTGTGTCCCCTCTACCAGATGGGGCAAGAAAAAAGGATTCCCCTAAGACCAGCGGTTCTTAACCTGTGGGTTATGTTCCATTTGTAGCGATGAAAATACATTCTGCATATCAGATATTTACATTACGATTCATAACAGTAGCAAAATTACAGTTATGAAGTAGCAATGAAAATAATTTTATGGTTGGGGGTCACCACAACATGAGGAACTGTATTAAAGGGTCGCAGCATTAGGAAGGTTGAGAACTACTGCCCTAGACACTCGCATGCCCAGGCCTTCTTAAAGGGCTTCAGCTAGAAGGGGATGATCATGGAGCTGAAGGAGATAGGGAAACTGAAGGATAGAGACATGAGGCTCATCCCACGTGGGGAGGAGCGGCAAAGCTCCCAAGCTACCAATCCCTATTGAAAATGATCTTCTCAACCAATAACCCATGAGACCAAAACAAGACCAGAAGCTGCCAATACTGCCCCCACTCCCCAAACCCATCAGATGCAGAATTGGACTAACCTTCTGCAGACTCTATAACCTGATCACAGCCCTCTGGGCCTGAGTTCTCTCAAATGTAAAATCAAGTAGCAGGTCAGAGGATTTCTAAGGGGGAGTCTTTTAGGCACTTATCTTCCATCTATTAAGGGCTTTTCTAATATGAATGATGGATGTTGTAATGTCCCTCCCAGCTCTGACATCCTGTGTTCTAAGGGCCCTCCCAGCTCTGACATACTGGGTTCTAAGGGCCCTCCTAGCATTGACATCCTGTGTTTTAAGGGCCCTCCCAGTTCTGACATCCTTTGTTCTCAGGGCCCTCCCAGCCCTCCCATCCTGTGTTCTAAGGGCCCTCCCAGCTCTGACATCCTGGGTTCTAAGAGCCCTCCCAGCTCTGACATCCTGTGTTCTAAGGGCCCTCCCAGCTCTGACATTCTGGGTTCTACAATCACTGATATTCTAGGTTCTAAAGCAGCCTCCCAGCTGTGGCATTCTAAGGGCCCTCCTGGAACCAACATTCTGCATCTTAAAATCTTGTGCTATAGGAGCCTCTCTGGCTCTGACATCCCATGTTCTACAGGCATCTCTACATCCAACACTCTAAGACTGCACTGCCTGGATTCAGCGGTTGAAAAGATTAAAAATATACAAGAGGGAAAAGGGTACAACGACAATGGCACGAAGACGGGATCTGCTGACTGGTTTGGAGAAATTTATGTGGAGCTATGACCAGGTGGTTGACGGAGAGGTGGGCTTGGGGAGCTGGGGCGGGTGCAGGCCACTAGTCCATGTGAACAGCTTGTATCTAGATGTATCTCTGCAGCCGCTCCACTCGCAGATGCATTCACTGGAAGAAGCCCCTGGCATGTGGCGTTCCCCTATAGCTGGGTAAATAAAGCAATCTGGCCCAACCAGGACACCTGGGCAGCTTCCCGCAGGTACCTTCACAGCGGGTTACAGGTTGAGTGATAAAACCCAGAATGTTGCTGACACAGCCTCACCTGCAGACACACAATATTTCTCTGCCTCCAAATGCCCCTGTTAGAGCCTGTTTCTATAAATCCCCAGGGTGAGCAGCTCAGCATTCAAGGCTATTACTACTGAAGTGATTCCGGGAAGGGAAGGGAAGGATCAATTGACCACAGGGCTCTAGGGAGCTGGGGACCACAAGGAAACTGACAGAGCACCTGGTCAAGGGGGGATCCATGAGCCATAAGGCTGCCTCCTGTAACTGGCACCGACATCACTTGTGAAGTTAGTGCTGCCAAGTGGGGGAGGGCGGCCCACAGGCTGGAGGACCAAGAAGCTCTGTTATCTGATAACAGGTATAAGACAAGGCCACAGCAAGGAGTGTCAGAGGTGGGAGGGCCCTTAGAATACAGGATGTCATTGCCGGGAGGGCCCTTAGAAACCAGGATGTCAGAGCTGGGAGGGCCCTTAGAAACCAGGATGTCAGAGCTGGGAGGGCCCTTAGAAACCAGGATGTCAGAGCTGGGGGGAGAGGGGGGGCTCTTAGAACACAGGATGTTAGAGCCTGGGGGAAAACCAGGATGTCAGAGCTGGAGGGGTGCCCTTGGAGTACAGAATATCATCGGTGGAGGGGCCTTAGAAAAGCAAATGTTAGAGCTCTAAGGTCAGCAGTGCCTTGTTTCCCCAACGTGAAGACCCAAGTGGCCCATTTGCCACTTTTCTGTCTGCCTCCCTATCAGGTCAAGGCCACATTCCCCACTGCCTTGGATTCTCTCTCCCAAATGCGAGCAACAACCTAGTTCATCTCCAAGGTCTCTTTCAGACTCACCCTTGTCTGCACAGCTCTGACATCCTGTGGTTTAATATTCCAAAGCAGACAGCCCAACACAAGATACCCTCATCCAACCTGGGCTGTGGGCAGGATGAGAAAGCAGAGAATCTTAATAAAAGATTACCAGCCTTCACTCAGAACAGTTGCTAAGATCATCCTATTAACAAAAAGTTATTTGCAAGGCTGGGGGGGGGGGACCCACAGGGAGTGAGGTAGGAGAGATGAGCCTTTATCTTGGTCTTTTAATGATTTTTTTTTTAAATCAGTAAATTAATCCTATTTTTAGGTGGGGGAAAGGAGGGCAAGTGACAAGTAACGAAAAAAATGCAAAACATTTGAAAGTGTCAGTTATTGATGTTTCCCTCATTAGTCCTATTTAATTTATTTTTTTGTTTTCTTCAATTATGAGAATCACTGTAGCATTTCATCTCTTGCGTTGATACCTGAAAAGCACTGGTGGGGTTTGCAGCTGCCTCAGTGACTCCAAATCCGAGTATTACTCTCAGCCCCAACACATGCTCTCCTTTATCTTTCTGCAGGGGACTTCTGGGGCTCCCCTTCCCTTCCCATAACCATCCTTTTCTGCTCCAGTGGAGAGGATGAAAACTGCCTTAAATAAAGGGTGGTGGGTTGGAAGGGAGGCCACCCAGCAGGAAAAGAGACTAAGTAGTCAGGGCCAGATTTTGGTTACACTAATCTGACCTCCACACCACAACTCTAGGCTTTTGGCCTTTGAGGATGGGGTTTTTAATGAGAGCTCCAAAGCCTCAGCTAGAGAGGCAGCTGGGCTGTCAACATCTTTATAAAAAAAACTTTAACTGGACATCATTGTGTGTCTGTGTGTGTCTATGAACACATATATACACACATATAGATGCACACAACACATATTACATAATCATGGTGTAAGTCTTATAGCCCTAAATTTACCTCTTTTCATCTGAGTTCAAAATCAGCCACAGAATCCCAGAGCTGGCCATCACCTTGGAGACCACCAGAAAGGGAACCAGGTCTCTAACAGCCTCCGTTTAAGGACTGCCAGAGATAGGAACCTCACTCCCTCCAAGGCTATTCAGTGAACTTCCTCTTCTTTCCTCCTCATTTCCCATCTCTCCAATGTCTTCTCCCATTTTGTTTGTGGCCTCTTTCCCTTTTTTAGCCACCTCTCTCCTGGTTCCTGTGTTCAAAGGGCCGTCCTAACTCTGATAGCCTGTGTTCTAAGGGCCTTCCCAGCTCTGACATCCTGTGTTCTAAGGGCCCTCCCAGCTCTGACATCCTGGGTTCTAAGGGCCCTCCCAGCTCTGACATCCTGTGTTCTAAGGGCCCTCTCAGCTCTGACATCCTGGGTTCTAAGGGCCCTCCCAACTCTGACATCCTGGGTTCTAAGCGCCCTCCCAGCTCTGA
>CM053596.1:38812287-38828430 GCA_028646575.1 Pseudocheirus occidentalis | reverse complement strand
TCCCAGCTCTGACATCCTGGGTTCTAAGGGCCCTCCCAACTCTGACATCCTGTGTTCTAAGGGCCCTCCCAGCTCTGACATCCCAGCTTCTAAGGGCCCTCCCAGCTCTGACATCCTGGGTTCTAAGGGCCCTCCCAGCTCTGACATCCCATGTTCTAAGCATCTATAAAGCCCGCCAGGGTTGACAAACATTTTACTTCTGTGATCTCAGTTGATCTTCCTAACAACCCTGTATATTATTACCGTCATTTGACAGATGAGGAAGCTGAGGGAAGCCTGCAGTCACACAGCTAGTAAGTGTCTTAAGCAGGATTTGAACCCAGGCTTCCCAGACTCCAAGCTCCCCGTCCTCTGCCATCTCGATGCCTCCAGTAAAGGGAGATGGGGGGATCCAAGCTCAGCCCCTATCCCTACAAACCCATGGCTCCGTTCCCTGCACCACACTGATCATCAGTGCCTCAGACAACAGCTAATGGACCAGGTTGCTGTCCAAACTCCCAGCAGGAAGAATGTTCCCAGACTCTCTGTGTTTTCTGGGAATCACTGGAAGCAGCACCTGGGAGCTTTGACTAAGCAAACACAGTTGTGAAAACCTAAGTGTGTCCCTCCCAGCTGTCCCCCCTCTTCCTCCCCTCCACCCCCGCACAAAACATCTGCTTAGAACCTATTTATACTCTTAACTGGAGGGGGAGTCATCAACCCCATCACAGGCTGAGGCTGCAGATTACATAGGCCCCGGCTGCATTAGTCATAACAGAAGAAACACCACAGTTTTGCAGAATCATTCTTATTTCCCACTCGGTCGGGGCATGTGAGAGGTGGAAGGAATAATCATTTATCAGAAGGGGGATTATGGTTCCAGGCACTTTGTTTCCCCAAATGACACTAGGGTTATCAAAAGCACAGCCCCAGCCCAGTCTGGTTAGAAAGTGGAAGCTGTCTCAGGAGTTGGAACCGCTGGAGGCCAAAGGAATGGAGAGGAAAGCCACAAATGGTCTGGCTGTCCCCGAGTGGAAAATCCAAGAATTTCATGTCCTGAGGTACACACAGAATTCTTTTTGGATTGATCTGATGGGGGTCAGGGGGAGGGAGTGGGGGAAGGGTAGAATAAGGGAGACAGCTGAGTTTGAAATGAGAGAAACTGGGTCAGATTCCCAGCTCTGCTTCTGCCCCTGTGACTTTGGACAAGTGAGTCTGAACCACTTTTTATTTCTTCATAAAGCAAAATAAGGGGACTGGATTAAACAACCACTAAAGCAGTTCTTAACCTTCCTAATGCCATGACTCTTTAATACTCATATGTGGGCATATCTGCATGTGGGTGGACATACCTGGAGATGGATAGAGGAGCGGTGTCTCGGTTCTTAAGACCATCGGAAATATGTGTTTCCTGATAGTCTTAGGCAACCCCCAATGGGGTTGCGACCCACAGGTTGAGAAACATTGCACTAAAGCCCCTCCCAGTTCTGACATCCTGTGTTCTAAGGACCCTCCCAGGTCTGACATCCTGTGTTCTAAGGGCCCTTTCACCTTAGAAATTCTGTGTTCTAAGGACCCTCCAAGCTCTGATATTCTGGGTTCTAAGATCCCTTCCACCTCAGACATTCTATGTTCTAAGGGCCCTCCCAACTCAGACAGGTTCTAAAGTCCCTCCAAGGTCTAATATTCTATGGCTTCTTTCAGGAGGTAAAAATTCATATTAGATAGGGTGATATCAGAATTTTTGAGGGTCTTGAAGCTTTGACATTTAGAAACCAAAATACAGAAATTGCCTCAAACAGCACTGAGCTGGGAGTCAGGGTTGCTAGGCTGAGGCCTCCACCCACCCCTCTATTTGTGTTTCATGTGACTTTTTGGTCTCTAGGACTCAGTTTTCTCCTCTGTCAAAGGTGGACACTGAAGATGGATATATTTTTTTTAATCCTTTCCAAGGGCTGGGCTTTAACCCTTCTATTATACTCCCCAGGACAGGATTCAGAGCTGGTAAGGATCCCAGAAACCAAACAGTTCAGTTCCTTCATTTGACTGAATAAGAAAGAAAGGTCCAGAAAGGAGAAATGGATGTGGACAAGGTCACAGGGTCAAGGGAAGACTTGGGTTATGTCCCAAAGACCTTAACTTTCAGCTGGGGGCATCTGGGGCATTGAATTCCATTAGAGGAGCACCAAGCCTCAGAAGGAAGAAGGACCTAAGACAGCTGTCCGCTTTAAGCTGCACCTGAACATGAATCCCTTCAACATCTGGGACAAAACCGACATCTAATAGAATGTCTTCATTTTACATATAGGCAGCAGAGTGCAAAGGGCATTGGACCTGGAGTCAGGAGGACCTGAATTCAAATCTATCTTCAGATACTTCCTAGCTGTCTGATCCTGGACAAAACACTTCATGCCTCTTGGCATCATGGGAATAACGATAGCATCTTACCTCCTAGGGTTATTGTGAGGATCAGAAGAGATAACATAGGTAAAGGGAGTAATGTGGGCCTCCCTGAGGCTAGCTGACCTTTGGGAAGGGGGAAACCTGCTACGTCCTGAAGCACGCAGTCATGGCTTTGACCAGGACTAACTGTGACAGCTCTAGATGTTGAGTCAGAGCACCTGGGTGACCATGGGCAAGTGATAACCTCTCCAGACTTCCAAAGTCCCTTCCACCTCTGAGTGGGCCCATGAGCAACATGGGGCAATTTATTTCTTTGCTATTCCCACCTAGAATGCCTCATTCCTCCAGGTGGAACAAGCCCATCCAACATGACAGTCCACAACTGTGGAAAGATGGTCACCATGTCATCTCTAAGTACACGTTTTCTTGGCAGAAATATCAGAATGGTTTGTCATTTCCTTCTCCGGCTCATTTTACAGAGGAGGAAACTGAGGCAAACAGGGTAAAGTGACTTGTTCAGGGCCACACAACTAGTAAGCATCTGAGGCTAGATTTGAACTCACGTCTTCCCCACTCTAGGCCTGGCACTCTACACACTGTGCCACCTAGCTGCATACCAAATATTTCTGTTTCCTTCAACAAATCCTGGTGAGGCAGAGCGTCCATTGTCCTGTCCACCTGGTCACCCTCCCCTGGAAGGTGCCAAATTTTTGGTCTTACTTGGTGCCAAAGTGCCCAGAAGTCATTGCCATTATTGTCATCATCATCATTGGCGTCACCATCATTGTCATCATCAAATAACAACAATTATAATCATAGCATTTTTTAGCATTTAAGTCTTGCAAAATGCTCTTACAAATTAACTTCATTTTATCCCCACAATAACCCTGGAAAGAGGGTGCTATTAATATCTCCATTTTATAGATGAGAAAACTGAATACAGTGCTTGGCACACAATAAGTGATACGTTCATGTTAGTTATTGTTGCTGTTATTTTGCCCAGGGTCACACAGCTAGTAAGTAAATGAGGCAAGATTTGAACTCGAGTCTTCCTGAATCCAAGCCCAGTGTTCTATCCACTTCTCTACCTGTTTATGCTATGCAATACTCCAGAAGGGCTCAGAAAGGGGCATGCTGAGAAAACATTTAACAACCAGCTCTCTAACTTTAAATTTTAGTCTTCCTTATTATTATTTTCTCCATTACTTTCTTAAGTCTGGACAACTAACAACATAATTATTCAAGCCTTGATTTGTAGCATTTGCTGATTTGTACAGATGCTTGCACTGAAAATTTAATCATTGGTGGCAGCTAGGTGACACAGTGGATAAGAGCATTAGCCCTGGGGTCATGAGAACCTGAGTTCAAATTTGACCTCAGACACTTACTAGCTGTGTGACCCTGGGCAAGTCACTTGGCCCTGATTACCTCCACTGGCTCTGATGACCCTGATCAAACTGGGTCCAGCATCACCCTGACTTAAGAATAGAACCAGAATGTGAGAACCATCCCCATCCTTGTCTAGGAGGACATCAGACCAATGCCACAATAATCCACAAAGTGCTTTCTATTTAACCTGGGCCCCTCTTTCTTCCAGGAGACTCCCTTCTCCCTGAGAACTTACTGCCATGACCTTTCACTGATTCATCACCCTAGAGCTGGAAGACCAAGAAGAGTCCATCTCACCAAACTCCTTCATTTTACAGGAGTGGAAACCGAGGCCCAGGGATATCAAATGACGCAAGTGGGGAAGATAGTGGACAGTTGGATTTGGAGTCAAAAAGGTTGCATAAGCTACCCAGGAGGGAAGTCACTTAATCACCCTCAATCTAAAAATGGGGATTCATAATAGCAACTGCTCCATAGGGTTGGTTGTCCTGAAGATTAAAGAAAAAACACTGGTAAAGAGCTTCTCACGTCTCAATGGTTACTCAAGTGCTGGCTGTTATTGATGACGGTGGTGGCAGTGGTGCAAATCACACAAGGGCACACAGTGGCAGCAAGCATCTGTAGCCCTCCAGGCGGCCTAGTGGGTAAGTAGCTGCTGGACACAGAACTATAGATCATAGGTTAGGAGCTCAAAGAGACATCAGGACCCACCCAGTTCAACCCCCTTATTTGATGGGTGAGGACACTGAGACCCAGAAAAGCTCAGTGTCTTGCATCGAGTCCCACATGGAGTTAAGCATAGAAGTGGCATGTAGAACCCAAGTCCTAACTGCAGACCTGGCACATGCCCAATGCACCTCCTGGCTATGAATCTTGCTCAGATATTTATTAGCTGCATGAACAAGTCACAGAGATGAAGTTTCTTCATTTGTCAAAGGGAGCCAATGGCTGCCAGCCCTAGCCCAGAGAGCTGTGGTGAGGATTGGGTGAGATATCGGATAAGCTCCAGAAACCTTAAAGTACCATTACAGAATGTCGGTCATTATCATTGGTGGCGATGTTACTATTACTATTGTTACTCCCCTCTCCTAATTCCCAGCAGCCAGGGGGTGTAATGGTTAGGGCACCAGACCTGAAGTCAGGAAGACTTACTACCCTGTGTTCAAATCCAGCCTCAGACACTTCCTAGCTATGAGACCCTGGGCAAGTCACTTCACCCTGTTTGTCTCCGTTTTCTCAATCGTAAAATGAACTGGAGCATGAAATGGCAAACCACTCCAGTATCTCTGCTAAGAAAATCCCAAATGGCATCACAAAGAGGCAGTCACGGCTGAGCAGCAGCAATCTCCCAATTCCCACAATATCTAGAAAGTTGATTTTTCTCAAGTTTTACCTGCCATCCTCGAAAACAACTACACTTCTCCCCACTCTCCCGCAACCAAAAAAAGAAAAGAAAACCCCATACTAAAAATTAAGACAAAATTGTTCAGGGAAGACAGTGCTTCCAAACGACAGGACCTTCGATCCCTCATGCTCCAATGGTCCAAACACCCAGACTCATCAGGCTGGCAGCTTCTCAGTATTACGGGAACCCAGTCAATCTCTCAGTCTTCACACCAATTTGCATACGATTACCCAGAAACCCCCGCGCCCAGATTCCACTTTTGCAAATTCCCACCCGTTTTGTGTCATAAATAAGATAGGAGACAGAAAACTAATACAGGCCTGTGATGCATTATTCATGCTGCGTGGCGTTGTTATGAAAGATTTACAACAGCTAATACATGCAAACTCAGTTTGGGCACTAAATGTGAAAATTAAGGGTGGGAATGCCAGGGTAGGGGGATTGGGTGGGGGGGAGGGGGGTGGACGCAATTCTGTAAACTCTGTTTATGCTGAGGGGCCTTAAAATGTTTTCTCCTTGTCGTGTTTAGTGACAAGAAATATTAGTGATGGGGTCAGAGGGCAGAGCCTAATTGCTGAGGAGACAGTGGGAGCTGGGAGACGCTACAGTCAGAGAGAACAGATTATGATGGAGAACGCATCTTGCGGTAAGTGCCCTTCATGCATACAGCTCCAAGCTGGGAGCCATCTCGAACTCGAGGCCTTCCACAAGCCTCTTCCTGATTACCATTCTCTCTCCCCTCCAGCTGCCTCCCCACCTCAGCCTTTCAACTTGAGTCTCCAGTAATAACTCCCTGTGTGATGAAGGGCACTCACTTAGCCAGGCTTCCTAATGATACCCTTATGAGGAGCCTGGGGAGGGGCAGGGCAGGTGTTCATAGGATAATGTATAAATCTACAGCTAGAAAGGAACAGCTCACATCACACGTGAGTCAAAGGTTATCTGACTTGCCCAAGGTCACACAGACAGGATTTGAACACGGTTCCTCTAACTAGAAAACCAGTGCTCCTCTGTCCACTGTGTTCCACTATCTGCTCAATGTGGTTCTTCTCCCCATTTTACAGGTGGTAACTGTGGTTAGGGTAGTGTGGAAAAGGCACTGGATTTAGGGTCAAAGAACCTGACTTTACTCATTCATCGAGCATTTACTAAGTGCTTACTACGGGCCAGAGGGATAAGGGCCAGAGACTTAAGGAAAGAAGGCTTTGTCTACATTCCATCAGAGGAAACAACACTGGCACAGAAAAATAAATCCAAATTACCTACAAGTACAAAAGCTTAAATGAGTTCCTGGGTCACCTTGGGCAAACCACTCCATTACTTTGCCTCACTTGTAAAATTAAAGGCAGATCTTTATAAAAGTGGACCACGGTCTGAAAGACCTCTGACCCTGCCATCTGTGTGACCCTTGGCAAGGTGCTCAACCTCTTGGTGCCCTCATACAGCTGCCTAAGACCATAAACCATGAGAGGTAAGTGTCAGTCTGCACTGGTGGAAAGAATGGATCACTGGGGACTCTCCCTCCGTGGAAGAAATCGCAGGTTCTGGTTAAAAAATAAAAATGAGATAGGAACAGAATAGATGGTGTCTAAGATGCCTCTGGAGTCAGAGGACCCAGGTTCAAATCCTACCTCTGACACAACCTGTGTGGTCTTAGGCAAGTCCCTTCATTTCTCTGGGCCTCAGTTTACCCACCTGTAAAATAAGTTGGACGGAATCCAAGCTTCCTTCCAGCTCTAATTCTTTGATGCTCTATGAACTCTCAAGGGAATCCATTCTACTTTTTGGACAACTCTAATGTTAGGGGGCTCCATAGTGAATAGAGTAAGAGTGCATAGGCCTGGAGTCAGGAAAAGTCATCTTTATGAGTTCAAATCCAGCCTCTGACACTGGGCAAGTCACTTCAATCTGTTGTCCTCAGCTTCCTCATCTGTAAAATGAGCTGGAGAAGGGAATGGCAAAATACTCCAGTATCTTTGCCTACAAAACCCTGCATGGGGTCATGGAGAGTCAGACATGACTGAACAACATGAACTACTCTCTACAAGCCTTGACTTTGCAGTTCCAGCCCCCATGAATGTGTACAGGCCATTTCTCACACCTGGTATGCCCCTGAGCGCTGTCTCTCGGAATCCTCAAGTCCAAGGCCTGGCTTGGGTACTGTCTTCCCGAGGAAGCCACCCAGAGTCCTCTTCTCCTTTATTTCCCCCTGTCATTATGTAGGTCCATCCCTCCAGGAGAAGAGAGGCCATTCGGGGCTGGCTTATAACTACCCACCACCTAGCATATAGAAGGGGTACAACCAGACGATAGCTCCTGACCCCAGGACATGGGCTTCGAATGGTGACCTCCAGGTTGCTCCGAACCATCCACATCCTCTCACTGGTGATTAATGGCTTAAACTGTCAAGATGACCCAGTTGGGAGAAGGGAGAAAGGGGAGACGTAAAGACATGGGCCATGGACAGGAGACAAGCTCACTGGTCTGTACCAAACCCTGCCGGCGCTTCCACCGAGCTAAGCAGTCAGCCAGAGGCTTCACTAAATGCTTGGTTGATGAATTTAATTCATTGCTTCCGCCACATCCTACTTTCTGAAGCTTGGAATCAGCACCTTAAGATTCTATGAGAAATCAATGAACCAGGTGTGGCAGTGGATAGAGCAGCGGGTCTGGAGTCAGGAAGTCCTGAGTTCAAATTCGGCTATAGGACCCTGGGCAAGTCACTTAATTTCTGTCTGCCTTAGTTTCCTCATCTGTAAAATGAGGCAGGAGGATGATACTAGCACCTGCCTCACAGGGCTGTTATGGGGATGAAATGAGATAATATTGTTTAGCACAGTGTCTGGCACATAGTACATGCTATCTAAAAATTAGCTATTGCCCTTATTACCACTCAGAGAAAAAGACAAACCAGTCTCACATCATACCATGAATGGTATGAATGGATCCAGGGTCTGAGATACATTCACTCAAACCCCAACCACCGGGCAACAGCTTGAGAAAAAATAATGAGACTTCCATTCAGGAAGGACAGAGGGAGAAGAAGGGGTCCAGTGTGCCATCTGAATAAGCTGGGGGCTTTGGCTGCATGGTCTCAAAAACAGTCCCTGACTTCAAGGAGCTTACCTTCTACTGGGGAGACACCATGAACACAGATAAGTAAAAGATATGAAGATGATGGGGTCCAACTCTCTGTTCTAAGGCCCTCCCAACTCTGACATCCTGTGTTCTAAGGGCCCTCCCAGCTCTGACATCCTGTGTTCTAAGGCCCTCCCAGCTCTGACATCCTGTGTTCTAAGGCCCTCCCAGCTCTGATATCCTGTGTTCTAAGGGCCCTCCCATCTCTGATATTCTCTGTTCTAAGGGCCCTCCCAACTCTGACACTTGACTTGCCAATTCTAAAGCATGTAATCTGCATTCTGCCTATAGTACTCCACGGCAGGGGGAAGTCGATGAGTATTATTAGCGAAGTCTTTCTAACAATAATGAAGGTGGCTTTGGAAACGTTATTTGAGAAGAAAATGTCCTGTTTCTTAACCATATAAAACTGGGGAACAGGGAAATGAATTTCCTTCTTTAAGCCACCTGGGTCCATCTATAGTGGACCAGGCCAAAGGGCAGAGGACTCAGAGTTCAGGGGGCCCTCTGGACCATCCCCCTCCCATAGCCTCAGTCAGAAATTGGGCCAGTGGGTCAAGGACAGATAAGAGGTGTCCTTGCCAGCTGGGCCAATTCCGTTTCCTTTAAATTAAAATGCAGGCATCATCTCAGCCTGCTTCCCCCTCCAGCGATCAGAGAAAATGAACTCCAGAAAGACTAGATTAGACTTTGAAGGTGGCGATCTAGATAATGAACGTGGCGGCCGCTGTGTTGACACAGGCCCTGGGTGCGTGACATTACTCCTCTGACAGTCCCTGCCACGCCCCCTCCAAGAGGACCGAGGTGCTGAGCCATCACCATACACGTGGCCCAACCACTGCAGCATCAGCAGAGCAGCAGCCAGGCAAGGACGACAGGAGAGGCCAGCGTGTGGGTCGGCCGGGCCACAGCCAGGGGTCCTTATGCCCCTCTGATTGGGGCTGCCCAAAGTCATCCTCTGAAGCCTCATCAGGGGATGCAGTGGTCTCAGCCTCTCAAAGACTAGGAGAGAAGATGCACAAGCCCTGGAAGTTTCAATAGAACTGGAAAGGGCTGGAGTTAGGGAGGGAATTAGCATTTACTAAGTGTCTTCTCCATGCCAGGCACTGTGCTAAGTGTTTTACAAATATCATCTCATTTCCTGTTCGTGACAACTAGACGCTATTATTATTCCCACTTTACAGGTGAGGAAACTGAGGCAGACAAAGGTTAATTGGCTATAAGGATGAAGTGGGTATGATTTATCTCAGAAAATCCAAAGGCAGAAAGGCAGGAAAAGCAACACTTAGGAATATTTACCACATAAGTTTAGAAGTTAAAAGAAGACTTTCTCCCTACATTAACCTAAAATTCATGGATTAGCCCAAGGGACAGGAGGGAGAGAAACAGATCCAAAGATGTATGAATATATGAACAACTGTATGTTCATACATCAAATGTATGAACAACTAAACCATTGGGGTTAGGGAGAGAGATGTGAAGAGAGGCCTGACCTTTAGAAGAAGGCTCAGAAAGGCCAACCAGGCCCTCTCCATTTTCCTCTATCTGCATGGACTCAGGACCTTTGTCTAACAGTCTTCCTCAGAACAACCCAATGGGTTTAGCAGGAGGGCTCTTGTCCCCAGCTTCCAGGCAAGAAAAGCAAGGTTCTGAAAATGCCTCACCCAGGGGCACAAGAAAGTGACAGTTAGAAGGTAGCCCAGAGATCAATCTAATTGCCTCTTTAACAAGTGAAGAAATGAAAGTCCAGAGAGTGAAAGTGCTAGGTCTCAAACTCAGGTCTTCTGCCCAGTCAGATCCCATTTGGAGAACTTGCTCTGGACACCACAAGAGAAGCTAAATAGTGCCCAGAAGAAAGCAAGCAGTATGGGGAAGGGCTGTGAGCCAGAGACTTATAGACAGGGCTGAGACAAAGCAGGCATCTCTGTGTTACGGAAAAATTTGAGGGGAGGAACATCTTCAGCATCCATCTGAAGGGCTGTTCAAGGAAGAGGGAGAAGACTTCTCCGTCCTTTGGCCCCAGAGGGCAGATGAGAAGTGACAGAGAGAGGCAAATAGAGCCAGGTTTGGGATGGGCGTCATATGGGGGGAGGGGGGAGTTGTCCAGCAACGGCACAGCCATTAAGGCTCCATGCTCCAGGCTCCCCCTCCCTGGAGCCCAGGATGGATGCCTGCTTGTACATGTTACACATAGGGGCGTGCGCGCCAGTGTGGGCACATTCCCTTCCAGGGATACTTTGCACTTAGATGACCACTGAGGTCCCTTCCAATCTCATGAAGCAGTGACT
Organism: Pseudocheirus occidentalis; assembly: GCA_028646575.1. NCBI lineage: Eukaryota > Metazoa > Chordata > Mammalia > Diprotodontia > Pseudocheiridae > Pseudocheirus > Pseudocheirus occidentalis. Next base: position 38,817,828 of record CM053596.1, on the reverse strand, counting down.
CCTAATAACAGCAAGCTAGCATTCATGCAGTCCTTCTAAGCTTTGCAAAGTGCCTTACATAAGTTATCTTATTTAGTTCTGAGGAGTAAAGGCTGTTATTATCCCCCATTTTACAGATGGGAAGGTTACATAGCTACTAAGTATCGGAAGCAAGATTTGAACTTGGACCTTGCCGGCTCCAAGTCCAGTGCTCTATTTGGTGGGCTCCCTATGGGGAGCTTTTCCTGTATCGTTGGCTATTTGTTCAGTAGTGAGATTTTGCAGGCAGATGTGCCAGTTTTACACACACACACACACACACACACACACACACACACACAATCACAATGGATGTGCTCCTGCCCCCTCCCCCTACAGGCTCCCCCTGTGGCAGGGAGAGCTAGAACAGGACAGGGGATGGCCCAGCCCATCATTAACAGCCATTTCCACAGTCTCCATGGCTGTTGATAGGGCTCCATTTTTATTCCATTCCAAACTGCAGGAGCGACTCTTTATTAAATATGGATAGCATTCACCTTGTTACTGTACAGAATGGAAAAATGATTGTGTGTGCCGAAGGCTGGCTGCCTGCATCTCACTGGGCCCTGAAACTTTTCAATTTGGCTGGACTGCTGTGGACTGCAGCTTCCAATGCTCTGGCTCCCGCTGCCCCTCCCTCCCCCCACGGGTGCTCCAGCATGGTGCAAAATGCAGGTGAAAGGCCATATTGATCCCCTTTTAAGAGCCTCGAGCACAGAACTAATCTTAAATCATCACAGCCGCAAGCTGGAGGCTGCTGCACACTCAGCCCCGGGCAGGCAGGAGTCAGCCTTTCAGGAGACTGGCTGTGTAGGCCAGGGCCAGGCCAAGAAGAGTGGGGAAGAAGAGCAGAAGAGAGAAAGGGAGAGGTCAGAGGGCAACAGGACACCAACCTGGGGGGACCGTTCCCTTTTGTATCCTGCAAGGAGCACAGGAAAAAAAACCACCCACTTCAGGATGTGCAGGGCTTAAAAGAGAAAGAGAGAGTGAAGGCAAGGAGCTGTCCATCCATCATTCCCTGGGAAGACTGGGTTAAAGAGCCCTCGTTGCATTGTCCTCACGCCCAGTAGTGGGACAGACTTTAGCGGAGCCCATACTCCCTCCCACATCAAAACACAATAGATGGATCCAGATCAGACTTGGAGAAAAGTTCCTGACCCCTAAAAAAAGTTAAACGTGTGCAGAGAAGACAAAGGAAGCCTCTAGAATGCTAAAGAGGTGACATGGGGAGAACACAGCTCTGTGCAGATTCAGGACAGCACAAATTCTGTCCCAAATAAGCCTCAATTCTTGGGTGTCCTCAGGCAAGTCACCTTCTCTCTCAGCCCCTCACGAGTTCCATGTTAAATGAGGGGATTGGACCAGAGGACTTCCAGTGTTCTTCTAGATTTAAATATATAATTTCTCCAGCTCTTATATCCTACACTGTCCCAATTCTGACATTCTATGTTCTAAGAACCCCTCCCAGCTCTGACATCCTATGTTCTAAGGCCCCTCCCAACTCTGACAACCTGCGTTCTAAGGCCCCTCCCAGCTGACATCCATTCTAAAGGCCCTCCCAACTCTCACATCCTGTGTTCTAAAGGCCCTTCCAGCTCTGACATCCTGGGTTCTAAGGGCCCTCCCAGCTCTGACATCCTGGGTTCTAAGGGCCCTCCCAGCTCTGACATCCTGGGTTCTAAGGCCCCTCCCAGCTCTGACATCCTGGGTTCTAAGGGCCCTCCCAGCTCTGACATCCTGGGTTCTAAGGGCCCTCCCAGCTCTGACATCCTGGGTTCTAAGGGCCCTTCCAGCTCTGACATCCTGGGTTCTAAGGCCCCTCCCAGCTCTGACATCCTGGGTTCTAAGGGCCCTCCCAGCTCTGACATTCTATAGTTCTAATGGGGAAGGGTCCCCCCCTTGGACAGTCTAATTCCAAAGATGTTAGAAGTCAGAGATAGAAACTGCATCAGATATAGGAGAGGGGAGGGGAGAGGAACAGGAAGGGAAAGGAGGACAAGGAAGGAGATGAAAGCAATGATGCCTCCCTCTAACACCAGCTCTCAGCTGCCAGGGCTGGAGAAGGATGATGAGGGTTATGGGTGAGGTAACAGAAATTCTCCCTAGGCACTGTTCTTGATCACAGAAATAACAAGGGAGTGAGTCTGAAATCTTATTTGAGGGGATGAGACATAAGGTGTACAGGAAACTCAGAAACTTCCTCTCAGAAGGCAATGGATATCTATCACAGGAGAAGCCTGTGCTGGGAATGAGAGGTGCTGAGTTTGAATATTGCCTCTGCTACTTCAGTGACCTTAGGTAAGTGCCCTCCTTCTCTGGTATTCTTCCATATAAATGGTCTGTAGGTGGGAGGAGGAGAAAACCAGATGAACTTGTCTTATTATCCTAGAAGCCACTGAGCCTTCCTATCTCTGTTCCCCGACTGCTGCCGCCTCTACTTTCAGAGATGTCCTGATAACACCGACAGGATCCTAACAGCCTGTAAATCCCTCTAGACCACCTCAGGCAGGGCAACTGTGTAGCTGTGAGCCATAGCAATGGAGGAAGGTCACTCGATGCTCTCCATCTGGGGGGCCTCTTGCCCCTGGACAAACACCAGAAAGGACGTGGCCAGGCTGGAGAAGGCTCAAGGGCATCAACGAAGCCCTGAGGGACGGGACAGGGCATGCCAAGCAGGGCTCTGCTTATCATTCTCCCCCCTTTGTGGAATAAAACTCAGAAACCAATCAAAAGATTTATGGAACTTAGCCCAACAACATGTGCCCTCGCCCTCCCTGAATTTCCCTAGAGCTGCGTCTGGCTGAGCTCTATGTGAGCTCCCTCCCTGCATTATACTAACTGTGAAGGGGTCTCTACGGGAGGTTCTAAGTTCCTTAGGGAGTCTGTCTTTTCTCCCCTATGTTTAGGCACATTATAGACACTTAGCAAAGGCTAGATGGCTGGCCGACTTATCATACAATGCTTTGCACATAGTAGGTGCCTAATTAATGTTGCTAACCACAGTTTTAAAAGTGAATAACTGAGTCACAGGCAGGGAAATGCAAAAAGGAGAGCCTGGATGGAAGCCTAAGACCTCTGATTCCAAACCCAGAACCCACTTCAAGGAGAGCAGCTGACACTAAGCTAGAACCCAGTGATTCCAGATTCACCAAGCTCTACCTGTGTAGAGTCCTAAGCTGCTGAGGAAGGAGACACAAAGATTAATTATGATACAGCTGTTGCTCACTGACTGGGGAATAAACACAAGCAAGCTCCCAGAAATACTGGAAAACCAGTCCCACAAGCTAGAGTTTAGGAGCCAGGAGAGAGCAGATGAAGCTGGGAACAGGGGCTGATACCTGAGTCTGCAAAGTGGTAGCATCCAGCACAGTGACCTGGTGCCCACAACTGGCCCACACAGCATCTTCCAGGCTCAGTAGGGTACGGATGGGCCCTGGGCCCACAGTCAAGCAGGTTGGTGGGCTCTCCATCTCCCATAGGCCCCCTGGGAGAGAAAAAAAAAGATTATCGATTATAAAATGTCAGAAGAGAAGCTTTAGGACATAAAGTGTTGGAGATGGAAGAACCCTTAGAATGTAGAAAGTAAAAGCTGGGAGGAACCCTGGAACATAGAATGTCAGGGCTGGGAGGGCCCTTAGAACACAGGATGTCAGAGCTGGGAGGTACCTTGGAGCACAGGATGTCAGAGCTGGGAGGGCCTTTAGAATACAGGATGTCATAGCTCAGAGGGGCCTTAGAACACTGTCAGAGCTGGGAGGGTTCTTAGAACACAGGTTGTCAGAGCTGGGAGGGCTCTTAGAACACAGGATGTCAGAGCTGGGAGGGCCCTTGGAACACAGGATGTCAGAGCTGGGAGGGCCCTTGGAACACAGGATGTCAGAGCTGGGAGGGCCCTTGGAACACAGGATGTCAGAGCTGGGAGGGCTCTTAGAACACAGGATGTCAGAGCTGGGAGGGCCCTTAGAACACAGGAGGTCAGAGCTGGGACTGACATCTTGCAGTATGTAGTCTAATCCTCCCATTTTAAAGATAACACTGAGGTCCAGAGGGGTGACATTTGCATTGAGTTAGACACAGAGTGAGTAACAAGTTCCAGAAGGTGAATTTCAACCCTTTGCTCTCAATTCAGCAGTCATTTGGAGTTCTCACGAACACCTCCCATCCTTCCTTCCCTCCCCTTCCCCCCATCCCACAGGTCTGGCACAGGCCAAAGCTCCCCATTTTAGGGGGCAGGGAACCTTCCAGAGAAAACACAAGTCAATCCCAGAGGAGGTGTGAACACTAAATTGGGCACCTGAAAAGCCTGGAATTCTAAGGGCCAGCCCTGCCCTCCAGTGGTAGGAGAGAAAAAATATTTTATTGTCAAAACCCAGAGGAGGGAAGGGGGGACGATCAGAGCCTCCTAGATTTAGAGCCCAAAGACCTGTGACAGTATCTGTGCCCCCACCTCTCCTTCTATCCCCACCCCAATTCACAGATGAAGACTCTGAGCCCCAGGGAGCCAAGGCCCAGTGGCCCAGGGTCACAAAAGTAGCAGAGTTAGAATGTGAACCCAGGTGTTCTGACTCTTAATCTGATGTTTTCTCCTATCTACATAACAGTTCTTGTGGGATGAAGAGAATGCTGAGTTGGGAGATTGAGGAGACCTAAGTCCTAGCCTTGCCTCTGCCAGTAATTTGATGTAAATATCAAACTCTGTCAGCCTCAGGTTCCAATTCTGTAAGATAACAAAGTTAGACCAGGTCACCTCTAAGGTCCCTTCCTGTCCTAAGTACTACCTTCTCCTTGGAGATCACATGGAATTCATGGTCTCATTTTAGGGAAGAGAAAAAAATGAGTGAGTCGTCCAGTTGTCCAAGTAGATGGGAGAGTCCAGTGGTCTTGGCTCCAATCCTGTGTGCTCCCCACTACACCCCTGAATGAAAAGACTGGGGGCAGGGGGATGCTTCATTGTCAAGTTGGTTCTCCTAGGTTTTTGTGAGACAGAGGAGAAAAGACTGGAGCTTTCACGCCTGATTGGTGGGGGAGCAGTAGGCATGAAGGTCTCCATCCTGAAGCAGGGCCTTCTGGGAGCAGCCAGGTCAGCTCTGGGGAAAGCATCCCTGATCTGCTAGAAAAGAAACCAATGAGAAGTTCCTGGTCCTGCTATTGTAATAATACAGAGTGAGGCCTCAGGTCCTTTCCTTCAGGGCCTCTGTAGGAGGGGAGTCTCTGAGTAAGTGAAAAGAGCATTGGCCTGAGAGTCGGGAAGTCTGACTTCCAGGCTCATCTCTGCCCCAAGGTGCTGTCAGTGTCCCTTCCCTTCAACAGGAACTGCTTCCCCTTCTGTAAATGAGGCAGTTGGACTCAGGAAACCTTCAATGTCCTTTCCAGTTCTAAAAACTCACTCCTATTACCATATGGTCTTACTTTACAAAGGAGGAAACAGGCTTAAAGTGGCACAGCCAGGATCTGATTTCAGGTCTTCTGGCTTTAAATTAAATTTTCTCCCCATTATGCTCACTGCCCAGCTTTGCTTTGCTT
>CM053596.1:38766569-38811787 GCA_028646575.1 Pseudocheirus occidentalis | reverse complement strand
CAGGGAGGGCCCTTAGAACACAGGATGTCAGAGCTGGGAGGGCCCTTAGAACACAGGATGTCAGAGCAGGGAGGGCCCTTAGAACGCAGGATGTCAGAGCTGGGAGGGCCCTTAGAACGCAGAATGTCAGAGCAAGTAGGGCCCTTAGAACACAGGATGTCAGAGCTGGGAGGGCCCTTAGAACACAGGATGTCAGAGCAAGTAGGGCCCTTAGAACACAGGATGTCAGAGCTGGGAGGACCCTTAGAACACAGGATGTCAGAGCAGGGAGGGCCCTTAGAATGCAGGATGTCAGATCTGGGAAGGCCTTAGAACACAGGATGTCAGAACTGGGAGGGCCCTTAGAAAGTAGGATGTCAGAGCTGGAAGGGCCCTTAGAACGCAAGATGTCACAGCTGGGAAGGCCTTAGAACACAGGATGTCAGAGCAAGTAGGGCCCTTAGAACACAAAATGCCAGAGCAAGTAGGGCCCTTAGAACACAGGATGTCAGAGCAAGTAGGGCCCTTAGAACACAGGATGTCAGAGCTGAGAGGGACTTCACACTGGCCATGCCTGGTGCCATGAACTGCATGCTCAGCCAGAGAACCACCTCCCACAGGAAGCCTACTATGATCCCACCCACCATTTAATATTCCCCTTTTCCCACAAATTTCTTAGTTTGTAGTGTCTCCTTCCCTTTGTGCATATCAATGGAACATGAAGGGTTGAGGGACTCTGACTCTTCCATTATGTGCTTTGACTCTCCAGTGTCTAGCATACTGACTAACACATAGTAGGTATTTAAGACTACTTGCAGATTTGATTGGCATGGAATGAAATGGGATTGAACTAAAGTACACTGAGCAGAATGGAATGACTTGTTGCCTACCAGGCAACAAGAAGTCCTGAGTGTTTACAACCCCTTCCCCATCCATCCACCCATCCATCCATCTGTCCATCCATCTGTTCATCCATCTTCCTTACCACTGCGCTGTGGGTAGGCAGCAACGGTCCCATCCTGCAGGCCGGCAAAGAGGTAGTGGGGGCTGTAGCAGAGGCAAAGGACAGGCTGTAGGCCCGGGCTCTTGCAAGTGACCAAGCACTGGGTCCCTGTGTCCACACTGCCATACACAAGGATGCTGGGAGAGACAAAGAAGAGACTTAGTCTTAACACACCTTCAAACCTGCCTTTTCCCAGAGAACCTGACCCAAATAATAAAGTGTTTTCTGTGTCATGGACCCCTCTAGCAGTGGCTGATGAAGCCTATAGATATCTCTTTCCAGAAGAAGGTTTGTAAGTGCATAAAATAAAACATTGAGGGTTACAAAAGAAACCAATTATATGAAAATAAAGGTGTAATTTTTTCCCCCATCCAAGTTCACAGACGACTGAAATCTGGACCCCAGGTTAAGACCAGAGGGCTTGGCAGATCTGACACAGCTGTAGCACACTGAACTTGGGAGCAGGAAATCTAAGGTTGAGTCCAAGTTTTACCACTTAGAAGTTGTAAAAATATGGGCCTCAGTTTCCTCATCTGTAAAAAGGAGATAATAATGCCTACCCTGACTCACGGGACCGTTTTCTAGTGATGTAAAGGAGCTAATCATGAGAAGCATGATGAGACAGATGGACAGAACAACAGACACATACATACACAGAACCATGAAATATCAGTAACCAAATTAACACCTCCATTCCCCAAAAAGGGTGTGTGCCAACATGTAAACTCCAGTCCCCGTGTATCACCTTTACTTGCCTGTCCAAAAACCTACTGACCCTGATCCCCACTCCTGTTCATGTGGTGTATTCTCCAATCAGAATGTAAGCTCCCAGAGAGTAAGAACTGTCTCATTTGCTTATATTTGCATCTCCATTTCACAATGCCTGGCATATAGCAAGCAATTAATCAATATTTTTCTTTCATTTATCCGTTCATGAATTTAATCAATCAGTTATTAGACATGATCCTAAGATCAGATGCTATAGGATGAGCTCCCCAGGCTCCCTCTCACCTGCCATCCTGGAGCCCAAGGCAGATGGTTGGATGTACCACAGATGAGGGGTCAGGGGCTGCCCTGGCTGATTTCTGGTCCTCATCCTCCTCATTCTTCTCAGGAATGTATTCCATGCAGAGCACTGGAGAGGCCACAGGGAAGGACTTGACCATTCTAGGCGTGGGCCGGTTCAGTGAGAAGATTTCCACCTGGCCACCAGCACCATCCTGCCCACCAGCAACCTGGAAGGACAGAGAGCAGATGGGGGAAGATCTGAGCCAGAACTCAAGGGCAGAAAGGAGCAAAGACAGCAGAGGTAATGGGCTGAGGATATCTTTGAGGTCCCATCTAACCAGTCACTCTGTAGCCCTAAAAGAGATCCGACATTTCTCTATGAAGAAGATACAGTCCAGAGTCATCATCAAAGGACATGAATTCTGAGTTAAATGTCCAGTGGCAGGGGTAGGCTGGCCTAAGTCACTGACACTCTCTCCCCTATTCCCCATATGACCAAGGACATGCCTTTGTGAAGTGGCTGCTTGGGTGAGCTCAGCAGCATTCGGACCAGGAGGTCTACAGAATTAATACCTCACCCTGTTTCCTCATACCTACCTACTTGATATTTTAAAGACAAAAACCAGGCTCTGGAAACACCAATAGGATCTAGGGATCAAACACTCCCACCCAGTGGCCCTGTTCTTTCTTCCCTGTCCTGAGGTCAAAGAGGAATCTGCTGTGACCTGGGCTGTACTTACCCAGAGATAGCCCTGAGGGAGGGACGTGCTGACCGCAGAGAAGCCTAGGAGAGGGGAGTGAACCGGACTGTGGATCAGGGACCTGAGCTGAGAGGAGAGAGATGGAACAGAGTAGGCGATTCATGTTTGGTGAATGGTGATTGATTGAATGAGTGAATGCTGAAGTAGGTTAAAAGTTCTCCTGCTGTATGCTGGTATCTGCACCAACGTGAACTCTCAACATACCTTTCCTTCACCCAACAGATAAATCACAAAATCAATGACTTTCTGAGTTGAAAAGGACCTCAGAGGACATCTAATACAACCCCCCTCATTTTGCATTCTGAGGCCCAAAGAGGGCAAATGAGAGATAAAATGTAGTGAATTATGAGTACAGACAACTGGGTTCTAGTTTCTGTTCTGCCATTAAACTCCATCATGCCACCTTGGGCAAGTGACTTACCTGCTAGAGAAGAAAAACATTTCTGCTGAGAATGAGAGGTAAAAATGTGGGCAGAGATTCCTGATGGCTTTGAAGATATACCTCTCTCAACAGAAATGTTCAGAATGTGCTTAATTCAAATTAATAAAAATTCTTTCCAGTAGTTAGAGAATATAAATTTCTGGGACCCTCCCAGCTCTGACATCCTGTGTCCTAAGGGACCTCTCAGCTCTGACATCCTGGGTTCTAAGGGACCTCCCAGTTCTGACATCCTGGGTTCTAAGGGCCCTCCCAGCTCTGACATCCTGTGTCCTAAGGGACCTCTCACCTCTGACATCCAGGGTTCTAAGGGACCTCCCAACTCTGACATCCTGGGTTCTAAGGGCCCTCCAGCTCCGACATCCTGTGTCCTAAGGGACCTCCCAGCTCTGACATCCTGGGTTCTAAGGGCCCTCCCAGCTCTGACATCCTGTGTCCTAAGGGACCTCCCAGCTCTGACATCCTGGGTTCTAAGGGACCTCCCAGCTCTGACATCCTGGGTTCTAAAGGCCCTCCCTTAGACATTCTGTAGGTTTATTATTTATCTAAATTTCCCGTCATTTAAACCCTTTTTTTTAAGGTCATTATATTCATAGTAACAACCACCATTGCTGGTAGAAACATCATCATGACTGTCTGCCTAGAGACCACAGCATTGCTAATCATTACCAAAGTCATAACAAAGCCATCATTAGCAATCCCTATAGCCTCTGCCCCAAGTGTGCAGTGAGCAATTAAGACACAAATTGGCCAGAGCCTGGCTCTCTGTATCTCTGGCTGACCAGCGTGAGGGCAGTGTACTACAGCACAGAATGGGCCCTGGGCCCTTTTGTGACCCTCTGAGGATGAGATGTGCCGCTCCTTCCCGCAAGAAGGATGGTTATCATCAAAGCCTATGCTTTCCTTCCCCAGGAAGGAGGCAGAAACAGACATCTCGAGAATCCTTAGGCAGAACCTGGGTCAGGGCCCTGTATTACTGAGGCATGTGCTGCCCTCTGCTGGCCTGAGGATGCCAAAGACTACATAGGTCTCCGATACATGGTTCAAACTTTCAAACAAAGGGAGCAAACGTTTCCTATGTGACCGTTCTGTAGAGGACCTTGGATATAATCCAGATCAACGCTTTCTTTCCCAGAGGAAGACACTGATGCCAAGAGAGATGGCATTTGCCTAAGGTCTCACACAGTTTAATAAACAAAAATGCTAAGATCTGAATCCGGATCCTGTCTCCAATTCCAGAGTCCTTTCCATAAGACCTAAAAGTCAAAGAAATCACAGAGCTGCAAAGACAGATGAGGAAAGCATCTCAGGAAATCAGACTCTGCTAAGACGAGTCCTCACTCAAGTCTCTTAGCAGTATAAGACACAACATATAAGCCTGGTTAAGGGATACCAGCTCAGAGATCCGGGCTCTCCCGGCTTTTAGTTAGTGGTGCATAGGCAGATTAGGGCGCTGTCTGGAGTCCAAGCCACAGCCCTGCTGCTCCATTCACTGACCCTGGCACTGCCAGGACAACATTCTTTCCTAGCCAGAAGTCTCCTACAAATATGGTGCCCTCTTATTAGGATGTAAGCTGCTTAAGGGCAAGATCTGTTTCTCTTTTGTATTTTTGTATCCTCAATGCTTAACATAGCCTGGCATATAGTGAATTCTTAATAAATGTTTCTTCCTTCAATCATTCATTTATAGGGCCCCTACCTGTGCTAACATCCCATACTCAAAGACTTTACAGTTATCGCTTGTATTCTGGCTGGCATAGCCCTTGAGAAGCCAAGGTCAGCTGTGTGACCCCTCGAAGCATCACAAGTAGAATTTAGTGTAAAGTCTTACACACAATGAGCGCTTCATAAAGGTCGAACTGAAATGTAACCAAACAACTGCCTCGGCACACCTCCCCAGGGTTACCTGGAGAAATGGACTCAACCGTTTGGTCTAATTAAATCCGACCCTACGGCCAGATTTCTAGCAAAAGCTACGATCTCCCAAACTCTATCCCCCTCCTCCTCCACAACTCATCTCTATTACTGAGAGAGGATGGAAGGAATACAAGAAACCATAACCAGAAAGCCAACAATATTGCATCTGTTACTGGCAGTAATCGGATGAAGCCCTGACAATGTTTGGAAGACCTAATTCACTCTAATGATGGAAAGCTGACTGGGGCGCATCTGTACCGGAAGGGAGTGAGATGAGAGGAGGGAGGAAGTGAAGATATTGCAGAAAGTGAGGCAAGTGAGAGAGACAGAGTGAGAGAAAGAAAGACAGAGATGGAGAGAGAAAGAAAGAGACAGACAAGGAGAGAGACAGAGACAGAGAGACAGAGAGAGAGAGGAGACAGAGAGAGAGTGCACCAACCAAGGAAGGGTGGATTTAAGAACAGCCAGTGGGGAGTATCCGTGAAACCATCAGTCAATGGTGCCCATATTCAACATTCCTACAAACACAGCAAGATCCAGCCCACCCACAACAAGGTGGCACAGCCCTCCCCAGGAGCAAAGCTATTCTCAGCCTGTACGCCTTTGTATTCCAGAAAGCTCCAAATGAGTATGTTGTGTGGGCCTCCCTGGAGCAAAGGAGCAGATGGTCGACCCTCCCCCACCTCCCCCACCTGAGAGACTGTCTTCTCCGCAGGACGGCATCCAGCCAAACCAAGTGTTAGAAAGGAAGTATAACACAGACTCTTCGAGGGAGCCCCATAGCCTTCAAATTCCCAACTCAGAGGCATCATGGGGTCACTTCCTCCCCATCCCTCTTGCCTCCAGGGACACCCACAAATTCAAGGTCACCAAAGGTGACCCAAGGAAGGTCCCAAACATAAACTCCTAGCTTGAAAAAAAAGTCTCAGATATAGAAATGATAGCAGTCAGATGATCCAATTTACGAATTAAAAAAAATTTTTTTTAACCTGAGGGAAGTCACCCATGCTTGAAACAGGTAAACCCCTCTAGGATATTTCCTGGCAAATGGTCATCTAGCACTTAGCACAATACTGGGCACACAGTCAGTGTTTTAAAAATGTTTATTGACTGATGAATTATTGATCCAGCCCTATCCTGGTGACCTCCCCACTGGTGCGACTCCGTGCTTTCAAGGCAACCCATTTATCTCTTGGACAGCACCAATGGTTTTCCTTACACAGGGCTGAAATCTGCCTCTCCGGAGCTTCAACACATGGCTTGTGGTTCTGCCCTCTCACCTCTATGTCCAGGTAGAATAAAATTAATCCATCTTCCATCTGCTAGTCTTTCAAATACGTGAAGTCAGATGGAGTCTGAATGCAGATCAAAGGATACTATTTTTACTTTTTTAGTTTTTTCCTTTTGTTCGGTTTCTTTCTTTATAACATGACTAAAGTGGATATGTTTGATGTGATTGTGCATAGAAACCTATATCAGATTGCTTGTCATTTTATGGAGGGAGGAGAAGATAAAGAGAGAAAATTTTGGTACTCAAAATCTTTCAAAAATCATTGTTGAAAATTGTTTTTACATGCAATTGGGCAAAAAAATAAAATACTATTTTTAAAAATACTTAGCTATCCATTACAATGGACCAGTAGGCTTCCCAAGCCACAATAGGGAAAGGTTAAAGTGCCTCTATAATTTCCTCAATTAATTTTTTTAGAAGATTAAATAGGTCCTACTATCTGCATCAGGTATGCTAAGAACAGCTAGTCTGGGTAGGAAAGTCTGAGAATCCAGGTTGGAGAGGACCTCTGAGATCACCTCATCTAACTTCCCAACTATTTCAGGAATTTTCCATTAATATCCCTAACAGGTTTTATCCAGGCCCAGAAAAGGCATCCCATAACAACAACTTACAGTTGGCATGGAAGCATATCCATTATGGCCTCCAATTTATTTTTAAATACTAAGATGTAATATTTCTTTTAATTTTTTTCAAATGTCTTTTAAAATATTCAGATACACTAGTCATGTCCTAATCTAAAGCCTTTATTTCCTCCAGAATGGGGGCGGGGGGCCCCATGAACATTTTTCTCTGAATAGAAGACTTAACACCAAGGAGAAAGTGTCCTAGTGATAAATCCTTTGTTTCATGCTAATCAAAGACAATCAGTCCTTTCAAGAGAAGACAATGCAAGCCAGCTGTAAGGGATCTCCCAGAAAAGTAAGAAATTTGTATCTTGTTTGTGCTGACCAAACTAAGAATAGGTATGTCTGTTTAATTCAATGAAGAGAAGCGTCTCTTGAGTATAGCTTTAACCAGAGTGAAAAGCAGATTCTGTTTATCAACCAAAGGAAGAATCACTTGGTGTAGTCCAGGACTCAGTTGAGGAAGGTGGTCATTTTGTTAGGCCATGGTCATGACATGACATTGGTTTTCTTGAAGATGTCGCCTCCAAGGGTGCACACACCCCCTGATGTTAACATTACTACAGATCTGCATGGAGAGTCAAGCCCTCAAACTCAATTTTAAATACTTGTTGAAGTCTTTCTGTGGAATTTGCCTTTTGTTTCCCAAACAATATAAACTCTAACTAGAAGAGGCTCGGTTTGGAGCAAGGTTTTCCATTAGCAGAGAAAACTGCCCTTTGTTCTCTCTTTCTAAGAAACCATGCTTGGACAGGTAATTAATAAATTTGTTTCTGGCAGCTCTGTTCCAAATGAACAGAGTACTGACATGGTCTTCCAAATGCAAAGAATGTAAGAGGAAACTAGATAGGACAGTGGATAGAGTGCTAGGCCTGGAGCCAGAAAGACCTGGATTCAAATCCTACCTCAGACACTTACTAGCTGTGTGACCCTGGGCAAGTCACTTACCTCTGTCTGCCTCAATTTCTTCCACTGCAAAATGGAGATAATAACGCCTGCCTCCCAGGGTTGTTGGAGGATCAAATGAGAGAAGATGTAAAGGTAAAGTAGTCTGCAAACCTTAAAACACTCTGTAAATGCTAGCTCTTGTTGTTGGTGTTATTCTTCCATTTGGTGCTACACACAGTAGGCATTTATTTTCTTTGTTTGGGGGGAGGAAGTCAGGGTAAAGTGACTTGCTCAGGGTCACACAGCTAGTATGTCTGAGGTAGGATTTTAACTCAGGTCATGCTGACCCCAGGGCTGGTGCTCCACACAGTAGGCATTTAAAACTTGAGTTCAGTCTGCAGAAGTGAAATGAAAGATGGATATCAAACTGAAGTACGGCTCCTTCTACCCCTTGGTCTTCATTCTTACCTCTGGAGGTCTCCAGAGTCAGAGGTCCTAGGTTAGAATCCAGCCTCTCTCTTACTTTACTACTCATGGGCAGGTCACTTAACATCACCTTCATCATCTGGAGAATGGGTATGTAGGGAGTAAGAAGGGACTAAGTCACCCTCCAGCTCTAAACCTATGATTCTAGGACAGCCCTTAAGCCAATCAGTCAGTTAACAGGCATTTGTCAAGCAGGCAACATGCCAACTGCTGGGGCAAAGGACAGTCCTTGTCCTCAAGGATCTGATGGCAAAGAACAACTAAACGTGTTTCAGAAAACAATAATCGTTACTTCCAGGTTTTAAGACACGTGCTCTATAAGGAGACGGCCAACAATACCAGGCAGAGTAGGATGAATTCCAAAACCCTGGTGTAGGTAGTAAGATTTATAAAATGGGCATATGCCCCCAAGAAAACCAAAGGAAAAAAATTGTGCATAGTGACAGGCACATAGTAGGTGATTGAGTCATAGCGGAAACGCTTTGCGGTTAAAGTGAACTAGAAACAAAGTGCATGGCCATCAACTGGAAAATGGGTGGAAAAATCTCTAGCTGAGGAATGTAGCGGTAAATTATTAAGTATTAACAAAAGAGGAATTCAGAGAAATACAGGAAGTTCTTCTAACTGAGCTGAGGAAGACCAGAATAAGCTGGACCAAGAGAGATCACGACAGTATAAAAAAAAAGACCACTAGAAAGAAGTCCAGCTCAGAATAAATGAAAAACTCATGAAGTCCTCAGAAAACAGATAATAAAATATAGCTTGTCCTTCATGGCAAAGAGGTGGGGGGGCTAGTAGGACAGAATATTGCATACCCTGCTGCATGTATCAGATTACACTTTCCGTTTTTACAGTTTTTTGTTTTGTTTTGTTTTGTCACAAGGGAGGGTTCAACCTGTTGAAAGTATAGTGCTAACCCTAGCTAACATTTCCATAACATGTTAAGGCTTGCAAAGCACTTTCCATAGACTGTCTCATCTGATAAAAAGTCCTGGGTGGCAGGTGCTATGATTAATTCCATTTTACAGAAGAGAGAACTAAGGCTGAGAAAGGTTAAGTGATTTCTCCCAGCATCTGAACTCTTGCCTTCCCAACTACCTGCCTCATTGCTACTTCACATGACTGTGTTGTAAAGAAAAAGAGACATCAATTTTAAAAAGGGGTTTTTAAACTTCATTACTAGAGCTTAAAAAGGGGGTGATAACTTGACTAAAAGTCATCTTTTCATCATTTCCTTGAAAGGGAAACACCAAGGAAAAAAAAAGAGAGAAGGTAGGAAGAAAGATGCCTATTGCTGGTTGTGAAGAGTGAGGCTCGTCCATATGTGAAGGATTAGCCATGCCTTCCCTGAAAGGACATTGGCTCTGATGTTTGCTCTTTGTATGACCTTTAAAAAGTCATTTCACTTTCCTGGACCTCAGTTTCCTTATCTGTAAAATTACCAAATTGGATTAGATGATTTCTGAGTTCCCCTTCCAGCTCTAAAGTGGTAATCCCTTAATCCCACATCTGGCTCCAACACCCTTTGGCATTTAAGGGGAAAAGGAAGAAAAGCAGTTCACACCCATCATTTCATCAGTATAAGGAATCCCCGAATCCAGAAATTCCCTCTATCGATGGAGGTAGCTGATTTGTAACTTACAGTCTCATTGAGTTGCTTGACATGTCGTGACATTCCTGTGATAACATAGTTTATCTGGGTCAGTCAGGACTAGAACCCAGATCTTCCTGACTCCGAGGCCAGCACTCTATCCACTGTCTACATCCCCAGCTTGCAGAACATCTATAGCTCACGCTATATTCACACACCAAGCTTTTCACGTGTTTTTGTAAATGTCATTTCACCGGGTGATGTTGGTGTCTTTTCTCTCATCTTTAATCAATACCATATAGCTTTATATAGAATATTTTATACTAAAATAAAACTTTCTGATGATATATTCATATTAAATTTGAGTATATTGCATTTATGTTAAATAGACATAATAGGAAAAAGCACTAAATTGGGCAGCTGAAGACCTGAGTTTCAGTCTCAGTTCTCAGTTTCCATTTTCCTCACTAAGAGAACCTGGTCAAGTCACTTCTACACTGGACTTGCATCTCCTCCTTGACAAAATGAGGGCACTGGATTAGTTGAACATTAAGGGCTCCCCTAGCTCTCTAAGGCCGCTTTCAGCTCTCAATCATTATTCAAGGCTTTGACTACCTCTGACCTATGTTCTAGGTTCCCTGCCATTTAAATGCTACAAGTTCCCACCTAGCTCTGACATTCTGTGTTCTAGGGCTCTCCCTGGTTTTATATTCAACAATCTAAAGTCCCTTACATCTCTAGCACCCTATGTTCTAAGGACTCACAGGTAAGATGCATGAAACTTTATGCCTTATAATCAAGAAGCACACCATGCATTGGGCTAACTGGCTGCTACTACAGGCTCTGTGGCCTTTTAGAATGTTCAGAATTAGCCTTGGGGTGAGGAGTTCTTCTCAGCTCGCAATTATATTCTCTTGTGGTTCTCTTAAGGGCTTTGGAAGTGCTCTGGCCAGTGGCTCTGACCTGCTCCATTAGAGTTAATGGGGCCGATAAGATTTAGTCTTTGTTCTTATCTGCCACAAACTAAAATATTAAGACATTAGGACTGCCCAGGCAATTGGGATTTAGAGAAGAAGGCCAAATTCAACTCCTCACCCAGTGCCAATATAACCCTTCTCATGGGATGAGAATAACTTTATTATCCTAAGCAATCCAAGGCTTAGATACTGGAAGCTTGCCCAGGAGGGTCAGAGAGGGAATACTTTACATCACTGGCTGGAAGGTTAAGATTGTCTATGCTAGGGGGCAGCTAGGTGGCACAGTGAATAGAGCACCAGCCCAGGAGTCAGAAGGGCCTGAGTTCAAATCTGGCTTCAGACACTTAACACAAAACTAGCTGTGTGACCTTGAGCAAGTCACTTAAACCCAATTGCCTTACCTTCCCCCCACCAAAAAAAACAATAAAAAAGAACATATTAAAAAAGGGGGGGTGGCTAGGTGGCATAGTGAATAGAGCACAGGCCCTAGAGTCAGGAGTACCTGAGTTCAAATCAGGCCTCAGACACTTAACACACACACACACACAAAAACTAGCTGTGTGACCTTGGGCAAGTCACTTATCCCCAACTGCCCTCCAAAAAACCAAAAAACAAACAAACACACAAAAAAAAATAAAGCTTGTCTATGCTACTCCTGTAGTTGAATAATCTGATTGTAGTCTTCTGTTTTCAAGGAGGATGGGAAGTAATTCAGTACAATTCTAGAAACATTAATTAAGCACTGCTGCAGGCCACAAAGCATTGTCCTAGGTACCCAATGACACCAACTAGGATGGGGATAGCGGGCTGCTCTTTGGCACCTAAGAGGTAACTATGGTCTTCCACTACTGCCCTTCATCATCTGACATAGCAGAGAAGAATAAGAATTAAGAGAATTTGGGGGAACTCCTCAAAGGTCCAGTCATCCATTTTCCCAGCTGTCAATTGGTCATTTCTTCATGGATACAGAGAGCCAAAAGAAAGCACAAAACCCCAGGATCACGAATTTGGAAGGCTATCTCTCACAATATCTTGTTGACTCTTTAGAGTCATATCTGTGGGCCAGCTATGACAAATCAAATTAGAAAAAGAATCCCCACTAGAAGTGGCAAACATGGTTCTAATCCTCAAGAAGATGAAAGATGCTGGGAATAGAAGACAATTATCATTCCTTCAAGACTCAGCGTAATTCACCTGCTATCTTTGCCCTCCCCCCTTCACTAGCTTGTATTGGCTTATTCTGTATCTGGCTAAGCTAAGGGTATTGTCTTCTCTGATGGAGTGTAAGAACCTTGAGGACAGAATCCATTCCACTTATTACATCTGTATACACAATGCCTGGCACATAGGAGATGGTCGATAGATAAATGCTTATTGACCTGCTACTGACTAAAGCAGCGGTTCTCAACCTGTGGGCTGTGACCCCTTTAGGGATCGAATGACCCTTTCACAGGGGTTACAGGGGTCTCTTAAAACCATCAGAAAACACATATTTCTGATGGTCTTAGGAACTGACACACCACTCCTCTATCCATCTCCAGGGGGGTCTGCCCACATGCAGATACGCCCACATATGAGTATTAAAGGGTGGTGGCATTAGGAAGGTTGAGGACCACTGGACTAGATACCTAGAACATGAAGAAAGACCAAAGATAACTAGATTTCTTTGGTTTGGAAAAAAAAAAGAAGTAAAAAGAGGAGGGGATCAAAATTTACAAAATCAAGAAGGAATGAAGACAGAGTATACAAAATCTGGAATATCAGAAAGATACTGAAGGTAGAAGGAGAAAGATTTAGAAAAACCATACCTGGCACAAATGCTCCAAACTCCTGTAAGCAGCAATTATCTTCACTGATTTGGCAGGGAAACTAAGTCACTAAGCAATAAAAGGTCCTACCTGGCATCACACTTTAAATAGACGATAAAGCCCGACCCAACTATCAGCCCCTATGTTGTAGCTCTTGCTTTTCAACAGCTCTTCTCTCCAAGAAAGAAAATAGCTCCTTCTTAGATCTATTCAGCATAGAAAGGCCAAGATTTTACTCACCTGAAGGCTGAGGGTGCGAGAGGAAAAGGCAGGGATGCAGCAGGCCAGAATTGGGCACCAGAAGGGGGCTTTGCTCTTCTTGTCCTCATCAGGGCTTTTCCAGCCAGGCTGATTCTCTTCCCCTGGAACCAATGGGACAAGGTAGGAAGGAGCTGCTTAGTTCTGGTGGAGGGAGGGGGAAGAGCTGCTAAAAATTCCTGAAGCCCAGATCACTCAAATTCCTCTAGGCCTCAAGACCCTAGATCAACCCCAGGAGCACTGCCCAACAGTGATCTGCAGTTTATTTCTAGGATCTTGGAACACCTCTTCCTTCATAGGATCAGAGGTGACCGAAAGCAACAATTTCAGACAAGAGGAAATTAATTCTTCTGCTTCCTCCGTGGCTACCTTAATGCCTGGAAAATTCTCTAATGGTCTAAACCAATATTCTAGAAGATTGAAGCCAAAGCTAGAAGGGCCCTTAGAATAATTTCCTTTCTGATATAAATATATTTTTGATACCATAACCAGGAAGAAAGCAAAAAAAAGATAACTATAAATCAAAATCAATCATGAATATCAATGCAAAATCACGACTTAATGAACAGACTTAAATTTGTATGAATGAAAGCCATTCCCCAATAAATAAATGGGATTCAAATAGGTAGTTTTCAAGTAAAAAAAAATCAAGTTATTAATAGCTATGCTCCCCCCCCAAAAAACTGCTCTAAATCACTAATAATAGGAGAAATGTAAATTAAAACCCTAAGGTTCCATCTCACATGCATCAGATTAGCAAAGATGACAGAAAAGGAAAATAATAATTGTGAGAGAGAATGTAGGAGAATCATCACATTGATGCACTGTCATTGGATACATAGTCAATATAATTCGATATATAAGCTATATAACAGTCTGGTAAACAATTTGGAACAATACCCAAAAGGTCATTGAAAAGTCAAAGTCACTGAACAATACCCAAAAAGTCACTATACCCTTTGCTTTGACCTCAGTGATGTCATTACTAAGCGTTAACCTGCAAAAGCAAAGAAAATGACCCAAGTTTGCAAAAACATTTATAGTAGTGCTTTTGGTTGTGGCAAAGAACTAGAAACAAAGACGATTGCCACCAACTGGGGACTGGAGAACCCAATTATGGTATCTCCATAAGAAAGGATGAGAGGTATGGATTCAGAGAAACCCGGAAAGATTTTCATGAACTAATGCACAGCAAAGAAAGCAAAACCATAACAATTTATACAATGACAACACTATGAAGAGAGACAACTGTAAGAGATTTCAGAACTCTGACTGATACACTCACAAAATATGACTCTGATGCATAATACATACATAAACATACATGCGGACACACACACAAGACAATTGATGGTGAAGTGTGCTGTCTAGCTCATGACAGAGAGAGGATGGAATGAAACATACATTTTCAGAGATGGTCAATTTATAGATTTGTTTCCTAAATTTTTTTAATTTAGAGAAACTGAGGTGGGGAGGCTGATGGTGATAATGCGGGGGGAGGGGAAGGAGAGAAAAGAGTATCACTGAATCATTTTTTAAAATACACGGACAGAAAGAAGTTTAGAGGGACACACAGATAAGCAAAATGGCTTTGAAGTTAATGTGTTAAACTTATACACTTATTCTTTTGTTATTGTTGTTGTTTCTGCTTTTTGGAGGCCAATTGGGGTTAAGTGACTTGCCCAAGGTCACACAGCTAGGTTTTGTGTGTGTGTGTTAAGTGTCTGAAGCTGGATTTGAACTCAGGTCCTCTTGACTCCCGGGCCAGTGCTCTATTCACTGCACCACCTCGCTGCCCCAACACTTATTCTTTAAAAACACAATTTATCCAGATAAAATTCCCAGATTCCCATGCAATTATTTTCTGTGCTTTGTATATGGAAATGTTCATGTTTGTTTGTATTGTCATGTTCTGAATCACAAAGAGTTAAGAGAAAAAGGATGTCAACTGGAAGGAACGTAAGAACAAAGACTATCGGAGATTGTAAGCATCCTTACCAACAGCTAAAACTCTAAATTGAGCATTTCCAATAATAATAATAATAGTATTTCTGTTTCTCTTCAAGGTTTCTAAAGCACCTTACCAACATCTTATTTGATCTGGATCATACAAGCTCTGGAGGTAGGTACCCTTATTGTTTCCATTTTTATAGATAAGGGAACTGAGGCAGAGATAGGTAAAGTGACTTGTCCGGGGTTATACAGCCAGTGTCTAAGGCAGGACTCAAACTCAGGTCTTCTTAATGCCGAGTCAAGCATTCTGTCCCCTATACCACCTAGGTGCCTCATGTCTTTCAACAGAAAATGTTAGCTCTACAAGGAACTTTTCATGTCAGAAAATCCAAAAATTTAACAGAGAAGTGGAGCCACAGAGAAACTGAAAATCACAAAGCAAAATGGTGACAGTCAGGCCACTAACACCCGTCTCCTGTCCCCAAGATTCTTCTCACTACAACTGAGGCAGCCTCCTCAAAGGTCTCTCTCTCAAGTCCTTCCTATCTATGCCATAATGAAAGGTTCCTTTCCTATCCCCTTGTGATCCACACAATCCCCTTCCTCTCTGAGGTCCCCATTTCACCAGCTGGTAGATCCACAGACCCATGACCCAATGTGTGCTAGGGTGAGGGGAGCAGCCCCTGAGGACAGCCAAAGCCATGGGAGCAGACAGCTCATGAAGGAGCTGTTAGGTCCTATAATTCTATAGCTCTGAAGCTCTGGCTAAGTGATGATGGGAAGAAGAGGAGGGCTCATTAGTCAAGGTGGAATTAATGTCTTCATCAACCCTCCAGCTACTTGGACCTCCTCAGCAGCAGCAGCAGCAGCAGCAAAGAGCTGGGTTCCCAGGCTATGATATACCAACTCATAGTAAGTATGAGATCAGCAAAGGGCCCTGTGCTTTACACGGCCATAAAATTAGCATCTCTAAACTCCAAGAGGCTCTCTCTCTTCCAGGATAATAATACTCGTCATCATCATAATTTTTGTTGCTGCTGAATCATTTCTGTCATGTCAGACTCTTCATGACCCCACTTGAGTTTTCTTAGCAAAGATACTGGGGCAGTTTGCCATTTCCTTCTCCAGTTCATTTTACATATGAGGAAACTGAGGCAGACAGGGTGAAATGACATGACTAAGGTCACACAGTTACTACATGTCTACAGCCGGATTGGAACTCAAGTCGTCCTAACTCCAGGCTTGGTGCTCTACCCACTGAGCCACCTCAATGCCCAATAATAACAATAGTGATGACAAAAACTAGAACTTAGTTACTGCTCCACAACTTTTAATTGTCTCATTTGATCCGCATAACAATTCTGGGAGGTGGGTGCTCTCTTTTTCCCTTGTTAAAGATAAGGAACCTGGGGCCCAGGTTCACACAGCTAGTAAATGTCTGTGGGAGAACTTGAACTCGGGTTTCCCTAACTCCAGCCCCTGATGATGTTCTGATGATGGCAGTGCACTACCTAGCTGCCTTATCCAATAACAATGTCCTGATGCTGACAATGATGCCAGCTCCCATTTTCTTAGTGATTTATGGAGTGTATATATATCTATATATATGGCTCTATCCTCACCATCACCCTGGGACACAGTCTGAGTAAAGATTATTATGCTCATTTGACGGATGAATAAACTGATGGATGAATTTCTTGCTCAAGGTCATAAAACCATTGAATGGCAAGAGCTAGGATTGAAGTGGGGCCTTCGTAGCTCCAAGGCTCTACTCGCTGCATCAGACGATGCCCTACTCAATTCTTTTCATGCAACTATCAACTGTAATCTGCGATGGGGGGTAAGATTGCTCCCCCATTTAAAAGATGTGTTAAAAATGCTGAAAAGCCCCATTACTAAACCACGTCTCAAATGCCCAGGGACAATTTGGGTAAATGAAAATCCAGGGACAAACCCCAAATGTCATTTTTACCACTGGGTTCAGCATCCCCTTTGAAAAGCACATTGTGAAGAACCCTGGACAAGAAGGTAGAAGACCTGGGCTCTGCCATGAATGACCTGTGTGACCTTGTATAAATCACAGTGCCAGTGAACACCAAACTCCTTGATAAAATACAGGCTTGTACCACGTGATCTCAAACTTCATTCCCAGCTTTGAAACTCTCTGTTCTAAAGACCTTTCCACCTTCACATCTTATGTCCTAAAGTCCCTCCCAGCTCTGACATCCTGGGTTCTAAGGGCCCTCCCAGCTCTGACATCCTGGGTTCTAAGGGCCGTCTCAGCTCTGACATCCTGTGTTCTAAGGGCCCTCCCAGCTCTGACATCCTGGGTTCTATGGGCCCTCCCAGCTTTGACATCCTGTGTTCTAAGGGCCCTCCCAGCTCTGACATCCTGGGTTCTAGGGGCCCTCCCAGCTCTAACATCCTGGGTTCTAGGGGCCCTCTCAGCTCTGACATCCTGGGTTCTAAGGGCCCTCCCAGCTCTGACATCCTGGGTTCTAGGGGCCCTCCCAGCTCTAACATCCTGGGTTCTAGGGGCCCTCCCAGCTCTGACATTCTGCATTCTATGATTCAAAACCTTCCCAAGTGCTGCCCAAAAGATCCAACAGTCCGCTGTGATTCCTACTTGTCTGGTGAAATGGCTTTGGAGAACACACAAGAAAGACTCTCAGGATTAAGGAACAGGAAAGGTGTTTCAAAGAGTCTGGACTGACCCAGACAAGTGAGTTGACCCTCGCCAGCTGGGGGCTGAATGGATTCCCTGGAGAAGAATGGGATAAAATGATAAGAAGCTGCAAAAGCTAATATGTGTTATGCAAATGGGAGATACTGTAAAGATACAAACTGCCTGTTCATTCCCTCCGCCTCCTACCCAGCACATAGTCACATAGCCACTTATTCATGCACTCCTTTATTTGTTCACACAGTCAGCAAATATCTGATGACAATAACAACCACCACAGCAGCATCTGGCCTTTCCACGGCGCTTTAAAGTTTACGAGGCACTTTTACGTGCTTTGTCTCACTCCAGCCTGACAATAAGCCTCTAATGGAGGTACTACAGGTGGTAGGTAATCCTGTTCTACAGACAAGGAAACCAAGGCTCGGGACAGCAAAATGACAGACACATAACTAACAATATCTAAGGCAGAATTCTAACTCAGTCCTATTTCCTGTTAGGCAACTGTGCTTGACAGTCACAGTAGAGATCTGTTAAGCTTCTACTGTGTTAATGGCAAAATTTGTTAGGCCCCTACTGCGTGCACAGCAAACATTTGTTAAGCCCCTACTGCGTGCAGAGCAAACATTTGTTAAGCCCCTACTGTGTGTGCAGCAAAATTTGTTAAGCCCCTACTGTGTGCTCGCATGATATGCCAACAATCTACTGAACTTCTCCAACTGACTTTTCCCTCATCAAAGCATGTTCTTCTTCCTCTACTCTGCCTCATGGAAGCCTCTCCTTCCAGGTGTAACCCAATCACCACCTTCTACACCTTTCCAGATTACCCTGATTCCTACTCCTTTTCCTCTCTAATCACAAAGTATTTTTGTTGGCTTTAGTAATGTCTAACTCACTGGGGGTTTTTTGGCAAAGAGACCCAAAGTGGGTTGCCATTTCCTTCTCCAGCTCATTTTACAAATGAGGAAACTGAGGCAAACAGGATTAAGTGACTTGCCCAGAGTCACCCAGCTAGTACGTGTCTGAGGCTGGATTTGAACTCAGGTCCTCCTGACTCCAGGGCCACTGCCCCACCTAGTATCTCAGTGACATTTATTTTGTCTTCATTTTTCACAAACCTGGCAGAATATAAATTCCTTGAGAACAATTATTTCACTCTGTATCTTTGTATCCCTAACACAGCACCTGCCTAACACAGCGTACTTACTAAATGCTCATTGACTGATGGAAATGTAATGACAAAAAAATTGCTGAATACACAGACCATGACCAAGCTTGACTCTGGGGAAGAGCTGAGAAAACGCATCTCCATTCCCTCTTTGCAGAGGTGGCGGACCACGGGTGCGTATTACTGCCTACATTTCGGCACAATTAATTATTGCTCTGCATTGCTGAACTGTCTTGTGTATTGTTAAAATCTTAGTTACAGGGAATGACTCATTGAGTAAGGCATGAAGGAAAGCTAGAATAATCTTAACAACGGCAATGATAATGATGATGATGATGATGATGATTGATGGCGGCTCACATTTATATAGCTGTCCTGCAAAGTGCTTTTTACAAATATCACCTCATTTGATCATCACAGCAACCCTGGGAGGCAGATGGCTATTACTACCCCTGCTTTACAGATAAGGAAACTGAGGCAAACGCAGGGTCACACAGCTCTTAAGTATGTGTGGCTGAATATGAACACAGGTATTCATGACTCTGGATCCTGTGCTCTCTCCATTGCCCCAGGTAGGAACCTTTATCCAGAAATAAAGATGATATTAAAAAATAAAAGATTAGCAATAAAAAGGATTTTTATAAACATTTTAGGAAAATAAAGTTTGGTAAGGCACAGTTCCTACCTTCAAGGAGCTCGCAGTCTAGTAGAGGGAATTAAACACTAACACAGATACTTGGTATATGACTAGCATGTATTAACCAAGTACTAGGGGAAATCAGAAGGGGAAGGTTATCACCAATCAGGGAGATTCAGGAAGATGAATCTGAAGATGTGGTATCTGTATTGGGCTTTCAAGGATGGAAGGATTGGTAGGAACCCATTGGGGTTCCTGAATCAGAGGATGAGGGGAGAAAAAGGCTGGGCAAAGGACATTGCAGGTTCCTTTTTCTTAACCCACCATAAGCGCCTCTGTAGACATAAGCCTTCACTCCCATACACTACCTGTGTTTTTCCCTCTTTCCCTTCCTAGTTCCATTCACCCACCTCCTACCAAACCCTTGAAATTTATTGTTATTATTATTATTTTTAATGATCTGACCTTTTCACTCCAGATGGCTCCCTCTGCCTGCCTCAGATCTCTTACGATAGAAGGAAACCAAATGGTGGCTCTCCATCTGCTGGGCCATTGTTCCCAGCACTAAGGCATACAAGCTGAGACCAAATTAAAAAGCTGTTGCAAGAGAACCTTGATAACCCACTTGGGTAATTGACATTATGAACAAGTTAGAATGGCAAAGCAGTTATTTCCAATTGACATTAAGTGGGAACTTATTTAGTGTCAAACCATATTTAGCAGGGCCCATTTGGCACTGATGCCCATACAAAATGGCTCAGTCTGAAGCTTGAGGCTAGTAACAGAGATGGGCCTCTTCTGGCATCATCAGAATGCCCTCCCAATCTTCCATGACCAGCATGAGACATTTCCCCTTCCGGCTCAAAGGTGATCACTGATGAAGAAGAGATGGTGATCCATCTAAGTCTAAGGATACCCTCTTACTATTCGCCTACACCTCTCCAGCATGTTCCTGATACTCCAACCAGATCAGTCTCTTCAGTGTTCTACACACACACATCTTTCCTATGGTACCTGAGATTTCAAGTTATGGAAGTAGGAACATTGGGCAATATCATGGAAAAGCATAGAGAAGAGGGCCCTAGAACACAAAATGATGGAGGTGGAAATGGTATTAGAAATGAGGAAGATCAAGAGGATTTGTAAGGAAGGGACTTGAGAACACTGACTGTCAGAACTGGAAGGGATTTCAGAAATGGGATGGATGTTATGATAATGAGAATAGAACTTGAAGGGTTCTAAAATAGAAGACATAAATATTCTATGTAAAATAGAAGATTTCCGATTTAGAAGGAATCTTAGGACATAAAATGTCAGAGCTAGAAAGGAACTTAGAACAGAAAATGTTAGGCTGGAAAGGACCTTAGAACATAGAATGTTAGAGGTGGAAGGGAACTTAGAACATAGAATGTTAGAGGTGGAAGGGAACTTAGAACATAGAACATTAAAGATGGGAGGGGTTTTAAAATGTAAAATGTGAGAGCTGGAAGGGGATTTAGAATATAGAATGCTAGAGATGGGAGGAGTCTCAGAACACAGAATGTTAGAGTTAGGAGGAACTTTAGAACAGAGAACGAATGGTAGACCTATAAGGGACTTTAGAC
The DNA here is from genome assembly GCA_028646575.1 of Pseudocheirus occidentalis. Classification (NCBI taxonomy): domain Eukaryota; kingdom Metazoa; phylum Chordata; class Mammalia; order Diprotodontia; family Pseudocheiridae; genus Pseudocheirus; species Pseudocheirus occidentalis. The sequence continues at coordinate 38,790,713 of CM053596.1, read as the reverse complement.
TTTACTCCAACCCGCTCAGTTTACAGAGCAGTATCCTAAGACACAGAGAAATGACATGATCCATCCAAGACCAGTGGCTTGGGAGATCACCATGGTGCTTCTCCATTTCAATGGGGAACACGGGGTGGCAAAAGCTGAGCCTGGAAAGGGGGGTTGGTGTCAAAACATGAAGGACCTTGAATACCTGGCTAAAGGGTTTAAAATACAGCAGGCGATGAGGGACTATTGAGGATCTGATGATATAGCAGAAAGACTTGAGTCTTAACTTCAGAAGTCCTTGGACAAATCATGTACCCTCAGTGGAATTCAGTTGTCTTATCTTTAAAATGGGGTGGTAGGGTCAGATCAGAGGCCTGTCTTTGTATCTCCAGTGCTTAGCATAAAGCAGGCTATTCAGGCTGACTGTGAGCCAAAGACATCAAGGGTCAAGGGAAAGGGAGGTGGCATTCCCAGGGATCAAAGACCATTCCCTTCATCTTGGTAATTTCCCTAAATTTTCATAACCTTTTTTATCCTCCAACCTCTCTGGTATGGCAGATGTAATGCTAGACTCAGAGACAGTCCTGGCTTCAAATTCCAGCCCTAGACACCTGCATGACCTTAGTCACTTCCTCTTGGGTCTCAGTTTTCCCACCTGTAAAATGAAGGTGATGGACTATGCAGCCTCTTAGGTTCCCTTTCAGATCACTACAGCTTAGGCACGACACACACACACACACACACACACACACACACACACACACACACACACACACACACCATTTTAAAGATAAGGAAACTGAGACCCAGAGAGGTTAAGTGACTTGCCCAGGATCACACAGCCAGTAAGTGTGGGAGGCAGGATTCAAACTCAGGTCTTCTGACTCCATGTCCAACACTATCCATCACACCAAGTGTTTCCTTGTCTCTCTCATTCTCAGTCTATCCACATCACATGGTCGGCATAGGGGGCATGCATGCATGAAGAATAGACCAAAAAAAAAGAAAGAAAGAAAAAGAAATAAAATCCTACACTCAGAAATGTCTTTAACATGTTTTATTTCTAACAGGTTTATATTATTCCACCCCAATCCCCCCTTCTTCTCCTCCCCTATAACCAGGCACTGCAGATAAAAACAAACTAACAAAATAAAAGAAACAAATTATTCCAGCCCCAGGGGGACTCATGCATTCAAATAAGATTTCAAATGAATTTCCTTCCATTAAAACTTTTGCTGCAGCCGAACAGCATAAAGATAAGGCAGTGGAGCATCTTCAGAGGAAATGGAAAGGAGATGGGACTGGGTTGGCCCACATGCATCAGTCACCAGGCTCTCCACCAGGATCTAAGCGGCCCTTTCATCCAGCCTATCTGGGGAAAACCTAAAGGAGTCTTTAAAGCTAGCATGCAAACAGAGCCTGGGTACTGGCCTGGGGCAAAGAGGACTGAATCAACCAGGGGAAGGGGGAGGGATTCCTCCCAAAGAAGGCAATGGGTGATATCTCTCTGGGCCTGGGGGGGGATCTGGCCGGCCTGGGTGAGCCATGGACACCACCCAGTGATTTGGTACCCTGGCTTTGAGGAAGATAAGCCACTGTGCTTTCCAATATCCCGTGACCCCCATACATACTGAGAGGGAAACCTCAAAGTCTAGCTCTGCCCCTGTCTCAAGCAACCCCTCTGCATCCTCCAGGGTCTGGGCCCGATAGGAAAATCACACAGGGGAAGGATGGTCAGAAGTGGGCCAAGAACATGAACCCCAAGGAGACTAAAGATGGTGAGCAAGGCCCCACGTAGACCAAAATATTAATAGCCATGCTTCTGGGGATACACAGGGCTGGAAACAAAGGAAGTGTCCGTCGATGGGGAAATCAATGGTTGAACAAAATGTGGCACATGAACATAATAGGATATTACTGCACTGTATGAAACAATAAATATGAAGAAATCAGAAAAGACACATGAACCAATGCCAAGTAAATGAACAAGACCTGGAAAACAATTTACAGCGACAAAAGTTTAAACAGAAAGAACAATAACAAAAGCAAAGGGAATACTGGGTGATTATAAGGACCAGCCCCACAGACAAGATGGAAAAATGGAACCTTCTCCCCTTTCTGCAGAAGGAAGGGACTATGAGTAAAGAACAATGTATGTGATGGTGAATTTTTCTAAATTGTTCTTTTCTCTTACCCTGTTTGTTTTTTTTTAACAGAGAATGGCTCTCTGGGAAGGGCTGGAAAGAGGCATATACTTGGAACTGAAAATTAGATTAAATCAATTAAAACCAATAAAAAATTTAAAAACAAACAAAATGAGGTAGAACAAACTGTATTTTCTGCTCTGCAAAATGAAAAGGATGTATTGGCCAGTCTCTAAAGTTCATTTAAAGTCTGACAATGTGTTTTTAAGGTCCTGCTCAGCTCTGATATTCTATGTTTTAAGGGCTTTCTCCCAGTTCCAGCATTCTCTGTTCTACATCGTCCCTTCCAGTGCTCACACTCTGTTCTAAGGTCCCTTCCAGTGCTCACACTGTTCTAAGGCCCCTTCCAGTGCTCACACTCTGTTCTAAGGTCCCTTCCAGTGCTCACACTCTGTTCTAAGGTTCCTTTCAACGCTTTCCATGTTCTAAGGCCCATTTTCAGTGCATGTCTCTGAGACTATTCTGGTCCAATGGAAAAAAAAAACTGGATCTGGAGTCACAAGACTTGACTTTGGCTCCCAGATGGGCTCTTTATAAATACCCACAATTCCCTTACACGCCTCTACCTTGCCATCTTTATCATCTTGTCATCTTTCAGCCACCTTGTCTCATCCTCACTCTCTATCTACCCTTACATCTGAGCACAGTCATCCAATCAATACCACCATTACCTCTGGAAATGGCTTATCTACTAATGGATCACCTCACCACCCTAGTGACTACACAGACCAAAATTCCCTTCACTGACCACTGATCTCCTCTAAGCATCCAGTCAAACTGACTTTCTTGAAATTCCTTGAACACAATAGCCCATCTCCCATTTCCCATTCCCAAGCCTTTTTACTGGCAATCCACAATGCCCAGAATGGTCTCCCTTCTCAACTCCAACTCTTAGAATCCCTTGTTTTGCTTCAAAACTCATTCAAGCATCATCGTCTACCACATGAAACCTTTCCTGATTCTTTTCTCTGTGACTGTCTCTCCCACACATAAAGAAAACTACCTTGAATCTATCTTACATGTACCTATGAAAGCACACAACAGAAAACAAGCTTCTTAAGGGCAGGGACCATTATACTTTTTCTGTGACACCTAGTAGGTACCTCAATCCTTGTCATTTGATTGGCTCAACTTTCTTGATGAGCTATACCACATTCTCCCAGCCCAGCCCACTCCCTAGAATTTTGTTCCCACTTGGATTACTCACGGAGCCCAATTTTGGCCAAGTGTAGACGATTCACCCAGGAAATCTTGCTCAGGGGGTTGGGTGTGATAAAAACCACCATGAAGCTGATGGGCCGGCCAGACCTGGCAGGGAGAGAGAGAACAAGGGAGATGTAAGTAGGTCCCTTTCTTCCTTCCAGGCACTGAGTACAATCTCTTCCCTTTTGGGAGATCGGCGGAGCTTTTCCAAGCTCCTCTAAGAATTCTGTTGCTAAAAGCTAAAAAGTAAATTTGAACGGATTTAAGAGTGACAGAACCCATTGGGAGACAGAGTGTTGGCAGATTCCCAGTCCAGGAAGGTACCTACTCAGGTTGGGGCAGGGAGAACTCGGAGCACACAGGAGCTGCACCAGTGTGGATCCGAGAGCAGAGTACAGCAGACTGAGAAGAAGCGCCAGCCAGCAGACTCACCCAGACTGAGGGCAATTTACAGCCATCTCACCACAGGACAGAGGATCATCTGAGCTGGGTAAAAGAAAATGCAGGCCCACAGCAGGGTCAGCAGCTTTTCCTGGGGTTACCAGCCTGCAGCCTGGATATTTAAAAATTACATACCCAAACTTCCAGAAATCAAGATGGAGGAATAAAACTTAGTTTCTTTGAACCCTCCTCCCAGACCCAGAAAAGTTCAGATAATTACCCCACCCAGAGTAAAATCCTGAATTAGTGGAATCAGCCTCAGGCTTGGGAGGCAATGAGGAAGGGGAAAGCCCCAGAGAGTGAATCCAGCAAACACTAACTACAGGAGCCCAGGTGCAAGCTTTAGCACCACCAGGAGGGAATCAGCTGACAGCAGCCCTTCTGGCCTCCTGCTACTGAGTCTGCCTGAGCTGTAGCCCAGAAACACAGAAGTAGAAACCTGAAGGATCCAGACCACCCCACCCCCATAGGTTACTCTGTAAGCCTCAGGGTAACTCAGGGGAAACACTGAGAGTCCTGGCCTTGGCCTCAGTCTAGTAGCTCAGAAGCTACAGCTCACGAAGTGAACAACCAAACCCCTATCTCCCAGCCTGAGAAGCTCAATACTTCTGCACCCCAAAAGCAGATAGCCACTTTTAAAAATCCAGGACACAGGCAATCACAATGGGGAAAAAGGAACCTGCCAAATCTAGGACCCTTTTGGGAGATCACACTGGCCTTTTATATTTTCACTCTTTCTCTGAAGATGGTGACAGGGGCAGTGAGTATGGCAAGTGTCATTCTTGTTGCAGACTGAGTCCCCTGGGTAGGAGACAGCTTTTCAAAATGTGCAGGAGGCTAGTGACCTGCCTCAGGCTCCCCATCTATCTAACTAACCCAGTGAAGAGCTGGGCAGACGAAGACCCAGAAAACTTCAATCCATTTCTTTTTTCCCTCTTAATACTATTTTATTCTTTTCCAATTACATGCAAAGATAGTTTTCAGCATTCACTTACATAAGATTTGGAGTTGCAAATGTTTTCTCCCTCCCTCCCCAGACAGCAAGCAATCTGATGTAGGTTATTGGTGTATAATCATGTTAAACATATTTCCGCATCAGTCACATTGTGAAAGAAGAAGAACAAAAGAGGAAAACCACAAGAAAGAAAAAAAATAAATGAAAATAGTATGCTTCAATCTGCATTCAGATTCTATAGTTCTATCTCTGGATGTGGATGGTGTTTCCCATCATGAGTCTTGGAATTGTCTTAGATTATTGCATTGCTGAGAAGAGCTAAGTCTCTCCAAGTTGGTCATTGCACAATGTTGCTGATACTGTGTACAATGTTCTCCTGGTTCTGCTCACCTCACTTTGCATCAATTCATGTAAGTCTTTCCAGGTTTTTCTGAAAGCATCCTCCTCATAATTTCTTATAACACAGTAATATTTCATCATAATCATATACCACAATATGTTCAGTCATTCCCCAATTGATGGGCATCCCCTCAATTTCCAATTCTTTGCCATTTCAACAGGCATTTTTAAAATTCTAACTATTTACAAGACGATAGGAAGAATGGCACAGTATAAAGGGAACCAGCCTTGGAGTAAAAAAAAATCAAATGTCAAATCTTGCCTCTGAAACATATCAATTCTGTGACCATGACCACTCATTGCCCCATAGGGCCAGAAAAAATGATATGATATTACTCACATCTCCCCTCCTAACACAGTAAGTTAGAGATAAGTTATTGTTCTTCCTCTGTGGAGGGAAATTCCACACTGGGAGTTCTTTATGCTCATGAAATCAGGGACCTAGATTCCCTTTTCCCAAAAAAGAAAAATATAAAAGGCACTTTGTGCCAGGTACTGAGAAAACAAAGACAAACAGGAAACTGTCCCTATCATCAAGGAATTTATATCCTCCTGGAATAAAAATGCATATGTATAGAGCTTGTTAGTGTTGGTAAATGCATTTACATCCATTATTACATTTGAACCTCCCCCCAATAGGAAAACACTAGAGGTTTTATTGCCTCCATTTTACAGATGAGGAAATTGACTTTAAGGGATAATTAATGACATCAGAGGCAGAATTTGAACTCATGTCTTCCTAAGTTTGGCACTCTATCCTCATGGTGCCATGCTGGGTGACTTGCCTCACATCACCCCTAAGGTAATGGAAGAACTCGAACCTGAGTCCCCAGATTTCCAATCCTATATACTTTCTCTACAACATCATGAGCATGGGCTATGCTTAGCCTTCAGTCCTATCTCTACCCCCATGTTTCTAATCCATCACTTATTACCTCTTAATAAGGGGCCCATGCTAGTCCAGGCCCTAACCTGTGGTCAGGTATATCTTTCTGCAGGGCTGACTTTTAAAAGATGCCAACAGAACATATGTACCCACTTCACTGAAAGTCAACATAGCATCCAGTAGATAGGAGATCAAAGGACATGAACAAACAAGAAAAAGAATTATAAACTATTAGCAACCATACAACAAATGTCTATGAATCACTGTAATGGGAGAAATTCAAATAAAAACAGCCCTGACATTTCATCTCACATCCAGAAAGTTGGCAAACATGACAAAAGATAAAAATGGTCAGCGTTGGAGGGATTGTGGAAAGACAGGCAGGGCACTGGTGTATCCGGGAATTGTTCCAACCATGCTTGAAGGTAATTTGGAATTAAGCTAAGAAGTTGAGTAAAATATCTATACCCTCTGAGCCAGAAAAATTCCACTGCTAGTGAATATGCCCCCAGAGAAATCATTGATCAAAAGAAAGGCCCTATATATATCAGAATATTTATAGAAGCATGTTTTGTAGTAGAAAAGAACTGGAAACAAGACAGATGCCCATTGACCAAGCAAGTTGTAGGACATGAATGTAATGGAAATACTATTGAACAATAAGAGATTATGAAAATGGGGAATATGGAAAAGCATAGGAAGTAATACAAGAACTGATACAAGTGAAATAAAATCAGAAAACAACATAATAACCATAACAATGTAAATAGAAAGAGGAACAACAAAACAATCAAATGAAGTTTGTGAAATCAAAATTAATTAGCTTGGTCACAAAGAAGAGCTATAAGAATGCATCTTCTTTCCTTCTTTGCAGAGGTGGAGGACTATGGATACAGACTATGGATACACATATAAGATCAGATGTGGCTAGCTTTGCTGGCTTAGGTTCTCATTAGTATAAAAGGCAACTCTCTTGGAGAGAGGGGATAGATTAGGAAATGTAATGATTTAAAAACCAAAGATAGCAATAAAACTATTTTTAAATGAAAGATATGAATAAAAATTTTAAAGAAAGTTGACATAGTGTGGTGGAAGACCATTGACACAGAGAAAATGACTTCAAATCTCAGCCTGATACTCACTAGCTCTGTGGCCCTGGGCAAACTACTTAAGTTATTCTCTGAGGCTCAGTTTTCTCATGTGGAAAAATGGAGCTAATTCAACATCCCAGAAAGATAAAAAAAAAAAAACAACATCCATAGGTACAAAACCACCTAGACCAGCATATTTTGTTGGGTCAAAGACTAAAAGTCACAGAGGAGCCCATCAATGGAGGAATGGCTGAATAAACTGTGGCATATGAAGGTAATAAAATATTATTGCACCATAAGAAAGGAAAAATGGAAGGGATTCAGACATACAGGGAGGACGTGTATAAAATGATGCAAAGTGAAGTAAGTAGAACCAGAAAACAACTGATACATTGATTGCTACAATGTAAAGGATGCCAACTGTGAAAGCCTCTCTGACCAACATAGTGACCCAGCATGACTAAAAGACTGACACTGAAGCATATTTTTCACTGAAATTTGGATCAGTTCATGTAAGTCCTCCTATACTTTTCCATATTCCCCATTTTCATAATCTCTTACTGTGCAGTCGCACTTATATTACATTCATGTTCCATAACTTATTTAACTCTTTCCCCAATCAGTGGCAGTAGAGCGATGGACCAGAATGAGACTTTTCAGATGTGGCCAATGTGTGAACTTGTTTTTAGTGACTAAACTTAGACATTACAAAGCATTTGTGTTGGGAGGAAGAGCAATTTGGAAGAACGATGATACCAGTACTTCAATAAAGGAAAAAGAACATCTATAACTCATTAAAAATTAAGAAAAGAGAGAACAACGTTCAATAGGAGACACAGACAAGCATGAGCAATATTGGAACTTCCACATTAAATATAAAATAAAGAAGCATAAGTGGTAAATAACAGTTCACGATGCAGACAATTCTCTTCATGTATTGAACTGTTTGTTTATTGATGATTGTTAAATTTAGTTTTTTTTTTTAATGGGGCATCATGGGGTGATTGTGAGAAAAGCTTGAGGGCACTATAGAAATGTGAGCTATTTTTATCTGGGATGATGCAGAGAACAGGATGGCACTCCCAAATGCCTCCTTCACTCTTCCCAGTCTGTGTTGCCTCCATCCCTAGAAACCCCCTAGAATGTTGCCCCAAGGTAGAGTCCAGCCAGATGCAGAGGCTCAGATCTGAAGCAAGTCAGGTCTGGTCTACTGATAAATGCTTAGTTGCTGTGCGTTTACTTTGTGTGTATTGGAATATACCTTATATCACTACTTTGTACATATTCTGTAGGTATATCTGAGTACATGCTATTTTCCCAGTTGAATATAGTAAGGTCCTTGAGGGCTTTTATTTTTTACTTTTATTTTTGCCTCTGTGTCTCCAGCACCTCACACAGTGTCTTGTACAAAGTAGGTGCTTAATAAATGTTTGTTGAACAAATGAATTAATAGTAAACCTTGACTAAATGAAATGGAAGTGAAAACCACTTTCCCTCTCAAACTTTTTACTCACTTGTCTGGCTTTCCAGGGAGCAGGAGACGGAGACGACATTTATTAGCAGAGTGGATTTCCTCTTCCTTCACCCGCATCAGCCTTTGAAGGGCAAGGCACCAATCCTGAGCCACTGTCATGTTCAAATTCTGTGTGGGAGGGAAGGAAAACAAAGAGTGTGAAAAGAGTACATAATGGTTACCCAGTGGAGGTTGATTAGGGCACTGCCAAATATGACTGCTTTCCTAAAACTCAGCATGGTCCCATTACATCCTGGATTCCTCTCACTGTGAAGGAAGGTAGAAAGAAAGGGAATCATAGGAATTTCCACTTTCAGCAGGACAATATGGCACTAGGATATAACCTCTGACCCTTGATTTTACTGTACAGATGAAATAGCCCTGATGTTATAGAAGAGGAAGTAAAGTTAAGGAATTCTGGCTGGAATGGAATGAAAGAGGAAGCCCAGTCTCCTGAACCCAAGTTAAGCTTCCTCCAGGCTGGAGAGGGATTCTGTGATTGGTCCCGTTCTAAGGACACTGTTGATGAGATGCTCCTTGCTAGAAGGAAAGGTCTCTGATGCCAGCTCTCTTCACTCTGAGACTACCTTCCACTTACAATGTGGGTATGCACCTACTTCTGCAAGCTATTTCCCCCATTACAATGTGAACTCCTTGAGGGATGAGAGCATGTTTTTGTTTTTCTTTGTATCACCTGCACTTAGCACTATGCTTGGCCCTCAGTATAGCTTAATAAATATTTAATAACTAACTGACGGAAGTCACTGACAGCTGGGTGGGAAGGCAGATGGAACGCAGGACTTGTAGGAAGGGAGACCTGAGCCGACTCCACACACTCAAACACCAGCTGTGGCTAGTCATTTCACCTTAGTTTACTCACTTGTTAAATGAAGATAATAAGAAAGTAGCAGACAGGATGGACATGAGAATGAATGAGATAATATATGTAAAGAGCTGTAGAAATGGTAGACAATGATGATGATGATGATGGTGACCAGGACTGTCCAGCCAGAGCAATATTCTAAGAACAGACCATGCAAAGAAATGGTCACTCTTCTGGAGAGTTTGTGACGTCTGTCCTTGTTCACCACAATCAATGCCTTGCCGTACCCTGGAAATTTCACATCAGATTGCCAGATGGGCATGAGTTGACCGCCACTGCTATCACTCTAGACAGCCCCAAAATACACCCAAGAGAATGGACACATAGCCCCTAAACCACCATCAGCATTAGCTCCCAATGGATCCCAGCCCATTACTGAGCAAGGATAATGGACACTTTTGCTGACCTGTTTGACGGCTGGGCCCCTGGAACTTTGCCCAAGGTGCTCTCAGTACCTGATAGGTGCCATGGAGGGTGCTGATAAGCAGGGTGATCTGCTCAACCACAGCCAGGTCCTTCTGCAAATCCTGCAGCTCCTGGAAGAGGCGAGGGGGACCAAGGTACACCTTGTCTGGGAAAGAGAAGACAGATAACTCAGGCAAGGACCAGAATTAAGAGGAGAGAACAAAGCAAAACAGCTCACTCATTCACCTCCCATGGATGGAAGCCCAGAAGAATTAGGATGAACAGCTGCTGGACAGTGGTAGGACAGTGGACAGTCCAAAGTGTGTCTACACAAAAGGTCTACTTATGTGGCTTTCCCAGAGATACTTTGGGCAAGGCACAAAATGAGAAAACGAAGGATTTGTAGGGACTGCCCCTAAGATTAGAGGCAATCTGTGTGAGCCATTCAGTTTGCTAGACCACAGGTTATTAGCATTGCCCTGGGAGTTGAGCAGACGGTCCCAGTAGTTCCCCTGCCACTAACGTGGCATATGTACCAGGTGTGTGATCTGGGGTCATCACTTTTCTTTCAGCCCATAAAGTGATCTGTAAAATGGGAATCATAATTCATAGACTAAAGGTAGAGACAGTCTTGGAGGTAATCCAGTCCAACCCCCTCATTTCACAAATAAAGGAGCCGATGCCCTGATATAGAATGGAAACAGGTCATAAGGAGCAAAGCCAGGATTCGAATCTAGGTCTTTGGAGTCCAGATCCAGCGCTTGCTTCCTGGTCCTATCTCCCTGAAAGAGCCGTTGTGATATAATAGCAAGAGCACTGGTTCTGAGGATCTGGGTTCAAATCCCATCTCTGACACATGGTACTTGTGTGACCTCCAGGAAAGCAACTTAGCTTTACTGTACCCCACTGTCTTCTAGTATACAATGATGGCAGTGGGCCAGATGGCCTTCAGGCTCTCCTCTAGGGCAGCAGGGTGGTGCAGTGGGTAGAGCCCCAGGCCTGGAGTCAGGAAGACCTGAGTTAAATCCAGCCTCATATACTTACTAACGGTGTGACCCTGAGCAAGGCACTTACCTTGCTCATCTGTAACATAAGCTGGAGAAAGAAATGACAAACCACTCTCATATGTGACCCCAGATAAGGTCACAAAGAGTTGGACATAGCTAAAAATGACCAAAAATTACATCAAAATTTAACATCTTATCATTGGAAAGATCCAATGGGGTAATGATTGTGAAAGTATGACATACTGAGCACATAAGAGATTACATGCACATGTATATCATCATGTTTATGTATATTTATATAATTTGGTGAGAGCCCTTGGTTCTGTTATTAAAGTAAGGTACTCCTGGTGTGAAAAGAACCCTCCCCTGCAGATCTGCCACTCCTCCAGAGACTTGACTGAGTCACTGAGAGGGTGTCATTCAAGGTCACATAGTCAGCATGATGGGACTTGTCAATAGGTCTTCCATTAGTCTTTGCTGCCTCTCCAAACATTAATGGTAACTATCATCTTCTTCATCCTCATCAACAACCTCTAAAACCCAGGTGCTCCTGGAGGGATTCCATGGGGGAGGCTTTCTCAGTATGGGAAAAGCGGGTCATAGGTGGGGAGAGGGACAAGGGTTCTCTATATATGAAGCAGATGTTCAGGAAGATAAGGAGGTGCTCCCACCTAAGTGGGTGGGAAGTGCCATGGGCTAAGAAGCTTCTTTGAGGGAGGCATCTGATAAAGGGAAGTAGAAAGAGGGAGGAAAGAAAAGAGAGGAAGGGAGGGAAGGAGGAAGGAGGAGGAGACCCTCAGGAGAAGCTTCTTTGAAGAGTGAAGCACAGAAAGGAACCCAAGCACGTTCCACTCCATCGACCCAGTTGCTCTATTAATTAGAAAGGGGGCTAGGGAGAGAGAGAATTCCCCAAAGGCACCCATCTGGTCACGTGCCCATCCCAGACACTTCTCCGAGAACGAACATGGTGTGAGTGCTTCCTCCAAACATCCAGAAGGGTTCTGACCTGGGCAGGCAGAGAGAGGCAACCAGCCCCCCCTCCACTGCCTCCTCCCAGACCTAGTCCACCCCCCCACAGCTGGCAGGAGCAAGGAAACAAATCCAGGCACCCCTCTCAGTCTGAGGATGGTGTGGTCTGGGGTAGGCAGCCCACCACAGACCCTGAATACCCTCCCTAGAATCCAAGGGATTCCCTAGAACCCATTCATACCATCTGAGAACCCTATGCTGAGTGGGACCCAGAGCAGCCTGGATGAAACAGTCAGAGTCACACAGATATTCTGGCCATCTAGGAGAAGTAGAAAAAGCCTTGGAAAAAAGGTTTCAGAATCCTGGTTCTGTCATGAATTATGTTACTTTAGGTAAAAACATTTTCCTTCTCTGTGCCTCAGTGTTCTCCCCTGTAAAATAGGAATGATAATTCCTATCCTCCTTAGCTCAAAAGAGGTTGCTATTAGGATCAAAGAAGAGAATGTTCCCATGTAGAGAATCACATCCCAAGCTTCAGTGATTCTGTCGGGGGAGAAGGGTTGTTTTGTTTTTTAAACTAGGCAGTAGTGGAAGGAACTCTAGGTGATAAAATTCCTTCCACCAATGGAGGCTGGCATCTGCTCTACAACTTCTCATCTCAGAGTTGCCCAGGAGAGATTAAGGGACTTACCCAGGGTCACCCAGGCATGGTATGTCAGGGAAAGGCCTTGAACCTGCAATTTCCCCAGCTCTGGGGCCAGCTCTCCATCCCCTATGCCATGACTCTACAAAGGATTTTATCTTGTACCTCCCTCTCCCGTTCCCCTTCAAAAAAATCGTCAGGGCTGGTATGCTGAGTATTTACCGAGAGTCATTCAATCATTTCTTGTTCTCACAGAGCAATTATGGAGATAATAATAATGATGATGATGTTAATGAGAGCCGCTCACAACTCTACAGATAATCATTAACCAAAGGCTTGCAAAGGCCTTTCCAGATATTATGGCTTTTAGTCCTCAGACTGTGAAGTAAATCTATTATTGCTGTCCTTTTACAAGTGAGGAAACTGAGGCTGAGCACTTGCCTCAGGCCACAAGGTTAGTGTATGAAGCAGGATTCAAATCCAGGTCTTCCTGACTCCAAGTGCAAAGCTCTACCCACTGACCCACCTGGCAGTGTAGGGTAGTGCATAGAGTGGCACCCTCCAGCCAGGCCAGAATATCAACAACTCACATTCCTGAAGCATTTCAAAGTCGACAAACATGGTCACTACAAGAACCCCAGGTGAAGGGGTTGCAAGTATGATAATCAATACATATTAAGCACCTGCTATCTAGGCTCCTTACTGGGAGTGAAGGCAAAATTAAAGGAGTTGCTGCCCCCAGAGAGCTCCTATTCTTGAAGGGCCAGAAGTAAGAAGGGTGCGCCACGTATGCAGGTAAGTATAGACACAAACAGAGAGAAGACCAAAGGCAGAGAGTCTGGGGGAGGCTTCAAAGAGGAGGTGACCCCTGCACTGAGTCCTGAGGGGAGGTAAGGATTCTGAGAGGGGGGAGGTTCACACAAACACACTGGCCCCGGAGAGAGAATGCAGACGCAGGGAACAGCCAACTTCCACTTTGGTCAGAAGGCAGGATGCGGAAACAGAGAGCCATAATGAAGCCAGTTTGCAGAGGGCGTTCCTTCAGAATGATCCGCTGGGAGGGTTCTGTTTAAACCTCCAGGCAACAAGAAGCATCTCAGAGCTTTGGAGGAGGGTGACACAATCAAATGTGTGCCTTGGAAGCATTAATCTGTCACATATAGAGCATGGATTGGAGAGGGGAGTTAATGCAAGCAAGGTGACGAATTAAGAAGCATTATAAGAGTCCACAAGAAAGGGGATGGAGAGAAGGGGACAGATTCAAGAGAGGCCATGGGGCAGAATCAACTAGATGGGTGTGAGCTGATGCAGAGGACAGGGAAATGATGAGGGGCGGATTTATACCAAGACAACAAATGTTACAAAGATAAATGGCTGGGAAAGATCGAAGATTTCTGATCCATACAACAGCCAGCCACGATTCCAGAGGATCAGAAGACACAGCGACTTACCTCCTAAACAGACTCAGGATGGAACCATGATGGGCTCGGGAGGCAGGAGGAGATGTACATTTTAGGACATGGCCAACATGGAAACAGTTTACGTGACCGTGGCAAATTTGTTACCAAGCTTTGTTGTTTTTTTTCTTTTTTTTGGCTGAGAAGTCAATGAAAATGAAGGGCAGTTTAAGGGGGAAGGATGGATTCAATATGGGGACATAGTATGAGTCTGAGATGCCATTAGAACATAGGAAATCGGGGTGGCTAAGTGGCGCAGTGAATAGAGCACTAGCCCTGGAGTCAGGAGGACCCGAGTTCAAATTTGGCCTCAGACACTTAACACAAAAAGCTAGCCATGAGAACGTGAGCAAGTCACTTAACCCCAACTGCCCTGCCTTCTCCCTTCCAAAAAGAAAAAAAAGAAAAAAAGAATATGCAGGTACAAGGTAGAGGAGGCAGTTGCTGAATGGAATTCAGCAGAGATCTCAGAGATTTTATTTATATAGATATATATGTGTGTGTATGTATATGTATATATTCATATATACACACATATACATATGTGTTATGTATATATGTATGTGACTTGAATTCAGCAGAGAGATTTAGTTGGAGATTTTATTTATATATGTGTATATGTAAATTGTATAGAATTATGTATATATAATAATTATATATAAATTGTACATGTATATATACATATATACATGTACATATATATTTATATAAAAGAGAGAAAGAGAAAAAGGGGAAAGGAGAGAGATAAATGACAGAGAGAGAGGAAAGAGGAAGAAAGAGTAGAGACAAAGAGAGAAAAGAAGAATGGAGGGAAGGAGAAAGAGGGTGGAGGGAGAGAGAGAGAAAGGCAGAGGAGAGGGGGAGAGACAGAGACACAGAGAGAGATTTGGGAGTTAAAACAGATGATAACTGAGCTCAAAGGAGTTGCTTACATCACCAAGGAAGGATATCTAAAGAAAAGAGACTAGGCCCCAAGACAGCATCTTGTGGGCACCTGCACAGGGAGTTGGGGGGGGGGGGTGCAGATGGACCATGACACAAGCAAAGGGAATTAAGAAGAAGTGATCAGAGAGGTAGAAGGAAAACCAGGTTCACAAAAGGAAAAAGAGGTCTAAAGCTAAGTAAAGATCAGAGGGCAAGGATTGGATTTGGCCATTAATAGATCCCTAGTAACCTCAGAGATGAAAACAAAGAGACCCAGAGAGCTGAGCCTACATTCCTATCTGGTCCTGTTTCCTCTGCCAGAAATTCTGGAAGTTGGAACCTTGGAGCTGGGTTGGGGATGGAGAGGGGGAGTGGAGAAGGAAAAGATGAGACTCACTGTGGGCCTGGCTGGCCGGAGAAGACTTCTTGGCACCAGCATTCTGAATGACGACATTGTCCTTGTCATAGGTGCCACCCTCCTGGCCCACTTCTGCCACCTGTACCTGGGGCAGGGCTGTGTTCCATTTCACTACGTATTTAGGACCCAGGGGGACCAGGCTGCTGATCTCCAGCTGCCCCCTGTGGAAAGGAAAGAGAGGATCCCAGTTGTTGACTCACTTCACTACTGAGACTCCCATACCGCTTTGAGCAGCTCAGCCACAAACCATGCAGCCCCAAATGGCAGCCCCCACACCAAGATTAAACTAAGCCAGAAGCACCGGGCAAGCCCAGCCAGGTCCCCAGCACCAGAACCGCACACAAATCCCCCTCTTGGAGCACCAAGTCCCACCTACCTGTGGTTGACAGGCCTGAGAAAGACAAGAAGGATGGAAGATCATTATGAATGCCAGTTTCTAATGTAAGCTAAGAACTGTTCTGGGCAGGATATTAAGTGGGTCTGGGGAGGGGGGGGTAGAGAAAAAAAAAGTCCACTCTTATTCTCCATCTCTTCATACCTCATGAAGAATTTCATTCTGAACGTCAAATATATCTATCAATTGCTATAGAGCAGGGGTGGGGAACCTGCAGCCTCAAGGCCACATGTGGCCCTCTAGGTCCTCAAGTACAGTCCTTGGATTGATTTGGATTCAGTTGAAGGACCTCACTCGAGGGCCTAGAGGGCCACATGCAGCCCTGAGGTCACCAGTTCCCCACCCCTGCTATAGAGGCTTAAATCTATGTGGGTGATTTCTTCTCCTACAAAACTGGTAGCTATGTGAGGGCAGGGACCTGGGCCTAACTTTATTTTGTGTCTCCTCCAGCTACACCTAGAAAGCTTTTAATAAGTCCATTGAATGGATAAGGGAATAATAATATTAATTAATAATAATGGCAATAATAACCATAATAGCAGCTAGGATTTATATAGTACCTTAAGGTCTGCAGAGAGCTTTACAAACATCAGCTCGTATTATCTTAACAAGCCAGGAGGTAGGCAATATTTTATCCCCATCTTACATATGTGGAAACTGAGACAGACAGCAGAAGGGAACAATGAGCCAATGTATTGCTAAGCGCTTTAGAGTCATTAGGTTAAATGACTTGCCCAGGGTCACATTCCTAGTAAGTGCTTGGGACAAGAATGAATTCAAGCCTTCCTGACTCTGGTCCTACTTTCCACTGAGTCACCTGGCTGCCTTAGCTGGTAATGACCTTCCCATATTTCTCCTATATGCTGCTTATTTATTTATTAATTCATCTACTCAACAAGCCTTTATTAAGTGCCCACTAAAAGTCCTGGAGGGTAAAAAGATGGAAACAAAAACCAGGCCCTGCCCTCAGTGGGCTTACATTGCCAAGCCATCTCTTCCACACCTTTCCCCCACTTCTCCCATACTATGCTTGGGGTCCCTTCTTGAGTTAACTGAAAAAATGCATGAGAAATGAATATTCATTGGGAGCGATGGCACAGGTGATCCAGAACCACAAAATCCAAAGCCCTGTGGCAGGATTTAATTCTTTAGATGCTGAAATTACTTGGAAGAGGTTTTGGATTCTCCGTGTTTGACACTGGAAAAGCAAGGCTGCAATAAAAACATTAGTGATGATAAGAGAGGGAGAGGGGACAGCACGGTGCGATGGAGTGAACGGTGCATTTGGAGTCAGAGGAACAGGGTTCAAATCCTGGCTTTACCACTTATAACCCAGGTAAACTGAAGGAAAGCCTCACCTCTCTGGGGCTCAGGCTCATCCTCTCTAAAAGAAGGGTGTTGGACTGTCAGAGGCCCTTTCAACTCTCAATCAGACTAGTCCATTCTGGTCTGAGGACTTTCCTTCAAGCTTGTGACCCAAAACTAGGAACCGCCTAACCATGAACATAATTTATGAAGGTGGGTATCCATAGGCAAAAGGTTTCAAGCCAAGTAAGCATGAGCTCAAATAAAATCAAGAGATTTGGTCTGGATAAGAAGAGACAACATTGAAGGGGAACAACCAAGCAAGAGACACTGGAGTTGTCATCCCAAGGTCAGTCTTCGAAGACAGAATAAATGATTATCTTTTCATACGATCACAGGATGCCAGATAAGACTTGAGAACACAATGTCAGAAAGAGAAGAACATAGAATGTCAGAGCTGGGGGGAGCCCTTAGAACACAGGATGTCAGAGCTGGGAGGGTCCTTAGAACATTGGATGTCAGAGTTGGGAGGGCTCTTAGAACACAGGATATCAGAGTTGGGAGGGCCCTTAGAGCCCAGACTATCAGAGCTGGGAGGGTCCTTAGAATGCAGAATGTCAGAGCTGGGAGGGCCCTTAGAACAGAGGATGTCAGAGCTGGGGTGGGGGTGGGGGGGGGGTCCTTAGAACATGGGATGTCAGAGCTGGGAAGGCCCTTAGAACACAGGATGCCAGAGTTGGGAGGGCCCTTAGAGCCCAGACTGTCAGAGCTGGGAGGGCCCTTAGAACAAGGAATGTCAGAGCTGGTAAGCCTCTTAGAACACAGGATGTCAGAATTGGGAGGGGCTTTAAACACAGAATGTCAGAATTAGGTGGGGTCTTAGGTGATCTGGTCTAAGTTTTCATCTTACTGAACAAGAAATTGAGGCCCAGAGGGGCAAAGGGTTTGCCCAACATCACACAGATAGTTAGCTAAGAAGCAGAGCTGGGATTCAAACCCAGCACCTCTGACACTAAAAGTGAAGTTCCTTCCAGCACCCCATGTTGTGACAATCACTTGACCAAAGCTAGGGACCATTTACAAGGCCCACTCTGAGATTCTGTAGCATCCTTGGACTATCGACCAGGGGACCAGAAACTCCCTGATCAATAACCCCCATAACCCTGGTCTTAAAGAAGAATCCTTGCATCTGAATGGTGGGCCCAAGGGACTGGCTAGCATGAGACAGGCACGCTTCAGATGAACCCCTTCTCTCACTCCCTTCCCCCACTTTTATGGAGCAGAACAGAGTTTCAGCCATCACAGGGAGAAGCCAACAGGCCACTTACTTGAAGTTGATGTTGGCACACACCAGCATGTCATTAAGCAGGAAAACCTTGCGTTCTTTGGATTTGATGAGCTGCCCACGGTCCCCATACACCGTCTCTGTCAGGGTCTCACAGAGCAACAGCTGTCGCTGGCCTGACGTCAGCAGCTATAAAAAGACAGAGGACCACAGATCTAAGTCAGCACCAGCCTTCAGCCCAACTGGCATCAGAGGGCATGCAGTGAGACACTGTAATTCAGCACTAAAAATTCTATCTCATCCTACTCTTGAGTCCTAGGCCAACCAGCCTTCCATATTCTTCCTAAGATGACATTTTAAATGCTGCATTTTCAATGGGTCTTGAACCAGCAACTTTTCCACTGCAGGATGAGCTAAAACATCCAACTGGCCCTGGAGTCAAAACCCATCTCTGATGATTACTACCTGTATGACTTAACTTCCTTACACCTCAGTTTCCTGATCTGTAAAGTGAGAGGAACAAACTTGAACCAGCTGAACTCTTCAGCCTTTTCCAGACTTAGATCTGTAATGCTATGGCCAAACAATTATCACTCCTTGGTAACCAACTTTCTTTCCAAACATAGCCAGACTAGTCATCAGAAGACATGCAGTCTGTCACCAGGCCCATAACTGAATCTTTCTCATTTGGAGAAGCCTATCTGAGCTCATGCTCAGTTAAGCTTACCCCTCTGAGAACCCCTGGTCAACTCCTTCAAAGAACAAACCAACAGGAACATTTAAGTGGAGGCTGGCTCTAACATGAGAGCAAAGGAAGTGATACAGCTAGCCACTTTAGCAGGACTTGGAGCCCCCACTGATGTCAGTTCCATGCACTTTATTAGTATTAAGATAAAAAGAAAACAGTTCACATTCAATAGATGTATTTAACACAAAGTAATTTCTTTGCAGGTAGTAAAAGAAAGAGGGAGCTAGCACAAGGATTCTTATTCCCATTTTATGCATGAAAAAACGGGCTTCAGAGACTTGGTTACACAGATACTAAGTGCCAAAGTTAAGACTGGAACTCAGGTTTCATTATGCAAAGTTTAGTGCTCTTTCTACTATGCCACAATGCTGCATATTTACACTATGTGGATGAGCATAATCAGGGGGTGATTCTGCTAATTGCCATGTATTCAACACTGGACAATTCACTTAACATCTCTGTCAGATAGCCCCTAACATCCCTTCCAACCCTAAGTCTCTGATCCTATGAACTATCATCCATGATTTATGATTCGTGAACAACCAGAATAATAAATCTATAATTTTATGATTACTAAATGTTTGTTGACTGTCTAATCCTAACAAAAGGTGGCGTTCAATCCCCATCACTGGACACTAGTAGCCATGACCCATCATCAGGGAAGGAATCCTAAATAACTCATGCGGGCTGTTTAAACAACAGGGCCCCAGCAAAGACGGAAGAGGAGAGGACAGTCAATACTTTTTAAGAAAGATTTAGGGGGTGGCTAGGTGGCGCAGTGAATAGAGCACCGGCCCTGGAGTCAGGAGTACCTGAGTTCAAATCCAGCCTCAGACACTTAACACAAAAAAACTAGCCGTGTGACCTTGGGCAAGTCGCTTAACCCCAACTGCCCTCCAAAAAGAAAAAAAAAAAAAAAAAGATTTAGGGATCTTGGTGGCCCACAAGTTCACTGTGGTTCGGAGGATGCCAAACCAAATACCATCTTGGGGCGCAGTGAGAGGACCAGAGAGGCCATGGTCCTTCATCAGACCATAGGTACAATGCTGGTTTTGGTCTGAGCATCACATTTTAGGAAGGATATCAATAAACTAAAAAGCATCCAGGAAAAGACAACCAAAATGGGGAAGGGCTTTCAGATCATACCGTCCGATGATTGACTATAGAAAAAGGAGACAGAGAAGGAGTGGGCCTTGTAGCTGGGCTGAAGAGATTTTTAATGTCTCAGGGCTGTTACCTGGAAGAGGTAGAGACATGGTTCTGCTCAGCCTCAAGGGGTAGAACCAGGAGCAAGGAGTAGAACTCGGAAGGAAGGGAAGAGGTACCCAGGTGGTGACATGGAAAGAATGGTGGATTTGGGAGTTGGGGGACCTGAGTTCAAATCCTGCAGATTCATGTCAAACTAATACTTGTTAGCAGTGTGACCCTGGACAAGTACCTTAACCTCTTGTCTGCCTCAGTTTCCTCATCTGTAAAACGGGAATAATAATAGCACTTACCCTGCAAGGTATGTTAGATTGGAGGGTGGAGCCATGAACTCCAAATCCTCCATTTAAGGGGAGAGCTCAGCTCAAAATATCATCTCACTTCTCACCAGGCTGCACTACTTTGGGACTTCCCTGCTTTTTCCTGTGTCAGGTACCTTTCTCAGGATCCCCTTCTCCACTCCTGCTTGTCAGCTTCCTAATATGTACTGTCTTCTCCCTCCTCTTCCTCCTCCCCCTCCCCATTAGAGTGTAGCCACCTTGAGGGCAAGGACTGTCTTTTTTTTTCATATTTGTATCATGGCACTTAGCACAGTACCTGCCTCATAGTAGGCTCTTAATAAATGCTTAATGACTCACAGGGTTGTTGTGAGGCCCAAATGAGAAAATAGAAGGTGTTTTGCAAACCTTAAAACATTACGTAAAAGTGTTAGCTGGTCTGTTTTTTAATCATTCTTATTATTATCTGAAAAAACGACCTACTAATTAGAGGTATGGGAAGGCACTGCTTACGGAAGTCCTGAGTTCCCCCTCCCTCAGAGTCTTCAAGCAAAGGCTGGCTGGGATGGGAATTTATCACAGGCATAGATTCGCATTCATCTTCAGGATGTTCTTCAAGGTTCCTCCCAGCTTGGGCATTCTGTGAGGCCATGTCGAGGGTCCCAAAGGAACATCAACTAAAGAAAAGTCCCTTGGGCTCTAAGCAACCACCCTTCCCCCTATGCTGCTCTCCAGCAGAAAGAAAAACTCCAAATTAAAACAGGATATTTCACAAACATTCCTCTCCGTGGTCCTGAATGGGCACATTGTGAAATAGCTCATTTGCTTCTGTTTCCAGCTACGCCCAGTTTCATTTCTCCAAACCAGGGAAGGACAAGCAAGTCGACTTCAATCATCTCCAACACAAATTCTTAGAGCCCTGAACTAGATGGGAGATTGCTGAGCTGGCATCCTGCTGAGGGCAACATCTCCTTTCCGGTGGTTATGACGAAGAGGAAGCCAACGGGAGAGTATCCCATCTGGAACAAACTCTAGCTAGCCCCAACCGCCAAGGTCAAAGGATTCAGAGAAGGAAGGGGAGTCGGACAATCCAGTCCAATCTCCTCATTTTACAGGAGAGGAAACTCTGGCCTAGAGAGGAAATATGACCTTGGAGGGAACAGCCTTGATGGCATTTGAACTCAGGTTTCTTAACTTTCAAAGCAGGAAAAATCAACCAAGATAAGGCTGAGCATTTATTATCTACTCCAAGTCAGGCACTGGGGATAGCAGGATAGAAATGAAATGGATTGGGCTTTCAAGGAGCTGATGTCCTACTGGAGTCAGCCAGCATTTATTAAGGACATACTATGTGCCAGGCACTGTGCCAGGCTATGGGGGTACAAGCCCCCAAAATGTAAAACTCCTCCTCTCAAGGAGCTTACAGAACATTAAGGAAAACAACACCACAAATAAACAATATGCATTATACCTGTATGTAGGCATGTATGAATGTGTGTATGTATATGTATGTGTCTATATATGCATATATATAGATATGTGTATGTGTGTGTGTGTATATATATATGTATATGTATGTATATATAGATATGTGTGTATGTGTATTGTGATATATTTACAGAATAAACTTTCTCACTACACCCACTAGGTCTTTCCAGGCTCAGACACTTACTAGCTGTGTGACTCTGGGCAAGTCACTTGACCTCTGCCTGCCTCAGTGTCTCCATCTGTAAAATGGGAAATAATAACAGCCCCCACCTCCCAGGGTTGTTGTGAGGAACAGAGGAGACGATGTCTGCGAAGTGGTTTGCAGACCTTGAAGCAGTACAGAAGTGTTAGCTCTTCAGATCTTGTCCAGTAGTGCCAAAGAAATGAACCAAGGAGGAGAAGAGGAAGATATTGCAACTGGTGAAAATCACTGTCCACCAGGATGGACCAAGTACTATTTATCAACAAAGGAGACCCTGGTCAAAGGCAGTGGTATGGCTGAAATGAACACAAGTGCCTTCCACCTGAGGCGTCCGTGGCATCTGACCCTCCCTCAGAGCAGAGGGAGGGCTGGGGGCCAGGGGCTCATGGGGTCTGCACTGTCTCCCCTTCCCATCTTCTCCTAAAGACAGGAATGAAGCCACACTGCCATCTGGTGGAACAGTCTTGTCCCAGAAGGGGCTGTTCCATCTGTCTGTTCACAAGGATAAATAATACTTATTTCCATGGAGCTTTCAGTTCTACAGGGTACCTTTCTCCCATGGATCCTATGAGGAGATAAGGGTGGCGTTCTACCACCAAACATTCAGGATTCATGGGCATTCTTTAAAATTATGCCAGCCACAACCAGCAATCTCCACAGATGCCCACTAGTCTACACTGGGGTTAGCAAACTACAGTCCGAGGGCTAGTATGACCTATTGCCTGTTCTTTTAATGGTCTGTAGGAGCTAAGAATAAATTTGACCTTCAGACCATACTTTGCCAACCCCTGCCTTATACTGTTGTAGAATCATAAAGCCACGGCTCATAGGGTCAGAGATTCAGAGTCAGAGGTAACTCCCTCATTTTACAGATGGAGAAACTGAGGCTCACAGAAGTGATTTACCTAGCGACCCATAGGTAGTAGCTAGCAGGAGCAGGATCTAAACCTAGGTCCTCTGATACCCCAATCCAGTAGGCTGCTTTTTTTCCCCATTGCAATAGAATCTTCCTGAATTACTAGGATGAAAAATTCATCATCACCCTAGTAATCAACCAAGTCCTACTAGATTGATCCTTAGACCACAAGCACAATCTGCTCACAGGTTTGTCCTGGAAGGCTTTTGACCTTGGTAGAATCTGCCAACAACTGTGGAGACTGGGGGTCGTGTCTGAGTCATAATGAGGCATCAGAGAAGAATTCAGTGTATCAGAAAATCATAAACATAGGACTGGAAGAGACCTTGGAAGCCCCATAGTCTAATCACATCAGGAGATGGAGACCCAGAGATAGTGAGTGAGTGACTTGCCAAGGTCACACAGATTGCAAACGTCAGAGGTGGAATTCAAACCCAGCTCCCTCTTATTCTAGAGTCAGGGCTCTTTCTATTCTATCACATTATCAGGACTCTGAAGCATCAAGAGAGCACGGGATATGCCCCAGATCACAGTGCTGTTCATCACCACAGTGAGGACTGGAACCTTTTTCAGGCTCTGTCCCTGGGCCGGATGCCTCACAGGAAGGCTGGCCAACATCAGCCCTCACCTTGTTAAGACTGCTCCGGTCGCTCACACTCTTGGTCAGCTGCTGGATCTCAGCCAGCTGGTCAGCCAGACGCTTCTGCTCGTTCAGTTTCTCAGCCAGTGTCTCCAGCTCTGTGAGGGCCAATTGGAGGGACAGTCTGTCTGGGTGGCCTTTGGGGGTGTTCTTCAGCATGTCCTAAGAGGGCAAGTGGAGAGGACCAGATTCAGAGACACATGGCACATGGTTAGTCCTGTCTGATCTGATTCTCAGCTCGCTCTCTCTCTCTCTCTCTCTCTCTCTCTCTCTCTCTCTCTCTCTCTCTCTCTTTCCCTCTCTCT
>CM053596.1:38627145-38766069 GCA_028646575.1 Pseudocheirus occidentalis | reverse complement strand
TTTCCACTCTTTCTCCTTTCTTCCTCTCTCACCCTTCTTCCTTTCTCTTTCTTCCTCACACTGTGTCTCTCTCTGTCTCTCCTTCACTGTGTGTCTCTCCCTTTCTCTCTCCCCCTCCTCACACAGGCTTATACACATGCCTCACAATTCCTAAAAGTTCCCTGGGTCAGACCAAGACTTTTTCCTTCTCTGGCCACATCCTGTTTCCTCCTCAGTTAAATAGAAAACCCAAGAACACCGGGATGGATGGGTTCTAGTGCTATCTCCATATCTGCAGCATTTGCTACAGTACCAGGACACAATACGTGTTTGCCTCTTACACAGCCAGATCCAGGTCACTGACTCCTTCAAGGGAATAAAGACCACACCTGCCTCTCTCTCTTCCCAGCCCATGCTCCAAAGTTCCCAGGAAAACTTTGGGGTCCAAATGGGTGGGTCAGGATTGGAAACCACCCTCTGTAACAGGCTAATCTGAGAACGGAGAATAGATGTGTAGGGTTGGCCATCACGTCTCTCCCTCTCCACTCTCCCACTTAGCCGTCAGCTTCCCACAAGTGAGAGTGTGCAGTTCAATTCATTTCAATTTGGCTGAGACTCATTAAGCACCTACTCTGTGCCAACTAATTAGCCAGGAGCCGGGGGTAGAAAGGATAAAACCCAAAAAAAATCCCTGCCTTCAGGAAGCTCATGTGCTGCTAGAAGAAACAATGAGGATATAAATAAGCCAATACAAAATACAGGCAAATCACAAACCAAGTGATTATCCTCAGCCAAAAGGGGCTTCTCAGGGAACAAAAAGGTCAAGCACCAGCTGTTAGGGACAATGCTAGGCCAAGTCACTGGCTCAGGGATCCAGCCTTGAACTCAGGTCCCTTGGAGACTCATACAATCACAGAATCTCAGAACCAGAAGGCATGGCCAAAGTATCCTCCTTATAACAACTGTGGAAAAGTCTAGCCTGTATTTGGGGACTTCCTGTGAAGACCAACTCACTAGCTCCTCAAACAGCATGCTGACCAGGGGACAGCTCTCAGAGTCAAGCTTTTCCCTTACCTTGGGCAAATACATGTTTTTCTGCCAGCCACTTCTGCCCCTTGCTCCTTGTCTGACTCTCTGGGGCCAAGCAGAAAGAGATGAACCTTTCTTCCCACTTGAGAGCCTTTCATGTATGTCATGAGAGTTCTCATGTGTCCCCCTAAATCTTCTCCCCTCAAAACTAACTATCCCTATTTCTTTCAACTGACCCTCCTGAGGCATGGGCTTCACTCCCCTCATGGCTACGATCCCCTATCATGGGGCTATCCGTCCAATCTGTCAAAGCCCTTCCTAAAATGTGGTTCTTAGAAACACAGGTCTTCAGATGTGGTAGGAGCAAGGCCTCATTTATGGCAGGGACATCATTCTACTTGAGGACCAGTTTGGTGCACAGGAGCTAGACTTGAACCCAGAAAGACCCAGGTGCAGTTCTGGCCTCTGATACCCACCAGCCAAGTGACCCTCTCTATGGACAGCTTTCTAAACTACATGCAGAGTTGGTACTGACCTGTACCCAGGAGGTCCCTAAAGCAAGGAAACTCCTTCTCTACCATCTCATGCCCTCTGGACCCTATGCTGCTCTCACAGTAGCCTAATTAGCTTTTCTGACAGCCATGTGACACCACTGACTCATCCTGGGCATGCATTTCACCAAGACCTCCAGCTCTTTCTTATAAAAAATCTGTCTAACCATGCCTTCCCACAGTTTCCAACACTAGGGCAGGATTTTCATTGATTCTGATTTAATTTCATCATGTTAGACCGTCCCATTGTTCTAGCCCAGAAGTGAGGAACCTGCAGCCTTGAGGCCACATGTGACGTTCTAGGTTCTTGGGTGCTGCGCTCTGACTGAATCCAAACTTCAGAGAACAAATCCCCTTAATAAAAGGATTTGTTCTGTAAAACTTGGACTCAGTCAAAAGGCTGCACCCGAGGACCTAGAAGGTCACATGTGGCCTTGAGGCAGCACATTCCCCATTCCTACTCTAGTCCAATTCTTTCACCTACTGTGTTAGCTTTGTGTCTTCTGCAGATTCCATAAGCAGGATCTCTAGGCCTTCATCCATACCACTGATAAAAATGGTGAACAGAACTTCTCTGTGTACAAGTTACGCTCCCTCTACCCCAGTAGAACACAAGCTCCTTGAGGGCAGGCCCTGTTTCCTTGTTGCTTTTCACACAGAGTAGATACTCACTAAAGGTTTCGTGACTCAAGTTGAAAGGATCTAACTAAGCATATTGGAGAGATGGGTCTTTGGGTTATCCAAGGAGAACCAGATAAGACCACACACTATCATCCTTCCCCATGCAGGCTCTCTTCAGGTCAAGGGCAGACAATTAATTTCATCAGGATACCATGCTAAATATATAACTCTTAATAGATATTCCCATTTCCTTCTCACTACAGCTCCCTCTTCCCCCATTGCCCCCTCTCATAGCCCCAGGATGCTCAGAACCCATTGGGGCTTGACCATTCACACAGCTTGGATAAGATGAGAATTAATTACCAACTCTGATCCTCCTGGTGAGAAGGTCTTACCATCTGCCTTGCCCCAATGCTCTCAGCGCTGTCCTCCGACCTACTTATAG
Organism: Pseudocheirus occidentalis; assembly: GCA_028646575.1. NCBI lineage: Eukaryota > Metazoa > Chordata > Mammalia > Diprotodontia > Pseudocheiridae > Pseudocheirus > Pseudocheirus occidentalis. Next base: position 38,763,444 of record CM053596.1, on the reverse strand, counting down.
AACCTAAGGAGCCCTCAGAGGGCCTTGCCATTTGCACTGCTGCGGTAACCCTGAGGGACCTTCCATCTGCCCAGCAGCTGAACTTTCTTTTATGGTGGGTTTTTTTTCCCCCAAAGTAGAATGTGAGCTGTTGGAGAGAACGGACTGTCTCACTGGTTCTACTTAAATCACCTGTGCTTAAACTGTCACGTGGTAAGAGCTGAATAAATGCCTTTTCTATTATTCATTCAGTGAACACTGAGCCAATGCTTCCTCAGGGCACCATATAACCCACATATCCCACCTAGGGAAGGTGCTAAGAGAGACTTTATAGGAAAGGGAAGGTGAGGCTAAGGGTGGAGACATGGCTGGTCATCTGGGGTACCCTGTGGCCTATCCCAGGGCTCTTCCCATCACACCGTGCTGGCTGTCACCAGGCTCTTGGATGGAGCCATACCTGGAGTAAAAGGATGAACTGAGGAAACCGCTGGATGGGCTTCACCATCAGCCCATAGAGGGTGACTCGATCCGAGCTGCTCACCTGCCGCCTCTGGAAGAGACAAACTCCTGTCAAGCCCCAATATTCATCTCTGGTGCCTACCCCCTGACCCCATAACTGAGTTGCCCTTCGCCCACCCAGGATCCACCTGGGCCCTGCCTCAGACAGTGAAGAGAACTGAAGGTTCTGGGCCTGAGAGCTAGAAATTCTGTCAACCTGAGCCCTTGAGATGGTCTGAAACTGTTGTTTTATAATGGTCAAAAACAAGTCATACTCTTTACTATGTTACATATACATGGTATGTGATCTGGACCTAGAAAGAACCTCATAATGTAGAAAGGGCCCTCAAAACCCAGAATGTCATAGCTGGGAGGGGCCTTAGAACACAGGATGTCAGGGCTGGGATGGCCCTTAGAATACAGGATGTCAGAGCTGGGAGGGGCCTTAGAACACAGGATGTCAGAGCTGGGAGAGGCCTTAGAACACAGGAATATCAGCACTGAGAGGGGCCCTACAACACAGGATGTCTGAGCTGGGAGGGCCCTTAGAACACAGGATGTCAGAGCTGGGAGGTCCCTTAGAACACAAAATGTCAGAGCTGGGAGGGCCCTTAGAACACAGGATTGTCAGAGTTGGGAGGACCCTTAGAACACATTCTATGTATGGCCTTCCCACTTTCTGATATACTATTGAGTCCTAATGGAACCTACCGAGAAGTTGGCTTTCCATTAACCCTTATGAGCACCTAATACAAGATACTGGATATTATCTTCCCATCTCATGGGGCAGGGGAAGGTCCTTCACCAAAATGACAAACAGAAAGTAGAGCCAAGAATGGTGTCTCTGCTAAGCAAGTGGCCTGCCTTCTCCACCAAGGGATACCTGATTCATCCTGTAACTGACCTTGAGGAACTCCAGGAATGACGGCTTGGTCAGACAGGCTTTCTTGATGATGGACATGGCAGTGGTGAAGTTGTTGACATAATCACTATACACGTCCAAGACCATGGACTTGGAGAACTAGAAACAAAAAGACAGTGTTGCCATCTTGAAAAAAGGGAGGCTTAATGGTGGGGCACAGGTTGGCAATGGTTGGCCAAGAATCAGGTGGTAGGTAGGTGACCTGGGATTTGGGTTTAGGCGCAACATTATGAGAACTGTCATACCCATTTCACAGATGGGAAAACTGAGGTTGAGCGAGACTAGGGAACTTTTCATAAGGTTCTATAGTTTTTGAAGGACTAGAGATAGGTTATGTGCCATTCTTGACAAGTTCTAATACTTTTCCCTTTTCCCTACAATTTCCTTGCCTTCTCACACGGGCCTCTGAGATTAACACATGGAAGAGGGGGGACAGTGTTCTCAGTGTGAAGGCAGAAGTCCTGGGAGGGGCTGGAACGTGAGGACATGGCTTCCTCAGCACCAGATGCCACCTCCCCCCATCCTCACTGTGTGACTCTGCATGAGTCATGGGCCTCTCTGGGCCTGAGTCTCTGGATCTAAAAAGTGGAAATAATTCTCCTTACCCAGTCTTAGCCCCTAGACAGCTATGTCACAGGAAACCATTTCTAAGAGCTACAGCAAGGGGCTGCCATGGGGGAGAGCAAACAACCAAGTGTGTGCCCAATGTTCTAATACATTCTGTGGGCCAACGTGGTAGGGCAGAGCAGGGCAGAAATAAGAGCTTTGGGAAGGAAGATTCGAGATGGCCCCCATCCCCAGGTCAGAGCCTCTCACACATAGAACAGCAATAACTTGGCAAAATTTCATAGAAACCCAGAATGTCAGCACTGGGAGGACTCTTAGGATATTGGATGTCAGAACTGGGAGGGCCTTAGAACATGGAATGTCACAACTAGGAGGGCCCTTAGAACACAGAATGTCCGAGCTGGGAGGGCCCTTAGAACACAGAACATCAGAGCTGGGAGGGCCCTTAGAACATAGAATGTCAGAGATGGGAAGGGCCTTAGAACACAGGATGTCAGAGCTGGGAGGGTTCTTAGAACACATTGTCAGATAAGGGTAATAACAATAACTTAAAGTGCTACATAAATATCAGCAGTAGGATATAATATCAAAAGTCAATATATTAATATAATACTATTTTCATACACACATACATCCATATAAATAACCTTCAACCCAGCTACCCTGTTGCTGGCATACTAAACCCCATCTTGGGTCCATCTGGTTCACAGGTCCCCTTCTAAAGCCAGCCATGCCTTCTCTCTTCATGGAGGGAGAAGGGGCAAGGCCCTGGCAAGCAGGAGGGAGGGATGCCATGGCCCAGCGCCCACTCACCGAAGCCACAAAGAGGTCACCGATTTTCTCTGTCGCATCCCACTCGGCCACACGGGACGACAGGGCGATCTGAAACATGGAGTGGCACTGCAGAATCTCCTTAAGGCGAAAAAAGACCACCTGGCACTTGCGGGCACTCAGCACCTTGGGCTCCATCTCCATCAGGGGGTTTCTGTAATCCTGACAGAGGATGGTGGTAGTTAGAACCGGGGCCATTTGCCAGTGGGAGAACTAGGTCTGAATCCCATGCACAGGGGCACCCACTCCTCTGCTGGAACAAGGGCTGGGCTCTTATGGCTACATGGAGTGTTTCCACTTTCATCCCCAAACTACCATCCTCATAGCATCTGGACATTAACCACATACCCCAAGAGCAGAGAATTTCAGGAACAACACCTGAACTAATGGGACAGGACCATGTCGTGAACAGAAAGAAGAAGGATTCGTGTTCAAGTCCTGACTTTCTGACCCTTAGAAAGTCACAAACCTCTCAGTGTCCCAAATGACTAAGACTACAATTATACAATGGTTACTGCCATACTGTGACAGGAATTCCTTTTATCAGGGGGATCACAGGTCCACTCAGTTTGGCACCACTACCCCCAATGGAAAAACAGGGAAGAAACACTGTCCCTCCCATCACAGAGCCCCTAGATTTATGGAGGCCTCCTGGAACCTCCAGTCTGAAGGGAGGGACACAGTCCCTGTCCTCAGGGAGCTTCCAGTCTGTTAGAAAAGGCAGAAAAATAATGGTGTATAGCACAAAGAAAAAGACTGGCCCCAAGGGGGTGTGGAAGGGGGAATGAATGCCTGGGTGGATAAGAAAGTGAGGGGGGGGTAATAATGAAACATAAGACATCTAGTGATAAAAAGATCTAGAGCCATAAGAGACCCAAGCTATCTCATTTAACCCTTTCATTTTACAGAGCAGACTGATTCCCTAAAAGACACAATGACTTGTCCCAATTCATGTACATACATAGAAGAGCAAAACTAGGATTCGAACCTAGGTCCTCTCACTTCAAATCCAAAACTCTTTCCTTTAGACCATGCTGCTTCCTAATTATCAAGGGAGCTGAGGACTCTTAAACCATATGGAGAGAAGGGCTAAGGCAATCCTTAAGGCAGAGCTAAGCCAAAGGGTGCCTGGTTCTCTGGCAGTGGGAGTCAGCTTTCCCAAAAATGATTTTCTGCAGAACTTCTTGGACACCATATACCCTGGTGATCTGCCATCTTTATGATGGTTCCAGCTTTGGCCTCTTCCACTAAGTCTTCACACATCCCACAAGCCCCCAAATTCCTAGCCAGCTGCAACTGGATGTGACTTATAAAACGTCTTCTCTCTGTACAGAACCCAAGGTCAAGCACAGGGCTTTGCTCATCATAAGGTCCCTTCAAAAACATTCGGTTGAATTACAATGACCAAAAGATTGCCATGGAGAGTTTCTGAGCCTTCAGTCCTGGTTTCCCTAGCAAGAGGAGCAGGAATTCCCTCCAATTTCCCAGAATTCTCCTGAAGACCCTCTCCTTGGCATACCTGAAGGATCCGTTTCAGGGACTCCACATAGCTCCCTTCACTCTGCACAATGGATCGTAAAATGTGACGTCTCACCACCTATGAGGGTCAAAGAAAAAACCAATGAGTCAATCTGTCACGCCCACATAATCAGCTTCTGGGAGCTTACACCTATCCTGGAGACAAAGGAGCCAATGCCCCTGAACTTTGGGAGTCCATCATTCAAAGGCAGAAATATCCCTTCCTCCTCTACTCTCTTCTCTGAAGGTCTATTCTAGTCAAGCTAATTAGTCCTTTTCCTAGCAAGTCCCAAATCACTTCTATATACCCAGAGGGCATAAACACAGAAAGCCTCCATAGACAAGAGTGTAGGGCAGTGGTTCTCAATCTTCCTAAATGCTGCGACCCTTTAATACAGTTCCTCATGTTGTGGTAACCCCCAACCATAGAATTATTTTCATTGCTACTTCATAACTGTAATTTTGCTACTGTTATGAATCGCAATGTAAATATCTGATATGCAGGATGTATTTAAATTGAACATAACCCACAGGTTGAGAACTGCTGGTGTAGGGGAAGGAAGTCTGGTAGAGAGTTAATACTTTCTAGGTTTCCTTTCCAACAGCAATGCAGGTCAATGGGCTTTTGTGCAAGGTCAACGGGGTTGATTATAATAGTGTAAATTTTAGATTGTTTAACTGTTTGCAAAATACTTTATATAGGAAGGAGTCCAGCTGGTTTTCTTTGACCCCAAAGGAGAGAACCAAGACTCCTGAGGATTGGGGGGGGAGTTACAAAGAAAATGGTTGAGACAGCATGTCAGGAAAATCTTGAGCTGTCTAATCCTGAGAAGTGGTGGAGTTCCCCCTTACAGAAGGTCTTTGACCAGAGACTGGATGATCACCTGTATATGGTGAGGGAGTCTGAGAGTGGAATCTGCTGTATCTAGAACCACAAAGGACCTAAATCATCTAATCCAATCCCTTCATTTCACAGAAAATTTCCAATGTATCCTAATAAGGTATACAAGAGAAACCTCATAGGAACTGGATGAATCATCAAAACCCCTCTTAAATCTCAAAGGCTGTGAGTCTATCATTCTGTGATTTATCTCATCTGATGTCCTCCACACACACACCTACCCCACTCCTGTAAGATATATAAGTGGGTGGAGATACTATCATCACCTTTTTATTTTTATTTTTTTGTCATCACCATTTTTTTAAAAAGATTAGGAAAGTAAGTCTCAGAAAGGGTGGGAGATTTGCTTAAAGCCCCAGAGTTAGCAGACAACAGAGATAGAGTTACCCAGCTCTGACTACAAGTTCGATCTTCTTTTCCCTAAATAATAAAAACCTTCCAAGAGGCAGCTTTCTGTTTTCAGTGGACAACAGGATGGATTTTCCTCTTCCCTCCAATTTCCCCCTCTCCTACCCCACTTCTTATTTTTCCTTTTTTGTCTTCTCTTTTGCCCATGACTGAGGTTTTCTAATAGCACTCAAGGGCTCTGCAGAGGCCCACCAGTGATGACCTGGCACAAATAGTCATGAGCCTGTAGGCAGGTCATTCCTCTCAAATTTCCATGTACTTGAAGGGTTCTATGGCCCACAGCCTCACTCTGTCCTCCCTAGGGGTTAGTGGTGGTACCCCTCAATCCATAATGATCTTGTTCTGAGACTTAGAATATACCATGTTTGTTATATTAGAATATACTATATGGTATATTAGAATTATCAATATTAGTTATGTTAGAATATAGTGCATCAGTTGAGCATACTACACAGCTCCTTGGAGAGGATGATTGTTTACTGTTGGTCACAGAAGATGCTAGAACACTGGAAGGGGAAGAGAATAAGCATTTATATATTGCTTACAAATGCATCTTAAGGAGGAGGTGCTGGCTAGCCCCAGGAAAAGAGCACTGAACCAAGAGTCAGGAGAACAGTGTCCTAGAACCCATCACTGCCACCAGGTAACTACCTCTGGGACCTCAGACAAGTCCCTGCTCTCTGGGTCTCCATTCTCTCATCTATAAAATGAGGAGCTGGAACTACCCTTTAAGGTCCATTCCTGTTCTAAAATTTGCTATCCCGTATTCTAATATTTAGTGTTTCAAGGCCAGCTACAACATTTTATGTTCCCATGAATCCTATGAACTTCTAAGTCTCTATGTTCTAAGGACCCTTCCAGCTGCAACATTCTATCTATATACCTTATGGCTCTAACATTCTGTAGCTTAACCCTTACACTCCCATTTTGAATTTCTATTGTGTTTTCTTCCCTAGAAACTCACACTGCTTTGTGTTGGTTCTCACTCATCCTCACCACTAAGACAGAATAGTTCCTCCTTCCCATTCACGAATGACAAAGCCTCAAGGAGATTTCATCACTTGCCTGAGGTCATACAGAAAATCCGGAACAGATATAAGAACAGATTCTGAGCCACGGTAAGACAGAGAAAGCACTAGACTTGGGGGCTTGAGGACCAGAATTCGAATCTTAGCTTTGCTATTTTCCAGCTGTGTGACCCTGGGGAAGTTATTCCCCTCTCTGGTCCTCCACATTCCTTGTTGGCAAGAAGGTGGTTGGTAATAATATCTGCCACATAGGGTCACTGAGTTAAATGCTTTGTAAGGTTTAAAGCACTGTGGGAATGAGAGTGATTGCTCTTAATCTCTGCCCACTTTTCATTGTTACTACTATTCTAGCCAGTATAGGTTGACTAATTCATTATGCTACATGGCTCCTTGGAAAGGGTGATTGATTGGTGTTGGGCAGAGAGGATGCTGGGAGCATTTATATGGTGCCTACCATGTTCCAGGAACTGTTCTAAGCACTGTACAAATATATCTCATTTGATGTTCTCAACAATCCCGGGAAGTAGGATGCTGTTATTATCCCCATTATACAGTTGAAAAAATTGAGGAAAACAGAAATGAAGCCCAGGGTCACACAGCTAATAAATATGTGAGGCTGAATTTGAACCCAGGTCTTCCTGATTCCTGTTCAAGCACTCAATCCACTGTGCCACCTAACTACCTCTGGGGGCAGAGTTGATTCCTACAAGCTCTTTTGTGGTCAGGAACGGTTCCCCTCCCCAATCACCCCCAGCCATGCATAGCTGTCATATACAGCCCTGGCCATCCCCCTCCTCAAGGCAAGAAGCTCATTTAGGCATAAGTAAGGAAATAGGAATCTTCCCTACTCTAGCTGGTTACCTTTCTCCCAACTCCATGTTTCTACCCACTCCCCACAGACCTGCTGAGGGCTGAGGCCATCAGGCATGGGGCCCAATTCTGGAGCCGGGTGCTTGATATCAGAAACGGTGACTTCCAAGAACCCCATGTCCTCCTCCTCTGAGTCACCTGGAAAAACAAACCATAACCAAGGTGAATCTTCAGAGCTGGGGGCTCAAGGATCGATCAAGCCTCTCCCCTGCCTGGGGACAGGACCAGGATTCAAAGATTCCTAGGTGATGCCCTATGGCTATGAAGCTGTTCATTGAGGATATAGTCTTCCCCACCTGCACCTCACCCTCAATTCTGCAGAGCCATTATGCCCTTGGAAATGGAGGAGAAGACCAATAAGACCCCCACACTGTGAGCTCCATGAGAGCAGGGTCTCTCTCTCTCACCTTTTACATCCCCAGGCTTAGCAAAGTGTCTGGCATACATTAATCAATGCTTAATCAAAAGTTTATTGATTGGTTGATAAGGTTTACAATTAATACATTTGTTTTCTGAGATGAGTCAAAACTTCTTTGGGATATCAAAGGTGAGGCACGACCCTAGGACTGTTTGGGGAACAGTTCAGGCAAATCTGCTGACCAGAATCAGGGACCCTATTCAAGGAGCCTATGCTTAATGAGGCATCAGGAGATGGGAAAAGGCTCTGAGTTTGGAAGCAGAGAACACAGCTTCCTTTATGGTTCTAGAGCTATGATCCTATAAACTTAAATCTGGTGTTCTCCTCCTCCAAGTAAACTGGACAATTACTGTGACATCCATATAGAGGGAGGATTCTGCCTCCTAGCATCTAATACAATACTCTGCCTTTGGTAGGTGTTTAAGAAATGTTTCTTGGAGCTTGGCCCCAAAGAAAAGCTGTAATAATGAACTATAAAAATATAGCACAGACGATGGGATTATATAGGGATATTTAAATTCTGTTAAATGGAGTAAATATTTCTGTTTCTGAAAAAAATAAAAAGCGCCCCCAACTCCTTTGCAGAAGTAGAGAGCCTGTGGGTGGGGAATTGCACATATCTGGTCAGATTTTTTTTCAGTGTATTAATTAATTTTGCCAATTTTTTTCTTTTTTTTCCATTTTAACTTTTTGTTACATAAGATAGCTTTCTAGGAGGTGTAAAGGAAGGGATGCAGAGTACACTTAGGTGATAGAAAAACAAAAGATGCCAATAAAATTTATTTTTTTAAATGCTTATTGCCTAGGTGACCCTGGGTAAGTCATTTAAAATATCAGAACCCTAGCAACTTTCTATAATTTACAAATCAGTTGCTGATCTGAATTGGTGGAGAGACTTTCCCCACCAGGAGTTCCCTGCCCAATATAATTAAAGTCCAAATCCCACCCAAAAAGAAAAAAAAAACATCAAGTGGAGAGATTAACTGGACTTCCCTTTCTGGACTGTACCATGAGGTTTGGTCATCTCTCATAGAAGGAGGATCAATGAACTTAAAGCTGAAAGAAACCTTAAAGACCACATAACCAAATACTCCAATCCTCTTATTGTACAGAGAAAGAAGCTCAAGAGTAGAGGAAAGGCAGTGACTGGTCCAAGGTCATACAGTGATAACTAACAGAGGGTCTCCTGACTCCCAATCCAGTCCTATACTGCTATACGTCCTATACTATGTATAGATAAGCAGGAGGGAGGCAGATGGAGCCTCTGGTCCAGTCCAGATCAGGAGACGGCTTCAGCGGCTTCAGGGTTGCTGGGAGAGAGGGGAGATAAAATGGACAGAACCCCCGGCATGCCCCCAGGAACACGGCTGCCTGTAGAGGCGACAAGAGGCCATCAGCCATTTCCCTGGTCCCACCGCCGTCTCCCTAGCATCAGCCCGGCCTGACCCTCTTTGTCCCCACCGCCCTAGAACTAAAAATAGTTTTCTTCTGAGTGCCAAAACAGCAAAAGAAAATGCCTGTTGTGAAGAAATGTGGGCGGGTTTGTTTGCTTTCAAAGGAGAAAAGCAAAAGACCCCAAAGAATCCTGATGATCTGAGGAGGGGAAAGAGGGCAGGGTGGGCTGAGAGGAACAGAAAAGGAGACAGTTAAGTGACACAGACGCTGGACTCTTGTTTGGGGGCCTTTCTGAGCTCTGAGCTCATACAAAAGAGAGAAGAAAACCACATTGTGAGATTGCTTCTGAAAACAAGAGCTGGCTGTGGGCAGGCAGGAAGCAGGGGTCATCAAGATGCCAGGGGCTGAGAGAGAGGCCAGTGCACGGGGCCAGACAAGCTAGCTGAGGAAGAGATGGCCCTTACCTGAAAAGGAGATCGAGGAGGAAGAGGAGGAAGGGCATCGGATGACAGTGTGGGACTGGCAGAGGCTGTCCCGCTTCACCCACATTGTGCCCCCAGCATTGCCCCGGGCCCACCGGAGACGTCTGTTGTTTAGTTTCCTCTTCCCTCCTACACCACTACCACCACCACCGAGGGTTTCCATTCTCGGCTGGTGATTTGAGCTGGGGCTATTAATAACGCCTCTGGAGGGAGGGTCATTTTACCAAAAGCTTTGGATGAACTCTAGGGGTGGGGGGAGACTGGGAGATGGAGGAGGAGAAGGAGGAGGAGGAGGAGAAGGGGAGGAGAAAAGGGAGCAGGAGGAGGAAGGGGAGGAGGAGGAGGGGGAAAGAGGAGAGGGAGGAGGATGAGGAAGAAGGGGGGAGGAGGAGGGGGAAAAGAGGAGGAGGAGGGATCACCAGCATGGGGGTGGGGAGAATGATATCTATGGGAATAGCCTGCTACAGATCTGCTCAGCTGACCAGTCTTTCTCCTTTCCCTAATTCTGAGATCACTCCCTTGCTGGGTTGACTTCCCTTGCTCACCAAAAGCCACTGATCCCTGAAAGAAGAAATCTTGGCAGGGCTAGGAGAGTATGGCAGGTCTTGAGTTTCTACTTCAGGCCACTTAGAGCCAATATATCTCAAGCAGAACTGATGCCCTGGTCCCCTTGTGGACCAAGAGGCTGGGATGGGGACAGAGTGAAGAGCACTGGCTTTACCTGCTGCCCTCCAACCCTAGGAAGAAAGTAATTCAGCTGGGGATCACTGCCCTACTCTTGCCTCATATAACCCCTCCCTATCATACATGCCAGTGACTGTCAGCCAACGAGGGGAAAAAGCAGTGTTTGGAAAGACAGTGAGTGTGCTGAAGGAAAAAAAGAGGCTAAACTTTATAGTTAATGGAGGCCTAGGTCCATAGCCCAGCTGCAGCTCTTAATATGAGACCCTGAGCAATTCATTTCCCTTTTCTGAGCCTCAGGTTTGCTATCTGCTCAATAGTAATACTTGCCTTAGCAACGTTACAAAGTGTTGTGGAGAAAGTACTTTGTAACCCTCAAAAGAACTCTAGAAATGTGAATTCTCATATTTTAGAAATCTTAAAGCCCCTTTCCCTCTCTGAGACTCAGTTTCCAGTTTATTTCCATATAAAAATGACTTGTGGTAGGAACAACATCTACTAAGGATCCTGTAAGACAGGCTAATTTCTCTCCCAAAGACAAGGAACAGAGCTCCAACCATGGAGGTGCTATATGGCTGTTTAGATACTAGAGTCCATCGTATAAGGGGTCTAAGATTCCTTAGGCCTGACAAACCAGGGCCAATTCTAATTCAATCAGTCAATAAACATCGACTTCATGCCAGGCACTGTGCTAAACACAGGGGATACAGAAAGAGGTAAAAGACAGTCCCTTCCCTCAGGGAGCTTACACTCTAAGGGACTTCATGGAAGCCACATTCAGTGACTCAATGCTGTTCTCCACAAATTCCCTTTCTACATAATTGTTCATTAAGCCTCCTGTAGGTAAAGGTCAGATGATCTCTATGCATCTCATTCTGTGCCAGGCCTGAATATAAACCACCAGATGGGCCTGACTCAGGATGTGTGGGTAATAACACTTCGCCTACAGCCTTTTTACAGGGATCTTGTCCCCTAAAGTGCTTTGCAAATAAGCCTTAAGACATTCTCAAAATTTAAGTGACCATGATGGTGAGGAAAGAACAATAAAAACAACAAGAAAGGTCTGCATGCCCCCCTTAAAAAGGGGAGAAAGGTCCCCTTGAGGTCCCCCAGGGTTTTCTGGGAGAAGAGGTAAGTAACTGAGGAAGAAGCAGGAATAAAGGAAGAGCATGATAAGAATCATGGGCTCATAAACAGCTTGAAGGACTAATTTGAGGGCATCTGACCCAACCAGATCATTTTACAAAGGAGGAAACTGAGGCTCACCAGAGTGAAGTGACTTACCCAAGGTCACACAGTCAGAACCTGGCAACGCTCACATTCGAATTCATAACCTGTGACTTCAAATCTGGCATTATTTCCAATGTATTCTGCTGCCTGACTTTTCAAAGGGAAAGGAACTTGGTAGTTTTTCTTGAGGAAGAAAGAGCTGCGCTTGTGAGAAGGGGAAATCAGGAAGCTGAGATGAAAGGGGTGATGAAATAAGAGTCCATGGGTGTGCACCCTCCAGACCAGACCACCCTTGAAGAACACCTCCTCCCTCACCCTGGGAGAGGCTCACAGCCCCTCCTGCCCCTGGCTCTGGCCAAAGGCAGAAAAGAAGCTGGTTTCTGACAACATCCAGAATCCACAAAAACAAACAAGGGGAGGGGACAGAGAACAGGGCCAGCATCCCCACAGGGGGCCCAGGACAAGGGCCACAGCTGAGTCAGAGAAATAGAGGACCTTAGTCACAACCACATGTTAAAGGAGCAGGACCCGAGGAGGAAGGCAGACAGCAGGGTCTGGCACTGCCAGGGACGGTACAAAGAAAGAAAAGGGGAGGGGAGGAGAAGAGCTCTTTGGAGTCAGAGGACCTGGGTTCAAATCCTGCCTTTATTTACTCACTGGGGCAACCCATCTGAGCCTGAGCATCTTCATTCATAGAATAAGGGAAGTGGAGGTCTCTGAAGTCCCTTCTGGTCTCAAATCTAGGATCTGATGATCCTGGGGAAAAGGCAAGATCCTTTTCCTCTCCTACATCAGCCTAGACACAAAGCTCCCCTCAGAGAGACAGCCAGGTGATGCAGAAAGACCGGCTTTCAAATCCAACATCAGATACTTCCTAGCTGTGTGACCCTGGGCAAGTCACTTAAACTCTCATCTGCCTCAGTTTCCTCTTCAGTAAAATGGAGATAATAACAGGACCTACCTCCCAGGGTTGTTGCAAGGATCAAATGGGCGAACTGTGAAGTACTTGGCACAGGACTCGCACACAGCAGGTACTCTATACATGGTGGCTACTATTAAAAGTCCAAACAGGAGCATTGTGCACGGCGGCCCTGTGGCGCCTGACACTGCTTTGGGCCTGCCCAAAGGCCCCCACACAAAGCACCAAATCTTCTGTCTCCATGGGCTGCTCCATATCACTGCTATCTCTGCAAGATTCAGCTCAAGGATCACAGCTGACACGGGGCTTATTCTGGTCACCAGAGCTGCTGTTGCATCCCCCCACCATGAGAAAACATGTCTTGGCATTTACTTTTTCTATAATTCATTTTTATTTGTTTGGTATTTCCACTCAATAGAATGGAAGCAACTTGAGGGCAGGCACTGTTCTACTTTGAATCTTCATATTGCTAGCATCTGAGGCAGTACAGTGCTTGGCACAAAGATCTAGAGCTGAAGGAATCTCAAGGGCCAACTAGCATGACCCCTTCAGATGAGGCCTAGAGAGATTGTGACTTGTCCAAAGTCACAGAGGTGGTGAATATCTGAGCTGAGATTTGAACCAAGGTCCTGATGCTCTTTCCACATGTAACACATCGCACTAAACACATACCTTTGGAATGAATGAAGAAATGAATGTGTGCAGAGTCCCATGCTTAGGTCTGAGGGAGGCATACAATTTAGATAAGGCATAGTCCTTACAGTCTAATAAAGAGAAAAGAGGCCTACCCTTATTGAGTGAGAAGTACAAAGGAAAGGGTCCTGAGAGGAGCAGAGGAGAAGGCTGAGAGCAAAAGGATCTTATCAGGGAAGGCTTTCTGGAAGAGGGGGCCTGGGGCTGGGGCTGGGGCTGGGTTCTGAAGGATGTCATACCTAGGGCTTCCTTCCTGTGCAGGAAGGAGACTTTGCGCATGACCGCCATCCTTGTCTTTTCCAGCCCATCCTTGGTCCCGCTTTTGGCAGCCTTCATGAGCTGGGTCATCTAAGGGAAGAGAAAGGGAAAAGCCTGTCAGAAGCAGAAAGTCTTTTAGTTTATGTTTCTAGCCCCAGACACTCCCCATCTCCTGGGCTCCTTCTGGGCTGTGGGCAGCACCCTCGCAGCCTGGACAGCGCCTTACATGGATGGAACACAAAACATTTGCTGAATCAAACTGAACACAAAATGGGGCTCCCAGCCACACTGGCCTCCATCTCCATCTTTGTTCCTTTCTTACTGAAAGATGATCTGTAAGGTCACAAAAGAATGAGGCCGATGTGGGAGGCAGCGAGGTGTGGTGGAAATACTGACAATAAATCATTTTGAAGGTTTGCAGAACAATTTCTAGCTAGCATTTATAGTGTCTTAACATTTGCAAAGTTCCTTACAAATATTATCTCATTTGAGCCTTACAACTACCCTGGGAGAGAGGTGATATTATTGCACTTATTTTGTAGCTGATGAAACTGAGGCAGACAAAAGCTCAGTGACTCGTCCAAAGTCGCACAGCTTATAAGCATCTGAGCAGGATTTGAACTCAGATCTTCCTGACTTCAGGTCCAGTGGCCTAATCACAACCATCATCTAGCTACTTGTTTTTTAACCCTTCAATATGTCGTTTGATCCTAATGATGCTGTGAGAGAAGTATTATTATCCCCATTTTACAGATAAGGAAACTTAGCTTCAGCAGTTTAAAACCTTGCCCAGGGTCTCCCAGCTATGCAAAATTGCAGGCAGGGTATGAAACACAGTTTCTTGACTCCAAAGTCAGCACTCTATGGATTTCAAAATCTTTTTTCATATTATCATTTGCCATGGGGAATTAAGGCATACTACAGGAGGGCTGGGGGGAGAGGGGAAGGGATAGGTTCAAATATGCATTTGTGATTGATGGCACATTTAGATGAAACTCTGAGCAACGCAGGGCTTTGGTTTTCTCCTGTCAAAACATCATGGTTCTGGCATTTTGCTGACATGGGAATTTCCAGTGTGGGATTCTCCATCTGCTGATGAAGATTCCAAGTTGTCTAGAATGGAAAGGACCATAGACTTAAAAATAGAAGGAATTTTAGAGGTCATAAAGTCTAACTTCTCATTTCTGCCCCTCCCCCAAAAAAAGGAAAATGAGAAATAAAATGAGTTATGAGACTTTCCCAGAGTCACATAGCACCAACTCCTCATTTTTCCAAAAAGGGAAACCAAGGCAGGAGACATCCAGGATCACACAGTTAATGAGTGTCTAAGGCAAGTTCTTCTGAGCCCTGGTCTTCCTATCCCCAAGTCCAACCCAGTATCTACTACTTTGTGATGTCTCTCCAACAATACTTCTATTACAAAAGGATTGTTGTGGGGAGAACATCCTGCCAATCTTCAAATATTATCAAAAGATGAGTTCCTTTTATTCTTGGGGCCAACATAGGTTTTACCACTCAGTTTTTAAGATCCTGAGATCTTTCAGTCAGATAACAATCCCCAGATGGGGCATGATAGAAAGAGACCCAGAGTTAGAATCAGAAAGCCTTGGCTTCAGAACCTAATTCTGCCACTCAGTAGCTGGGTGACCTTGGATAAGTCACTTACCTTGAGCCTCAGTTTCCTTATAAAATTAGGGGACTTAGATGAGATAGTCTCTAATGTCCTATCCAACTTAAAAAAATATTCCAAGACTGAACAGGCCATGGTAAAAACAAATGGTGGAGGTATTTCTGGGACAAGAAACTCAAGTGACAGGAAAACTGCCAATATGGACCCCCTGGCATAGGAGAAGAGAGGTTCTGCCAGCCCCATCTCATCTAAGAGCCTCACTGGGTACTGCACACAAGCATCAGAAGACTTTTCATCATCCTCTTTTCAGTGACTTTTCCTTCATTTGAGACTCCCTCAAATCACTGACAGGGACATCCACCCTCTTGTAAAGAGAGGACCCTCCCATGGGGAGCTCCTGCTGGCCCCTTTACTGTTCTGTTTTCCTTGGTCCCCTCAGCCCCTGACGTCAAGGCTCAAAGTCTCCTTTTAGGGGAAATAGAAAGAGCTGGGAGTGCCCTTAGAGCATGGAATGTCAGAGCTGGGAGGGCCCTTAGAACATGAAATGTCAGAGCTGGGAGGGCCCTTAGAACATGAAACGTCAGAGCTGGGAGGGCTCGGCTTTAATGTGCTCACTCCTGAATGACTTTGGGCAAGCTGCTTCATGTTATCGATGGCTTCAATTTCCTTATGTCAATAAAATGAGGGAGCTGGATACCATTTTCTAAGGGTTCTTTCTGTCTCTTATACTTGCTCTTCTAAGATCTGTCCCACTTCTGATGTTCCATGTTCTAAGGCCCCTCCCAGCTCTGGCATACTCTAGGATTAGAATTAGGGTTAGTGTCCCTCCCAGTTCTAATATTCTGTATTCCAAGGGCCCTCCCAGCTCTGACGTTTCATGTTCTAAGGGACCCCACAGCTCTGACATTCTATATTTTATGGTCCTTCCCAGCTCTGACATCCTGTGTCCTAAGGGCTCTAACAGCTCTGATATTCTGTGTTCTAAGCCCCTCACAGCTCTGACATTCTGTGTTCTAATGGCACTCCCAGTTCTGACATTCTGTGTTCTTAGGGCCCTCCTAGCTCTGATATCCTGTGTTCTAAGGGCCCTCCCAGTTCTGACATTCTGTGTTCTTAGGGCCCTCCTAGCTCTGACGTCCTGTGTTCTAAGGGCCCTCCCAGTTCTGACATTCTGTGTTCTTAGGGCCCTCCTAGCTCTGACGTCCTGTGTTCTAAGGGCCCTAACAGCTCTGACATTCTCTAGGATCAGGATTGGGGTTAGTGTCCCTCCCAGCTCTGATATTATCCCTTCTAACAGCCTTTCCAGATCTAACAGAAAACCTGTCACTGACCAACCTTACAGCCTTAGATGACTCATTCCTTTCTTCGGACTTCAATTTTCTCCTTTAAAGGGAGCGCTCAGTCTTTTGAAAATGACACATGCTGGAACAAAAGTCCAGGAACTCTCAAACCCCAAGCAGGGCACTTTCTGTGCCTGGTGTTTCAGGATCGAGGAGTTTCCTCTAAATGCAAGGGGAGGAGGGGCAGGTTCTGAAGGGAGGGAAGTAGAGGAGAGCAGGAAAGGCAGGAAGTCCCTGAGCGCAGCTGGGGAGGCCTCATCCCAAGCCATGGCAGTGCCCAGGGCTTTCAGGTTCCTCCCTAGCAGGTCTTCTGGGCCCCCTTGCCACCCATTCCTGTCCATGGCTCATCTCCTCCCATGCAGACTAGGGTGAAGCAGTGTTGTGGAAAGAGGGCCAGACACAGGCATCATAGCCCTGAGCCGACTCTTTTACTTTACAGAAGAAGGAACTGAGGCCCACAAAGGCAGGTCCTAGTCAGTGCTGCACAGGAAGCATCAGAACCTAAGTTCTCAATTTTTCATAGACAGACAGAAGGGACTTGTTCTAGATCAAAGGGGAAGATACAAAATAGATACAGATATAAACATATTTATAGCAAGAACTATTCTCGATCAGAGAACCAGAGGCTGAGAACTGAAAGAAAGCTCAGACGTCATCTTACAGAAAGGGAAACCAAGGCACACAGAGAGAAGGAAGCTGTCACAAAGGTCATCCCACCACCATCACCCCCCACTCCTCCCACTTCTATAGCTCTTCATGATGGACACAGCCCTTTCTTCACAACAACCCTGTGAAGTAGGTTGGGCAAGGATCATTATTAATCTCATTTTACAGATGGAGAAACTGAAGTTCAGAAATATTTTGTGATTTGTCTAGGGTCAAATGGCTAGTAAGTGCCGGATGCAAGTCTCCCCAGCTCCGAGTCCAGCTTCCTGCTCTCTTTGGGGAAACCATATTGGTGGTGTTGGGGTCAGAAAACAGAGCAGGCGCCATTGGGGAATGCAGGCTTTCTCTCCTTTCTCCACAGCAACATCGTCCTAAATCAGGCCCAGAAGCCTAGTCTCCAAGTGACAGGTCCATACACCTCGGGGAAGTTATCCCGCTATAAATGAATGTCACACCTGAGACAAAGAAGAAGAATCAGGGGGAGACTGCTGTCCTCCCTCCTACTTTGTTCCTGAGGAAGTGTGTGGAGCAGATACTGTCCCCTACCTCCAACCTTTCCCCTACATTTATTCCCAATGGTATCACAGGATCACAGATTTATAGCTGGAAGGACCTTAAAAACTATGTAATCCAAATCTCTCATTTTACAGACAAGGAGACCAAAGCCCACAAAGGTACCCAAAGCCATACAATCACTAAGTGACAAAGGCAGGATTCAAACTCACAGCCCTTGGACTCCAAATCTAGCCCTCCTCCTATATACCACATGGCCCCTCATGCAAGAAATAAGAGGGTTATTCCAGTGACTAGAGAGCGGGACAGAGCCAACAGGAAGCCAGAGGAGAATAGTGGGAAAAGCCCTGACTCTGAAGTCAAGGAATCTGGGTTCAAATCCCAACTCTAACATTGACAATGTGTGTGACCTTAGGTACTAAATCACAACCCCTATGAGCCTCACTTTCTCCATTCTTCTAAGTGAAAGGACAGGATAAGGAAGATATGCTCTCAGCACAGCATAAGAGCTGTGATCATCTGGCCTGGGTTTGGATCTCAATTCTCTCCCCTTGCAAGCAGTGAGGCTCTGGAGAAATCTCTTCTCTGGGTTTCAACCTTCTCATCTATAAAAAATGAGATTGAAGGAGCTCTGAGATCCCAACCAGCTCAGAAGTCTTTGACCCTAAACAACATCCAACATTTAGAAGAGTCAAGGAGATGGCACTGTGAGTTGGGAGGCCCTCTATTCCATCCCACAGCTGTCCATTCTTAGTCCTGTGATATTAGCCCAAACTGTGGAATCTCAGAGGCGGCAGGCCATGCGATGTCTCCGACCAGCCCCAGTTTCCTCATCTATAATCTGAACTATAAGATGCTGAATGTCTCTTCCAGTTCAAAATTCTAAAATCTTATATAATGGGGAACTGATATGGGAGCAAAGTGAAGACCCCTTCATCCTTCAACATCAGAAATCCAGAGTCCCACTTGCCCAGAACTGGGACAAAGGCAAAGCATCTCAGAGGTGTTACTTTGCACTAAAGACTTTAAGTTTTTACTGTAACACATGCAGCTTGACTTCTCACAAAATAAACCCCTAAGGTGATGGGGAGAGGGATTTTCTAGCATTAAAAATGTTTTCATGCATATACCTATATATACACATACATACATATATATGCACATATATACACACATATATACACATACATACATATATATATGCACATATATATGCACATATATACACACATACACACATATATACACATATATTTATGTGTGTGCACATATATACACACATTTCTATATGTATGTGTATATATCTATACATATATGTATATATGTGTGCATCTACACAGACACATATGCACATACACATATACACATATTTATAAAGTCGCACAATAAAGCATCCATCATTACACACCCCTATGAATTACCCTTGGTAGCTGCCTACCAGACCTACCTCTAGACTTGGTTCTGGTCCCACCCTCCAAAGCCCTGAAAAAACCTCAAAACACGTCCAGAGGGCAGGGATATAGATCCACAGATGAAATGCAGCATGGTATTACAGTAGATAAGCTCACTGGACCTGGAGTCAGGAAGACCGGAGCTCAGAAACTTGCTAGCTGTGTGTGACTCTGAATAAGTCACTTCATCTCTGCCTATCTCAGTTCCCTCATCTGTAAAAAGGGCATAATATCAATGATCTCCCATAGGTTGTGGTACAGATAAAAAGGGATAGCATTTATAGAACACTTGGCAAGCTTATAAATGCCAGCTACGATTAAATATCCACAGCCCGGGGAAGGGCTGCTGATGATGGGTGGGGGACAATACCTTACAATCGTATTTCTGCTTCAGGTCCTGCATGTCTCTCCCCCCAACTCTTAAAGCCAAGATGTCCCTCTTAGTCCTGGCGTATCTCTCCTTTAGCCTAGACAGATCTGGAGAAAGCTGGAGCCCCCAAAGCAGTCAGGCAGGCGGACGGGCAGACGGGCAGACGGGCAGACGGGCAGGCAGGCGGGCAGGCAGGCAGCGGGCAGAAGGAAAGCAGGCGGAAGGAGCAGGCGGGAGAGGAAAAACACACAAACACAAACAAGAGGGAAGAAAAAGAACCTCAGGTAAAGTGGCAGATGAGAGGCCAGGAGATCCCCAAGGGACCGGGATGCCTGGGGGAGCCTGCAGATAGCTGCAGTGTCTCCCTCAGGGAGGCCTGGGGCAATCCACTATGGACAGACAGACAGCCGGCGGCTGTGGGAGCCAAGGGCCTGGGGAGCGAGCTGAAGGTACATCCATCACACCCCTCAGGATGACAGGGGGAGGAGATCAGCTTCCCTCACTGCTCATGAGACCTGAGGAAGGCTGTGCGGCGTCTCTAAATGCGCTCTCTAAATGTTTGCTGAGTGAATGAAATGAGCAAAGGAATATATGAATGAAAGCAGTGGACGGCTATATGAACAGAGAGTGAATGAAATCTAGAGGGAGTCTGTGACTAATGAATGACATATGGATGGATGGAAGGATGGACGGATGAAGGAACGAATTAGTAATGGGCACATGAACAAATGAATGATGAGTGAATGAAAATATGAATGGGACCAGTGACTGATGATGAATGAATATATTAGTTAATGGATGGGTGGACAGAAGGATAGATGGATGCATGCATGGGAGAATGAATGAGTAAATTAATAAAGTGAGATGGTAACATATTCCTCACTCATCTCACACGATGGCAAGTGTGATCGAAATTCCCAGGAATCGTGCAGCCTCCAAATAAAAATGATGACATTTGGATTTTATTCCTGTGTTATCTAGAGAGCAGGCTTATACAACAAAACAAAAGCCCCTTCTGCCTCCCCAGGTCTCATCACTGAGATGTCAAAAATGAGAAATCAAATGTGATCTATAAGGTCCCTCCCAGCTCTGACATTCTGGGTCCTAAGGGCCCTCCCAGTTCTGACATCCTGTGTTCTAAGGGCCCCCCCAGCTCTGACATTCTCTGTTCCAAGGGCCTTCCCAGCTCTGACATCCTGTGTTCTAAGGCCCCTCCCAACTCTGACATCCTGTGTTCTAAGGGCCCTCCCAGCTCTGACATCCTGTGTTCTAAGGGCCCTCCCAGCTCTGATATTTTCTGTTCTAATTACCTGTTTTATTACCTGTGTCCAGTTACTAATACCAGAATCCTAATAGGGTTTATGTCACAAGTTTGGTCCCCACCCATGGGCCAGTTTGGTCTTCATCCCTTGGGCACAAGACATACTATTAGATCCCTAATGCCAGTCAGCTGTCTAACAAAATGCCTTAGCTATAGAAGGGAAAGGCCCAGGGAGTATTTCATCCTATGTATCAGAAAAAGATCTCATAGCATGACTAAGTCCATAACGTCCCTCTTCACAGAGAAAAGATAGCATATGACTTGCTGTCTGCCTGTTACTTGTAAAAGGAATATACATATGTATGTATATATACATACATATGTATATATGTACACATATACACATATATAGTTTATATATAGCCTGTAGTTATATGTAGTTGTATACATTTAGTGGGATATATATGCATGTGTATGTGCATGTGCATATACATATATTTCCCTCTCCTAACCTGTGAGTCACTTCAATAGGCATTTTATTCAGCCCCATTTATTAAGCATCCTAGCCTATGGTGACTGGGGTGGAGTGGGGAGGGGAACCAAACTACATGCCTGACACAGTGCTAAGAGCTGTGGACCAAAGAAAAGTTGGGTTTTTTTTAATAGCCCCTTTCCTCAAGAAACTTATAGTTAAAACGAGAGAGACAACATCCAAACTACTATGTATGAACAAGACCTAGGCAGGTAGACTGGAGAGAACCTGCAAGGGAAGGCACTAATATATAGGGGAGTTGGGCTTTTAGTTGGGACCTGAAGGAAGCCAGGAGGCAGAGAAGGGTAGGGAGCCAGTGAAATGAGCAAAGGGCTGACTGTGTCTAATCTAAATTCTATGCTTCATCCAGCACTGAACTTGTTGGTTGAATGGAGCTGAAATTTTCAGAGAAGAGTCTGTCCCTTTCTGGTTTTGCTCACTGTGGGCTCTCTGTTGATCTCCCCTTACCTGGGATTCCATACAAAAGAGGTTGTACTAGATGGAATGAGTCTCCCAACACTTCCAGGGGTGCAGTAGCCACCAGCTTCTGTGACAGTTTCATGGTGTCCCCAGAGTGTAACCCTTTCTAACTCCCAAGTAAAAGCATGGACCCCAGCACACAGAAGAAAGAGAGTGACATCCCAATTCTTCTATTCACCTAAGCACCCTTGTAAGTATAGCTTACCCTCTCCAGGCTCTACTTCCTACTCTTTTTTTAAAATAAGGATTGAGATAGAAAGCCAGAAGGGACTTTGGAGGAAATGGTCTAGCCTCCCCTATACATAAACTTTACAGCTGAGAAAAGTCAGGCTGAGGAAATTTAAGTGATTTCCCTACAGTCACACAGAGAATGGGGCTGGGGAGAGGAGAGGGTGGTATTGGATTAATCTTCCAGGAGATGTCTTTTCTATAAGGCAGGACACACAACAGACAGCCAAGCAGGACACAGGGGTCAAGACATGCAACAGCTCCACTTGCCAAGCTGGTCAAGACATGCAACAGCTCCACTTGCCAAGCTCATTTCATGCAGCAAGGGATCTCAAAGCACCAAATGGTAGTACCCCCCTCTGCAAACTATTCATAGCCCCTGGGAAGCTGTTTTTCCAGTGAACAGATAAAGAGACATCCCAGGGTCAGAGAAACAGACTGTGGTTGCAGGGAGGATGTAGGATTTGCAGTCACCTTTGTACGTGACAAAGGACACTTAGTTTGACAACTGAGAGATTCCAAACCCTCCCCCAGACACCCACCACCACCAAGTGAATGAATGCAGAGCCTTGGTCATTTGGGCACTGAGTAGCAGAGAAACAAACACAGCCTAAGGCCCTCAGGCCTAAACTCCTGAAACGTTGAAATGATCAAGAGACCCCCACATTCCAAATCCAGTGTCTTCATGCCAATTCATTGATTAGGAAAGAGGAAGGTCACCCTTCATGGAGGAGCCATGAGAGAATGGACCAGGTGACAGTTAGAGGAATAGGAAAAGACCTGGGATTTACTCCAAGCAGAAGGACTGACAGGATACTGCTGTCCCTAAAGAAATGGGCAGCCCCCTCCAGAACAGTTGTGTCTGCCAGCCTCTGAGCATCCATTTTTTTTTTGCTTTTTGGAGGGGGAAGGGTAGAGCAACTGGGGTTAAGTGATTTTGCTCAAGGTCACATGGCTAGTAAGCGTGTCAAGTGTCTGAGGCTGGATTTGAACTCAGGTCCTCCTAACTCCAGGGCCGGTGCTGTATTCACTGTACCACCTAGCCACCCCCTGAGCATCCATTTCTGATACCCTTCACTTCCAAATTCAATGTCCTCCTGCCTCCCCCTGGGCAACCTATGTCCAAGCTTATCAACCCAGAGTCAAAACGCCCTCCTCCAGAAGTCCCCTTGGATGAGCCCACCTACTTATCACACTAATGCTGCTTTTCCTCCCCAATCCCAGCAACTACTCACACATTAAATTTTGTTTGTTTGGGGGCATATATTGAAATCCTGGCAGTCTCCCTCCTCCACTCCAACTACTGACCTACCTGGTTTTCTTTAAGTCCACCTTCTACAGGAAGCTTCCCCCAACCCTTCTTAATTCTAGTGCTTTCCCTTTGTTTATTATTTCCTATCGATCCTGTATATAGCTTGCCTTATATATTTTTGTTTGCATGTTGTTTCCCTGACCCCATTAGATTGTAAGCTCCTTGAGGGCAGGCATCATCTTCTGCCTCTTTTTGTATCCCCAGAGCTTAGTAAAATGCCTGGAACATAGAACATACTTAATAAATGTTTACTGTTTTGGTTGGTTTGGGGGGGGGGGTGTTTTGTTTTGTTTGTTTGTTGGAGAGGGGAAGGTAGGGCAATTGGGATTAAGTGATTTACCCAAGATCACATGGCTAGTTTTGTGTTAAGTGTCTGAGGTCACATTTGAACTCAGATCCTCCTGACTCTAGGGCTGGTGCTCTTTTCACTGCACCACCTAGCCACCCCAACAAATGTTTATTGAATTGAATTGTATGGACTTGAGCAAGTAAGTCACTGTCTGCCTCCAAGCCTCAATGTCTTCCTCTACAAAATGATGGGATCAACCTAAAAGGCCTCTATGATCTCAGCTCTAAATCCCAGCATCTCTTCTTCTTGAGACACTCTGAGAATCTTGAGGGCTGAGACCAAATATTGTACTGTTATGAATTTGAAGCCAAGAAATTGTTGCTGTTGTTCAATCACGTCTGACTGACTTGGGTTAAGATCCCACCTCTGACACCGGCTAACTTACATGACACCATGGACAAGCCACATCAGCTCTCTGAGCCTAGATTTAGTTATCTAAAATGGAGCTAATCATATCCATGGGACCCACCTCCCAGGGCTGTTCTGAGGCTCAAATGAGATCAGGTCCTTTATAAAATACTTTGCAAGCATTTCTTATTGCTTCTCTAGCACAATTCATTATCTTCAGAACACACTTGGAGGCCTGGATTCAGTCCTAGGCATTAAAATTCTCTAGAATATGTCTAGAGGTAGGTGACTAGAATATTGAGAGGCCCAGAGACAATGCTAAAAAAAAAAAAAAGGACTCTTTTAAGAGCCTGGGCGCGCTTAATCTAGAGAATGGAAGACCTGGTTTGGGTTGGTTGGGGGATCAAAAGAGGGGGAATCATGGTTTCCAAGGATTTAAAGGCAGTCATTAAACAAAGGGACTAGAGTTATTTTGTTCATTCTCAGAAGGCAGAACAAGGAGCAATGGCAGAACAGAATGGGACATTAGAAAGAGCATAGAATTCAGTTAGAGGACATAGGTTCAAATCTCACCTGTGCCATTTACTGCATCATCTTGGACAAGTCCCTCAATCTCCTTTGGTTTTTTTTTCTTCATCCATAAAATGAGGGGACTGAACAGGATGGCTTCCAAGTCCTCTAGACAAGATACACTTTGAGGGACTGGGAGGAAAGTGGGCCTAAGGACAGCTATATATCTCCATCAGTGCTCTATATCTGACTTACCAGGAGGAAAGTCTATAATCACTAAGTTTCATTTGGGCAGTAGCGAATCATCAATAGAACTTTTCAAGAAAGGTTATGATCCCTTACTGGAGATGTTATAGAGGGTTCTTGATTGGGGATGAGTTGGGCTAACTGTCTTCTGAGGTGCCATGAAGCTAGGCTCTAATGACTATTTCTTCAGTACTTCTAACTCCTAGTTACAAACTCAGAACATATGGGAAAGGAACAGGGATGGAACTTGGGGCTTCACTAATACAGGCAACTTCCAGATAAGAAGACTTGCTCCCTTGAGCAAGATGGCACCTTCTCTCCAATTTATAGTCTTAGAGAGCTACCAAGAGTACAAACAGTTAAGGGACTTGCCTAGTCTCACAGCCAGTGTGAGTCTAAGATAGGGTTTGAACCCTTAGGATAAAAGAAATGCTTAATAAATAATTTCTTCACTGAGGTAGAAAAGTCACTTTCATTACAATAAACCTGGAGGGTCACAAGATTGGGGCAAAGGCAGAAAGCAATGGTACTAATGTGATTGAATTAAGCCCTACTGTAAGAGAAGTTGACTGAGGCAAGGAATGAGTCCCAGGAGACAGCTTCCATAAATCCAAGGATCTTCAACTTTGGGGGGATGAGGGGCCATTTTTCAACTATAGAGAAGGGGGTTTGGAAACAGGAACTAGTTTGGAAATAATGGTGGTTTTAAGGACAAAGGAATGGGTTCCAGTCTCACTCAGTGTCTAACTAGCTGAGAAACAAGTGAAGCACATATATAAAGAGTATTGGACCAGAAGCAGGAAGACCTTGGTTCAAATCCTGCCTCTGGTACTTTCTAGCTTGGTGACCCAAGCCAAGTCACTTATAACTTCATAAACCTTAGTTTTTAGGTTTGTTTGGTTTTTTTTTTAATGGGGGGGTTGGATTAGTTGGTTCCTTCAATCTCCAAATTCCATGCAGGATCTTGGACAAATGCTACCCTACTTTGGACTCAAGTTTTCTCATATATAAAATGATGGAGTTGTTTTGATGATTCCTCCCAACATCCCCCCTCCCACTCTTGATTTCATGATTTAAGTTGACTGGACATGTTGTGGACATGACCATAACAGACTCTAGAATGGAAAAGGTCTGGAGAGGTCATGATTACATGAGCTCTTCATTGTACTAGCAGGCCCTCATTTTACAGCTGAGGAAACAGATCAACCAGATTTACTGGTGCTGAACCTTTGCCCAAGAGAGGAGACAATAGGGGGCAACAGAAAGAACACTAGGTCTGGCTTCAGACATCCTGGGTTCAAATCTTGCCTCTCTTCTTGCTTATTGCCTTTATGACCTCAGGTAAGTCGCTTAACACCTTTTATTCCATTTCCTCTTCTATAAATTGAAAGATTTGAATTCCCTGATCTCTAAAAGTCTCACCTCTGAGACCCCATGGGCAATAGGGCTGACTTTTGTTATTGTTCAGTGACTTTCCAGTTGTTTTTGACTCTTCATGATCCCATTTAGGGTTTTCTTGACAAAAACACTGGAGTGGTTTGCCATTTCCTTTTCCAAATCACTTTACAGATGAGGAAAGTGAGGCAAACTGTGTTGACTTACCCAGGGTCACATAGCTAGTGAGTATCTAAGGCCAGATTTAAACTCAGGTTTTCCTGACTCTAGGCCCAGTGTTCTATTCACTGTTCTACCCAGCTGCCCAAAAGGGCTAACCTAGAGGAAGGTTAAGGCTGGGTATGTATGTACCCATGCCTCCCACACACTCCCCATGCTGATTCTGCCATTATACCTGGAAGGGCTGTGTCAATCTATTTCCCAATGGCCTCACTTACCATCCAAGTCACTTTGCCCCAACTCCCTTCTGGGAGAGCTTTCTCTCCATTTGAATATAAATTGCTTAAAGTCTAGGATTGTCTTTCTTTTTCTATTTGCATTTCCAGTGCTTAGCATAGCATAAGTCTTTAAGAAACTTAAAGACCTTCTCATTCCTTCACTCATTCTTTCACATAAATTCCTGCTCTTCCTTGGCCCAGCCTCAACTTCCCTGCTTGCCCTCCATGCCATTTGACCTACCTTGGGCTGGAAAGACACTCGGTGCTTGGTGGGCTCCACTTCTGGTTTAACCTCTTCCTCTCCGGAGTCTTCACTGTAGCTCTCAAACTCACTAGAGCTCCAGCCTAGGTCTTCTGAATCCCTCGGGCCCCCTTCCCGGTGGACATTCTCATAAATCAGGCTCCTCTCTGACCCTGAAGACCAACAGAGGATGAACAAGGGCTGAATGTAGCTGGGGAGCCTAAGGGTTTGGGAATCTTGGGGGGGGGGGGCACCTAAAACCAGAAAGTTTCACAGATTAGCAGATTATTCATTAGAGGTGAAAGGCTCTAGAGTGGCTAGGTGGCACAGTGAATACAGCACCAGCCCTGGAGTCAGAAGGACTTGAGTTCAAATCTAGCGTCAGACACAACACACACACACACACACACACACACACAAACACACACACACACACACACACACACACAAACTAGCTGTGTGACCTTGGGCATGTCACTTAACCCCAAATGCCCTATCTTTCCCCTTCCAAAAAAAAAAAAAAAAAAGAGGCGAAAGGCTCCAGAGGCAGAGGGGCTTGCAAAAGTCATACAGTTTAATCCAATCACCTCACTTTACAGATGGGGAAATTAAGGACAAGAGAAGTTATGACTTATCCAAGATAACAAAGATAGTATCAGAGTAGGATTTGAACCCAGACTTTGGAGTCAATTCTCTTTCTACTGCATCTAACCTCCCTCCCCCCATTTCTGAAGTGAGCACACTGAGGTGCAAAGAAATGAAGAATCCTCTTCCTAAGTTCAAATCTGGCCTCAGTCACTCACTAGCTGTGTGACCCTGGGCAAGTCACTTTACCCTGTTTGTCTCAGTTTCCTCATCTGTAAAATGAGCTGGAGAAGAAAATGGCAAATCACTCCAGTATCCCTGCTGAGAAAAACCTAATAAATGGGGTCATGAAAAGTCAGTTAGTGAATGAAAAACAGACCTGATAGTCACCTGCTAACCCTAAAACCAACTCCTTCCCCCAAGCACATGCATGTATTTATTTTTAAATGAGGTAATATTTGTAAAGCACTTAGCACAGTGATTGGCAAAGAGTAGGTATTATATAGATGCTTATCACCATCATCATCATCATCATCATAATTAGTTTACTGAAGCATTTGAGCACACACTTGACCGTAGGGATGTGCCCAGTAGGGGGAGCTCCTACCCCAATATCCTCAAGCCCATATTCTCCCAAGGCAAGGATTCTGAATGAGACCCACTTGTCCAGCCAGCTCTTTTCACTGGGAGATCCCACTAGGGTGGGAGCAGGGCAGAAAGAAAGAACACTAGAGGGAACACTAGAATACCCACAAACACCCATGAAGATGGAGAAGGGGACTTCTTCCCACTAGTCTCCCCCCCCACCAACCAGGGAATTATAATATCTTAAGATTTTTTTAAGCTAATAAGTATTTTAACAAACATGTAGTCTAACAGGATCATTGTACAGGTAAGGACACTGAGGCCCAGAGAGGCCAAGGGATTTTCCCAAAGCCATGGGATAAGTTAGTGGCAGAGCTAGAAAGGACCTCAGAACACAGAATGGTAGAACTTGGGTATCATTTAGTCCAGACTTCAGATTTTACAGATAAAGAAACATGTCGAGGGGAAGTAGCTCGTCTAATATCACACAGCAAGTTAGGGACAAAGCCAAGACTAGAAATCAGGCTCCTGACTTCTAAGCATTCTTTCTACCATACACCCTTCACGGCCCAGATAAAATTCCATCTTCTACAGGTAACCTTTCCCAATCCCCCTTAATTCTAGTACCTAGCTCTGTTAATTCTATTATATCCCATCTATATTTTCCTTGTACATAGTGGTTTACATGTTGTCTCCCCAATTAGATTGTAAGTTCCTTGAGGACAGAGATTGGCTTTTACCTTTCTCTGTATCTCTAGTGCTTAGCAGATAGTAGGTTCTTAATAAATGTTTATTGACTGATCAGCTCAAATTTCCAGGAAAAGAGAACTGTTCCTAAAGAAATTCAGGCTTTAGGTCATTTGATTTGATGGAAAACTAACAGCAGTGAGCACCTGCTCACACCTGGAGCCATTTCTGGCTTCATTTCCTTCGCAGGCACTTGAAAAAGGACAAGGTGATCATCACTATGAGTTCCATCAAGCACAAGGGATACCAGACTCACCTCATTTCTTTTTCGGACTGATAAAGGCATGGGATTACAGATCTAGAGCTATGAGGTACCTTAGAGCCCATCTATCTAGTCCAATATCCCTCATTTTACAAAAGAACTGAGGCCTAGAGGTCAAGGTCACCCTGGTAGTATCAGAGCTGGGATCTGATGATACCCAGCTCCTCTACCTTCTAATACAGTACTCTTCTACATTTTGTGGCTAGGTGGCGAAATGGAAACAGCCTTGAATTTGGAGTCAGGAAGACCTGAGTTCAAACCCTGCCTCACACACTTACTGACTGTGACCATGGGCAAGTCATTTCACCTCAATCTGTATCAGTTTCTCCATGTGTAAAATGGGGTTAACAATAATAGTGCCTACCTATTCTCAGGGTTGTTGCAAGAATCAAATAAGGTCATATTTTTTAAACATTTTGCAAACCTTAAAGTGCAATATAATTTTTAACTACTGTTATCACCATCCTGCCTCTGTAGAACTTACATAGAACTTTTCAGCAAAGCGTTTCACAAAGTCTGTCATGGACTATTCTGGTGGATAAGATGGAAAAATGGGGTCTAGAAAAAGAGGGCAGGTTGGTAGATTCGGGGGCAGTGAAGGGGCAGGACCTACAGTATGGTCACTAATCTGTTAGTGTCAGTCTAGAGAGAGGCTCTAGTGAAGTGTCCCAAAGAGCTCCCCCTTGATTATTCTGAATAATGACTTGAGGGATGGTGACCGTATTTATGAATGATGCAAACTGGGTAAGACCAATGGCAATGCCCACTGACTGCCCAGACAACAGATGGAAGATCCAAAAACACTGCAGAAAGGTTAAATATGAAGCCAAGTCAGGAAGGGAGAGGAGAGGAAAAAGGGGAGAGGAGGGGAGGGGAGGGGAGATCAGAGACAAATATGACATGCAGGTAGAGAGAAGATACTTGAAACCCAAAATATGATAATGTCTCTGAGAAGCCTGGATCGTTCAATCAGAAAATCTTTACTCAGGTCTCAATAACCCTTTTCCCAGCATCTCAATATTAAAGCCCTGCCTGTCCATCCCAGAGGGCTCCCAGGTAGACGGTTCTATCTAACATGACCAGCAGCCACACCTTCTCTTCCCAGCCTTCCACTAGTCCTGCCTAGATGGGCAGCCTTCATCTCCCTTCTGGTCCAGAAAGGAAAAACAGATGGTCAGCCTCAGAGTAGGTCCCTCCCCAGACCCCACCTCCCATCTAGGGAGAGAAGTAGCTATGTCAGCAGAAAAAAAAATCAGTAATTTAATTAAGCTTCAGTGGCAGCCCAGCCTGGTGATGAGGAGAAAGTTTTAATCAAAATATAATAACAAAAGATCACACAGTGACCTTTTAGGAAAAGTCACTGGTTTTCAGAATCATTTGCCCTCCCCCTCCCACCTCCCAGTCCCAGGCTTCCCAGCTCTTTGTTTGTACTTTTGAGGCCCAAACTAGTGATGGTCTGGTGATTTCTTGCAGGTTAGAGGGGTAGAGAGAGATCCTCACATTTCTCTACTACACTGCAAACTCCATTCAATTCAACCCAAGCTTTATTAACTGCTTACTATATTCAAGGCTCCTGGGGATCATGTCTCAGCTAAATTTCAAATCTCTTCTCAGAGATTAGAACAATCTACCTGGGCCTGTCCCTCAAAGATACCTTCCTTCTGTTCTATGTGTATCATAGATGTAATGTTGTCTCCCCCATTAGAGTATAAGCTCCCAGAGGGCAGGGTCTGGTTTTATATGTATGCTTCCTGCCTTCTGATACCATAAAATAACTTTTATATTTATATACATGTATATGTATTTTTATGTTAATGTACTCATATGCATGAATGTATTTATACATACATTATTTATAATATAGATTTATGTTGTGTATCTTCTCTATATCCCTGTGTGTGTGTGTGTGTGTGTGTGTGTGTGTGTGTATATGAATGCAAATAAATATATGTGGGGGCGAGGTCCCTGGTAGAAGGCAAGTTCCGCAAAGGTAGGGGCTGGCTAGCTTAAATGCTTGTTAATTGATTGACAGGCTCATTAAAAACCATAAATACATATATATATATGTATGTATATGTATGTGTATGTATAGATATATACATGCATACACATATATGTTAGCTAGCTAAATGGGGATATTAATCCCTGAAGTTCCTATAGGTTCATTGTGAGGTTTACATACTAGCCTGCACTACCTGTTGCCTGCCTTATTTCACCATAGAAATGGAACCTTTTTTATCACATTTTGTTGTTCAATCACTTTCAGCAGTGTCAGACTCTTCATGAGTCCATTTGGGGTTTTCTTGGCAGATACTGAAGTGGTTTGCTATTTCCTTCTCCTGATCATTTTATAGATGAGGAAACTGAGGTAAACAGTTAAGTGACTTGCCCAGGGTCACACAGCTAGTAAGTGCCTGAAGCCAGATTTGAACTCAGGGAGATGAGTTCTCCTAACTCCAGGTCCAGCACTCTATGCATTATGGCACCACCTAACTGCCCTGTTATCAGACATGGCTCCCTATTTCATGATTGGTCCATTGTCACCATCAGGCATACAGAAGAGTACTTTTATTTGCTTTATTTATAAGTCACATTCTAGACGAGAGGTGTCAAACTCAAGGTTCACTGGCTGCAAGCCCTAAGTAGGGGCCAAACCAGATTAAAAAGTAATTGGAAAATATTTAACAAAATTAAAATACAATTCAGCATAGATATTTTTAATTTGTGGTTTTCTTCTAAGTCAAGGGCCCATTTCCATTTGAGATTGACACCACTTTGATCGCTGAGTTCAAACAATATCATTTTACAAAGGAGGAAATCCCCTGCTAAGAGGAGAAGGGATTTGGCCAACGTGACCCAATTAGTAAGTAGGAGAGTTAAGACTCAAACTGTGACCTTTCCCTCCAAGTTTACATATATGGAGCTGAAAATTCAAACTTCCACACAGTCAAAAAACACTTAGGCCTGGTATTTAAGCGGGAGCCCAATGCTCATCTGTGAAAATGTGCAACAGAGAGAGAATTGAGAATGATAATAATCATTGCCGTCAATATGCCGATAATTATCATTAGAGCTCACATGTAAAGTTTTGGAGTTTACAAAATATCTTTTTTCCCCCTAGATATGGGGTTTCAGTGGTCGAGGAATTACTTGTGAATAAACTCCTTCCACCAAGGCATGTCAGTGAATGTGTATTTATTAAGCACCTACTGTATGCCAAGCAGTGTGCTAAGCACCAGACATTCAAACCCAGGAACAAAAACTTTCCTGTGCTCACAGAGTTCCATCTAATAGAGGAGGCCATATGCAAACAGCTGTGTACAAACAGGCACCGATCAGGAGAAGATCAGGAGAAGGCACAGCATTGACGGGGGTCAGGAAAGATTTCCTGTGGATGGGATTTTAGCCAGGACTTGAAGGGAGCCGACTGTTCTAAAAATGCCAGTCTTAGAGAGGTGCCTGGAGCACTGGGAGGTTGAGTGACCTTACTCAGGGTCACACAGCCAGTATGTTCGAGAGACAGGACTCAAACCCAGATCCTCCTGACTCTGAGGCTGGCCTTCAGTGTACTCCTCCAGGTTACCTCTCTACGAAGCAATTTCCTTAAAACAACCCAGTGAGCTGTGCAGGGCGGGTGCCCCCACTTACACCTTACAGAAGATAAACTGTTATCTAGCTTCATGTTTCTGGCAGATGTCAATGCAGGAAACTGAACCCCAGTCTCCCAAATCCCTCTTCATAGGCTCTTTCCACGGATAGCCTCTAAAAGAACATCTTAGACACTGTGCTTCCAAGACCATCAACTAAGTGTTTGATGACCAACCAACAGACCTTTGCATTCCAAGGGACAGCTTGGGAAAAAGAAGTCTTAGGTCAAGGGCATTTGACCTTTTGGGTGTCACAGATCCCTCTAGTATCCTGGTGAAGCCACAGACCCCCCTCACAGAGCAATAAATGAAGCACACAGGATCACAAAGGAAACCAGTTATAATGAAATTCAATTATCAATTTTTTTAAAGCAAATTTGTGTACTTCAAGTTAGGAACTTCTGTTCTCAGTCCTGAAAGGACTTACAGCTTTCTCTCTTTATGTCTCATAGGGATAGAAAGGAGGGCACACTGACAGCAGCTGGGACCTGGGGTCAGAAGTCCTGGGTTGGAATCCGGGCTCTGTTAGTGACTAGCTGTGAATCTAGGCAAGTCACTTCACCCATGGTGGTCTGTTTCCCCTCTTTGAAATGAGAGGGTGGGCCAAATGGAGTAAGGTTTATCCTATCTATGACAGTCTATCTTCTGGGCTACCTCCTAGACCTTACATCCTCTGTTCTAAAGGTCCACCCAGGTCTGACATCCTGTGTTCTAAGGACCCTCCCAGCTCTGAAATTTCATGTTCTAAAGCTCCTCCCAGCTCTGACATACTGTGTTCTGAGGCCCCTCCCAGCTCTGACATCCTGTGTTCTAAGGGCCCTCCCAGCTCTGACATTTCAAGTTCTAACGACCCTCCCAGTTCTGACAAACTGTGTTCTAAGGGCCCTCCCAGCCCTGACATTTCATGTTCTAAGGCTCTGACATTCTCTATTCTTAGGTAACATAAAACACATTGTAACATAAGCATGACAACAGCACCTGTCTGCTCTAAGATAACATCCTTAAAGCTCTTAGCTCAGTGCCTGGCACAGATAAGCACTTAATAAATGCCGAGTATCACAATCATGACCATTATTATTAAGGTCCCTTCAAACTCCACCTGTCTCTGAATCGAGATAGATGAATGAACTAGAAGTGGTTTTTCCAAGCAAAATGAAGAAGCCTCAGGCTGGGAGCAGAGCCCAGGGCCAGGAGAGCCCTCCCAAGCCAGCCCGATCCTCCAAGCCCAAAAGAATCACAGTGGACCATACCGTGCTTCTGAGAGTCCAGATTCTCGCAGGGCACATCATCATAAATCACATCTTCTTCCAGGATGGGGAAAGTGAAACGGTCAACTGAATGGTGAAGAGTGAGGGAGAAAAAGGGGAGAGAGACAGAAGCAGAGACAGAGAAAGGGAGAAAGGAACGTCAACAAGGGACCAACTCTGGCCTGCTGCTAGGGAGGGGCCCTTCAGGCTGACATCAGGGCTGCACAAGCTGCCAGCTCCCACCTTGCTGGGAGAGGAGGCGCCAGGCCAGAAGCCTCAGCTGCATCCTGTGTCTCCCTCCCGATGCCCTAACATCAGAGGCATCAGTAAGCTCTGAAGGCTTCAGAAGAGAAGAAGGGATGAGAGAGAGAGAGAGAGAGAGGGCTTACCCCAATGGCTATTAGCTAAATCACCTCTCCTCTCACCCTCGCCCCATCTCCTCTGCAGTCAGGCATCAGCTACCCAAGCCTTCTCCTGCCCCACCCACTTTCCTTCCTGCAATCTATGAGTAGCTACCAGCCCAGTCAGACAACAAGCAGAGCCTCAGAGCCCCTAAAAGAGAGGGTCTCCCAAGAGACCAGCAAAGAGATCCCCCAAGAGGCTTCAGGCCATCCTTCCCTGCGCTGAGTACCACTTAAGTGGGAATGGCTAAAGCTGCTTCCAGGAGTGGACCCAGACAGAGCCAGCCCCACCTCCCAAGGCAAGACTGCAGAGGGGAACTCTTTTCTCCCTGATGCCAAGGTAAGCTGGGCTTCCTTGGCACACTGGGACAACAAAGTCAAACTTATTACTTAACCAGACTTAGATGGTGCAGGGTCACGTCCCTAAACTTATCCCCTAAGGGGCCCACCCACCCTTCCTCTCCCATCAATGAGGGAATGGTCTCTGCCAAAGGACGAGAGTCAGAAAAATATAGTTAGCTGTCCCCCCAAAACCCTATATCATCACCCCCCCCATGGTTCTATTGGTCTATGGTTTTCTAATTAGGTGATTCAATGACATAACGGCCAATGGTCCTTTAGCCCTAAGGCTCTAAGACTCAATATTCATATGATCCTAAGGCCGTAGGGTCCAATGGTGATACAGCCTGTCCTCTCTCATTAAGGATGACCCTCCTACAGGCACCTTTCTTTCTCAGAAGTCATACAGATTCCTGTCCCCAGAGCTAGAATCCTAGCTTTGTTCCCATTGGCTCAGGGATAGAAGATGGCAGCCCCATTCTCCTTCAAGAGAAAGTCACTTATCCACTTGAAATTACCCTCACCCTCCAATCCCAAGGAAGCCCTACCTCGACGAGAGCTCTTCCTCTTCCAGCTGGAACGCCGAATCCCGGCTCCCACGGGTTCGCCATTGCTCACCACCTCCAGGATCCTGCAGGGGGAGAAAGAGAGAGAGACCACAAAGATGGAGACGGGAAAAAACCACCTGTGCCAGGGAACCACGACCACAGGGGCACAATCCTGGCAGAGTAGACAGGGGGTCAACCCACCCATCAGTCAGACCACCACTAAAGCAAAGGATAGAAGTCAAAAAAGCTGACTCTAAGCCCAATGTTGCTAGGAACTCATTTTGGGGATAATACTGTCCACCTGACTCACAGGGTGGCAAGTTTCATATAATGATACACATGAAAGTACTTTGGAAAGTATAAAATGAACAGCACAAAAAGCCCTGTTTTCCTCCTTAGCTGTAACTGTAGTTGAGACAACTGTAGTTGGGACAACAAAATCCAACTTATCACTTAACCAGACTTAGACGATACAGGATGACGTCCCTAAACTTATCGCCCAAGGGGCCCATCCACCCCCCTAGCTCTCCCATCAATGAGGGAGAGCTACTCAACACTCGCCATCTATCCATTCATTCATTCAAAAAATAATTGTTTTGCACCTTCTACGGGTAACAAGTCAACACGGAGGATGGATATAGAGTTTGTGAAGGATTTGGGAAGGGTCACTGGATGATGAGGCATGGCTGGGTCCTGGCTGCACCAGCAGAATGGGGCACCCACATTTGGTGAGAACACACAATCACTAATGCATCAAAAAGACCATTGTATAATGCACTGGGGGAGATACAGAGGAAAAAGTAAAGTCTGGTCCCCAGCCCAAGACACATATAAAGGAAAGGGATGAACAAGCATTTATGAGGCAGGTTTGACTCCAATTCAAATCCTGCCTCAGACACTTAGTGGTACTGTGTGCCCTCCTGCCTGACCCCCAGCCCGGGCAAGTTAACAATGTCTGACTCGGTTTCCTCCATAAATAGGAATAATGCCAGTACCTATTTCCCAAGGTTGTTGTGGAGATAAAATGAGGTCATAACTGAGCTGTTACGAGAGGTTAATGATGACATTATTAATTACGATACATATCACTATTATGAGATAATCACTGGAAAGTATTTTCCAAAACGGAAACAGCTAGCTCTTAGCTACTAACGCATTAGGCACTGAAGATTCAGAGACAAAAGAGAAGGCATCCTCAAGCGATTACATTCACTTCAAAGGAGATGGCGCATAGAGGGGAGGGGGGGGGGGGGCTGAGGACGGGAGTTTGGGGCCAGGCAGACGCAGGAATGGGAGTGGAGCCACGGGCAGCACTGTCATACTCTTTCTCAGTAGCAATGGGAGCTTAAAGTCTTTCCCTGATTCTCCTCCCCCACCCCTAAAAAATTCCTTTCTATTTATTTTGCATATACTTTGCCTAGACTGATCCACGTACATGATAGAACATAAGAGCCTTGAGGGTAGAGACTGTCATTTTTTTTTCTTTTGCATCTCAGTACCTAGCACATTGTTGGTCATTTTTCAATTGTGTTCAATTTTTCTTGACTCTATTTGGGGTTTTGGGTTTTTTTTGGCAAAGATATCAGAGTAGTTTACCATTTCTTTCTCTAACTTATTTTGCAGATGAGGAAATTGAAGAAAACAGGGTGAAGGGACTTTGCCCAGGGTCACTGGGCTAGTAAGTATCTGAGACTGGATTCGAACTCTGGTCTTCCTGACTCCAGACCTGGTACAATAGTGACCACACCACTTAGCTGCCCTGCCTAGCGTATAATAGACTTCTATAATACATGATCTAAAAATAAATGATAGTTGGATGATGGTTCAGTGGATTGATTATTATTCCCCGAGTAAGATCAGGTGATGGAAAGCAGAGGTCAGGGGTGGAAGATGACCCTGCTGGCTAGGTGGGTGACAAAGCATGGTCTTGGTTGACTGAGATACACTGTCTTGGGTGGGTGAGACGTCCCAAGGCAGGCACTTACCCACCAATCAGAAGAGTTTAATACATCATCAAATAAAATAATACATTGTCTATAAAGTGAGAGAACCTGATGTAATGGACAGAGGGAAGAACAAGGAGCCAAGAAAACCTGGGCTGAATTCTTCCCCTCTTACTCTTATGGGCTGTGTGACCTTGGCCAAGGGACAGCCCTCAGAGCCTTGGGAAAATCTCAAGAACCTGCCATCTCAGACATACAGAGCTCTGGGTTTGATCAATCGGCTTTCTGAAAGACTTCCCACAGGCCCAGAAGCTGAGCTTCCCCCTCCCCCCCCCTCGCCCCTGACAAAAATTTTTAAAACCATCATATTCAATCACATATCATCTAGAATAATCTAATAATTTTAAAAAATCACATTTTTACAGCACTAAGAAGATTCAACAATTCTCCTTTCTAAAAAAGACCCTATGAGGCAGGTAAAACAAGTACTATTGTTCCCATTTCATAACAAAAATAAGAGTAATACTCATTTCTATAATGCTTTATTGTTTATAAAGTACTTTCTTCACACAAGAATCCCCTGAAGTAGGTTCATTTTATAGATGAAAATACTGAGACTCAGAGGGGTTCAGTGATTTTGGGTCACTTCCTCTCTGGGCCAGCTTCTTTGTGTAAAGTAAGGTAGGACAAGCTGACCTCTACTGATGCTCTGTCCTTGACTTGCCTACAGACACCCAGTCATACCAAGGACACCTTCACTCTCCTCCTCGGGCCATCTTTTCACCACTCTTTTGGGCATAATCTTCTCCTATTAGAATGGCAGTTTCCTGAAGATAAGACCCTCTCTTTCTTTTTGCTTGAGCCTAGTACATAATAAGTCTTTGATAAATACTTATACTCTCGCCTGACTGGATTTGAATCCAGGTCATAGGATTTGGGGATTTAAATTTGGAAGGGATGTTAGAGATCAAATCAGGGAAGGCTACAAGCATTTATAAATTGGCTAGGGAGGGTTCTGGTTAACTAGTTCAATTTCCTAATGACTTGTCCACAGTCGCCCAGCTTCTCATTGTCTGGGGTCAATATTTGAACCCAAGTTTCCAGATTCCAAATATGTTAAGTGCATTGTATCACCATGTGGGTAAAGCAACTGCTTTTTTGAAGTTAAAAAACCTGGAGTTGAATCCTGAAAGTCATTTATAAAGTATGACTGGGACCATCTGTTAACTTTCCCAATCCTCAGTGTCATCATGACAGGACTGGATGATTCTTAAAGAGGTAGCTCCAAGCTCTATGATCTCCTTCCTCCTGGCCATCCTCCTCAACCACCACAATGGACACAGGGGGATTGCCCCCTCCCCCTCCCGGCCAACTCTACCTCCAGCTGGATGAGGCCCTTCCCCATGCTAATTCAAGAAATCTTTATCTAAGCTTCAGCACACTCCCTCTTCTCTAGCCCCTCTCCAGGAACTGGGATCAAATTAACTCTGCCATTATTCCAGGATGGAGTATGCCAATCAAAGCAGTCCTGCTCTCACTCACTATGATCAAAGTGCCTCTCCCTGGTAACCCTCTCTTAAGTGAGTACAATTATCCCTTCTATATCTCTGGGGATAAGGGCATGGTGGAAAATCAGAGCAAAAATTTTTGATCCTCCCAGTGATGGGAAAAGTCACAATGTGAAAGGGGAACTGTAGCTTCCCCCAATAAACTGTAAATTCTCCTCCTAAGCAAGGAAGACTCTTGCTTTTGAATTTGGAATCCCAATGGTTAGTAGGCACTTAGCACAAAGTGAGTGATTAATAAATGCTTCTTCATTCATACAAATAGGAATTGGGTAGGTAGAGTGACCTGTGTGTTCATCAGGGTAGGGAACTCCCTATATGAATACTCTCACCACAAATTGCAGCAATTTCATCTTAGAAAATTATACGGAGACATACACAGGGTCAGCCAGCTTCATCGAAGATCAGCATTTGAATTCAAGATTTCCCACCTGCCAGCCACCAATTCATGAAGCCACCGTGACTCTCAAACAAGGCATGCGCACTGACAAATAGAGGAAGACAGGGATGGAAGAGGAACACAAAGTACCTGAGATGAGAGGAGGGGAGGTCAAAATAGCTCCAAGTGCCTTGAAAGTCTGTGAAAGGCTCTACAGGCCTGGGTTACTTGGCTTTCCTTTGCAGCTGGGAAGATCAGGGAGGTCAGTATAAACGCTCCCCTGCTGGGGAGGCCTGGAGGGGTAGCCACCATTCTACTGAACAAGTGCATGGACAGCGTGAGTCCCAAGGAAGGAGCTTGTGCCCGCCTCGAGCTGCGTGTGATGCATCTGAAGGGACGGTGCCTGAGTAACTCATGAAAAGGGAGTGTGCCTAGTCCCTGCCACAGAAGGCTTTCAGAACAGACTCACTAAAGCAGGAGGCCCTTACCTCTTCTGAGTCACGGTCCCCTCTGGCAATGTCTGGGGAAGCGGCTGGGCAGCACAGTGAGCGGGGAGAGCCCAGGCTTGAATACTGATCACCTCCTAGCTGGCAAGTCACTCTGGTTCTGCCTGCCTCCGTTTCCTCATCTATAAAATGCACCCACCTCCAAGCATTGGTGAGAGGATCCAGAGCGCTAACATTTTTAACCGCTTTGCAAACTTTAGTGCTATATAAACACTAGTTAGCACCATGATTGTTATTATTTTGTTGTATCTCTTCCTCATTAGATTATGATTAGATTATACAGTATTGTTGGGTTGTTTTTTTTTTTTACTTTCTGTGTATCATCAGGGCTTAGCACAGTGCCTGGCATACTGTAAGTGCTTAATAAATGCTTGTTCATTGACTGACTTCTCTACCAACAGGAGTGCCGTGAGCAAAGTGCCATGTGAGTTTTAAAGAGATATGGAAAAGGAAGTTGTCGCTTTTAGGCTCTAAGGGCAAGCTATTCTTATTCCTGGACAGCTGGACTCACCACTTAGCCCTCATGGGACAGCAGGGTCGAAAGGGAAAGGGAGGGACGGGGCTCTGGCTGCCCATTTGCAGAGCAGGGGGGGGGGGGGGGAGCCATATGCGCTGCTTCCTCCCACACAACATCCAGCTGTAACCCATGAGGCCCCACATCATTAAGGAGCCTCACTGGGCAGCCTCCTCCTTGGAGGAGCTGGTGTTTCCATCACCATACACAGCAGGAGGGAACTAGACTATTCCAAGCCAGGCCTGTGTGAATTCCTCTGCATACGGCTCAAAGTCCCAGGCCCTCTCCTCCTGGATGTGCAAAATAAGAAGAAATGGAGGGCTTGTCTGCTGGGCTGTGGTAAATATTTAGCTTCCAACTCAAGCACCCCCTCCTCAAGAACCTCCAATAGCCCCCTATTACCTGGGGACCTGCAGCCTTGAGATCACAAGTGGCCTTCTAGGTCCTTGGGTGCAGCCTTTTGATTGAGTCCAAGTTTTACATAACAAATCCTTTTATCAAAGGGATTTGTTCTGTGAAGGTTGGATTCACTCAAAGGACTGTTCTGGAAGACCTAGAGGGCCTCGAGGCTGCAGGCCTTCCTACCCCTGCTCCAGGATATAAACTAGTTTGTTATTTAAAGTTCTTCCTACATTTCCAGTCTCCTTATACCTGACTCCTTTCTATGCATGCACTCTGCGGATCCAAACAACTGCCGTTCTTCATGCAGGAATCTTCATTCCTGCCTCCAAGCTTTTGCATAGGCTGTGTCCTGGGCACCTAGAATGCCCTCCCTCCTTTCCTAAAGCTCCTAGCATTCCTGGCTTCCTTCAAGAGTCCACCCAGATGCCAAGAGACCTTGCAGAGTCCCCCAGTCACCGGTGCCTTCTCTCCTGAAGTTCCCTTGTACCCACTTTGTGCAGATTCTCTTCTTGATGCCGCCCACATTCTCTTCCGATGGAGACAATGATACAGAGCTATTATCATAAAGCTATACACAATAATAGCTCACACAGTGCTTCAGAATCTGCAACGTACTTTACAGATATCAGCTCCCTGGATCTTCGTAACTCTGGGAGGCAGGTGCTACTATTATTATTCCCACTTTACAGATAAGGAAACTGAGGCAGAACAAGGTCAAGTGACTTGTCCAGGATCATACAGGTGTTGTCCGAGGATCTGAACTTGGCTCATCCTAATTACAACAATAGCTAATATTTCTACAGTTCCTGCAATGTACCAGACACAGTGCTATGCCTTTTACAAACATCATCTCATCTGATCCTAACAATAACTCTGGCAGGTAGACGCTATTATTATATCTGCTTTACAGATGAGGAAACTGAGGCAAATCGGGTTAGGTGACTTGGCCGGGGTCACACAGCTAGGAAGCGTCTGTGGCCAGATTTGAACTTGGGTCCTCCTAATCCCAAGTCCTGCACTCTATCAGATGCACCATACAGCTTCTTCATAATAATAATACTTAGCATTTATATTGTACCTACTGTATACCTCATACTGCACTAAGCGCGTTAGAAATATTCTCTCATTTGATTTTCACTACAACCCTAGGAGGTAGATACTG
The DNA here is from genome assembly GCA_028646575.1 of Pseudocheirus occidentalis. Classification (NCBI taxonomy): domain Eukaryota; kingdom Metazoa; phylum Chordata; class Mammalia; order Diprotodontia; family Pseudocheiridae; genus Pseudocheirus; species Pseudocheirus occidentalis. The sequence goes on along the minus strand of CM053596.1, from coordinate 38,721,705 downwards.
TTATTCTGGGAGGTAGGTACCATTATTATCCCCATTTCACAGATGAGGAAACCAAGACAGAGGTCACACAGCTGGTAAAAATGTCTAAAACTGGGTTATGAATGAATTCTGGTCTTAATGACTTCCAGGCACAGCTCTCTGTACACTGTGGCGCCACCTAGCTGTGCATACGGGCCCAGACTGAGAGCAAGTCTGACATCTGTAAAATGGGGTTAATTAAAACATCTCATTTATAGAGCATTTTTGAAGGTCCAATAAGATAACTCTGTAAGCAAAGCACTCTGTAAACCTCAAGGGCCATGCTGTATAAATCTGCCGGCCATTTGATAGTTTAGACTGTTTCTTCTTCACAGATCCAGGATATATTCAATACTTTGGTGACCATAGCAGGAGTAGCACAGGTGCAGAGACATACATGAGATCCCCACGTACAAGGCAGACTTGCAGCATCCCCTGCCCCACACCATTTCTTTACCACCAAGACTTTTCATGTCCTCAAGTAATGGCTCCTAAGCTTACCCAATTTCTAGGGGTCCCCTGACTTGGGGACTGAGCTGACCTCCCCATTGCTGCCTTCTGTCTCCACTCCAAGATTCAGCACCTACCTGCATGCCTTACAACTACCAGATGGCTGGAGCAGAGGGCCCAAAACCCCATTTCTCATGAATGCCAAGATCACTGGGTCTACCCACCAGGAAAGACTGAGCCCGATCTGAAGACTCTGCCCTGCAAGCCGTAGGCAGCTCGCTCAGTCTGGGCTTCCATGCCCTCCTTTCCTTCCCTTCTAACCAAAAGAACTTACTTTCCCTAGCTGCCCAGCTCCTAACTAAAGGAGCCTGACTGTGAACTAGGCAGCTGAACCAGTAATTGTCTCTCAAAGCAAACACTCCTTCTCCAACTCCTCCCCAAAGGCTCCAGATAATGGAAAGGCTATCAAATCAGTAGCTCATACTAATCTGGGCTTCCTTAAAAACAGCAATCTCTCCTCCTCTAGAGGAGGGTTTTGAAACACTGGTCAAGGAAACAACCAGACAACTCCTTATGCCTGGTAGCAGAAAGAGCCCCTGCCTCCTACCCCAGGGAGGAAAGCACAGGCAAGGTGCTGCCCCCTTAGCAGAGATGACCCATCTAGGTCCTTTACAATCCATGAATCCAATAGTTTTCAAAGTAAAAGTGATTTTATTCCTATAAACCAGAATGCTGCCTGGGGTCATCTGGATCCAAAGACAGAAAAGTGCCTAACCAGCCTTACCTTAAAGGCATTGCGGTGCATGCAGTAGAAAAGAGCACTGGCCCAGCAGCCAGAAGACATGAATTCAAATACTCCCTCTGTGATTTACAATCTAGGAAGTCAGGCAAGTCACCAACACCTCTGAGCACAAATTACAGACAAGTTGTATGTGATCTGCCTTGGGTAAGTCCCCACGCTGAGGAACTCACTGGTCATTACAAATGTTAGATCTGGAAGGGATGGGGAGATCTTGAAAAACATCTGCTTGGACTCCATAAATGCCCTGGTCTCAATTAGCAGTTTGGTTTAGCAGAGCTATGCAAGATTTCTAGACTCATACTACAAGACTCCTCTCTATCCCCACTTATCTAGAGTAGCCTGAACAACTGGGCCTCTTACCATTCCTTACCCCTCCAGTTCTGATCTCTGGTTCTTGGAACTGGCTGTCTCCCATGCTTAGACTCTACCAAATCAGTCAATAAATACTCATTAAGTTAAACAAACATTCTCACTTCTTGCCAAGCACTGTGCTAAGTGCTGGAAAGTTCTCCCTTCTCACCTCTGGCCTTTTAGGGTCTCTGTATCTTTCAAGGCTCTGAGTAAGTACCACCTTCTATCTGAGGCCTTTCCTGATGCCACAGCCTCCCTCCCCCAAAACACCTCCTCATTAACTGGGCTAGCAGGCTAGGTCCTCACTGTGGGTGCAAAATAGAAGTGCAAGGCTTCTGTTACTATAAAAATAGAACCTTCCCTCTGCATTCACAGGGTGCCAAGGAGAGCACCAGAACTGGTACAGACAGCAAGGAACACTACTGATAAGGGAATGCTGAGTAAGGCCATGGGAACATGGAGGAAGATAGAAAAATGTTTTGGAAAGGGGGGGGAAGAGAAAGAGAGAGAGGAAGGAAGGAAGGAGAGAGAGAGGAGAGAGAGAGGAGAGAGAGAAAGGAGAGAGAGAGGAGAGAGGAGAGGGAGAGGAGAGGGAGAGGAGAGGGAGAGGGAGAGGGAGAGGAAGAGGGAGAGGAAGAGGGAGAGGAAGAGGGAGAGGAAGAGGGAGAGGAAGAGAGAAAGGAAGAGGAAGAGGAGCTCCTTCTCCAGCTTTCTCTTCCCAACTCTTTCCTCTTCCTTGGTTACCAAAGTAGCCCCAAGTTGGGGAAACTCTGTATTTGAGCATTTGCCTTCTTTTCCAGCTGTCCTATCAGAAGCCAGGAAGAGGAGGTGATGGAGATAGGGATGTGGAAGAGTAAGGAAAGTCTCAAGGAGGTGGGTTCTCAGACCTAGGAGGAAGGGTTAGTTTTGAAAGAAGAGGGGGCCAGCCCTGGGGTCAGGATGACCTGAGTTCACAATCCAGCTTCAGACACTTACTAGCTGTGTGACCCTGTGCAAGCCACTTAACCCCAACTGCTTCTCAAAAAAAAAAAATAGGAAGGAAGAGGGAGGGAGGGAGACAGAGACAGACAGAGAGACACAGGGAGGAGAGAGGAGAGAGAGAGAGAGAGATCCCTTCCTGATTCCCCTAATTTACTGATCTAGAGAAGGAAAGGACCCAAAGTCATCCAGTCCACCCCTGCCTCAGAGAGGAGAAGTAACTTACCCAAGGTCACACAGGCAGCAAATGGCAGTATACTCCCTCCCTCTTTGAACTACATTATACTTCTCTGTTTAAATGATGTATCTTCATAGAACATAAGTATCTTGAGGGCAGGTTCTATCTTATCTTCCTTTTCGTCTCTATATCCAGACACCAAGACCTGCACAAACTTTTCAGTACCAAAATTTTGGACCCAATTCAGATTATCAGATAGCTGCATCAACCCCTGGACATTCCCTACCCTTTTCAAGCTCAGCACCCAGCTCATTCGCTCACTGTCCTCTCCTCTCAAATGCCTTCCCTTGTACAAGAGGATTCCAACATCAATATTGGTGCTCCCTCAAATATACAAGGGAATTTCAGCAGACAAACCGATATCCCCTCAAGCTCACCTTCCAATGCCTCAGTCTTCCCATGGCCTATCCCTTCCCTACACCTCAGCCGCTTCCAAGGATGGTAACATACTGCATCTCACCATTTCTCCTAAGTGTTCCACCTCCATAATTAAAAACCCTGACCTTCCTCTAGCTCACCATGACCGCCTACTACGACATCTCTCCCTATGCCTAACTCCCATTCTTCACCCTCAAGGAAACCTCCAGCGTCCTATCCCTCACTACTTTCTAAGGCCTTCCCCCTGCCCTGACTTTACTTCACCTCTCTGGTTTGGATTTTCTAGTTGGTCATTTCACCACCCTCTCACTATACCACCGTCCCCTCTCAAACCCCTTCCCCTTTTTCCTATGACTGCCGAGTCCTTGCCAGAAATCAGCTTTGGCTTAGCCTCACAAGTTGCTCCCTCCATAACCACTCACTTTCTCCTTAAAGGCACTGGAAAAAGTCACACAAAGGGATTTACAGAGGACAATGAAAGAGGAGGCTTTAATAATGGCGTTGTTTCTTAGTCTATGGCGAAAACAGAGACTATTCAGCACATCTTCCTCCTTTTGTCTCTTCCTCTCCAAGCCCCTTGACATCATACACTATTCTCTTCTTTCCACCAGTCTCTGCCAGTGAAGTGGCCCTTCTCCTTGCCAAGGCCAGCCCCTCTTCTACATATCCCTTTGATCCCACCCCTGCCATTTTCTCCAGCAGACCTGCAATCTCAATCGTCCTCTCTCTCCAATCTCTCCCTAACAATTGGTTCCTTCCCCACAGCCTTCAAAAATGCCCAAGGATTTTCCCTCCTTACAAAACCTTCTGTAGATCCCTTAGGCTACTTAGGCTACTCCCTACTCTCAGCCAAGCTTTTTGAAAAACATTCACTTCCTCTCCTCTCCCTCCATAACTCCTGACAATCTCACTTTCGATCTCATAACTCAATTAAAACTGTTCTCTCTAAAGGTACTGCTGTTCTCTTAATTACCAAATCTGAAGGTCTTGCTTCAGTCCTCATTCTTTTTTTTAACTATATTGCAAAAATAAAAAATAAAAACAAAACTATATTGCATTTGATGTTATAATAGATAGGTAAATATCAACAAAAATGTTGAAAACCCTGTCAGTCTATCTCCCTAGGTATGTATGATGCTACCGTCTCCTCATTCTCCTTCTACCCATCTGACTGCTCTTTCTTAGTCTTCTTTGAATAGAGCATGGGTCTGGAATCAGAAAGACCTGAGTTCAAATCTGACCTCGGGAACTTAACTTCTGTTGAATAGTAATAATTAATAACAGCTAGCCTTTATTGAGCACCTACGATATTTCATGCCCTGTGCTAAGCGCTTTACAAACATCATCCCATGTGATCTTTACAACAATCCTGGGAGGTGTGTGCTATTATTAGCACCATTTTACAGTTGAGGAAAATGAGGCAAACAGAGGTTAAGTGACTGGTCCAGGGTCACACAGTGGGCAAGTGTCTGAGACGGGATTTGACTCCAGGTCCATCCACTCCACAACCTGGCTACCTCACTGTATGCCCCAGGTACCTGGTCCTCCTCACACTGTGAGGACCACACGGGCTAATGTTTGTACGAGTACTTGGCACAGTGCCCAGCACGTAGTAGGTGCTGTACGAATGTCCAGTCCTTTCTTCCCTCCCTCCTCTCCTTCTTTACTGTCTCATCGCTCAGATCATGAACCCTAACTGTGGATGTTCTTTGTCTCTTTCTCTACAAAGTCTCTCAGTGACCTCACCACTTCCCATGCATTGAATTATCAGTTCTATGTCAATCAGGCAGGTAGGAAGTGGACAGAACACCGTTCAAATCCAGCCTCAGACCCTTCCTAGTTGTGTGACCCTGGGCAAGTCACTTCACCCCATTTGTTCCCCATCTGTAAAATGAGCTGGAGAAGGAAATGTCAAAGCAGTATCCTTGCCAAGAAAACTCCAAATGGGTTCAGGAAGAGCTGAATACGACCGAAACAACTAAATAACAGTAGCTATGTCAATCATTCACAGATCTGCGTATCCAGTCCTAGTTTCTCCCCAGAGCTCCAGTCTCACATCATCAATTGCCTCTCAGGCATTTAAACCTGTATGACCAGGGGTGGTTGGGTGGCACAGTGAATAGAGCACTGGCCCTGGAGTCAGGAGGACCTGAGCTCGAATGTGGCCTCAGACACTTGACACACTTACTAGCCGTGTGACCTTGGGCAAGTCACTTAACCCCAATTGCCCTCTAAAAAAGTTTTTTTTTTTTAAACTGTATGACCCAAAGACCTCTAAAAACCATCACATCCAAAGTGAATTCCCTCCAAACCTTCCCCTGGTCCAGCTCTCCCTTTTCCCATCAAAGACTCGCAGTTTTGCAAGCTTGGTATTACCCTCAGTTAGAGTTTCATTCCCACCTCCCCTCCATATCCAGTTAGTTGCCAAACTTAGCTGTTTCTACTTCCACGGCTACCTCTACAGATTTGGAAGCCAACCCTTTCTCTACTCACACAGCACCACCTTAATCCTCATCATTTTTTTGTCTAGATTGTTGCAAAGAAATCCGCATCGATCTCCCTGCTTCTAGCCTCTCTCCAATTCAGTCATTCTCAGTGTGATTGCCAAAAGTAATTTTCCTTAAGCATAGATCTGACCATGTTATTCCCTGTTCAATAAACTCCGATGGTTTCCTATTGCTTCTAGAATCCAATATAAACTCCTACTGAGCTTTGAAAGCCCTTCACACTCTGGTCCTGGCCCATCTATTTTCTCCCCCTTCTGCACTGCGCAGTCTGGGCCACTCCTGCCTTCTGCCAGTGGCCATCACCTGCCTCTCTCTCTCTGTGCATTCATTGGCCGTCCCCCAGGACTGCTCCCCCTCCTCCACTCTGCCTCCCAGAAGCCGCCTCTTCCTTCAAGACATGACTCAAGCACCATCTTTGGCATCATCTTCTCTTGATCCCTACAGACCCTCCCTTGAGACCTTAAACTTGGCTACTTCATATTCATTCGTATTTATTTGCTTCTTTTTCATTCCGCACATATTAATATATATCCTTACCGTCATCCCCATTAGAATGTGTCAGTTCCTTGCAAATAGGGGCTGTTGCATTCTTTGTATCCCCAATGTTTAACATGCTTCCTGGAACACAGTAGGTGCTTATTAAATTTAGCTAATTGACCTGCACATAGTAGGCAGATAAATGTTGAGTTGTTGAGTCAGTTACCCAGCACTTCACACAGTGTCTATACTTGTGGCCTCAAGGCCATAAGTTCCCCACCCCTGATACAGTAGGTGCTTAATAAATATTTATTGATTGACTTATTTGTATACAATAGGGAAACAATAAATGCTTATTGATTTTAATTGTTGAATTGATCCTTGGACTTGGTACCAAGTTCAACCCTGGGAAAGAAATAATAGCATCCTACAAGCACCCATTAGCTTCATTTATTCAACTTAAAATAAACCCATTTATTTCACAGTTATTCTAATAGCTAGGATTGTTGTGAGGACCAAAGCAGATAACGTCTCACCAATTTGAAAGCACTATGTTTGTTTTTAATATTGTTATTATCATCATCACCATATCATCACTCCCTAGGTACTGAGGTTACAAAGACAAAAATGAAATGAAAAGGTTCATGTCTTCAAGGATCTCACCTTCATTCATTTATATTCATTCAATAAAACTTAAGCACCTACTGTATGCAGGGCAGGGAGGCTAAATGACACAGGGCAGAGCGCATCAGGCCTGGAATCAGGAAAATCTGAGTTCAAATCTGATCTCAGACACTTACTAGCAAGTCACTTCACCCTGTTTACCTCAGTTTCCTCATCTGTAAAATGAACTGGAAAAGGAAATGGCAGACCACTCCAGTAACTTTGCCAAGAAAACCCTGAAGAGGGTCATGAAGAGTCTGAAACAAGTGAAAACCAAAGCATACAGGACACTGTGCTACACATTTGTGCCAGAAAACACTTTCAGGGGAAGGAACAATCTGTGATTTCACTGGAACTTTATACCTTTAGAGAGCTGCTTAGGGCACTGAGAGATGAGCTTACTTGCCCTGGCCAGGGTCACACAGCCAATCTATGGCAGATGCAGGACTTGTATCCAATTCTCCCTGATTCCAAGACCAGCTTTCTCTCTCTTTTTCTGCCTCTCTCTCTCTCTCTCTCTCTCTCTCTCTCCCCCTTCTCTCTCTCTCTCTCTCTCTCTTTCTTTCTCTCTCTCTCTCTCTCTCTCTCTCTCTCTCTCTCTCTCTCTCCCCTACATGACACTGCCAACAAGCCTACTTAGGAGGCAGCTCTTGCCTTTGCCTTAGAGGTAAGAGCATCAGGACAGCATCCAGGGAAAACAGAGGGAACCAATAATAATCCAAGCAGATCAAATTTCCTGGCAAAGGAGACCTCTCTCAGGACCAGTCTAACTAGACCCTGTCAACTGTATCAGAATAGGGGTAATGAGAAAGCCCATTGTTCTGAGCAGGGAACCAAGTCAGTAGGTTCTAGAAAGATAGTATGACACAGGAATTGAGGACTTGGAGTCAGGAAGTCCTGGTTTCAAACCCTGCTGAGAAGTGAGCCTTAACCTCACTGGGTCTCCTTTTTCCCATCCAGAAAATGGGCATCATAATATCTCTGAAATCTCCCTCATAGGGCTGTCGTGAAACTCTAATGAGGTAATTCATACAAAGTGTTCTGGAAACTTTTTTTAAGTGCTATATTCAGCTTTTTGTGGCAGCAAAGAACTGGAAATTGTGAGGACGCTCATCAATAAGGAAATGGCTGAACAAGATGTGGCATATGATTGTGATGGAATATTATTGTGCAATAAGAAATAAAGGGGAGGGTCAGAAAAAACATGGAAGACCTACATGAACTGATGTAAAATGAAGTGAGAAAAACTGGGACATCATTGTGCACGGTAACAGCAATGTTGTAATGCTAATCAACTATGACTTACTTGGCGCCTGGAATCAATATAATGATGCAAGACACTCCCGAAGGATTCGTGACGAAAAAATGCTACCCAACTCCAGAGAGAGAGCTGATGAACTCTGAGTGCAAAGTGAAGTATAATTTTCTCATTTTATCTTTCTTAATTTAAAAAACTTACTAATGTGGAAATATGTTTTGCATGACTTCACACATATAATTCATAGCACATTGCTTGCCTTTCTCAGTGGGTGGGGGGAGGTAGAGGAAGGAGGAAGAGAATTTGGAACTCAAAATTTCAAAAGAAAAAATATGCTAAAAATAAATAAATAATAAATTAGGAAAAATAAAAAATTGCTATGTTATTATCAATAACTATTCTCTGAAAGGGCTAATAAGGCATTTTGAATTACAGCACAAAGAGGTTAGGGCTTTGGGTCAGGAGTCCTGTATTTGAATCTCAGTTGTGCTATTTGGAACCACTATGAACTTCAATCACTCAATCAACAAACAATTTTTTTTTAGGCAATCAGGATTAAGTGACTTGCCCAGGGTCACACAGCTAATAAGGATCTGAGGCCAAATTTGAACTTGGGTCTTCCTGATTTGGGGGTTGGTGTTCTATATACTGTGATGCCTAGCTTCCCCAACAAACACTTCTCCAGCACTTGGAGTGTGCCAAGAATTAAGCTGGGTACAAAATGTATACAATCACATATTCCCTACCCTCAAGGAGCTTCCATTGCAAAGACCTGAGAAAGGAATAGCACATTTTCAGAATTGAAAGAGAACTCAGAAACTTTCTTCTGTCCAATTTATTCTTGAACAAAATTCCACTGGTCATCTGGTCTGTGCTTGAAAATCTCCAATGACAGAGAACTCTCTGCCTTTATAATATAGCTGTTTCTATGTGTGTGCATCTGTCTGTCTCTTTGTCTCTGTCTCTCTCCTCTAGCCATGTTCCAAAGCAAATGACTTTATATTCCTGGGGCCCAGTTTCCCCATCTATAAAACAAGGGGGCTGGACTAGCTAATCTCAAAGGTCTCTTTTGGCTAGAAATCCTAGGACAAAGTGATTTAGCCAGGGCCACACTGGGAGTCAGGTGGGAGAGATTACACAATGAGCCCTGGGAGGGCCTGGTTCATGTTACCCCCTTATTTTGGTTACCATCTTCGTCCCACTACACAGCCCAGAGGAGATCTGCCAGGGCTAGTCCTGAACACTGCAGTCTGAAGAAACCAGACTTCTTTCTCTGCTCACCATCTTCCCTGGCCGGGAATTTTCCCTGGCTGACCCTCACACCTGGAATGCATTTCCTCTTCACCTCTACCTTACAGGATCATTCTCTCACTTCAAGACCAACCTGGAACACCAGCTTCTATTGGAAGCATTTCCTAAGCCCCACAACGGCCAATGCCTTCCCTTTCAAATGCTGTGAAATCTAGAAAAGCAGTTTGGCAGTGTTGAAAGTGGATTTTAAGGAGAACATAACTGATTCCATTTTGTACTACACTTGTTATTAGATTTCTTTGCATTGGGGGCTACCTCCAGCCGTCCTGATCTATATCTGGTCACTGGACCCAGATGGCTCCGAAGGATAAAGTGAGGCTGGTGACCTTGCACAGCCCTGCCTCACTTAAATCTAATTCACGTGCAATTCATGACATAATCTTCCTGATGTCATGGCCCTCTTTGAGAAGGAAAGATGAATGGCAACCACAAACAACAACCATCCCTGTATATAACAACAACAACGATTTACTAGTTGCTTAGCAGGTTTCAGACACTCTACACTTAGCCCTTCACAAATATTATCCCATTTGGTCCTCAGGACAACTTGGGAGGTAAAGGCTCTGTGATCCCCACTGTACTGTTAAGGAAACTGAGGTGAATCAAGGTGAAGGGACTTGCCCAGGGTCACACAGCTGCTAATATTTAATTATGCTAAATATTTCATTCATTTACTTGTATGTATTCTCTTCACAGTGACGTTGTATATGCCCAGGCCTGGGGCTTTGTCTCTAGTCACTCTCCTTCACTCCCTAGGCCAGCATCAGGCCTGTCAAACAACATAGCAGATCAGTCCCCAAGGTCCAGATCTGCCCAGGAAAAGGTTCACAGGACAGTGGAAAGGAAGTAGTCAGTGAGTCAAAAAGCTTTTTTTTTTGCAGGGTGGAAGGCAGGGTAATTGGGGTTAAGTGACTTGCCCAAGGTCACAGAGCTAGTAAATGTTACGTGTCTGAGGTCAGATTTGAACTCAGGTCCTCCTGGCTCCAAGGCCAATTCTCTGTTCACTGCACCACCTAGCCACCCCCATCAGTAAGCATTTATTAAGAGCCTACTGGGTACCAGGCACTGCACTAAGTACTGGGAATGCAAAGAAGGTCAAAAGACAGGCCCTACTACCCTGAGGAGGTCAGAGTCTAATGGGGTGAGACATGAAACAATTATGGACAAGCAAGCTATAGACAATATAAACAGGAGATAATCAGTAAAGGAAAGGCAAAGCATTAAAACATAAAGCAAGTGTGTGGGTTTAGGAAATAGTGGGAGGAAGAGACGATCCATCTTGATGAATTCAAACTCAGTTCCCCCAGGGAGCCCCAGGAGACTGAGTTGACAATGGCGCATGAAATAAAGCAACTCATTACTATTCCCCAGCCAACGTGATACCCTATGGCAGAGATAAAATGAAAAGCTAAATAAATATTCTAAATCTAGTTCATTTATATCCACTTAAAAACTTAATCATGGAATAACAGAAGTTTGGAGCCGGCACAGCTCTATAATGTCAGAGCTAGGAGGGGTCTTGGAACATAGAACGTCAGGGCAGGGAGGGACCTTAGAACAGAGAATGGCAGGGTTGGGAGAGACCTTAGAACAGAGAATGGCAGGGTTAGGAGAGACCTTAGAACAGTGGTTCTCAACCTTCCTAATGCCAGCAACCCTTTTATACTCATATGTGGGCATATTTGTATGTGGGCAGATCTGCCTGGAGATGGATAGAGGAACAGTGTCTCTGTTCCTAAGACCATTGGAAATATGTGTTTTCCAATGGTCTTAGGTAACCCCTGTGAAAGGGTCATTTGACCCCCAAGGGGATCACAACCCACAGGTTGAGAACCACTACCTTAGAACAAAGAATGACAGGGTTGGGAGGGACCTTAGAACAGAGAATGGCAGAGCTGGGAGAGGCCTCAGAACACAGAATGGCAGAGTTAGGTAGGACCTTAAGGCAGAGAATGGCAGAGCTGAGAAGAGCCTTAGAACAGAGAATGGCAGAGCTAAGAAGAGCCTTAGAACAAAGAATGGCAGGGTTGGGAAGGGTTTTAGAATAGAGAATGGCAGAGTTGGGAGGGATCTTAGAGCAGAAAACATTAGCATTAAAAGGGCCTTTAAAAAAGTCATCCTTAGAAGGGATCTTACGACATGGGATGTCAGAGCTGAAAGGGTATTTAGAAGACAGTCTTATCACGATGCTATCACAGAAAGGACCTTAGATCAAAGTACATAAGTGTTGGAAAGGCACCTCCGAGGTACTTTCATCCAGTCCTTCATTTTACAGGTGGGGAAAGTGAAACCCCAAGAAGGGAAGTGACTTTTTCAAAATTACACAGATGGTAAAATGCCTAAAACTAGGGCTCCTGCTTCCAGCCCAGGCCAATATTTTGTCTACTACCCCCCCCCCCAACTCCAGTGTTTCTTAATTAGTGCCTCCATCTCAGCCTCCTCGAGTTCCAGATGAAAATCTTTCCTAAAGTGGAGTGTCCTTGCTACCCAAACCCTTCTCCTGTTTCTTCAGCTGCCCGCCCTCCTCTGGCAGATTCAAGGGATGGGGCTGTGGGACAAATAAAATTTGCCCTACCTTGCATTTTTCTCTCGGATTTTTTTCTCAGCCTTTCAGATACATCTTATCCATCTATCCATTCCCATTAGAGTTCTGTGCAGAAGGAGGAGTCAATTTATTCTGCTCCCATTTTAATGATGTGGAAAGTGAGGCTCTGAGAACAGGTGTCTCGACCCAAGCCACACAACAAGTCAGTCCTATCAGGCGTAGAACCTGCAGGAAAAACCCACTCCTGCTGACTTCCCCGGGAGGGGCCTGTACAGCATTCCATGCAGAGCTTGGATACCATTCTGCAGGGAGCCCCATGAGATTCAGATCGTTGGGCTCAGCCACTGTCTCCCAGCAGGCAAAGTTCTTGTCCAAATAAACATCTCTCTCCACACAATTGGGTCATTCATATGAAGCAATCCACAGCCCCCACCACAAAACCAAAATAAAGGTCTCTACCCCAAGCTGGAGCCATGAGCATGTGGCCTCCAGCTCTTTCCCTAAGATATAAACATGCAAACCTATGGCAGGCAAGATGGAAGCATTGGATGAGGAGTTTCCAGTATCAGGGATGGGCGACAAAGAGCTATCCTCACTTATTAATCTTGCTTGATTTTGTGAATTCAGAAACTCATAGAGTCAAAGTTGGATGATATTATATAAAATAAAGAATGCTAGAACAGTGAATATGAAGAAAGAAGAGAATGTCAGAGCAGGGAAGGGCCTTAGAACACAGAATGTCAGAGATGGGAGGGCCTTAGAACACAAAATGTCAGAGCTGGGAAGGGCCTTAGAACACAGAATGTCAGAGATGGGAGGGCCTTAGAACACAGAATGTCAGAGCTGGGAGGGCCGTTAGGACACAGAACATCAGAGCTGGGAGAGTTTTGGGGATACAGAATTTCAGACCTAGGAGAAGCCTTAGAACACAGAATGTCAAAGATGGGAGAGATTTTAGAATAGACCTCAGAGTCAGAGGAAAACTTAGATCTAGAATATCAGAACTAGGAGAGGGATTTTAGAACACAAAATTTCAGAGCTGGGAGGGCTCTCAGAAACCAAATGACTGGAGCTGGAAGGTACTTCTTAATAAATAGAATCTCAGAGGTAGATAGTACATAATCTGAGAATTAGGAACTAGAAGGAATCTCAGAGAGTGTCTGGTCCTACCCATACCTGACCAAGAGTCATGTCTAAAACATCACCAAAAGACCATCCAACCTTGGTATGGAGATCTCAGGTAAGGGTACACTCCCAAGCTTTGAGACAGGTCAGCCCATCTTGTGTTGCTCTAAGATCTATCCATTTGTTGTAAGCATAGGCTTTCAAGCACAAGACATCTCTGACAGATTAATGTAAGAGTTATCAAAGGCTCTGGTCTATGGAAATCCCCACTCTATGCCTTTCCAATGTCTACACTCTCTCAAGGGTCAGCTGGTGCTCAAGTGGATGATCATCTACCTTGGACTTTCCTAATGGACAGAATCATCCTTCTCCAACCTCTGCTTACCTTGGAGAAAGAGAAAGGCCTAGTGTTGTTCCTGACAGAACACAGGGTGACATCTAAACAAAGGCTACAGAAACAAATAAGGCCTTGAAATTGAATATTGTTTCTTCTTCTTTCCCTAGCATTTCGCCAAGAGACCTAAGGATTAAATTCAGTTCTTTCACCTTCGACTTATTCCCTTAGAACTTTATATTTTGTTTCTGGGTTTGGTTTTTTTTTTTGCTTTTTTTTGGAGGGCAATTGGGGTTAAGTGACTTGCCCAAGGTCACATGGCTAGTAAGTGTCAAGTGTCTGAGGCCAGATTTGAACTCAGGTTCTCCTGATTCCAGGGCCAGTGCTCTATTCACTGCGCCACCTAGCCACCCCCATTAGGACTTTATAAAAGTTCTTGCTGTTGCTCACATCTCCTCCTCCATGCCTTTTTCTTGACCATTCCCCATGCCTGGGGATATACTCCTGACTCATCTTAGAATCCCAAATTCCTTCAAAGCTCATCTCAAATGCCATTTTCTACATGAAGACTTTACTTATACCACCAGCTTCTAGTACTATCTCCAGAAAAAAAAACTGCCTTATATTTATGTAATGAGGGACTAGGTGATAAGGACCCAGTCCTTAGGGAATGTGTAATGTTATATTCCCTGCAGGTTTGGTTAACATCTGGACACAAGTAAGGTGATCCTACTGTGTGCTAAGGAAGGGTTTGGTTGACTAAATGGAAGAACTAGCAGCAAAGCCAGAACTGAGTTTGCATACAAAAGGATTAACATGTCTCTCCTTGTGTCCTTTTTCCACTTAGTACCGCAGTTGGGGCTTCTCAAGTAAGGAAGACTGCAGATGGGCTGCTAGGTGGGGAAAGCTGCCTCCCAGGCCTTATCTCCCTCCCCAGCCACCATGTGTCCCTGAGCACACGACACTCTGTTTATTCTTCCCTCATCTTAGGAGACAGAACGGATGAAGTTCTGACCTTGTAAACTTCAGAAGGTTGGAGGAGTCAGCCAAGTATTAGCAAGTAGCAGCAAATCCCAAGTCTGGTAAGCAGCCAACACATGCAGCAAGGAAGTGACTCATCTACTAGCTTCATCATAGCCAGAAGTAAAATTGGTGGGGATTACAAAAGGGAGAAAAAGGGTCCTGGGGCCAGGAAATGCTTCCCATCTAGACTGGGGGAGCAGAGATTTCTGTTTTAAGTTTGAGCCCACTGTTCCCAAGGGAGAGTACACCTCTGGGCTGATAGTGGGTTTTTGTATTTCTGTTCCTTCTCAGTAAATATTCTTTCGTAAAAACTAATTTACTATCAATTAATTAATTGAAATGAGGGAGAGCTTGGGGCAGCTAGGTTGCCCAGTAAGTAGAGCATCAGCCCTGGAGTCAGGAGGACCTGAGTTCAAATCCATCCCCAGACACTTGACCCACTTACTAGCTGTGTGACCTTGGGCAAAGTCGCTTAACCCCAATTGCCCTCCAAAAACGAAAGAAAGAAAGAAAGAAAGAAAGAAAGAAAGAAAGAAAGAAAGAAAGAAAGAAAGAAAGAAAGAAAGAAAGAAAGAAAGAAAGAAAGAAAGAGAAAGAAAAGAAGAAAAAGAAGGAGGGAGAGAGGGAGAGAAAGAAAGAGAAGAGAAGAGAAGAGAAGAGAAGAGAAGAGAAGAGAAGAGAAAAGAAAAGAAAAGAAAAGAAAAGAAAAGAAAAGAAAAGAAAAGAAAAGAAAAGAAAAGAAAAGAAAAGAAAAGAAAAGAAATGAGGGAGAGCTCAACTAATTAGTCAATATAGGACAAGGGGGAAAATGGTAAACTGAATAGGGGCTTATGAACTAGTGTTAAAAAGACTGGCCCCCCCAAGGACCCAGGCTCCTAGTGCTGGTGCCAGTTAAGGGGATGAACCTAGAAGGCAGTACCTGCTACATTTATTTTGTGTATATGTACTGGGTATGTACTCAGGAAAGGCTACATGGCATAATGACTAGATATCTAACCTTAGCAGTGTCTTAAGAGTCTGAAAAAACTGGATTCAAATCCTACCCACCTCTGAAAAATAAGACTATGTGACCCTGGACAAGCTGCTCGACTTCTCAGCACCCCCAGGATTCCCTTTGCAATCAGTCTACTATGTGCCAAGCAATGTTCTAAGCACTGAGGTTATAAATATGAAGAATGGAGTAATTCCTGTCCTCAGGGAGCTTACAAATCGCAGATGCAATCCACAAATATATATTCATGCATCATGTGTACATTACATGTACACACTCATGTAGTGTGTGTATGACAAAACACATACACACATATGTGATATATACACGAGTCATATATACATATATAACAATACATGGGTGCATTATATGTAATAAATAACAAAATATATATACATTGTTATATACCCATATATAGCAAAAAGATACAAATGTGTTATATAGACATATGTAATAATATACACATACATTACACATACATGTATGACAAAATATACACATCACCTTATATGCACACATAATAAACACGTGTTATATATGCATGACAATATACCATGTGTTGTGTTGTATTGCAGAGTATGTAAATATGCCATATATACACATATAACAAAATGTGTCATGTGCACATGAATAACTACATTTGTTTATAACAGAATGTAAATATACACTGTTATATTGCATATATAACAATATATACATGTGATGTACATGTATGTGTATGTTATATATAATATACAAATACATATGTACAAAATACAATATATGTGTGTCTTATATATATACATATAAATGTCTTTATATGGTAATATACACATGGACATGTATACATGTTACCTCTCACTGGACAGCATGTAAGTTCCTTAAGGGCAGGGACCATTTCTTTCATATTTTTGTCTCCCCAGACCTAGCACAGGCACACAATGGGTGCCTAATAATTGCTTGCTGATCTATTGCTTCAACATTCCCAGTGCACCACCCTGCCCATTGTCTTTAGGGCCCTGCTCAGCTGCCCCTCTGGAGAGCCTTGGGCCTGCCTGGCCTCTTCTCACCCCTCCAGTCTTCTCCCCCCTGACTTCCTCCCCTCCCCAAATGCTATGGTCCAGCAACGGGGGTCACGGGGGTCTTCTTGCCACACCTGCCACTGCTCCCTCTCTCTCGCGACTCTGCTCTTGCACAAGCTGGCGCCCATGCCCAGAGCACTCTCCCACCTGCCCTCTATCTCCTCCAAGCCTCACTGCCATCCCCCCTGCCCCCAGTGCCAGCGCCCTCCTGAGGAGATGACTTCCCATCTATTTTCTGGGTACAGTGAATTGTACGTTGTCTCCCCAGGTAGAATGTGAGCTCCCTGGAGGCAGACTGCGTTTTTGCCTGTCTCTGTGCCCCCAGCACTTAGCCCAGTGCTGGGCACATAATGAGCCCTTAAGAAATGCTTGTTGACTGATGGCTTGGTTGATTTAGAGCTGGAAGAAATACGTATTAACCCAAACCCCTTACTCTAAACAGGAGGAAACCTTGCAAGGCTCACCAAGAGGAATACCTTGTTCTGGGTCACAGTGAAGCTGAGATTCGAATACAGGTCTTTGCTGTGGTTTAGTCTTTTTCAATTGTCTGACTCCTCATAACCCCATTTGGGGTTTTCTTGGCAGACACTGGAGTGGTTTTGCCATTTCCTTCTCCAGCTCATCTTACAGATATAGAAAACGGAGGCAAACAAGGTGAAGTGACTTGCCCAGGGTCACACAGGAAATGTCTGAGGTTGGATTTGAACTCAGGTCTTCCTGACTCCAGGCCCAGCGCTCTATCCACTGCACCACCCAGCTGCCTCTAGAGAAAGATGAGCTCTCCTGTAGAGAAAGCACATTTCATCTCTGGATCTTAGGCTATGCCCCTCCCTTTGACCACAGAGCACCCACTACCAGGTGTGGTGGGGCCAAAGGGGCCTGGCTCCTTATGTCTGTACTATAGTGTGAGCAGAGCTGCTACTTGAGGCCAGGCCCATTTACAAGCAGTCCAATCCCCTGTTCTTCCAAGCTTGATCTCTCCCCGAGGTCTCTTCTAGCTCTAACATTCTAGAACACATCAAAACTTCAGTGCGGTACCTCCACTGAGACAGATAGCAGCCCATCTACACCTCGGCATCTCAGAGGTTAAAGTGATCTGTCTGCAGTCCCCCAGCTTGTTGATGCTAGTGGCAGATATGAAATCATGTCTCCCGTCTTTATATCCACCTAAGCAGTTAGGAAAGTGTTATCTGCTGTCACAGTGGACAAAACCCTGAACCTCGTGTCAGAAAGATCAGAGTTCAAATCCAGCCTCAGACGCTTCCTAGCTGTGTGACCCTGGGCAAGTCATTTAACCTCTCTCTGTCTCAGTTTCTACAACTACAAAATGGGATCACAGCAGCACCGACTTCAATGGGCTATTGTGTGGATAAAAAGAGAGAATAATTGTAAAAATCCCTGGCACAAAGTAGGCACTTAATAAATGTTTAATTGCTTCCTCTCCATCTCCACTTTCAAATCTAGGATTCATTCTACTGATCCATGATGCTCTAAAAGTCTTTGTTCTAAGGTTCCCTCCAACTCACATTCTATATTTCTTAGTGATATTTCTACTTTCTTTAGACCTCTCTGTTCATGCCTTTCCATATCCTACTGTTCTGAGAGTAATCTGCCCCTGCCTTAGCTCACTGGTTAGCCTATGAGCTCTCTCCACGAGGGCAGGAACCCTGATTCCTTGCACAGACACACAGTAGGCACTCAATGCATGTTTATGGAACTGAATAGGTTTCTATGAGCAAGCAATGGAAAAGACCCAGTGCTCGGCCACGGCAGGGTCATGCACACAGAGGGTTTGCAAGAGAAGCCTGGGCTACTCTCCCAGGCCAGGAAATGCCTGGCCTGCTCCAGGGAGATTTTTAGCCAGAGGTGATGTAAGTAACAGTGCCAGGCCAGCTGAAGGGGCAGAGAGGTTACTTGGACTCAGCCTGGCGCCCAGAGGCAGACTTGACATGTGATCTGACTGCAAAGAATCAGCCAAGGTCAATGTCTGGAGCCAACGTCCTCAGGGACTGGCCCAAGGGGCTGCTACAGGCTGCTTGGGAGAGAGGGGATGAATGGAACAGGCGCTCCCCCAGCTGGACCCTGAGCCCTAGGCCTCAGGGGTCAGAAGAGGACAGAGCCCTGGCATGGGGTTAAGGAAGGGAGATGAAGCACAGGCTAGTGGAATCTGACATCAGGGAATGTGGGTTCAAATCCCACATCAGCTACTTACCACCTTTGCTTTGCAGGGTCTCTGTTTACTCATTTTAATGAGGATGTTGGCCAAAGGTATGACTAAAATCCCTTCCAGCTGTGTTCTAGTGAGCCCAAGCCCATTGTAAGATTAGGTCACCTTTAGCCTATGGAGCCAAAGAGGTTCTGGGGTCCCTGAGAGAGCGGCTCAGAAAAGTGATCCTAAATCTCCCTGTTTAGTCCCTTTATTCAATCTAAAGACTCAAATTAGGGAGGTATCTAGATTCTAACTATAGTTCTGAATCACAGATTGATTGAATTAGACAATGTCAGAGCTGGGAGGGGCCTTAGGACACAGAATGCTAGGATTCTTCTCAGGCTCCCTGAGGCAGGCTCCCTGGGGTTCCATCCCAAGGTCCCAAGGCAGCAATTCACTATGAAGTGACAGCCTTCCTTGGGCCAGCTCTTGGAGCTGTGGATCATCTCTCAGAGGAGAGGGACTTTTATTGTCCTTGGCCTTAAGCAGAGGCCCTCCAGTCATTGTCTGTGGTTCATGTGGGGATGTACACAGATGCCCATGAGATGCAGGACAAGCAACATGTGGGAACCTTTGGTTACTGGAAAGAATGGGACTGTACCTAACCAAACTGACTATTATGAGGCTGAGGAGCCAGACTCTAAGGGGAAATCATAAGAAAGAAAGTAAACGAGCATTTCTGAAACACCTACTATGCATCATGCTTTGTGCTAAGGCTTTACAAACATTATCTCAGGGGTGGCTAGGTGGCACAATGAATACAGCACCAGCCCTGGAGTCAGGAGGACCTGAGTTCAAATATGGTCTCAGACACTTAACACAAAACCTAGCCATGTGACCTTGGGTAAGTCACTTAACCCCAATTGCCCTCCAAAAAGCAAAAAAGCAAAACAAAATTATCTCCTTTGATCTTTACAACCCTGGGAGTCAGGTGATACTCTCATCTCCATTCTGCCCAGGAAGAAACTAAAGCAGACCAAAGTTACTTAGACAGAAAAGCAAATTTTATCTCCATTATAAGGAAAACTTTGCAACATAGAGCTGTCCATAAAAATAATTATAGAATTAGCCATTAAAACAATCATCATAAACATACCAACTGCTCTCCTTTCTATGAGACCATAGCTCTAGAGTTGGCAGAGACCTGGGAGGCCATCTGACCTACCTCCTTCATTTTTCAAATGAGGAAACTGAGGCCCAGAGGGGGAAATAAGCTGCACAGGCAGTTAAGTGGTAGATTCATTCATTCATTCATTCAATAAACTTTTTTTTTTCTGGATCAAGATCAATTTACTAGTATGAGTAGTAAATACCAATTAGTTGTATCCAAAACTCCTCATTTCAGTAGTCAAGGACCCATTTAATAGTCAGAGCAGCTCTGTTATACAGCTGACATGGCAGCAGGTTAGACAGGGGACCAAAAATAGTCTAATAATGCACATGACATCAGATTCTGCCGACCCAAAGAGGGAGGGAGGGCTGTGCTTCAATAAACATTTATTAAGTGCCTGGCATTGTGCTAAATACAGATTAAAGGAGTACAGACCCTGAGCCAAAAGGGCATGGTAGAGGCCTTCTAGTCCAACCCTGTCATTTGATAGATGAAGAAGTTGAGACCCAGAGGGGTAGACCTTATTGGTAGGTTATCGGTATGTGGAGTGATGTGCCCTAAGTCACCCAGGTGTGAACAGCCCAGGCAGGGCAGCACCTCAGGCCTCTCACTCCAAGCCAGTCTTCTCCTTTCCTTTCTACTCTACCTGTAGCTAGATTCAAACCCAGGGCCTAAGACTCCAAGTTCAATGGGAAAGTTCATTACTCTTCCTCCCCACTACATAATGTTATCTATTACCATATTTCACCACACAGTCATCACAGATTTCATGCAGTTTTGGGGTTTTTTTGCAAAAAAAAATGGGTCTTTTTGAAATTCTTTTTAAATGTGCCACTATTACTTAAAAATCATTTATTACTAAACTGTCTTTGGTGCAAGATTAGAATGTACAGAATACTCATGAATGAATACATGTTAAAATTGAATACTGACAATGCATTTGTGCTAAGGATTCTAGGCTCACAGCTCAAGATGCAGGAGAGATACATGCATATATCCATATATCACTGGTGAAAGCAATTTTTGGACTGAAAAAGGAAAAGCAGAGTGTGACGATTATGTGGGGAAACATGGTATGTTCCTTTGGACTAATAAAGCTCTTTGTTCATGATAACCCTACAAGGTAGGTAGTGTAAGTAGGATCATCCCCACTTTTCAGATGAGAAGACTGAGGCTAGGAGGTTTGTCTGAGGTGACACAGACAAGAAGTTAGCAAAGACAGGATGGGAACACTATTCTTCTGCTATCAAACCCAGTAATAAAGTAGACTGCCCTGCAAAAAAGGGCATAGTGAATTGTGAAATTCATAGTGAATTGCTGCCCTTGTTGCAATGAAAAAGAGCATTCAATTCGGTTCTGGTCTTGCCTCCAAAACTGGGATCACAGGGATAGGGACTGGATCTGTGATTTCACTGCTATAGAGAACTCCCCAATAAGGAAACACTCTCTACCCATTCAGGTCTAGACCTTCTCTGCAAGTGTAATGTTTAGGGAATTTGAAGATATTCCCTACCCTTTAATAGGCCTATGTGGCAAGCTGTGATACACCCTAAATCACATAAGAGCCCATGGGGGAGGAATTTGCTTAAAGAGAAGCTGGCTTAAGGGAGGCTGGTTTATAAGAAAGCTTTCATACCTTTTGGTACCAAGCTAATTAGGCACTGAGTAAGAAGGTTGTGATGCCTTCTGGCTCTGACAAGTGTATATATACTGAGTTGGCATTTTGCTTTGGGGCTTCGCTCATTAGCAGGATCTTTTTATTTCCTGGTCAAGGGGCAGCTAGGTGGCACAGTAAATAGAGCACCAGCCCTGGAATTAGGAGGACCTGAGTTCAAATCCAGCATCAGACACTTAATACTTACTAGCCATGTGACCTTGAGGAAGTCACTTAACCCCAAAAAGAAAAAAGAAAAAAAGAAAAGATTTCCTGGTCGAGATTCTGAGTAGCTTCATGTTCAAAGCGTCTTCCCCTGCTACTACCAGACGCTGTCTGTGCTCCCTTGATTCAGTGATATATATAAAGTATATAGCAATATTGCTATGTTCAGACAGCTGGAGCCCTGTCTGTTGGTCTTTGTGTTAATTTCTCTATTTGTATTTTCTATATTCACTTCTTTCTCTATAATTAAAGTAGGATTATTAACGCCTTTTTTGAGCAGTCTTTCCTTTAAAAGCAGACCAAAGAACCTGTGCTAGCAGGCCATCCTGGGTGTGCTAGGGTACATGCTAATACAGCAAAATGTCTGGTCTTAGAGGTGAAGTGACTTGCCCACTCCATGGGTCAAACCTCATGTCTCCTGGACTGAAGCCCAGCTCTCTATTTACTACTCCAAGCTGCCCTTCAGTACTTGGGACCACAACTGTAGAGTTGGAAGGGGCCTCAAAGGTCATCTAGTTCAACCTTCTCATTTTTACAGATGAGGAAACTGAGGCCCAGGGAGCTTTAGTGATTTACCTACCCAAGGTCACAGAGGTTTTAAGTGAGATCATTGGGATTTGAACCCAAGCTTGATAACTCCACATTCAATGGATTCTTCCTACTTTTTATCAAGCTGGTTCTACTATCTACACACCCTCTTTGAGGAAGTTACCTCCTCTTCAAGATTATAGAATAAAGACAGGGCCATTTCCTGCTCTAGTTACTGTGACCTGTCTAATGCTCAGTAATCAGTGGTTAGTGATGACTGTAGTAGGGAAGAACCCTTATGCCATTCACAGTATGTGCCATTCATCAGATGATCCTAGGAGGTAGATACTATTATTATTTCCATGTTACTAATAAGCAGGTCTGGTGGTTTTGCTGATCTTAGCATGGCTCTCAGCCTTACCTCTTCAATTCATAAACATCAGTGAAGATCCTCCTTCTCTCCCAGGCTGGGCACTGGGAATACATTGGGAACACCTAAACTATGCCTGCCCTCAAGGAGCTTACATCCTACTACAGGAACACAATCCATACATTATAAATATAGTCTAAGAAAAATTGAGGAAAAGATTATAAAATGAGGGGTAGGGGGAGAAATCTAGGAAGGCTTCATGGAAGAGGTGGCCCCTATGTTAAGCCTTGAAGGAAGATAATGATTCTGAGTAGCAGAGATAAAGAAAAAAAATGGATATTTTTAGATGGAGAAGAAAAGAGTTGGGAGGGAAATGGCATCCATTGCCAAGTATTTGAAGAACCATCATAGGAAGGAGAAGGCAAAACCTTCTAGGGAAATGGGTTTTGCTGTTGAGTCATTTCAGTTGTGACCGATTCTTCCTGACCCCATTTGGGATTTTCTTGGCAAAGATACTGGAGTGGTTTGCCATTTCCTTCTCCAGCTCATTTTACAGATGAGAAAACTGAGGCAAAGAAGGTTAAGTGACTCATCCAGGGTCACACTGCCAAGAAGTATCTCAAGTCAAATTTGAAATTGGGTCTTCCTGACTCCAGGTCTAGCACTATCCACTTTACCACCTAACAGCCCAAAGAGGAAATGATAGAAAAGGTAAACTGAGGCAAAATGTCAAGAAAAGCTTCCTGACAATGATAACAGTCCAAGAGTAGAATGGCTTGCCTAGAGGCATGTAGAATGGTCTCCTTCACCTTAAAGGTCTTCAAGTAGAGGTTGGGTGACCTCTTGTTGAGTATATTTGATTTGGGGAGATTCCTTCTGTATATCAACTGGACTTAACAGTTACTGAGGTCCCTTCCCACTGTGAACTACTGTGATTCTAGGAGTTCATTGCAATACTCTAAGAACCACAGCATCTCTGAGCTGGAAGGGGCCCCAAAAGTCATCTCAAATGAATTCATGGAGGCAGCAAGAAGAGTGTTGAGTTTGAAAAACAGCTAATGGTCCAGTTTAGTTAAAAAGTGGAGTTGGCAAGGAGGGGGTTAAGGGTGTGGCATGACATAAGCCTGGTAAGAGAGGCAAACACCAGACTATTCAGAGTATTAGATGCCAGGCTGAAGAGTTTAAAAGGCAATGGGGAGCCACCAACAGCTTTTGAGCAGGTCACAAAATAAGAAACACAAAATCTATACATTGGAAGATCCTCTAGATCAACCTCAACCCTAATTTGAATCCCCATCTAGAACAGTTCTACCAAGTGGGCACCCAGATTCTGCCTAAAGATCTCCGATGACGGGGGAGCCACTACTTCCCAAGGCAAATTCATCCTCTCTTTGGAAAGCTCCCATTGGTAGGAAGTTCTTCCTAATATCAAGCTGAAATTTGCCTCAATCAATTCCCATTCATTGTTCCTGGTTCCGCCCTATGGGACCAAAAAGAATGACTTCAATCCCTCTTCCATTAGTCCTTCCAATACCCAAAGGTGAGACCCACACCCTACGAATATTATTTGGATGGCCGTGGCAGATAGATTAATCAATGGAGGAACTGGGGGCAAGAAGACGCACTAGAGTTAACGAGGCCATAGAGGGTAAGGACCATGCCCCATACAAGGTTGTACCCCAAAGCCCAGTACTAGAACCTGTACACAGTAACTACCCAAGAAACATTTTGTGAGAGAGAAGGAAACATGACACAGGCAGTGTATTACAGTGGAAAGAATGAAGAATTTAGTGTCTAGAGATCTAAGTCCCTATCTCAGTTCAGGTATTTCCTGGAAAAGTCACCCCACCTTCCTGGGATCCAGTTTCTTCATCTATAAAATGAGAATGAGGTTAGACTATATTAGGGGTTCTTAACCTTTGTGGGGATAGACCCCTCTGACAGTCTGGGGAAAGCCTGTGGATACTTTTTCAGGATACTAGATTCACAACTGAAGGAAATGCCATTTTTCAGTTAATGGATAGAGAAAACAGAAATTATCCTTTTCATGGTCCCCTGAAATGTCCATGGACCTGAAGTTAAGAATTACTGGACCAGATCATTTCCAATTCAAATTTTAAAAATACTTTTAAATCCTATGCCCCTATTTATGATAAACTGCACTACTTCTCTCTGCTTCATCATCTGTAAAATGGGCATAATAATATTCATCCTAATTCATCCTAATTTTAACCAAACAACTTTGCTAACCTTAAAGTACTAGAGAAACCAGAAGTTAAGAGTATATCTCTTCTTCCCCTCTGGGATCCTAAACAAGCCCTTATTAATGGCTGTGGCTGAGCATCATTTCCCTCTCCCTGGGTATGAGGTCACATACTCCAGTCTCCTCTTTGCTCACCATGATCATAAGGATTAACATTGTTATCACTCACATCCATTATATCAACATCAGTCCCGTGTGCCCAAAATAACTACAGTAGGTCAAGGCCCTGATGACACAGGTAACCAGCACTCCAACAAAACATCACTCAATCAACTTCATTCCCCAAGAATGTCAGTGAGGCCAACTGACCAAACCCTACCATGACATTCCAAACCTACTTCTAGTCAGCCATTTCAAGTTGGCCAACAAGTTGACCCAACTCCTTCTTCCTGACCCCGAATCAGTGCAATTCCTACTCCCTTTTCAGAGTTGTGTTCTGACAGGACTGATAATATAAGTTCCTTGGGGTAGGGGGTGGAGAGGTAGTGTCTGTTCTTCAGTAATGGGAAGTTAGGAGTGTCACCATGAATTTTTTAACATGAGCTAACTAAAAACAATGGATCCTTATAAAAAAAATTGAGACTTAAGTACTGCCAATAGTGATTATAAATCAATAATTGGTTGAATTGAAGTTTAATTTGCTGTTATTTTAAATCTTGAATTTAGGTATAGGTATATGACCTCTCATAAGGCCACTCGTTCATTGTTCAAGGGAAATGTCATGTGCTCCTGCCACAAGTGAATGGCTGTCCCTCAGAAAGTCGAGAGGGGGACCTTGTGAAAATGAAGGTAGGAGACCCTTGACCTAATCCCATCTTGGCAAATAAGACAGTTGCCCACTTGGTTCATTCTGAGCCTGGCTGTGACGTTTTGTCTTATGGCTGCCTATGATGCATATCTGAAATCAAACAGAACTAATGCTGCTAGGTATGTCCCTGTCTTTTTCTTCTCACAGCAAATCCCATTAACAAGCACAAATGTAAAAGAGATAAACCCCATTGGTGATTTTTGATTAAGTAATATATACTAGCATAGTACTACTACAGTGAGGGATCATTTTGAGTTGTCATTCAAACCACAAATAATAGAGACCATCATGTCCTTTCACTATATTAGTAAAATAAAATCCTCACAAGAGTGAAATAGTGAAGAATGTGACACAATTTTCAAAATTAGATTAAGAATTTTACATGTAAAAAATTTGATGGAAACATCTAATAATGCTGAGAAGGACACAGACTCATTTTCCAACTCAGTCCCTCATGATGTAACAATTGAAATACTCTGAAGCTTCTTGTGAATTATGAGTTCTTTATATAATGATTCTTCTTGTAGCTCTTTTATATTGAATTTATGTTAAGTATTAGAACGTAAAAAGCAGACCTAGAAGGAAGAAGCCCTTATAGAGCTGACTTAAGAACAAGGTTTATTCCAACAACATACAATTACAAATGGTGTGGGGTTTCCATACATTATAAACCCTTGAACTTTTTTCATCTACATTAAGGATATGTAAGCCTCAGTAACTGAATTCACCCAAAGCTATGATTAGCCCACAGACATGTTTCGATGTCTGTTTATCAGCCTTGTCCCTGGGTCAGCTCATTGGCTTGGTAATACCTCCAGAAAGGTCAAAATAGGTGTGTCAGGGTGTGTTCATTAGCCCATTTGTCAACCAATAAGATTCTGTATTATGCATAGTGCTTCCTGGAGGGTAAAACACAAAGTCTATTAACCAATGAGATTCTGTGCTTTTAGTCTGCTTCATTCATCTATATTGTCTGGGTATCAAGCACTATAAAACTAAGGCCCTGGACAGAGGGGGCATCTTGGATTGTGAGCAAGATCTGCAGTCCACTTGATTAGAGGGAACTATGGACCCTTTAATAGTGTCATTGGCTCAGAGCTCTGCCTCACCTTCTTTTATTGTATGTTAGACAATTTTGGACCTCACAAAGCACCACAGAAATACTATTACTATTAGCATCCAGCTAGGATGTATCTGTACATAGAATATAACCTTCTGGAATAACACGAGGCACCAAACCTCTCTTGGCTTCAATTTTTCATCTGTGAAAAGAGAGGATTAAATCAAAGCACCTCCTAGGTCCCTTCTAAACATCTGATCCTAACACCAAAATCTAGGAAAGCCCAACGTTCTTAGGATGGCCAACTAGAATAAATAGATACCAGTGCCAATTAGCATCCAAGGAATTCCTACTACCTGTAAAATCTCATTTGTCCTCACAAGTTTAACTGCCACTTCAAATAATCAGCAAACATTTATTAAATACCTACTATGTGTCTACATTGTATTAAGTACTAAGAACCAGTTCCTGCCCTCCAGGACCTTACATGTTGTCTGGGGAGACACCATGTATATATAGAAACATGTATATAAAATATATAAAAGAAACACATAAATACAAGATAATATTGGTGGGCACTACCAGCCAGGAGGAATCAGGGGAAAAGGATACTTGTGCTAAGTGCCTCAAAGTATGCCAAGCACTTTACATATTATCCCAGTTTACTCTCACAACAACCCTAAAATTTAGCTACTACCAGTAGCTATATAATGCCTATTTTATGGATGCAGAAACTGAGTCTTGAAAGAGGCAGGTGATTTACCCAAGTTCACATTGCTAATAATTGTCTGAGGTAAGATAGGAATCCATCCTCCAGACTCCAGGTCCAACACTCTACACCTTTCACCACGCTGCCTCACACTAGCCCAGTTGCCATAGGGTTTCCCTATAGAGTTGGGAACCCCCTCGAGTCCCATGGCGGGATGGGAGGTAGGACTGGAGAGGAAGGCAATGAAGGAGCCAGAAGTCCTCAAACTCAGAGGGTTGGGGCAAGGCTGGGAGAAGTGGGCAATGAGTGGTCAGTCACACTTAGAGCTCACACACACAAAAGTTGAGGGGTGTTGTATACCTTGTCTAGTTCAGTCCCCCAGGCAGCTCTCCCAGTAGAACTCCAGAACCTGAAAACCAGGATTTCCCTTCTTGCTGGTCTGTTCTCTTGTGGTGAATCTTTTGTCCTAGACACCACCTTCTGCCTCTGGCCTTTTCCACCTAATCACCAGATCCACCCAGCTCCAGTCCCATACACAAGGACCTCCCCATCATTGCTCCCACCCTCCCCATTGCAGAAGAGAAGTAGGTTCAGCCAGTACCATGAACCCTGCCTAGCCACATTCTCCATCAAACCCTCAGGCCCCAGCCCCACCCTGGGAATGGCCCCATGGGGCAATACATTGAAATAAGCAAAGGGAGGGCACTATTGTTTCCTCTTTGCTGTTAGGGAAATTGAGGCCCAGTTCAGTTCAACTAGTTATCCACAGGTCCCAGAGTTCACCTATGACAGGGCTAAAAATGTCTCTTTGACTCCTAGTCTCAGGCTCCCCCTTTGTCATCCCAGAAACACATTCCTTACCAACCAAACCCTTCCAAATCATTCACATCCAGAGACCTCTGTGACCTGGACAGTGGTAAATATTGTACAGAAGCAAGGTCAGTTTGGTCTGGTCATGCAGTCCTGCCTGTCACAGAGGCATGAGGGTACAATGGATAGGATAGAGGGAAGAAAAGGAAGAAATCAGATTATTTCAAAGTAACCACTGGGATTAGCAGGAAACAGGTCACAGATGAGAGAATTGTTATCAGTCTACTTTATAAGAGAATTTAGAAACACACAAAGCTACAAGGAACCTCAAGGGTACCTAGTCTAACCAAAGCATTTATCCAATCTACAAAATCCCTCTAAAGCAAAATCTAGCCTCTGCCTGAAGACCTCTAACGATGGGCAACTCACTGCTCCACAAGGCAACCTACTCCACTGGGAACAGCTGTAATGGTTAGGAAGTCTTTCCTTGTATTGATCTGAAATCTGCCTCCCAGTAACATTCTCCTGTTGTTCTCAATTTTTCTGCCCTTTTTTTTGCCGTTAGAGTCAAGGAGAACAAGTCGCATCCCTCTTCTATATCAGAAAGTTCTCTATGTGGCTATGTCTGGTTGTTGTTTTTTTATGTCTCCCTTCTTTTTCCATTTTTGGATAATTAGTGATCATTTTGTCAGACTTTTATTTCATTTTTCCGTTATCTGACTCTTCATGACCCAGTTGGGGTTTTCTTGGCAAAGATTATAGAGTGCCATTTCCTTCTCCAACTCATCTGACAGATGAGGAAACTGAGGCAAGCGAGTTTAGTAACTTGCCTATGTCATACAGCTATTTAAGTGTCTGAGGCTAGATTTGAACCCAGGGAGAGGATTCTTCCTCACTTCAGGCCCAGCGCTCTATGTACTGTACCAACTAGCTGAATTATATTCCTTCCCTTAAAACCCTGCCTCCCATGCACACCACCGCATCAGCCTGAGCAGTGAATATCACCAACAAATCCTAGAGGATTCTTGTTAGCAAGACCGAATATACTATTCTGGGATACTTCCATTTCCTCAGAGAGCACCCTATTCTCAGTGAAGAACCTTCCAATCTATCTTCCTTGATTCAACCTAGCCATACTCCTCCCAAATGAGGTATTTCTGAACTGGGATATAGGCTCCTCCACTCAGATGAACTAAGGATTTGAGCAGTGGTTCGGATAGAAGAGACCTGCAACGCCATTAAGTGTACTCTCCACCATTTTATACATGAGACAACAGAAGCCCAAGGAAGCTAATTAACTTTTCCAGAAGTCATATAGGCAGTAAGTGTCAGAGGCTGGATCTGAACCCAGATTGTCTGACTCCAAAGGCCTTTGGGCTCCCTTCCTATTTCAACCAGCATTTATTAAGGACCTAAAATATGAAAGACACAAGTGCCTTAGATATAAAGACAATCTCTGCTCTCCAGAAGCTAAGGTTCTGGCCAGGAGAAGGGAGAATAAAACATTTACAGAGATAAATACAAGATAATTGGAGAAGGGGCAGCCTACTATCAAGCAGCAAGGTCTGAGGAAAGGCTCCCCATAGAACTAAGCTGTGAGGAAAGTGTAGGGTGTGAAGGGGCAGAGGGACAGAGGGAAAGAGGATGTGCTTTCCAGATATAAAGGCAGCTTATGTAAGGGCAGTTCAGAGAACAGCAAACAGAGCAGCTGGGCTGTGACTTCAAGACATATTATAGGGAATAAGATGAGATAAGAATGAAAAGAGAGGTTGGAATCAGACTGGGTATAGCCCTAAAAGCCAAGCTGAAGAGTCTATATTTGAGAGATCTAGGGGCCATAGTGGCTAGAGAGCTGGGCTTGGAATCAGAGAGACCTGAGTTTGAATCCCACCTCAGACACTTATAGCTGTATGACTCTGGGCAAGGCACATTAGCGCTCTGTGCCTCAGTCTTCTCCCCTGTATAATGGGGATCATAATAATACCTCCCTCCCAAGATTGTCAGGAGGATCAAATGTAACACTATTTGTAATTTTGCTTAGCAAAATCTTAAAGCACAATATAAATAATGTTGTTCACTTGTTTTTGAGTCATATCTTACTCTTGGTCACCCCAATTTGGGTTTTCTTGGCAAAGATACCAGAGTAGTTTGCTATTTCCTTCTCCAGCTCATTTTACAGATGAGGAAACTGAGGCACACAGGGTAAAGTGACTTGCCCAGGGTCACACAGCTAGTAAGTGTTTGAGGCTAGATTTGAACTCAGGAAGGTGAGTCTTCCTGACTCCAGGCCCAGAGCTCTATCTACTGTGCCAAATAGCTACCCATATAAATACTAGCTTTTATTATTCTAGAATCAATAAATGGAGAGCCACTGAAAATTCCAAGTTTCTTCCTAATTTAGTTTTTCTGGAGCAGAAGTTCTGATTTCATTTAAGAACAGAAGGAGCTGTGGCACGTAAGCTCCTCCAAAAAACAGCCAGGCCTTAAGACCAGAGACTAGAAGACTTTATAGGAAGAGAAACTGACATTCATTCTACATCACCAAAGAGGAAGGGAGGAAAAGAGGGAGGGAGAGAGGGAGGAAGGAAGGAAGGAAGGAAGGAAGGAAGGAAGGAAGGAAGGAAGGAAGGAAGAAAGGAAGGAAGGAAGGAAGGAAGGAAGGAAGGAAAGAAAAGAGGAAAAGAGGAAGGAAAGGAGGGAGAAAGGGGCTATAAAGGTTTTTTTAATGCACAAAAGACAACAGAAGGAAGACCAGAAAGACCCATGGATGATCAGGACAGCCCTGAAAGCTCCATGCTAAAGTTGTTACACACTATAAAAGAAAGGGAACTGATCCAAATTAGAAATTCACAGATTCATAAACAATCTTCTTTTGTCTTTCTACAATGTATAAGATGGTACTTGTTTTATTTGCTGTTTGCTACTTTAGAATAGAAAATAAATAAAAAATAAAAACAATGTCGGAGCTGGAAGGAATCTTAGAGCTCATTTGATCCAATCCCTTCTTCTTCCCAGGGAGGAAACTGAGTCCCAGAGAAGGAGAAACCACTGGGTCAGGGTCACATAGCCAAGTCTTCAGTAGAGAATAAGGATCCCACGAAAGATTAATGTGAAGAACAATAAAGGCCACACTACATTCCTTCATATTCTCCTCCCCATTCTATGCTTAGTGCAGGAGCAGCCCCAAGGAAACCGGGGTTGCCCAAGGTCACACAATGAATAACTGATGACCCTCTCTCTTCCTGGGCAGAACAAAAAGCATCAGGACCAGGATCAGAAATTTCCAGCCAGCAGGGCCCTTAGGAGTCCTCTATTCTGACTCCCAAATTTTACAGACAGGGAAACTGAGATCCACAGAGGTTAAACAATGTGCCCAAGGTCACACCATTAGTAATTAAGAAGGAAGGGGAAATGCTAACATTCTTCTTAAGTACAGTTAGCTATTGCTTTGAGAAAGAGTTCCTTCTGAGCATCTAGTTTCTCCCTCCATCAAAATGAGATCTACCAGGATGCTTATGAAGGTTATTTCTCAGTCTCTACTCCCTATACCTCCCTCCTCCCCTGTGCCCCAGCTTTCTCTTTTAACACCATCAAAGCAAAGAAAAGGGAGTTCACTTACTCTGTCTGGGGCTGGGCAGCTGCAGGATCTAGGGAAAACAGAGGAGAGCCAGTTAGGGCGATGGCCTCCTTATGGCACCCCCATCTTCCCCCCACCACAACCTGGCCTGGATCTCAGGTGTCTCTTCTGTGCTGGTCCCATTTTAGCTGGTCCCAGAGGAGCTTAACACATCCCTGCCCCATTTCCCAGTCTCCTCTTTGGGAAGGGGAGACTCATAAGGACACAGATCTCAGCCGGCAATTCTAGTTTGGGGCTCAGTTTTCATGGGTTTTGCTAGGTGCCCACATTCACCTCCATCCCACCCCCATCAACAGCTCAAGAGGGACTTTCCCCCATGGTTCACAGCCCCCAAGGAGAAGGCCTATAATTGTGTAAGTCGAAATTACCCCCCACGTCTTCCAGAGCGCCCCCATCCTCCCCCCAACAGCCCAGCCCGAAACTCCAGATGGTGGCAGCCAACCAGCAGCACATCAGGGAGGGAAAGCTTGTCAAGGAGCCCGTTGTCCTTCTGCTTTCAGGAAGTTCCTGTCAATCCAGTCCTCAGATCAACTTCCCAAGTGACAGACTCCAACAGCCTGTGAGCTACTACTGAATACCAGTGAGATCTTTTGTCTCCCACAACCCGCCCTCTCTGGGTCTCCTGGGGGGAATGAGCTGCTCAATACAGGATAAGAGGTCTCCAGGAGGCCCCTTCCTCTGCCTGATAGAAGGGGAGGCGGGCTTCCAGAGAAGCCTCCTTATGTGCAACTGTCTCCGGAACAGAGCCAACTCAGTCAAAACATCCCATTTAAAATGTGCCAAAGTAGCCCCAGATGTTCCAGAAATCCAAGGAATGTGGAATTCCCAGAGACCAGAGTCTGAAGGAATTTTCCCAGTCCAGCTCTCCAAGAGCAGGAGATGACCTAAGACCAACCAGGACAAGTCTGGATCAAAGAAAAAAGCCAGTTGGGGGGAAAGGGCCTTTTCTGCACCCTCCCCTTCCTCCCCAGACCCAGCACAGACGGCTTCCTGGATTCATCTCACCAGTGATGGGGACAGAATCAAAGTGAATAAGTGGGGCTTCTCCATCCTTCTCCGGGCCTGTCCTGGAGTTCTCTTCCTCTTCATCGCTGTCGTCAAACTCAAATGCTTCTCCGGGGTCCTCCTCAGCCTCAGGAGAAGTCCCTGGAACATCCTGAGCTGGCTGATCTCCTGGGGAAGGTAAAGGGAGGAAGGGAGAAGTTAGCCTGTCGGGATGAGAGCAAAGGCCTAGATCCAAGAAGGGAGAGGCAGGGTGGGTTCAAGTAGAGAATGAAAGGAAGAACAGCTGGAGGGACCACAAAACAGGAGGTAGAAGGATTTTTCAGAGCTGACCAATGGGGTTAGATGAAATTCACTGAAATCCACAGCTAAAAGCATGGTCTGGTCCATTCCCATCCCTGAAACAGTAGCATTGAAGGAAGATTAAATGGTGGTATTCTTTGAGGAAGAGGAGAAGGAGAAGTGGATAGCCCAGAGTGTCATGGCAGCTTGGTCTAGGAGCAAACTACCCTGGCCTGGCATTCAAGGCTCTTCACAGGCTGCTGCCCCCCCCCAACACACACCCTTCCATCCTTATATCTCATTACTCCAAATGCCCTCTGCTTCAGCTAAACTGAATGTCAGTCC
Organism: Pseudocheirus occidentalis; assembly: GCA_028646575.1. Lineage (NCBI taxonomy): Eukaryota > Metazoa > Chordata > Mammalia > Diprotodontia > Pseudocheiridae > Pseudocheirus > Pseudocheirus occidentalis. The sequence continues at coordinate 38,688,182 of CM053596.1, read as the reverse complement.
TCTACATCCCAGAAGGACACGTTCTCATTATCTCCATGCCTTACCTAGCCTTATTCCCAATAAATGGAACCCCTTCCTCCTCCCTTATTGCTTCCTGAATCCCTACCCAACCTTTAAAGACCAAATCCCATGCCACTTCCTCCAGGAAGTCTTCCCTAATTTCTCTCACCTTGGAATTCACATTATACTTTCTTTTATGCCTCTCTGCTGCTCTGATTACATATTAGGAAAATGATAACATAAATCTATGTTTTTGTCTTATCCCAGCTCCATTCTCAACAGTAATCTATTTGAGGCCAGAAATAATATCTAATCTAAATTTTAAGCCTCCCCCAGTGTTTACCAGAATGTCCTGTTTCCTTCAATATTTAAAGGATCTTTTTTGTTTTTTAAAATTAACTTTTTTTCAACACAGATGCTTCAGAGTACCCAGACCTGGAGCTGGAAAGGAATTCAGAGGTCATCTAGCCTGACCCTGTAGCTTTTCAAGTGAGGAAAGTGGCCAAGAGAGGGTGAACAATTTCCCCAGGTCACACAGAATGTGATTGATTGGGGAAGGATTTATTCAAACCCAGATTCTCTGACTCCAAAGCCCCAAAGTTCTTTCTCTTATGCAACACTGACTCTTCATGATTAACTCAGTAATGCTCCTCTTTTGGATGGGGAAGGGAGGTGGACCTCTGATTTCACTGATTTACAGTTCTCCCAGTGAGGAAATCCCCTCTACCAATGCCTATCTGCAGCCCTTCAGTAGACTGGTCTTAGAGAGTTGCTTTGGACATTTTGGACATTAAGTGACTTGCTCAGGGTCCCAAGGCCAGTTCGTATCAGGAGCAGAACTCAAACCTGTGCTCTGTCCACTACGCCATGATGTCTCTATTGCTTAACATACTAATTAAGACTCATTGGGGAGCCCCCAAAAAATTATTTTCCTTATAAGGTTATTTGAACTCATGTAGGATAGGCCTCAAAGAATGGCCATTTAGCTCATCCATGGATGGTATAGAAAATAGTTTTGGGCTTGGAACCATAGATATCTGGATTCAAATCTCACCCCCAACCACTTACTAGCTGTCGAGCCATGGACAAGCCTCTTAAACTCTGTGAGGCTCAGTTTCATTAAATGTAAAACTGGGTTCAAAATACGCCCATCACAGGGTTAGTATGAGTACAAAGAACCTTGGAACCATGAAGAGATACGTTCGTCACTGTCACCACCACCACCAATAAGGTAATAAAGCCTTCTTGGTGTGGGAGAAAGCCTGAGCCTATGTTCTGCTGACACAGGTCACCTCCAAAGAAACCCTTAATGAATACTGTGTGAACCTTAGTGTGGGGCCAATGCCATGTACCAAGCATGGGTAGAATGGCATGAAGTCTATTTATCTCACATAAATCCGATTCTACAACTTAACACTCCAAGTTAGGTTGGTGAAGAGGACGGGGAATGAAGACTGGTTCAGTGGAAGAAAACACTAGCTATAAAGTCAAAAGGCCTCCTATCAAATCTCACCTCTGGTGATTACTGCTTGTGTGACCTTGATCTGTTCCACTTACCAGGCCTCAGTCTCCTCATGTCCAATCAAGTCCAGGTCTAGAGCAATGAACCTATGATTGTCACAGAATATTTTTCAAACCTTCAGAAATGTTACTTTCAAAACAACTTCTACCTTCTAGAAAAGCCCAGAAAGTGGTAGGATTTCCTAAGTCAAATCTCGCTTTTATTTAGAAACATCAGATTTAGAGCTGAGAGGTATCTCCACAACGATTGAGTTCATCTGACAGAGGAAGAGACTGAGGACCAGGGACAGGAAGGGAGCCAGAATTCCAGGACATCAGCTGAGGTCTTGAGCCAGAGCTATGTCTGCCTAGGCTGTGATGGTTGTGTGTGTATGAGACAGAGTGGGGGGAAAGGGAGAGGGAGGGGAGGGAGAGAGAGAAGGGGGAGGAGAGGGGAAGGGGAAGGGGGAAGGGAGACAGAGACAGAGAGGTGTGTGTAAGTGTGTTTATGTGTGCATGGTAAACCTGTATCCACAAACACAGCTGACAGAAAACCTGTTCAGAGTTTCGGTAAGCCAGCTCCTGGAATCATATCTGATACTCCTGAGCCCCCACTGCCACCCCAACCCACCTTGACTAGCTCAGAGTCAGAAAGGGAAAGTGGAGAGTAGGTGGCCCTGTTTTCTCTGCTTCTTTCTTTCTGCCTTACAACCACATGCTTTTTTCTCTTCCTCTCTCCTCTGCAACATTCTTCATCCTCAGGTGGCACCACAGCACACAGAGCAGTGGACCTAGAGTCAGGAAGATTCATCTTCCTGAGTACAAATCTGGCCTCAGACACTAGCTAGGTGAGCCTGAGCAAGCCATTTAACCCTGTTTGTCTCAGTTTCCTCATCTGTAAAATGAGCTGGAGAAGGAAATGGCAAACCACTCTAGTACCTTTGCCAAGAAAGCCCCAAACGGGATCATGAATAGTTGGACATGTCCAAAAATGACCTCACCAGAGTCATGGGGGAAAGGGATTTCAAGATGTCATTTCTCTGGCAAACCCATACACAAATTATTCCAGGCAAAGAAAACTGGACATAGTGTCTAAAATGTCAGCCATGGCCCTGGTGGAGCTTCTATCCCATGGGAAAGGAAAAGGTCAAGTTTTGTCCAAGAAAACAGGACAATCATACAATACATTGGATTAATCTGTGCATGTCATACAGGGAAGTGAGCCAGCTATAATCGGATAAGGTTGAATCAACATAAAGAGTGCCTTGTGCCCAAAGAGGATTTTATGTCCACACCTGGAATATGTCCTGCCTCCTCCACCCCCATCTGAGTCTCAGCGTGGCAATCCCACTCACTCTTCAAGACCAGGTTCAAGTGCCCACAACTACAGATGGTGAGGTACAGGATACATGGGAGGTTAGAACTGCAGGAATAGGGCTACAGGGTGGCCCTTCTGTTAACCTCTGCTTAAAGAAACAGAAGGAAACACACACACGCCCACGCGTACACACACATGCATGTACACATACATACATGCACATGCTTGAGCGCACACACAGAGGCACACACACACACATTTCTAGGACCTATTAAGTCCCAGGGCTAAAATCAATCAACAAATATTTACTATCTACTATGTGCCAGATAGATGAAAATGAAACAAAGATTCATGGGATCCAAAGCCCCACCCTCACCTCAATATTTTACAGAAGAGGAAACTGAGCCTAGGGTGTGTCAAGTGACTTGTCCAACGTCACATGCATCTCCCATCCAGTCCCCTTTCCCACAAACTGAAAAGAGCTTGTCACCTTAGTCACTGAAGTGACAAAGATTTTAGCTTGTCTTTGGACTTTTCATTAACCCACTCCTGAAATTCAGTTCAACAAATTTGTATTACTAACCTACCCTGTACAAGGTGCTGAGTAAGGCATGTAACTCTCACCCTGTGACAGGCAGCGGGCTCAAGGCACAAAGCTCAAACATTTCCACTGGGCAGAATCTGAAGACGGGACATTTGAGAGGACATCCTCCACTGAACCACAAGTTGTCCACAAATCAAGGCATCATTTTTCTCTGCCTACTAGCAGTAAGATGACTTTGAAGAAATCCTAATCCAAATTCTTTATCTGGAGGAGGGTGGGGAGGCCAGCTGGTAGAGCAGAATCCAATTGTTTCAAACAACCGGGTGGGAGGAACTATTGTGTAGGAACTTAAGATTTAGAGCCCCGCCCCCCCACAAAAGATTTAGAGCCCAAAAGGACCCTAAAGGCCGTCTAGCTCAACTCACTCACTTTACCTGTAAGAAACTACCCCCTTTCAAAAGCCAAAATCTCACAGAACACAGAATCCATGGCATGCAAACATGCAAACAACCTGGATAAATTCAGAATGATCACTGAGGGCGGTCACTAGCATTAAAGGGATCAGGAAAGACTTCATATAGAAGGTGGGATTTCAGATGAGACCTAAAAGAAACCAAGGGAGCCAGGAGATGAAAATGAGGAGGAAAAGAATTACTAGCATCAGAAACTGCCGGTAAAAATGTACTGAGTCAGGAAATAGAGTGTCTTTTTCAAGGAACAAAACTGAAGCCAGTGTCAGTAGATTTTGTGGAGGAGAGTACTAATGTGTAAGAAAGACGAGAAAGTTAGGAAGGGGCTAAGTGATAAAGAACTTTAAAATCCAAAACTAGAACACCTTTCCCTCAGATTAAGGTGTTGAGAGGACTATTTGATGGCAGAGGAAAGAATGAAGGGGTAGAACATTGCAGTCCATCAGTTCTTTGGCATAGGACTATGTTTTAGGGTTTTGAAATCTATACCTCAGAAACTATTCATCAAATAACTGCCAAGGAACTATGGGAAGATAGGTTCATACCTGACAGAGAGATGGATTTTCTCAAGTTTTGCCTCATAAGGTAAAGATGAGTCATTGACCACTAGAGGTTCTGATTTGAGGCAATGAAAGGTAAAAGCTAAAGGAAAAATTTTGAGAAGAAATTACAGGAAGCTATATTAGAAAAAAAAATCAGCTGAATACAAGAGGACTCATAAGTAATGGGTAAGGAATATAAGATTTAGAATGTTTCCATCTTAGATCGTTGATTCTTCAACTGCTTTGATGAGAGCCTACAGTTTGGAGGAGAGGAATAGCTTTTCTGATTGGTTGGAAAAGGTCTGGGTCACATGTGAGAGCTCTTCATTTGCTCTGCTGACTGGAGGGCTGAATCCTCCTATTATATATATATAGTACCATTTGAACTCAGTGCTTTTGAGCACCATATAAGGCCTAACGGAGGGGAAAACCTTCAGGGATACCTGGTTTAATGAGGGAGAAACAGGATGAAATACAAGCTTTGCATCTGTTTTCCTATGAGCTAGGCTAATTGGAGAAGAGGCATTGTTTTGCTAGAAGATGACTGATTAGAGAAAGTTCTTCATCATTCAGTGAAGAGTTAGCTGGTCTTGTCTGTATTACCCAGACAGCCAACCTGAGGGGTTTTATAGTTCTCTGCCTAAAGGGAACTGCTTGTCACTGAACAATACTCATTTAATGAAAGAGTATAACACTTTCTCAATCCTAGATTAGGGGTCTCAGGGAGCTTTCTTTTTGCTGAATCCTCCTCCAGCTCATGCCCTCTAACCATAGGTGTCCCTCAGGCTCTCTTCTTTCTGTATACCTCTTCACTAGGTGATTTCATCTGTTCCCATGGATTTAATTATCATCTCTTTGCCTATGATTCTCAAATCTAGCATTCCTACCCTACTCTCTCAGCTGACCTCCAATTTTGCATCTCCCACTGACTCTTAGACATTTCAAACTAGATGACCAGTAGACATCTTAAACCCAACAAATACAAAACAGAATTCATTATCTTTCCTCCTAAATCCTCTCCCAGTTCCCCACCTTCCCTATTACTATAGAGCAGTGGTTCTCAACCTTCTTAATGCCTCAACCCTTTAATACTCATATGTGAGTGTATCTGCATGTGGGCGGACATAGAGGAGAACAGTGTCTCGGTTCCTAAGACCATCAGAAATATGTGTTTTCTGATGGTCTTAGGCGACCCCGTGAAAGGGCCGTTTGACCGCCAAAGGGGTCGTGACCCACAGGTTGAGAACCGCTGCTCTAGAGGGCAACACTATTCTCCCAGTCCCCAGATTCACAACATAGGAGTCATCCTGGATTCTTCACTATCTTTCGCCCCCCCAGGCTGTTGCCAAGGCCTGTCAATTTTACCTTGGCACCATCTCTCCTCTGACTTTGCCCTCACTGTGATTTGGACCCTTATCAGCTCACAGCCGGACTACTGTAATAGCCTGGTAGTAAATCTGCCTATTTCAGGTCTCGCCCCACTCAATCCATTTTCCATTCAGCCACTAAAGGATTTTCTCAAAATGCAGGACCATTCGTGTCATCCCCCACTATCGGAGGGGTTCTCTATTGCCTCCCAGATCAAATATAAAATCCTCTGGAATTATCTAAAGCCCTTCCCAACCTAGCTGCCTCCTACCTTTCCAATCTTCTTACACCTTCCTCCTTGACACATACTCTTCTACCCTATGACACCGACCTCCTGGATGTTCAATAAACAAGACATTCCATCTCAATTCCCGGCATTTCCTCTGGCTCTCCCCCATGCCTGCAATGCTATCTCCTCTGCTCTGCCCATTGATCTCTCTGGCTTCTTCTAATTCCACACAAAAATCCCATCTTTTACTAGAAGCATTTCACAACTCTTCTTCATTCTCTTGCCTTCTCTCTGTTAATTATTTCCTACTTAACCTGTCTAGAGCTTATTTGCACACATTTGTTCACATGTTATCTCCCCCATTAGACGGTAAGCTCCTTAATGGCAGGGACTGTCTTTCCCCTTCTTTGTATCTTCAGTGCCTAGTATACAATAGATGTTTAATAAATGCTTTCTTGCTTCCATCTTTCTCTGCTCCAATTTAGCCTTCATCATGTACTGGTGTCATCTTATTCATGATTAAGCTCCTCCTTCAAAGGCCTTCAATGGTTCCCCAATGCCAATGCTATATGATGCCAAGTTGTTAGCCTGGCATTGAAGGTTCCATACAATTTGGCTCCAATCAGCAATGGCATAGTGGGTTGCAAGTTGCCTTCAGAGTCAGGAAGACCCAGGTTCAGGGTCTTTAATACCGGCTGAGTAAGTCACATCATCACTTTGTCCCTCAGTCTTCCCCTCTGTAAAATGAGATGGGAGCACATAACCTGCCCCACAGGGTCCCTTCTGGCTGTCGACCTATGATCCCATGATCTACTCCAGCCTTACTGCGGCCTCCTCTTTCCCTTTACAGTTACTTCGTCTTCCTTTCTTTACATTCACCATGTTCCCCTGGCAATGTCACATAAGCTCTGTGAAGACAGGAATTATTCCATTTTTTAATTTTTGCATCCCCATACCTACCACTGCTCCCGGCACATAGTAGGTACTTAATAAAGAGCCTGAGCCCCAGAGACCAGCCAGGGGTAGGAACCTGTGGCCTTAAGGCCACACGTGGTCTTCTAGGTCTTCAAGTGCCACCCTTTGACTGAATCTAAACTTCACAGAGCAAATCCCCTTAATAAAAGGATTTGTTATTTAAAACTTGGACAAAGGGCCGCTTGCGGTGTCAAGGCTGCAGGTTCCCCACCCCTAATCCAACAGCTTCATTTTACAAATAAGGAAACAGGCCCAAGGAGGGGTTACTAGTGCGGTGTAGACAGTGATGGATAGAGTGCTACACCTGGGAATCAGGATGACCTGAATTCAAATCCTATCTCAGACACAGTCTAGCTGTGTGGCCCTGAGCAAGTCACTTAACCTGTTTTCTCCTCTGCCTCCATCTTCTCCATCTACACAATGGGGCCCATGATAGCACCTACCTCACAGGGCTGTTTTGAGGAACAAACAAGGTAACCTATAGAAAGCATTTTGAAGACCTATTTTTTAGTACTATAGAAATGTGAGCTATTATTATTTTTACTAAGTGACTTGCCCAAGGCTATTCAGTTAGGAAGCTTCAGAGTAGGACTTGAACCCAGGTTCTCTGACACCAGAGTCACCCACTACTCTTGCTGAACTGAATTAAATTAACAAGCTTTTGGATCCAGGCTTTTTCTAGCTCCCAGATATTATCTTTTTCTCTTGGGCTGCTGTGCTCTTGTGAAGGTTCAGGCTTCAGAGACTCCTTCCTGACATTTGGCTTGTGACTATGGGATCATGGGGCAGTAGGAGGCACAGTGGATAGAGCTCCAGGTCTGGACTCAGGAAGACCCAAATTCAAATCCAGTCTCAGACATTTACTAGCTATATGACTCTGGGCAAGTCACTTCACCCTGCTTGCCTCAGTTTCCTCATCTGTAAGTGAGCTAGAGAAAGAAATGGCAAATCACTCCAGTATCTTTGCAAAGAAATCCCCAAATGGGATCACAGAGAGTCAGACGCAAACTATGGAATTATTCTGAACTCCTCATTCTACCTTCATCCCACTTACCCAATCCATTGCCAAAGCTTTCATTTCTAACTTAACAAGCTCTCTTGCAAAACTACCCTTCTCTCAGCCCACCCAATGCCCATCCTGGTTCAGGTCCTCATCTCCTCTTGCCTGGACTATTTATTGCAATAGGCTCCTAACTGAAGTCTCTCCCCTGCTCAATACTACTCAATACCATCATCTACTCAGCTGCCAAAGAAACTATCCTAAAGGCTACATCTGACCATGTCATCCTCTATTTAATAAATTTAATTTATCAACAAATATACTTTTATTTATTAATATTTTATCAATATATTATGTGGTAATATTAATCAGAATAAATGAAATTGATTGATAAATATAAAACTAATAAATTTAATAAACTGCAGTGGCTCCCTATCACCCCCAGGAACAAATATCAAATCCTCTGTTTGGCAAGTAAACTACTTCACAGCCTGGCCCATTCCTACCTTTCCATTTTCCTGGACTGAACTCCCTTCTATGAACTGGAAGACCAGAGACTGCTGACTTCCTTGTTATTCCTCCCACAAATTTTAATCTCCCAACACCATGCCTTTGCACAAATTGCAGCCACCACCCCCAGGCCAGGGAGACCCTTCTCCCTCACCTCTACCTCTTAGAATCACTGGCTTCTTTCAAGTCTCAGCTTAAATGTCCCCTTATGAAGGAGGTTCTTCTCCATCTACTCAGCTTCTAACACCTTCCCCTTCTGAGCTCACCTCTCATTTATTCTTGTATGGATCTGTTGTCTCCTCCATTAGACCAGAATCTTGAGGGCAGAGATTGTTTTTTGCCTTTCTTTGTATCCCTAACACAAGACCTGGCACAGATTAAGTGCTTAATAAAAAAAATTTTTTACTGATTAATTGCTTCCTCCTGAACAACTCACTCCATTCCTTTCCCTGTTGACCCTCTAGAAGACAAGGTACATGAGGTGTAAGCACCCCAATTCAGGAATGAGTGCTTTGCCTCAGGCCCTTGCTAACTTCATGATCTTGGTGAAGTCAGATAGTCTCTGTCTCAGTTTCCTCATCTAAAAAAATGGGTTTAGATTGACGATTTCTAAGGTCTCTTCTAGTTCCAAATCTATAATCCCATTAAAAAGTCCTGTACGAAGTACTATAAGGAAACCAAACTCAGGCCAAACACAACAAAATTTGTGCCTAATTATTATAACAAGAATACACAACCTTCCCTTGTTTTAGTGACAAGAATAAAAAGTTACCACTACTGTTAAGGTCATCGTTCAATGAGGCAGTCTGCTTAACTTTGCAAGCGAATGAACTTTGTTACGAAGCGTCCGCTGAGCCCAAACAAAATACTCCAATTGTTGTCTAAATAAGCAATCCACAGAGGCAGTCCACCCTCCCTACTGCCCTTTCCTTGGACCCTTGAAATCTGGCTTCTAAGTCCATCACTCCATTAAATCTGCTCTCTCAGAAGTGACCACCGATCTCTTAACTGCTGGCTTCCATCATCTTTCCTCTGGTCCCATCTTCTTTGACCTTCTTCTTTGTGTGTGTGTGTGCTTTTTTTTTTGGAGGGCAGTTGGGGTTAAGTGACTTGCCCAAGGTCACACGGCTAGTTTTTGTGTTAAGTGTCTGAGGCTGGATTTGAATTCATGTCCTCCTGACTCTAAGGCTGGTTCTCTATTCACTGCGCCACATAGCCGCCCCTACCTTCTTGCAGTATTCAATATGGTTTCCACGTAACCTCCAGCTTCCATAACACTGTTCTCTCTTGGTTCTTTCTATCCCAGGGATGGGGAACCTGTGGCCTTGGGGCCACATATGGCCCTCTAGGTCCTAAAGTGAAGCCCTTTGATGAATCCAATTTGTTCTGTGAAGTTTGGATTCACACACACACACACACACACACACACACACACACACACACAATCAAGAGGATAAGGATGATCCTCAGTTTTCAAATGAGAAATTGAGACTCGGTGAGGGAAAGTCTTAAATCTGTTAAATCTGCTGTTTTCCCCACATATCATTGACTCTAAGACCTTCAAATGCTCTTTTTTTTAACTGATGTAAGTAATCTCTTTCCAACACTCCTGGAAAGCAGACAAAAGGAAGGGATTGTTCACCATGGCAGCCTCCACGTTGGTCGCCCCATCTCTGTTCCCTCCCAGCTCCAATCCAGGCTTTCACTACCTGACTCTCCACTACACTACTCCCCAATGTCTGTCTCAACACTTGGCACACAGTAGGTGCATAATGCATGCTTATTGAGTTAAATTGGGATTTAATCCAATCTCTGTCCAATTCTGCCTGATAGAAGCCTGGCTCATGATTCCGACTCCTGCTCAAGTCTTTTCCTGGACCACTTCCATCCCCCAGCTATTAGCACTCCCCAGTCCCTAAATTCACTGGGTATTAGCATCAAAAGACCATGGACCTGGATCTAGGAGGGACTTCAAAGTCTGGCCTAGGTGGCCCAACCACCGTATTTTTTCCAATGACTTGCCCCAGATCACAGGAAGTAAAGTGAGGGTCAAATTTCAACACAGGTCCCCTGACTGCAGAGTCAGTCTTCTTTCCCTTTCATTTCTTCCTACTTTGTAGATACCCTACTCTCATTTACTCATGACCCTGTTGCATTCCCCAAGAACAAAGTTCATTCGCTTGCAAAGTTAAGCAGACTGCCTCATTGAACGATGACCTTAACAGTAGTGGTAAGCTCTCTGAGGGTAGGAGATGCTCTGTTTCCATTTTTGTGTCCTCAGTGCCTAGCACGGTGCCAGGAAGAGAGTAGCCATTTAATAAATATGTGCTGAATCAAATTAAACTAATTATACTGCCACTCAAAGGATCTTTCTGAAGTACAACTCTGATAGAACAATTCAATCTCCTTCCTATTGCCTAATGAGCAAAGCAATAAAAATTTCAACCTGAAATTCAAGGTTCTCTGTGAATGGGCCCCAACTGACCCTTCCAGATTTATGACTCCTTGTCACATACGCTTTTCCTCCCCCAGAAGACTAGCCAACATTTCCCAAGCTCGTGGTTCCCTCTGTACCTCTTTGGAGGCCAGCCTAGAATGTCTCCAATTTACTTTTCCATTTGTCAAAATCCTACCCTGCCTTCAAGGCCCAGGCCAAGTGTTATGACATCCATGATGCCTTCCCTGATTTTCCCAAGTCACAAGTGCCTCTGAATTCCCATAAACTGGTAATCCCTTTATGTAGTTACCACAGTCTTTTTTACAGTAATTACCTCTGGCTCCTCTTATTTCTCTATGATCTCTCTGAGGATCATGATCAAATCCTGTCTCTATTTCCTCTTCTACTTAAGGAAGGAGCTGGTTAAAATGAGTCCTGTAGCCCCTTCCAGTCCTGGCATCCTATAATCCAAGGTCCTTCCCAGTTCTAAGATTCCTTTCTAGCTCTGACATTCTTTGTTCTAAAGATTCTGAATTCCTGATCTTCTTAGGTCCCAAGTTCCCTACTGGCTCTGACAATCCCCAAATTTGGACATTGAGATATACTTGAAAGAAGGGCCAACTTGAAATCTGTTCTTGGTTGAAACCATGACCTACAGACCATCCCCTGTATCTGTCTCTCAAGTTCCATATCTCTAAAATGGGGATAATAATGTTCAGACTGCCTGTATCCTGGAGTTGTTGGATGTCCTAGTATGCTACAGTAACACCTCTTAGGCATAGCAGAAGTGATGGTGACAGTATCTATGAATCTAGGTCTTTTTCCTACCACTGATCATATGGTAGGTACTGAGAAATTAATAGAATTAGATCTGCTCTAGGGAAACTGAGGCACAGCAGAGGACCCACTGAGTATGAAATGTGAAGCAGCCTTCACTAAGTTCACACAAGTCCATGGAAGAGTTAGGATTTAAACTTGGGAGCCTTCAATTGCTCAAAAAGATTCTCAGGCCCAGTGGCACATAACTCTCATTTATACTGACTTTTCAGTCCTGTGCCCTGGAGATGGGTATGACAGTCCCTTATGACCCAAGCAGGGTCCCCCTTCTAATATAAAGTGAGAAGCAAGTCAGAAAAAAATAGTAAAGTCTAGATGTTACAGTACCTACTGCAGGCTGAGGAGACGGATCTGAGGAAGCCATCTGCTCGTGACTGTGCTCAGCTCACCACCTTCTCCTATTGGAAGAAAGAGAGGAAATCTGATCAGAGGGAGAGGGGAGAGGAGGTCATGGGAAAGACTGGAGAGGCTTCACACACACACACACACACACACACACACACACACACCCTTCTCTACCCACCATCTATGTTCCTTGTAGCCTTCAGCTCTGGCAACTGCCTCACTGGCTATAGGAGGAGCTTCCAGCAGGAAAGAGCCTGATCAACTCCCTTTACAAATCATTAACCCAAAGACAACCACAGGTGGACCGTGTAGAGTTGGCTGTCCCACCCTCTTCCAGCCCCCGCAGCAGATCACTCCACTACCCAGCTTTCAAATAGCATGAACCCTCTAAGGCTCTACTCAGAGACTCCTGCCTGCTCCAGCCTGAAGTGGAGACTCCAGTTAACACTCAAATCACAAAATCAGCAGTAAAAGTCTTGGGATAGAGAAGAAACATAGAGTAAAACTGGCCAGCTACCTTCTCGGAATTGGCAGGATATTTCTTCTTCCTGGCCAAACATTAACCATCCTCTCCCTCTCTAAATGGCTCAACACCACATCTGCTAAATCAGATTGGAGGCCTCACCCTCTTTTGCTGTCCCTGTCCCCATCCAAGAGTAAAAGTAGAACGGTATACTGGGGAGAGTGCTATGTCAGGTATCAGGAACTCCCGAGCTTAAATCTCAGCTTTGAAGCTTCCTTAGAACAAGGAAAATCTGAGTTTGAACCCTTTCTGATTACTGGTTGTTAGGAGCTTCATGATCTATGAAAAGTTCCTCACTTTCTCTGTACCTCAGTTTCCATATCTATGACATGAGAACATGCCTACAGCACCTACTTCACAGGATTGTTGTGAACCCTGATGAGATCACACAAGAGCTCTGAAAATCTTAGAAAATCTGTGTCTCAGCTGTTACAATTTCATTCATTTAACTGTCTCAGAAGAGGAAACGCCCTCTACCAGTGCAAATCTATTCTACAACTTCAAGTCTTTGGTTATTGTCTGGGGTGAGCATGGAGAAGGGCACTGGACAACAGCTCCATTTTAGAGATGAAATTAAGACAGAGAGAAGTTATGTGACTAGCTCAAGGTCATGCAGATTATCATGCAGATAATGTTGGAGGCAAAATTCAAACTCAGGTCTTCCTGACTCCAAGCCAAAAGCTCTATCCACCATACAGTGAGCTATCCCTTCCACATTGCAACTTTCCCCATCATGGTTTCAATATATCTGAGGATTGGTATAAGAAATTAAATGGGAATTTGGGGGGAAATTTTGTGGAAGTCATAGATGACACTGAGCCTATGACCAAATATTTAACCCAGATTTTACAATAAGGTATTATAAATACCTCAAAAAGAAAAGGAAAACATTCAGGCTTCTTTTCTGGTACAAAGAGAGGGCCAAAAAAATGTTACACAGATTTTCTGGATTGTGGGGGTACCACGCCCCTAACCTCTTCAATGTGGAAGGGATAAGTGTACCACTGCCTGCCTGAATGAGATTCTTTAAAGGGGGAAGTGGGAGTTATGATGGGTTGTTCCTTACCTGAAGAAAATAAAGCTTGAAAAAAGAAGGAGGAGAAGGAGAGAGCAGAGAAGTAAAGGAGGAGTGGGACAAGGTGGGACATAAATGAGAGCTCTTGTTTTCATCACTGGCCACATTCAAGGCAATGAACACAAGTCTTTGGACAAAAGGGCCCCAGATGGCAGGTGCCACTCACTTCCAGGGTTCTAATCACAGAGACGTTCTGGGCTTTCCTATCATCACAGGAGCTCAGGAGACAACAAGCCCTAAGCAGAGTCTGCTAATGGGACCAGATGGCCTCCCCTCTAAGGTTAATCAATCAATACCACATATAGACCCAGCTCTCTGATAATTAATGGACCCCACGACAATCCATTAAGAGTCACCAGCAGCCCCAACACACAGCCCAGGATTTGTGTCTCTTCACTACCCTTCATTTAGAACAACCCAGCCCAATTTGATCCCAGGACCCCATAGCTCTGAGACTCACGCAAGGCTTCTATATAAAGGATATCATCATGAAAGTATCATGAGCACCAGAACTGGAAGTTAAAAAGCCCCGGCTGCTCCAAATTCACTGTGTGACCTTATGAAATTCACTGCTTTTCTCTGGGCCTCAGTGTCCTCTGCTATAAAATGGGAGCATCACCCCACATTGACAAACTTGCCTAGTCTTTGTAGACACATTATCCAGTCTCATCCATCCCCTTTCCCTTCACATTGGCAACCATAGTAGTTAAGGCCTTTATCACCCTCTCACCAGAACTATATCAATAACCTGCTCACTGGCCCCTTTTCCAGGCTCTCTCCTCTCCTTTCCTAAGTCATTCTCCACCCAGATAACAAATTGATATTCCTAAAGCAAATATCTGGTCCCTTCCCTGCTCAAGAAGCTTTAAGGGCTCCCTATTCCCCTTAGGGTAAAATCCAGGATCCTCTGCTTATCATTTAAATTCCTTCACATTCTGCCTCCAACCTACCATTTTAGGCTGATCTCATTTTACTCTCCTCCACACACTCGGTGTTCAGGCCAAACTGGTCTTCAGGCTAACTCCCCAGACTGTCCTCCGGGCCTGGAATGCTGTCCCTCCTCATCTCTATCTTTTTAGACCAGGAACATGACTTGTCAAGGCCCAGCTTCTTCATGAGGTCTTTCCTAATTACCCCCGTTGTCTGAGTTCTGGCCACTAAATTACATTTAATTTACATTGCCTATATTTTAAATTTCCATATCTATGTACATGCTGCTTCCTCCTCTAGATTGTAAGCTCCCTGAGGGCAGAGACAGCTTCATTTTTGTCTTCATATCCCCAGCACCAAGCCCAGGGCCTAGCAATCAAGGGACCAGTCCACAAGCATTTATATAAAGAGCCTACTGTGTGCCTGCCCAGGCCTGCGCTAGCCACAGGGAATCCAAAAACAAAAATGAGAAGGCATTTAATAAATAATCATTGAGAGAAAAATAAAGGGGGGGAGGGAAGATGACCCTGACAGTCTTTAAAGACCCTTCTAGCTCTGGCACTCAGTGATTCTGTGAAGTCACACCTTCTCAGAATCTCAAGCTGTGAAAGACTCTGAGGTCATCTCCTCCAGGCCTGGCTCTTCACCAAATATTCCCAGCCATCTGTCAGTGGAAGGGGCGGAGGGAGGGAGCATCCTCCGGCCAGAACCCCCCCAACTCTCTCTGTCAGGTACCCTCTAGCTGTTTATGCCACCTTCCCCCTCCTCAAATGATTCTGAATTCACTATGTACACATTTTACATTTATTTCTGTACCTGTTTACCAAAAATAGACTATAAGCCCGTTGAGGGCAAGCATTATTTTGTGTTTTCTGTCTTTGTACCTAGTGTTTAGAACACAGTAGGCACTTAATAAATGCTTGAATGGATGAATGGCAAATTCTGACCCCTCCTTTGAAGCCCAGCTAAAATGCTACCACCTCCAGGAAGCTTTCTCTACCTCAAACTTCCGAGGGCACTTCATTTGGGCCCTTCTAATGTACTTAGGTTTTCATTATTATGTATTATAGTTGTCTGGGTTTCTGCCCAATTCCTTTACTAGCCTGTGAGCCCCAGAAAGAGAAGAGCTGTATCTTATCCCAGCTTTGCAGTCTCCCTCATTGAAATGTATACAAGTTCTTCCATGAGGGCTCTGGCAAAATAAATGTTTATTAAATGAAATAAAACTGCATTAAATGAAATGAACAGTTGTCTGCTGTCCAAGAGTCTCAAATCCTGACTGATGTATCTGCCAGGCCTTACCAATATGTCTATCTGGGATTTAACATAGGCCTCAACTTCCTTCTCTATATAAAATGGGGAGGCAGGAAGGGGAGGGACCCAGATCACCTCCGAGGTACCTTTGACATCTAATCTACCAGCCTCACCTAAAGCCTACTTCTGGATCCAAGGGCAGAGACAGAAGCAGGAGACTGAAGGATGGGACCCTGAGGGACCCCAAGTGGAAACGGAACAGAAAGGTTAAAAGCAGGGAGAAGGATCAGAGTTGGGGTGAGTCCATAGGCACAGCCAGGAATTGAAGAGGAAATGGACCCCCCAAAAGAAATGAGCCCATTGCAAGAGGGAGGGAGCAGGCACCCCCCTGCTGCTCCAGGAAAACAAGTAACATCTCCAGATCTAGTTTCACCCCTTTACCCCTGGCTTCCCAGGCATCCTGGGCTCTGACATCTCTGAGAGAGAATTTGGGACCTCAGCCTTCCTAGAGGCCCAGGTTTCATTGAAGATTCATTGAAAAGGAGCACACAGGGCCTAGGGAACTTCTCCTACTAAGTCCAATTCACTACTGTCTGCTAATAAATGTTGATTGATCGATTCATTGATTGGTTGATTGGTTGATTGATTGATTGATTGAAGGAAATGCTGCCTAGACAGGACCCTGCAGCATCCAGCAAGGCCCCAACCAGGAGGTAGCAATAGCTTCCTATGGGATGAGATTAGTTCCCAAGGGTCACTAGTGGGAGAACCAGTCCTTAGGATCATGGGATTCACAACTGGAAGGGGCATTCAAGGCTTTTTGTTTATTGTCTTACAAATGAGAAAACTGAAACTCAGAGAAGACTGAGTGATTCAGACAAAGTCACATAGTAAGTAACAGTGACAGAACAAAGAACCATGTCCTCTGACTCCAGAGTCACTGCTCTTTCAACAATACCCTGATATCTCTGCAAGAAGAGCTGAACATTATGAGGAGGAGGAAGAACAGGGGGAGGAGGAAGAGAAGGAAGAAGGGAAGGAGAAGAGGAGAAGGAGGAACAGGAGGAGGAGGAAGAGGAGGAAGAGGAAGAAGAGGAGGAGAAGGAGGAGGGGAAGAGGGAAGAGGAGGATCTGTCCCCTGTTCTCACCACAGATCTGCACGGAGAGTTACAAAAAGCAGTAGTAAAGGGGCAGCTAGGTGGGCGCAGTGAATAGAGCCCTGGAGTCAGGAGGACCTAAGTTCAAATCCAGCCTCAGACACTTAACACTTACTAGTTGTGTGAACTTGGGCAAGTCACTTAACTCCAATTGCCCCTCCAAAAAGTAATCAATCAATCAATAAAAGACAGTAGGAAAGAGCAGTTTTCCAATAGATAGGAGGATGTCAAGAAAATGTTAGGAGATAATTCAATTCAACAAACACTTATTAAGTGCCTACTGTGTACAAGGTATTGCCTAACTTGGGTATCTTAACCTGTGGGATCTGTGAAATAGTAAGGTTTTTTTTTTAATATATTTTGATAAAACTGTATTTCAATATAATCCAAATCAATCAGAAATATCACTCTCCTCCCTTACCCCAACTCTAACTGAGCTGGTGGCAGGGTCTCCGCCAGTCTGGGCCTCAGAATAGGGCCCCCCACTCCAGTCCTACCCCATAGCCCCACTTTTCTTTCATCTCCACTCCAGATGTATTTTTATTTTATACATTTAAAAATACTACTCTTAAAAGGGAACGATAGTCTACACCAGACTGCACCAAAGGGGTCCAGGATATGCAAAATGTTTAGAGCAGTGCCTTAGAGCAGTGGTTCTCAACCTTCCTAATGCTGTGACCCTTTAATATTCATATATGGGTATATCTGCATGTGGGTGGACCCGCCTGGACATGGATAGAGGAGCAGTGTCTCCGTTCCTGAGACCACTGGAAATATGTGTTTTCCAATGGTCTCAGGGCGACCCCTGTGAAATGGTCTTTCAACCCCCAAAGGGGTCATGACCCACAGGTTGAGAACCGCTGCCTTAGAGAATGAAGAAGGGCAATTAAAAAAAAAGCTAGAAAAGAAGGTTGCAGTCATAGAGGTCAAGCTGGGAAATGTCTTTTTGACCTTAGAGGCAATAAGGAGCCACAGAAATTTTTTGAGCAAAAAAGTGAAACGGTCATATCTGTGTTTCAGGAATATTAGTTTGAAATCTGGGTAAAGGATGAACCTGAGAGTAGAGAAACTGGAAGCAAGGAGACCAATTGAGAGCTTGCTTTGGTGTAATGAACTAAACTTGTTTTCAAAGGAGATACGAGCAGGAGACTCTCTCCCTTCTTGGCAGAGTGGTGGACAACAGGTGCATAATACTACATGCAATATTGGACTTGTGATGGGTTGGCCAGTTTTTCTGAACTGATTTTTTTTTCCCTTTAAAAAATTCTTTGTTATATTAAGATGGTTCCCTGGAAAGGATGGGAGGACTATTTGGGGAAATGAACTCAAGGCCCTTCCTCATCTTGGTTGTCCTCTCCAGCTTATCCATGGCTTCTCTAAATGTTTGTTGAATGAGTAAGTGACCTGGCAGTCTGAAGAGGATGCCAATACCACCTCCAGCAAAGGCCGGATTTGTAAGCAAACTTCTTCCCCGTCCCCTGCCTCTAACCTCCTGCCTTTAAACCCTCCCAGAAAGAAAACAACAAAATGGCTCAAACCAGGTTGGACTGGGCTTCAGTGTAAAAACTAACGGGAGCTGGGGGGTGGGGGAGTGGAGATGGGAAGGGGCAGATCTTTGCCGCCAGAAACCCAGGCAACAAACTCTCCTTTGATGAGGAATGTTCTCCTTTTCAGGGGCAGGATGAAGCTTTGGCTCCTGAGTGCCCTTCTGCTAGGACTAGAGGAAGGCCTAGATTTGGGTGCTTTCCAGGTCCCTCCCCCAGCTGGAGGCTGTGCCTCCCCCTAGGCTGGGCCTCGGAGCAGCCCCCACCCGTAGCCCTCCCCATAGCCCCACTTGTCTTTCATCTCTGCTCCAGGCCCTTCCTTCCTGGATGCTTTGGCACCAGACTCTCCAACTGATGCTACGTCACCCCTTTACTGATGGAGACCACAGGCAAGACAGGGGGTTCCCTCCCGCATTATCTCCCCTCATTGATCAGGGTTTGCCAGAGCAGATT
This sequence comes from Pseudocheirus occidentalis, assembly GCA_028646575.1. Taxonomy (NCBI): domain Eukaryota; kingdom Metazoa; phylum Chordata; class Mammalia; order Diprotodontia; family Pseudocheiridae; genus Pseudocheirus; species Pseudocheirus occidentalis. The sequence continues at coordinate 38,669,171 of CM053596.1, read as the reverse complement.
CTACCTTCAGAACAGCTCTCCCATCCATCCCCAGCTTGCTTTTTATTTTTTTTTTCAATTAACAAATATTTATTGTTTTTCCCTCCCAATTCTCCTCCTTCCCCCCACCCCACTGGAAATAAAAAGTAAAACACATTAGGGACACAGTCATTCCCCCTAGGTCAGGCTCTCTCCATCTCTCTAGAGCCTGGACTACTGCAATAGCCTTTCTAAAAATATATCATTTTTTATTGATATTTTGTTTTTATATCACCTACATTGGCCAATGTAGTGCTGCTCCCCACCCTCCCAGAGAGCTGACTGGTCAGCCAGTTAATAAGCATTCATTATATACCTACTGTGTTCCAGGTAGTATGCTAAGGCCTAGATGGAGATACAAGATTTTGTGGATGAGAAAAGTGAGGCCAGAGCCGGGAAGGACAGGAGGGTAAGAAGTGGCCGATCCAAGACTATAATCAGATCCTCCAACTCCAAATCTAGAACCTGTTCAGTCTGTGTAACTACCCCCCACGAGGAGGAGAGTGTTCACTTAATGTTCAATAAACATAGGTGGAGGTCCAACTTCAATGATTCCAGGCTGGGTAGTGTGGAGGGCCTTCAGTCCCAAGTATTGGACTCTGAACTTTGACCCTACCAGCTATAGGGGCCACCAAAGACAGCCACGAAAAGGCAGGAAGAGAAGCAACCCAAGCTATGTGTAAGAAAGATTATTGTGTCAGCATATAAATTAAAGGAGCAGGAAAGGAGCTAAAAAGGCTTGGAGTAGACAAGAGAAATTGAGGGGATGGGGAAATGGGGAGCCCTGAATGGAAGAGAGATCCTGCTGGGATGTAGAGGGGGTGGTCGGCCTTAGGAAATGCCCCTCAGCCTGTTAACAATGGTGCCTCTATTCCCAGACCATATGGCTGCCCCCTCCCACACATCCCTCATTCACCTCCTTCCCTCCCTGGCAAACCAGTCCCCCTTCCCCAGGCAGGATGGGGAAGCGGGTACCCAGATGGGTCCTAGCCAGTCCCAGGGGGAGGGAGGCCTGGGAACCTCCCCCAGCAGCTATGCCTCTTCCAGGGCTCTCCAAGGCTGGCCTGTCTGGTTGCCACAGTAACCAAGGGGTGTGTGTATGTGAGGGTCCCAATAATGAGGAAGGGCAGGGAGGCCTCTTAGATAATAGGCTGTCGCCCTTAGCCTCCATCCCTATCCTGACCCCTCCCCTGCCCTGAGCCCCTTTCCCTCCCCCTTCAAGTCCTCAGGCTTCTTTAGCTCCTGGGGATTAACCCCTTGGTCCCTGCCAAGCCAGGAACCAACAGAAGGAGAAATTGGATAGAGAGGTCAGACTCAGGGTAGACTGAGACATTTTTTTGAACAGGATCAATACAGGAATTTGTCTTGCTTCACATGTTTGTTACAAAGCTTTTTTTCTATTTCTTTTTCAATTGTGGGGAAGAGGGATAGTGGAAAGAGGACTGGAAAGGAAGAATTTTTGTTTATTGAAAAAAGTTGACTTTAAAAGATGTCTGTTGAAAAAAATTCTAAAGAAATAAATGGGAAACTGGATGAGTTAGATGCAACCTCATAAACTGGGGACCCTGAGAGCTGTTAGCCTGTCCTGCCCTGCACCTGGAAGAGGGGACCGAGGGGACCCAGGAGACCAAAATCTGAGCCCAGATCATAGGCCAGTCACCATGCTACACCGAACTTGGAGGGAGGATGGGAACTTTGTAAGCACTGGCACCACTGGAGGGCAAAGGTGAGGCTAAGCACCAGGACACACTACTCCATGGCTCAGTGCCCACTGGGGAAGGGGAAGGGACAAAGAGTAGCCAACTTGTGGTACAGGTGACAGAAAACAAAGTCAGGGTCACTCTACCTCCCCACACAACTAAAAACTAAAGAATATCAAAGTGGGAAGAGAATATGACATGTAAGCTCTCAGAGCCATTAAGGAACTTAGAATATAGGATGTCAGAGCCTGATGAAGCTATACACAGAAGGTTAAAACACAGGACATTAGAACAAGAATGTCAGGTGGGGAGGGCCCTTAGAACACAGACTGTCAGAGCTGGGAGGGCCCTTAGAGACTATATTGTAAACCCTTTCATTTTTCAGAGAAGGAAACTGAGGGCCAGAGAGAAGTGAACTGCCTAGGGTCCCATGGTTAATTAGTAAAAAGGACAGGATTCTTTTACTCCTCAGGGATTCTCTCACTCCATTCACCCACCCCTTTCTCTCTCCCTCTCCTTTTTCTTTCCTTCACTTATTGAACAAACATTTACTAACCACTTCCAAACACTCAATGCTGCAGTGAAATCCAAAAGGGAAATAATACATAGCCTTTAAAGAGTTTACAATCTAACCAGAGAGGCAAGACAGGTGTGCAAATACATATGATGTAAATTAAATGATGGTGGGTGAAGAGGAGTAGTAAGAAATCTCTGTGAGATCTCTATGAGATCCCTGTGAGATCACTATGAGATCCCTGTGAGGTCTCTGTGAAATCACTGTGAGGTCACTGTGAGATCACTGAGACCCCTGTGAGATCACTATGAGATCCCTGTGAGATCACTATGAGATCTCCGTGAGGTCACTATGAGGTCCCTGTGAGAACAGATGAGGGACACAGGATCACTGAATCCTTGCCAGAAGAGGAGTAATTTGAGCTAGGCCTTGAAGGATCATCAGAAGGTCAACATTCTAAAGTTGGTTGGAGAACTGAAGAATATAAGTATTACTACAACCCAAGATGGTGTTCACTTTTCTGGCTACCCTAGCTAAACAATCAGACTGCTAGGTGCATAGAGCACTAGACCTCAAGTCAGAAAGACTCATCTTCACGAGTTCAAATCCAGCCTCAGGCACTTAGTAACTGTGTGACCCTGAGCAAGTCACTAAACCTTGTTTGCCTCCATTTCATCATCTGCAAAAAGAGCCGGAGAAGGAAACGATAAAACACTCCAGTGTCTCTGCCAAGAAAACCCCAAATGGGACCCCGGAGAGGTTGGAAGTAACTGAAAAATAAGTGAACGGCAAAGCAAAGGGAGCGCGGGTACAGAGACACGGAGGTGGGAACCTTAGAACCCGGGATCGAAGGGTTTAGTAGTAGATTAGAATTTAGAGAGTTTTTTTAAAGAAATTATTTTTTAAAAAGAAATATAAACAAAAACCCCTTCATTTTTATATAACCCACAGAATTTGAGCAAAGTCATGTCGGAATGTCAGGAATAACAGAAGCTTTGAACTCTCGTCTTCTGCCACCACACACGGGGCCCTTTGCCCTAGACCACACTGCCCGATGTCTGGGACACCCTAGGGCGGCGGTTCCCACCTTGCGGGTTCTGTTCCATGTGTAACCATGAAAATACATCCTGCATTTCAGATAGATTCATAACAGCAGCAAAATGACAGTGATGAAGTGGCAATGAAAATCATTTTATGCTTGGGGGTCACCACATGAGGAACTGTGTTACAGGGTCGGGGCATTAGGAAGGTTGAGAACCACTGCTCTAGGTTTTCCATTTTGCCTGGAGCTGAAAGTTTCCCAAGCCCTTCCCCCTAATCCATGGATTTTTAACCTTTTTGTGTCATGGGCCCCTTTGGCAGTCCTGTCAAACCTATGGGCCCCTTCTCAGAATATTTTGAAATGAAGAAAGCTAAGATTACAAAGGAAACCAATTATATTGAAATATAATTATCAAAATATTCTTTAAAATGAGTTCTCAGACCCCAAGCTAAGAGCCCTGCTCTCTTTGTACCCCTCCCTTTCTACCTCTCCCTTTCTTCCCCTACTGATGTCTCTAGGCTGCCCCTTTCTCCATAAGTTCCATAGTGGATAACGTGCTGGACTTGGAAATCAGGAAGCCCGAATTAAAATCCTGTCAAAGGTATTTACTAGCTCTGTGACCTCGGGTAACTATCTTAACTCTCAGTATAACAATAGCATGTAACTCTCAGGGTTGAGATACCACGTGTAAGGTTATTTGGAAAGTCTCTAAGTGCTACAGAAATGTTAGCTATAATAACTGCTGTAATAAGAACCTAATTGTTATTAAAATAATAATATTAATTGTTAATGGAGGCCCAGCTCTAGAGCCATCTCTGCCTGGAGGCCACAGGTGGCCTTCTAGGTTCTTGGGTGCAGCCCTTTGACTGAGTCCAAGTGCCCAAGTGTTACAAGATCGTTTTATTAAGGAAAGCTTTGCTCATGCTCATTCCTCTCCTCGTCACACAGATGAAGGGGAAGAGTACCACTCCTCAATTGAAGGGAGCAGGAAGCTGGTCAGAGCCAGCCCACAACCAAAACCATCATCAGCTTTCCCAGCCCAGAAGAGAAGCAAGCAGCCCTGACAGGACACTCAGCAACCTGAGGGAGGGCCACTCTACATAGGTTTGCCATGATTCACAAGCTGATTACACGGGGGAGGATTAACCAATTCATCCAAAGAAAATAGCTGTCCCTTGTTCCACTCTTTCAATCCCTCCCTAGGAGCACGAGATGAGTTCACTGAGTTGGTGCAACAAGGTGGTCAAAACAGTGGAGTCAGTCCTGGTATGGGCCAGAATCATAGAGGGCCCTTACATCATAAAACAGCCCATCAGCACCGTGCCAGGAAACTGAATCACTTCCATTTAAACAGTCTTTAGGAAGATTCTGAAGATCACCTGGCAAGATAAAAGCACCAGACACTGAGGTCCTTTCTTGGCTAAATTGCCAAGCGTTCAATTCTGCTGCAGAGAGCATAATTCTAACAGGTTGGCCATGTTGTTCAAATGTCAAACATGTTTGCCTAAAAGACTACTTTATGGAGAACTCACACAGGGCAAGCATTCACATGGTGGTCAAAAGAAGTCATCCAAGGACATTTATTCTCAAGAACTTTGGAACTGATTGTGTGGCATGGGAGACACTGATATGGGACCACCCAGCATGGCATGTCTGCATCAAAGACGACGCTGTGCTCTATGAGCAAAGCAGAACTGCAGTGGCTCAAAAGGAACGTGAAATGTGCACATTTAGAGGCATCAGGCGTCTCCACTCCAATATTCACATGGGCCTGACTTGTGGTAGAGGCTTCCAAGCTCTGAGCAGCCACAGTCAGACAAACTTGACTCCAACACAGTGGTGTCATTTTTGGTTTTCTTGGATCACAAAGGATAACAATCAATCCTACAAAAATTTCAGTGCTGGATGCATCCTTAGAACACAGGACGTCAGAGCTGGAGGGCCCTTAGAACAGAGAATGTCAGAGCTGGGAGGGCCCTTAGAACACAGGATGTCAGAGCTGGAAGGGTCCTCAGAACAGAGAATGTCAGAGCTCTCAGAACAGAGAATGTCATAGCTCTCAGAACACAGAATGTCAGGACTAGGAGGGACCTTAGAACAGAAAATGTTTAGCCATTTTATCAGTATGTTGAATTCCTATGGTGGAAACTGCACTAATAATGTGGACCAGCAAATATCTTTAAGCTAAAGCCTTTGAGAGCTAACTGCCTTTGACTCTGAGAGATTTAAAATCTTGACCAGTCACAAAGCATGAGATACGAAATCTGAACCTGTTTTCCTGACTCTAAAGGAGGCTCTATCCACCACACCACACTGCCTTTGAGCATCAAAAGGTCAGTGCTTGGAAGATAGCTCAACTTTCAGAGGAACCTGAGTCTCAGGTGACAAGAACAGCCTGATTAGCTTTGCTCTGGCCCAGGACTGCGTGTCATTTTCACACAGGAAGGACAAAGCATTATTCTCTGCATTGACACCAGAGGTGAGACCAGGCAAAGAGAGCTGGTAAAACTTACCCTCCCTATCTTCTGGACAGGGCAGGAAGGAATCCTTGGGAGCCAGACCAGCTGAGCCTCTAGCTTATGAACAGGAGGAAGAGCTGGCTCCTCCCTCAGAACTGTCACTAAACAAATTCACCACCACAATATGCCAGAGCAATTCCCAAAAATCAGCTTGAGGAGGAGATTTGAGCCCAAGCCAGGGAGTGAGCAGAAAGGAGGGAGGCTTGCTACTAGTTTCTAAAGAGCCATTCCAAAAATGACCAAATTCTCCTTCCAGAGCATCAACAGCATGATGTGAGAGCCAGCCAGGAAAGGGAGAACCAGGACAGAGGAGCAGAGTTGCTAACGCACAAGCCCTGGAGAACCCAGGCAGGAAGGTCCTCATACACTGGGCAGGTGGCAGAGGAGTCTATTTTTAGCTTTCCAAGGGAGGAGGCCAGTGGAGGCAGGAGGGGCCCAGCATTCTTCCAGGCCCTCAAGGGTGTCAGCTCTGGGCCTCCCACACCCTTTGGTTTTATGGTACATCTCCGACAGGCCACACCCTCCTCAATCCAAGCCTCTCGGAAGGCTAGGAGAGGGAAGTGAGCTGTCATGGAAAGAGCCCCAGAGCTGGAGTCAGAGGGTACGCTGTTACAAACAGATCACAAACAAGCTCAGCATTGCGAATCCTTCCAAATCTGGCTCAAGCCTGCCCTTGCAGGCATTCTCTGCTTCCCTCCCCCGATCCAGCCAAACCAGTCTATCTGCTCTCTCCCATAGAGGAGAGTCTGTCTATCATCACTAGGCTTTGGTTAGTTCCTGAGGAGGGCTCCTTTCTCACTTTTGGCTTGTGGAATCTCCAGCCATCTTCAGAACTCAGATCAAGTGCCTCTTCCAAGAAGAGGAGGCCTCCTAAGTTGATCCTTAGCTCCCAGCTCTGGTGTCCTCCCCCTACCAACTACATAGGTGTGGCTTTACAGAGGGAGGGAGATTCAGAGTTAAGGGTCCAAGGTCACACAGCTGGAAAGCCTCCTAGCTAGGACTCTTCAGAACCAAACCAAATTAAAAAAAAAAAAAAGATTGGTGGATGCTTCTCATTCCTGTCCCCATCTCCACATTCTAAAGAAAAGAGACAATATGGAGTTCCTCAAAGCCTTCTTGTGATGACTGGACAAAGCAGGGGCTGACCAGCCCAGCAGATGGGCTACAGAGTCACCCCATTATGGAGAAGCTTGTTAAAACAATTTGAAAGCATCACTACAAGACTACAAGGAGCTTAAGCCATCACATCAGCCCAGTATCCAGGGAATCACATCCATCAACCCTCCAATCCACTGCTCTCTTATGAATTAGAATATGAAGACTCCAGGAAAGGAATCTTTTGCAGGGATCAGGATGAAGCAAAAGTAAGGAAGACCCTTGATATAGTTGATCAGGAATACAGTAACCCTAAGGGTCAATTTCCAGTATCCAGGAGGCATTCCACTATCCCAACCTCCATAAAGAGGAAGTGGCCTGAAGGCAGCTGAGGAGTCATGGCTCCTTTACCAAGATGGCTCTAGATGCATTCAGTGTTCTAGCTAGCAATGGTGCATCTGCTTCTACTCCAGGACTATAAGCTCAGAGACCTTGTCTTTACTAAACTTGGATCCTGTCCCAGAACTGAAAGGAGCATTATACACACAGTAAGTGGGTGCTATATAGACAGTGGAAAGTGCACAGACCTTGGGGTCAGACAATACGGGTTCAAATTCCAGCTCTGCCTGGGAGCAAATGACTTAACCCGGTGCAATTCAGTTTCATTTTTCTTTCTGCTTGTATTTGCATTCCCAGGGTTTAGCACGGTATCTGGCACGTAGGGGAAATGAAGAGAATTAGCATTTATTAAGTACCTAATAATGGAACAGTGGGTACAAAGTCAGGCCTGGAATGAGGAAGACGAGTTCAAATCCAGCCTCAGACACTAACTATCTGTGTGACCCTGGACTAGTCACTTCGTCCTGTTGCCTCAGTTTCCTCATCTATAAAATGAGCTGGAGAAGGAAATGACAAACTGTAAAATGAAGGAATTGTACTAGATAACCTTTTTTTTTTTTAGATAACCTTTAAAAGCCCTTCCAGCTCTGACATTTCTTGTTCCAAGGCAGTATCCACTCCTCTAATGGCTGCCAATCACTAGCCTGGAGGGACTATAACTGAAATGAGTAAATGATGAATGAATGAAAACTCTTCCTAGCAAGTATATTAAAGATCAGTAAGTTTCCCTTTAATTTCTAGAACTTAATATATTCTGTTCAACCCAGGAACCCCCAACCTCCTCTCAATCATGGACCAACAAACACAAATAACGCAGCAGCAACCAAGCAAGAAAACCTCGGAAGGTGGAAGGTGTCCACCCTCCCTTGTCAATCATGATGACTGAGACGTCCCAGGTCACAGCCCAGCTCCCTGACCCAGGAGAGAAGAGACCAGCAGACTGGGAAGGGAGGACCCTGGACTCCAGCCTCTTCCCTGCAGCTGGTGTTTGGCACAGCCACAGGGGTGTGTAGGAATGTGCACCACTTGTTATTTAGTCAAATTAAAATCAATAATTATTCAATACTAACTCACATTCCTGCAACACTCTGTGCTTGACAAGGCCAACTTTGAAGTAGGTAGTAATAATGATACTAAATAGCTAGCATTTCCATGAAAACATCATTTCATCTTATCCTCACAACAACCCTGGGAAGCAGGCGCTTTGATGACCTCATTTTTAGATGAGAAAAAAAGGCAGTGACTTGCCCAGGGTCATCATCCATCAAGGAAGTATCTTTTTTTTTTTTTTTTGCTTTTTGGAGGGCAGTTGGGGTTAAGTGACTTGCCCAAGGTCACACGGCTAGTTTTTTGTGTTAAGTGTCTGAGGCCGGATTTGAACTCAGGTACTCCTGACTCCAGGGCTGGTGCTCTATTCACTGCGCCACCTAGCCGCCCCCATCAAGGAAGTATCTAAGGCTGGATTTGAACACAGTTCTTTTTGACTCCAGGTCAGTGTCCTATCTACTGTATAACCTAGATACCTAAAGATAGTGGGGGTAGTCTAACAGAAAGTTTTTTGGTCTTTTTAAAAATTATTGAATCTGGACTTATACATTTCATCGTTCTACAGAACTTCCTCCACCAATGTATTTCAAAACCTGCTCTTTGAGCCTTAGAGAATTTCTTGGGGTATTAAGAAGTTAAGTGACATGGCTAGGGTCACCCAGCCAGGAGGCGTCTGAGGGATTCCTTGAACCCAGTCCCTCTGAATTCTGAGGCCTAGCTTCCTACCCACAATTCTCAGTCTATCTTTGGCAAATGATAAATGTAAGGCCTAGGCAATCTGCCATTGGCCACAAAGTTCCTAAATGTCAGATCCTGAGCGCGGAAATCAAAGCATTTTTGAGTAGTGTTTATAACCTGGGGCCATGATTTTTAATATTAAAGTAAGTATTAATATTAAATAAGTACATATGTCAAATTAAATATTAAATACACAATATTATAAAACATAATAAATTAAAATACAATTCATTTCCTTTGTAATCCCATATAATTTATTTTATTCATTTAGAAAAATCATTCTGAGAAGAGGTCTATTGGCTGTCAAAAAGTTCAGGACACCAAAAATGTTAAGAATTCCTAATTTCATCCAAATCCCTCCTTATACAGAAAATAAAACTCAGGGTCAAAAAGATTCAGTGACTTGCTCATAGTCACACAGCTAATTAGTAGCAGAGCCTGGCTTCAAACCCAAGGCCTTGGACTAAAGGCCAGTATTCTTTCTGCTACACTAGGGGTGGGGAACCAGCCACACATGGCCCTCAAGTGCAGCCCTTTGACCGAATCCAAACTTCACAGAACAAATCCCCTTCATAAAAGGATTTGTTCTGTAAAACTTGGGACTCAGTCAAAAGGCCATATCTGAGGATCTGGAAGGCCACATCTGGCTACAGGTTCCCCGCCCTTGTTAGCTACACCAAACTTCCTTCCATGCTCCAGAGAGTTTTGTTGTGGCACACACATTCAGAAGCTGAAGGTACAACAAGGAAGGGGATGACATGGGTCCTGCATGTGACAAATGGAGTCTAGCTTCTCTACTGACTAAATCTGGGTGCATTGAAATCAATCAGCATTTCAGTCCCTCTTAGACAATTTGGTCACTCCACTAGTAGGACCAGTCCTGGAGTTGCCAACCGCAAGGAGGCCACCCAAAGAATTGCATCTATGGAATGGCCTCAAGGACACTGGAGCTAAAGTTAAAAAAAAAGGCTATGAATCCGCAGCTCTGACACTGGTACCTGAGCAGCCCTGGATGAATCACTTACCCTATTTATCCCTCAGTTATTAGTGGCAAACTCGGGTGGGATTCAGCTAGAAGATCTCAAAAGGTCCCTTCCAACTCCAGATACCATGACCTTAGGGAGGACCTCAAGGGTTCCCTTCCAATTCTAGATCCTAGGGCAGCTCTTGAAAAGGCCCTTCCAAATCTAGATGCTGCGATCAAGCTCCTCCCCACTTTTGTCTTTGCATCTCTAGTGCCCAGGACAGTGCTTGGCTTAATGAATGTCAATTATGTGATCCAGCCTAACTCTTTTATTTGAGTACAAATGAATTATTGCTGGGCCTGGCTTCCTCTTCCTTCGGGCAGCTCTTGTCCACTGATTCTAATCACCAGCTTGATCAGACCTATGATTTCATTCCTGGCATAAAGAACAAAGGTGCTACCATCATGGGATCAGCGATTTGAAGGGGGAAAGGGCCTTAGAGGTCACCTAGTTCAACTGCATTTTATGGATGAGAAAACTGAGGCCAGAGAGACCCCAACGTCATCGTGGTAGAAAGTGACAGAGATCAGCTTTAGTGCTTTAACATCAGCTTTTGACTCTGGTCAAAATCTTAACATTCTTGGGGCCGCTAGACCATGCAGTGAATAGAGCACTGGCCCTGGAGTCAGGAGGACCTGAGTTCAAATGTGTCCTCAGACACTTAACACAAGCTGTGTGACCTTGGGCCAGTCACTTAACCCCAATTGCCCTGCCTTCCCCAAACTAAAAAAAAAAAAAATCCAACATTCTTTTCACTTTACCAAGTCTCATACCCCCAATTCAAATCTAAGAGCTATAAATGAGTCAGAAAGAGTTCTCAGCAAAAAATCTAGAGCCAGAGAGGTCACTAGAAGGAAGCTGTATTTGTTTTTTAAATGACTTTCCTTACTAAACTTGCTTTCCATAAACACCAATCTCTCATGGCAAGTGCCAGCTGGGACAACTTTTTCCAGGCTAGATCTTAGGGTTCAGAGTTGAGAGACATTAGAGATCATTTCATCCAACCTCTTTATTTTATAGAGGAGGAACATGAGACATAGGTAGGAGAAGTGCCTTTCCCAATGTCACGTGAAGCCAGGATTCAAACCCAGGTCCCATGACTACACATTCAAGGTTATTTCTCTTGCGCCACTTTCTCACTGATGATCACTGTCAGTGAACTAAGCAACCCATGCCTCTCTCCCCACCATCCAATATCTCAGACAGGGTGGTACCATTCCTAGGGCAAATGTAAGAGTATAATCTATCTAAAGAGAAGGTGGGTTAATATTAATAGGGAGCATGCTTTCACATTTCCAAAGCACTTTACAAATAATATCCTATTCTCACAATAACCCAGTGAGAGAGGGTAATATTATTATCCCCAATTTTACAGATAGGGAAACTGAGGCAAACAGAGGCTTGTTTTTGTTTTTAAAGCAATTCGCCCAGGATCACACAGCCGGTGAAAGTCTGAGGCTAAATTTGAACTCAGTTCTTGCTGACTCCAAGTCCAGCCCTCTATTCACCATGCCACCTAGATGAGTTATAAAGAAAAGACCATGGTATTGGTGTTAGCAGACTTGCATTCAAAAACTGGCTCTGATATTTAATAGTTGTGTGGCCACTGGCAAATTATTTCACCTCTCCAAGACTTGGTTTTTTTCTTCTTTAAAATAGGAATAATAATACTACTACAAGATGGGTTGTGGTGACAGTCAACTGTATGTTTAAAAAAAAAAAAAACAACTTGGCATCTTTAACACACTAAATACCGGCTTTTCTTTTTTCAACCAGACCTATGACTTCATTTCTGGAGGTGGCTCCAGTGCATACTTTCTCCACAATTGGTAACCTGAGAGACCTTTCTAGAGGCACTGAGATGGCAAGGGACTTCCCCCTGGTCATGTAGCCAGAGCTCTGGTCTACTGATGATCAACTTCATTACCAAGGCTCCAACAGCTGGATGAAAGGAAGATAGCCTTTGACCTGCCCTTCCCAGACCCTACTTGAGCCAGTCAGTCCAAGGTCCAACAATTAAAATTGGGCTCAAATACAGTCACAGAGTTACAGAATTTCTGGGATGGGGGCAACTTTGGAGTCTACTCCCTTCATTATAAGGCCTAAAGAAACTCATCTCCCAGCCTAATGTCACATATGGCTGAGCTGGAATTTAAATATGAGTGTTCTGACTCTTTTTTTGTTTGTTTGTTTGGTTTGGGAATTTTGGTTACACCATACTTCCCAAGAGAACAAATGCTTTCAGCAGGGTTGATCTTGATTATCCAATTGAAACTGGAAAAAAAAAACCCTGCAATTATCATTTGACATTCAAATCAGGAAGCTGCATGCAGGTATTTTCACTCCTGCATTCCCAATGAGTACACTACACATCAGAGAGAACCAGTAGGTGAGAGCCACTGCTTCAGAGACCCTACGTTTAGAATGAAAAGGAGGTCACTGGGTTCGCCTCTTGAATTTTATTCATGAGGAAATTGAAGCCCCTGAAGGAGAAGTGTGACTAAGCCCACAGAGATATAATATATAATAACCAGAATTTGAACCCAGACCCTCCAACCCCTGAAACATAATTCTTTCCACCACATCCGAGGGTCCAAAATTAGACATAATCAAAGATTCCTGTCATCCTTACATATAAGAAGTCATGCCAGGAAACTAGAAACTAAGAGGGTACCCCAAAACTGGGGAATAACTGAATCAGTTATGGTCTATGAATGTCACGGAATACTATTATGCTGTAAGAAATAACTGGGGGATGGTGTTCAGAGAAAACCAAGAAGACTTGGACGAACTGATGCAGAGGGAAGGGAGCAGAACCAGAAGAATCCTTTCTACAGAAACCTTCGCACTATAAAAATGAACAGTTCTGAAAGATTTAAAAACCCAATCAGTGGTCAGTCCAGAGGACTGATGATGAAAAACGCTACCCATCTCCTGATAGATTGGTGTTGGACTAAATGTGCAGAATGAGACCCACGTTTCTGGAAATGGTCAAGAGGGAGATTTGTTTTACTTTTTTAAGCATATTTTTAATAAGAGTTTCTTTTTTTTCTTCAGTGAAGGGTGGGGAGATGGGAAGAAGAGAAAATAAATGCTTGTTACTTGAAGAAAAATAAGCAAAAGTAACAGTGGGAGGAGGGAAGAAGACTGGCCCTGCTCACATGACCAAAGACTTAACCTTGAATTAGGGAGATTTGACTGGGTACTTCACTCTCCACTCTGCTTGTGTCCTTATTCGAGCTGCATGATAGAGCACCTGCTGATAACAAAGGTAGTGGGCACTTTATTATCCCTCAGAAATTAAGTTTAAAATCAGAAACTGTCACCACCTCCAATAAGAGTACCCTGAGGCTCATGGAGGCTGGCCTTCCTAAGGTTACACAGAGGCAAGACAAAGCTAGGGCTTATGAGTCTAGAGGCAAAGCTCTTTTCCCTGCCCTGTGCTACTTTCCATGAAGATGGAAGGAGGTGTGGAAGAGAGAATGTTATCTCCAGAAGAGCCCTCAGACCACACAATGCCAGAGCTGGTCTAGAGCTCAGAATGTGGAATGTCAAAACTGGAAGGCTAGGAGCATATTATGTTAAGAGTTGGAAAGGACCTGATAATGTAGAATGCAGGAGTTAGGAGGCACCTAGAACAAAGAAAGTCAAAGTTGAAAGTTATCCTATCATACATGTTAGAATTGAGAAGGACCTTAGAACACAGAATGTCAGTGCTGGGAGGGTCCTTAGAACACAGAATCTCAGAGCTGGGAGGGCCTTAGAACATAGAATGTCAGAGCTGGGAGGGCCTTTAGAACACAGGATGTCAGAGCTGAGAGGGGCCTTAGAACACAGGATGTCAGAACTGGGAGGGTACTTAGAACACAGGATGTCAGACCTAGGAGGGCCCTTAGAACACAGAATGTCAGAGCAGGGAGGGCTCTTAGAACACAGGATGTCAAAGCTAGGAGGGTTCTTAGAACACAGGATGGCAGAGCAAGGAGGGCCCTTAGAACACAGGATGTCAGAACCACATTATAGAAATTAGAATACAGAAGGTTCTTCAAGGCACCTAAGAATTTAAAATAATGATTATAATTACAACAACAGTGACACAATAATGTCTAGCATGGCCAGGCAGCTGAGCAGTGCAGCGCATAGAAGTCTGGCCCTAGGCATCGAGTAGACCTAAGTTCAAATCTGGCCTCAGACACTTCCTCCCAGCGTGACCCTGAGCAAACCACTTAACCATTGCCTGTGTCCATCCCCTTAACTAGAAAATAAGTATCATAACAGCACCTCCATCCCAAGGTCACTGTGACAATCACATGATGTCGTATTTGCAAGGCTCTGAAAGCCTTGAAGCCTCCCATCAACATTAGCTCACCACAATCCTTTCAGGTCTGCCAAGCACCTTAGATGGATCATTTGATATGTCAGAAGCAGAAAGGCCCCGAAAATAAAGACTGTGAAAGGGCTTTGGAGACCACCAGAAACCATCATCCTCATTTACAGATGAGGGAGCCCTGGTGGAGCTGGGAGAAGTGACTTGCCCAGGTGTTAGAAAGCATGGTCACGATCTGAACCCAGATCCTCTGACTCCAAAGTCAGTGGCCCTTCCACTACTCCTACTGCTCCCAGCACTCCCGGAGCCTGAGGAATATGTGCGCAGCACCTGCAAAGGTCAGGCTGGGCCTCACATTAAACCACAGACATTGTTTTTAGCCTGTCTCTCACTGCAGGCCCGCCCAGAGTAGGCAGGTCAGGCGCATTCCTATCTCAAACACCTCCTGTGACCTTTCAGATTTTCTCACCTCTTGTCTCATTTGAGGAGAGAGACAGAACAAAAATAATCCTCCCCATTGTGAGGAAAGGAAAATTTAAGACTGATGAGCAAAGGACACAGACCTCGACAGAACTAGAGCCTGGGTCTCCCAATTCCCAGGCCAGGCTCATTGGCACAAGGTTGGCTCTAGTTCTGACAACCTAGTTGGAAAGTTTGAGAGTCCCAGGGCCCTGTGGCGGGACTGTGGTCCATCTTGGCACAGAGTCAGGAAAAATCCTGGGGCCTCTTACCCGTGGGTGCCCCAAGTTTTCCTGGTCATTTCTACTGTTCTTCTACTTCTCTGCCACCCCACCCCTTAGACCTCACATGGCATCCTTCACAATGCAGGGAAGTCTAGGGGGCAACTTTTGCTCTATTTGGCCAGGCCCCAGGACAACGCTCTTGCCCATGATTCCCCACCCAGCAAACCTCAAGAGCTAAGTCTAGGGCTCACATTTCATATGATGCTTAAATTGGTGGAAGCCTGTGATATTTGGAGCCAAAGAGGGTGACGGCTGGGCTTTTTCATGAATTATTGTGTCCTTGAGCTCACTGGTGGGAAAATGTAGACCCAAAGGAGGATAGCCTTTATTTTATTTCTAAACCAGCATTATGTAAATTGGACTCTGAATTTAGATCGCTCCAAGAGCACACACTGTACTGTGTTGGGGGGCTCACAATTTAGAAAAGACATTGCTAAACCAGGAAACTGTCAGAGGAGCACAATCAGTGCAGCGAAGGGCCTTCAGCTCACTCCCTACAACAATCTACTGAAGGAAGCAGAAGTATTTAGCCTAGAGAAGCTTCAGAGAAGAGAGATGGAGATATCATAGTTATCTTCACGTTTCTGAAGGAAAATGGTATTCGATTTGTTCTGCTTGGTCCTAGGCAAGGGCAGCTAGGTGGTAAAATGGATAGAGCTCTGGGTCTGGAGTCAGGAAGACCTGAGTTTAAATCCAGCCTCAGACACTCACTAGCTATGCGACCTTGGGCAAGTCACTTAATCTCTATTTACCTTGAAGGAAGGTTGGTAGTTCAGTGGATAGTACACTGGGCCTAGTGTCAAGAAAACCTGAGTTCAAATCTGACCTCAGACACTCAATAGCTATGCGACCCTGGGCAAGTCACTTCACCTTGTTTGCCTTAGTTTCCTCATCTGTAAAATGAGCTGAAGAGGAGAATGGCAAACCACTCCAGTATCTTTGCCAAGAAAAATGGGATCACAAAGAATCAGATATGGTTGAACAACCAACAACTTGGTCATAGAAAGTAGAACTAAGATGAATGAACAGAAGAGACAGTGAGGCAGATTTCAGCAAAATATTTTTAAAGAACTTTTTAACCATATATAAACATATATACACACATATATACATATATGGATATATATGCAGATTTCAGCAAAATATTTTAAAGACCTTTTAAACTGTGTATGTACATACACACATTTACATATATACACATGTATGTATACACACATGTGTCAAATCCATGCACTAGGCAATTTCCTTAGGGGGTGAGCTTGTGGTGACTGGAAATACAGAAGGAGAAGCAGAGGTAGCCTGGCCCTGTCGAGGATGACAGGCAGCCGCCCAGTGTCATAAACAAGAATGGGATTTGGAGTCCAAAGATCACCTGGATTTGGGTGAAGACTTTAACGTTTATTAGGCATGTGACATTGGGCAAAGCACTCTTCCCTCAAAGCTTTGATATCTCTCTTAGCATGGAATGAAAAAAGACATTCACTCCATTCTGGTGGAGTAATAAGAGTCAGATTTTCAAATCCTGAAATGAATGAGTCGCGGGTGAGAAGATCCAGACAATTCTTACCTCACTCTGGCCTTCTCTTCCCCTGAGGGAATGCTGCCTACACTAGACTTTTAAATCTTTTTAAATTGTTTTTTCCTCTTTTCCATTATTTGTTATGAGATGGCTTCCTGAAAGGGGAGGGGCATAGATACATCAAGAATTGTAGGTGACATGAAAATTATAGACTTCAAAAAGAAATATTTTTTTAAGAAAAGAAAGGACTAGCTTCTCCAGTTCGTGGAGGAAGGGACCCAAGTTAAGAGAGCAAAGTCTTTAAGAATACCGTGTGGGTATCTCAATACCCAGCCCCAACCTTTATTCTCCCTATGCCAAGATGGTGTGACCTTTCCTGGGCATAAGGGTTCCATCCCCAACTACCAGGACTGTGGAAAGTCTCATGTCCCCACCTACTCTGTCCCCCCCCATCCCCTCTCCTATCATCCTAATTAATTTTTTAAAATGCTGAGGTTTATATCAAATTTATATTTACATTTTAGTTACAAACCACTTTATATACCCAATAAGAGATGAAGGACTCGAGAAGCAGAATTAGAGCCATACTTTGGGTACGGCCAAGGAGGGAATTTTTCTGCCTGACTATGCATGTTTGTTACAAGGATTTTCTTTTTCAAAGTGGGGAGTGGAGAAGTAGAAGGGAGAAAAAGTAAATGCTTTTTTCAAATTTTTTAAATTATTTTTACCTTGACACCTTAGCTCAGAATCCATGGTCCTATGATCCTTTTTAGCTCAAAGCAATTCTGCACATTAGTGACTTGGCACACAAGACCCTACCTGCCGTCCAGGCCACAAAGGCAGACCTGGCTCCCTAGGAGGTGACTATCAAACTGGGGAAGCCAGCAATGCTGAAAAGCAGCCACGTGGGAGGGATGCCCAAAGGTGACGGCCACTGAAAGCTGCCAATAAATCCCATCCCTCCTTGCTCACCATCTGTCTCCCCCTCACTCACCCCAGAGGCGGCATGGCTGCTGATGCCTAGTTAACAGTCAGCAGGGCTGGAGAAGTCTGCTGCCCCAGCAAGGCGTGTGACCTTCAGCAAGGAGCTTTATCTATCAGTTTCAGGTTCCTCTTCTGCTAATGAAAATCATACAGAGACTAGCATTCCTTATATATGTAGCAGGTACCAGTAGGAAAAATATAGCTTGGAGGAAGTCTGTGGAAGAATGGAAAAAGTGCCGACTTTGGAATCAAGGGGCCTGTGTTCAAATCCCTCCTTGCTCCACCTTTGGTGATTCACTTTCATGGTCTGTAAAACAATGAGGTTGGGTTCTCAAGCCTCTGAGGCCCTTCTCCAGCTCTGCATAAAGGAGCCTCTGGCCATCAGGGATTCAGCTCACAGCCAGGGCCCTTACTGACATGCTTGGTTCTCTGGGCCAAGAAAGTAGGTGGGGCAGCAAGGGGTCCAAGTCTACTTTCAGGCCTGGGAAGCTGGGATGCTTGAGGGCTCGAGGACGTTCTCTCTCTGGTCCCAGGTTTCATTGTGGGTCAAGTGAGATGCATGGCCGGCATCCACTCCTAAGTGGTTTCAACTTCTGACTGTTTGGTATCCCCTCCTGCAGCTACTGTTCTCCCATTTGTAAAGATTTAGGCCTCCATGGGCTCAGAGTCTGCTTTCAGCCTCTACAAATAGGAATCCACAGAGATATCTATTCTCCGAGCCTCAGATATTAGAATGTCTATTGATATGAGAACAACAAAAGTCAAAGATTGGAAGGATCCTTAGAATTTTGGCTGTTAGGTATTAACTTTAGAACAGAGAATATCAGAGCTGGGAGGGGCCTTAGAACACTGAATGTCAGAGCTGAGGGCCCTTAGAACACAGGATGTCAGAGCTGGGAGAGTCATTAGAACCCAGAACGTCAGAGCTGGAAGGATCCTTAGAACACAAGATGCCAAGCCTAAAAGGAGCATTCATCCCCAGGGAGCTGGCGTGGTAGGGTGAGTGCTGTACTTAGAATCACAAAGACCAGAACTTCATTCTTGCCTCAGACATTCACTTGTCATGTGATCCCAGGCAACTCACTGAATCTCTCTTGGCCGGCCTCAGTTTCTTCCTTTGTAAAATGAAGATAATAACAGCATCCACCTCACAGGGCTTTTGCAAGGATCAAATGCACTGTATAAAGTGTTTTGCAAACATTAAAAAGCACCACATAAACAAATAAATACATGTCAGCCATTATTCTCCTATCACTAGGTTCATGCTCCAATGAGGTTCCTTCTCTCTTCTCCCAGGCCTGTCCCTGTCCCTGACTTTCTGGACTCATACCTTCCTCCTCCCCTCCCTCTCCATCACCTCTGCTTTTCAGCTCCCCCATTAGAATAAAAGCTCCTAGGAGATAGGAGCTGTCCTTCCTACTGGCATTTGTATAACCAGAGCTTACTTACATAATAAGTTCCTAATTAATGTTTGTTTTCTTTCTTCCTTATTCAGGACAGAAAAATGCCTAGCTGTGCAAAAATATTCCCAGCAGCACTATTTGTAATAGCAAAAAGATGGAAATAGCCAGAGGCATCCTAGAGTTCAGCTCTTAAAAGCTGGGGAAAGCTGATTGTTAAATTTACAGCAGGAGCTTTTACACCTCGGGAAACAGCAGACACAACAAATCAGGCCTGGCTTACAATTTTGGTGATTTTCTTGAATGAAGAAAGTGATGGAGCAATTCTTTTTATTTATTTATTTTTGATGGAACAATTCTTAACAAAGCAAATTAAATTTAATTGTCCCATGGGTACATTTATTTCCTTCCCAGAGAGTCAGTTGTTATACATCTACCAGCATACCTCAGAAACAAACTGTGGACCCAGCAAACGGAAAATGGTTGCACAGACTTTGAGATGCATGGAAAAGTACTGTGTTTAAAGAATGACCAATATGGAGGACTGCAAAAAACTTTAGGAAATGCTTCAGAACAAAGAAGGCAGATTGGAAAGAACAAGAGGTGAGGTGTGCAGATCGCAAACATGTAAATGAAGATAATGTCAAAAGACGACAGATTCAGGTTAAACCTTAATGCAGTCTATCAGTGCAGTTAAAGTGAATGCACATCCATCCCCTTCCTGTCTTTTAATTCTAAGAGTGCGTGCAAGGCAGGGCAGGGCACAAGTGCCAAACTTGGAATCCCAAAGGACTGGGTTCATGTTCTGCCTCTAAACTACCAGCTGGGTGATGGTGGGAGCCGGCATCATAGATGCACAGCCAGAAGGGACCTTGGAGGACTCCAGCCAGCCAGTCTGTCAGACTACATGCCAAGCACTGGGCTAAGCGCTGGGGATACAAAGAAAGGTAAGAGACGGTGCCTGCCCTCACTGAGCTAACAATCTCCTGGGGGAGACAAGCTAGAGAGAGGATAAATGGGGGAGGGGGATCACTAGAATTAAGGGAAATCAGGGTAGGTTTCCTGTTGAAGGTGGGATTTTAGGAGGCTGAAACCCAGAGAAGATCCTAGGAGCAGAACTTGAGAGTTGGAAAGCACCTTAGAGGCCAGCTAGTCCACTCCCCTAGTTTTACATATAGAGAACCTGAGACCAAAGGAAGTAAAGTCCTTTGCCCAAGATCACACAGGTACCAAGTGGAAAAACCAAGAGTGGACACCTTCCTAGCCTTAGTTTTCACATCTCTGAGCCCTACCTTTGCCACAGAGCAGTGGGTGTCAGACATGATAGGGAAAGGGCTTTGCCAATTTTAAAGTGTTGTGTAAATTTCAGTTATTATTACTATTATTAAAAATGATTTAATTAATAGAGAGGATAGTCATAAAAATGTGTTTGTTTTGCTTAAAACTGGAACTACTGTATCACAGAAATCTGGAATCTAAGAGTGAAAAAGGTCCCCAGTGGTCATCTGGACCTATCTACACCCAAAAATGAATCCCCACTCCATCAGAATGGGTGGTCCCCTTGAAGACCCTTAAGGAGAGGCACCCCACCTTCCCCACTGCTAGAGTGGGGCATGACATTCTGCTTTGGATAACTCTGATTGGCAGGAAGTTTTTGGCATCAAGCCTAACATGGTTTCTTTGACTTCGGCACAATACTAGGGTCACAGTTTATGTTTATCAACTGTGTTAGAAAACAAAATCTATCTGTGTATTTATCTATAATTATTGCTTATTTATTTTATTTTTCAAAAAAGCTTAAATCACATTAGCAACAGGCCCAGTCCATCCTCATACTCTCAGACACTACTAATAAACAGGCTTTCTCCCCAGGATATCAAATCTACTTAAGCCAAACAGAGATAGGGAAGAGAGAACCAACTCCAGCCTAATTTTATCAGAGTAAGGGGCTTTCTGGCGAGGAAACTCTCTGTAGAAGCACTTTCTCTGTAGCCAATGAGACTGGAGAACTGCCACACAGGTTAAATGACATCGTCCGGGGCTCATACAGCCGGTATGGGTCAGACTCAGGATTTGGTCTCGGATCTTTCCTGCCATTAAGGACAGATCTCTATCTACTAAGTCCCACTGCCTTTCATTCAAGCAAAATAACCTCATAAACACAGGGTTAGGCACAAGACAAGTATTTGATAATAACTTGTATATCTATAGAATGTTTTAAGGTTTCTTCTAGTAAGAGTTCATGTATCTACATAGTGTTTCAAGGTTTCTTCTCAATAACCTTTAAGCATAGGCAGTACCAAGTATAATCCCCCCTTTACAGATGAGGAAACTAGGAGAAGTTTCGGGACTCCTGGGGTCACACTGCTGGTTAGTCTTAGGAGCAGGAGTAGAAAGACCTTAATGCCTGCTTTGTTCAAAGGCCCAGCTCAGGAACTCATTGCCTTTTCCCCCAAACTTGAGTCAAGGCCCTGTACATGGGTGTTGCTGGGGGATGACCTGAGCAGGCAGCTAAACAGTGAAAAGCTCAGCATTAGAGAAGGTGGGATCTGAGACTCTTTTCTGGGTTTAATTCCACTCAATGTCAAACTCACAGGTAATATATGAATATCTTCAAAGACCTTCAATAGGTTACCCACTGGGAAAGTGAGGCCCCTCTCTTGGCCTGTATCTCCTAATTTCTAACGTGAAAGGACAGGACCAGATTATCTCTAAAGTCCCTCCCAACCCTGACATCCTGTGTTCTAAGGGCCCTCCCAACTCTGACATTCTGTGGTCTAAGGGCCCTCCCAGCTCTGATATTCTGTGGTCTAAAGGCCCTCCTAGATCAGACACTCTCTTCTCTCTCTGTCTCTCTACAGATAGATAAATAGAGAGAGAGAGAGAGAGAGAGAGATACATATATATGTTGATACATATACATATACACACATATATGTGTATATATGTGTGTATGATACATATAGATGAATGTGTACATAAAAATATATGTGTCGATATTAAGTGTGGGTGTTTTGTACACATGTGTATCCATGTCCCTCTGTGCGTGCATATACAACATATATGTGTACCAAGAACAAGCGGGGGAAGGAGGTCACCAGCAGTTGAAGTGGTCACAAGGGATTTCCTATAGAAGGTGAAGAATCTTGAAGCAGTTCAAGGACTCTAAGAGACTAAATGGCCTCTTAGCTGCTGATTCTAGTGTCTAAACTGCAATTGAAGCATCTCATGATATTCAAATGGCTGCATATTACCAGGGTATCCAATACCTGTAATAACCAGGGGGAGAACAGGACCAGAAGCAAATCAAGAGGTCGAGAGAATGACTGAGGATCCCAGCATTGGCCTGGGAGTGCTATACAAAGAGGATGATCCATTGCATGCCTGGGCTGAGTTTACTGGTGTCCTTTGTCAACAAAGGCATTGTACTGAGTCTTCAGTAGGTCCCCTTACAATGACGGTGGCTAATGAGCCAGAATCACAAAGGTTTACCTCCAGTCCCGGTTCCGTCCCTTGACCTCTGATGTATTTGCCAAAGACTGAGTTTCTAGCTTCAAAAGGGCTTCTGATCCCTAGAAACATCTAAGAAACACCAGATCTCAGAGGGCTCATCTTAGCCCTGGCCCTGAGGCACCCCACCCAGCAAATATTAAGAGCCCTGGCTTCCTTCAGCCTCAGCTCAGGTGCTCCCTTCTACCTGAGGCCCTTCCTGATCTCACCAGCTGCTAGTGCCTTCTCCCCTCCCCTTCTCCAAATAGCCTTGTGTGTACTTTGTAGGTGTTTTCCATATACCTACAGCATATGTAAATTAGCAGACAGAGAGATGGTCTCCAAGCCAGGAAGACCAAGGATTGAGTGCTGATTCTCCATACATGCTGACTTACAGACCCTGGCCAACTCACTTACCATCTAGGGGCTCCAGGCCAATGGTTCTCAAGACTTTTTCAAAAGGCCCAAAGGGTCAAAATTCTTTTCATCATAACACTAAAATGTGACGTTCTTGCTAAAACACCCCTCCCTTTTCTAACTCCCTATCTTGTCCCTGTGAGAAGCCAGATTTCTTCATATGCTTCATAAGCCAAAATAACATATTCCAGCAGCCTGAATTTAGAAGCAGATAGAAAAATCCAGATGTTTTCTATTAAGGCAGACATTTCGAAGAGATCTGTAGAAATATGTAAACAAAGCCATTCTTCTTGCTAATTGTTTTGGAAAATAATAAGCTAACATTTTCATTGCGCTTTCTAAAGGCCAGGCACTGTACTAAATCTCATTGATCCTCACACCAGTCCTGAGAGGTACGTGTTATTCTTATCTCCATTGTACAGGTGAAGAAACTGAGGCAAATAGAAGTGACTTGCCCAAGGTCACCTAGCTAGGACTTGTCTGAGGTTGGATTTGAACTCAGCTCTTCCTAACTCCAGACCTTGCGCTAAATCATATTTATGTTAACATTAATGAGCTTAGTATTATTTATTAAGGAATTAATAAATATTTTTTAAATTGTATTAGTTTTAATTTCTAATATGGTAATATCACAGACATAATCTTTGGGGTCCTCAATAATTTTTAGAGAATGTAAAGGGTACTGAGACCAGAAAGTTTGCTGCTCTAGGGGCAACTCTACAACTATAAATGGCAGCGGAAGGGTTGCCCTGCATGATTGGAAGGCATTCCCTGTACCAATAAAATCACCTCCTCATGTTTCCCACAGTGGAATATAAACTCCTCGAGGGCAGGGATTGCTTCTCTTCTGTACCTCAGACAAGCTTTATAAATACTAGTTGATTGAAATCACTTAACCTCTGTGGGCCTGTAAAAGGAAAATACATGCCTGCCCCCGTGCTTCCTGTTAGACTTTTCTCTGAAGATCTTTGGAAGTGAATGCAACATCTTGTTTCATTCACTGAAGAATAGGTGTTTGGGAGGGGCTGGAGGGAGGGAGGGAATTTGGAACTTTCAATTAAAAAATGAATGCTTTGGGCTTTTTTTTCCTCTTCCTCAATATCCCACAGGTGTTACTGTACAGGGTTGTTCCCAAGGGACAGGCCGGCAATATGGATGTTTTGAATGAGCAGAAGGAATATTTATCATCGTAACACAAGTTAGAACGACCTAAGTGCATAAGAAAAAATAAGGTCCGATGAGATCGTAGGAGTCAGAGAGAGCAGGGGTCTCAGATACAGCCCAATCCAAATCCCCCATTTTTATAGCTCCCCAAAATGCAGCTCACAAAGGGGCAGCGCCTGCAAAGGCACCAAGGTGCCAAGTCCCAGAGCCAGGAATAGGACTCTCCCCTTTATCTTCTACTCCTAAAGCTGGAGCCCCTTCTGTCGTACCCCATGATCTCGCAGAGAAGGGAGAGGCCATTTGGAGCTGAGGTTTAGGGAAAGAGGAGATCAGGGAGAAAGTAGGTGGCATTTGAGGGGAGTCACTCCTGGGAGCCATCAAAGGCTTCTGAGCAGGATTATGACACGGTCCCCTCTGGAAGAAGACCTGGGCAGCTGTGGGAAGGTCAGATTGGAATAGACCCTGGGGCCAGAGGAATCTTGAAGGAGGCTATTCTGGTCACCCGGGCAAGAGGCGACGATGGGCTATCTCAGGGAGGCAGTGGTGGAAAGGAAAGAAGATGTCAGAGAGATGGGAGCAGTGACAGCAAGAGAAGGGACAGAATTTAGTCACTGTACTCTACTCCTCACCAAACTAACAGGTCCCTCTCCTCCCATGGTTCATGCTATTCTCTGTGCCTAGGATGCTAGGATGCTAGCTACTCTATGTCTATCTATTAAAGGCCTCTGGTAATAATTGCCTGCTACCTACTGGGCCTCTGTCTCAACCCATCCTGCCCAAGCCAAAGGGGACAGTTTCAGTGGCTCCCTATCGTCTCAAGCATAAAAGACAGACTTTTGTCTTGCATTCAACGCCCTCGAAGCTATGGCTCAAATTGCCCTTCCAGGCCTCATTTCACATTGTTGCACTTCCTAGACCTCACATTCCAGCCAAACTGAACTTCCAGCCTTGCTCCTGACTCCCGCTGCCCCTCCTCTCCCACCTCTTACTTCCAATCCATTCCCACAATCCACCCCCTTGTACCTTGAAGCACACATCTTCATGGCTCTCCCTGTTGAAACCATAGAATCCTAGGATCATAAATTGAGACCTAAAGGGAGCTCAGCAGCCTCCTAGGGCCACCCCCAGTGAGGAGCCAGATGAAGGAGTGACTTGCCCAGAGTTACTCAGATAAAAAAAAAAAAAGAAACAGAGATGGAATCTGAACCCAAATCCCTTTCATTCCAAATCTGGCCCTTTTTTTTTTTTCAGCTTTATCCCATTATTTCTTAACACAAATTCTTTTTTTTTTTTTTTGGACTTTTTTTTGGAGGGGGGAAGGTGGGGCAATTGGGGTTAAGTGACTTGCCCAAAGTCACACAGCTAGTAAATGTTAAGTGTCTGAGGCTAAATTTGAACTCAGGTCCTCCTGACTCCAGAGCCAGTGCTGCAAATCCTCTTTTTATTCAGAGTCCTTCTCAGATAACAATTCCATGAAACCTCCCCTGATTGCCCCTCCCATCTAAAGTCATCTCTCCCTCCATAGATTTCTTCCCTTTTTTTTTTTTGAGGTAATTGGGGTTAAGTGACTTGCCTAGGGTCACACAGCTAGTAAGTATCTGAAGCTGTATTTGAACACAGATCCTCTTGACTCCAAGGCCAGTGCTACCTAGCTACCCACCCCCTCATATTTCTTCATCAAAATCTCCCCTCCACTCCAGCCAATTATGCTTCCACTTGCACTATGTATAGCTTGCTTGTACATAATGTTTTGTATATTGTCTCTTCCACTAGAATTGTGAGCTCCTTTGGAGATGAGACTGGTATTGCCTTTCTTTGTACTCCCAGCACTTAACATCACACTTGGCACACAGTAGGCTTTTAATAAATGCTCGTTGGTTGGTTGGCTGAGTTAATTTTGTACATGGCTGATTTCCTATACGAAATTCCCTCAGAGGCGTGACCACATCACTTTTCATCTTCATAATGCTTGCACTAAACATACCAGGTGCTTGATACGTATCTGTGGATTTTAAATGAATTGAATTAATTATTAAGGAATAAGACTGGAAAAGTGGGCCAGAGACAGACTGTTGGGAGAGCCTCACATGCATGCCATACCTTTGTTCCAATTTCTGAATAAAGTAAATAACTAATAAGAGTTCCATTATGCAAAGGAACAAGGTCTTGCCCTGAACCACCTGTCAATGGGTGGGGACCAGGTCTGTATTTTCCAAGGTTCTTCTTCCTTGCCATCTCTTCTGCCTTCTTCCTCCCCTTTTCTTCTAAGGGTGGTCTTCCTCCATAAGAATGTAAACTCTCTGAGAGGAGGAAGCATCTATATCTTGGCTTACATTGGTATTCCCAGCACTTAACAGGTGATAGTACCTAGTAAGCATTTAATAGATGCTCTATTTGTCTGTCTGTCTTTCTACCTATTTATCTAACTCCCTACTCTAACACTGAATCCCTTTGGATGGATTAGACCCACATAGGTTCACACTCACCTCTAATAGTCCACCCTCTAAGCCCCATCAATGATCTCTCTTCCTAGCACTGGCAGGAATATTGGATTCAATTGTTTGGACTCTCATCTACATAACTCTATGCATGTCTTTTCCCAAGGGGTTATCTTCCTTTTCATAATTTTCTTGGATTGCTTTTACTTTTTCCCCTAATTTCTCCTCAATTTCTCTTATTTGATTTTTGAATTTCTTTTTATGTTTGTCTAAGAACTCTTTTGGGGCTTGTGACCATTTGATGTTACTTTTTGCAGTAGGAGTGGCTTTTTTTTCCCCTCACTATCTTCCTCTGAATATAAACCCAGATTTTCTTTTACACCAAAATAGCTACTTTGTGGTTGGGTTATTTTTCCTTTGCTTACTCATTTTTATTTCATTTTATTTTATTTTCAGTAGTTTATCATTATAATCAAGCTGAATTTTTTTTAAATGGACATCTGTCAAACTAAAAGACTTTCAGGTATTTGTAACAAAAAGACCAAAACTCAATGGAAAATTCAGTATAAATGATTCAGAAGAAATATAAGGAAGACATTAAAAACAAATTATAAGGCACTCATGCAGGTCAAACTATTTACTTACTTCACATATATACACACACATATACATATATATGTGAAAGTGTTATCAGTATTCTTAAAATTGCCATGATTACTAAGGTAGTTTGTAAGAAAGGTTGGGGCTAGACGGAAGGGTGTAGAAGTCTTCTGAACATGTAAAGAGGAAGAAAAAACTCCATGCCTGTTTAACAACTTCTCACTCTCCATCCACCCCAGCTCATTAATTCAAGACTTTTCTCAAATTCCACCTCCCCTTAGAAGCCTACCTTGATGAGGAAAACTGAAGGAGAAAGCTGGCTCCTTCCATGCTCTGCCACCCAAGCCCCAGTGCCTGCCACCCTCCCCCTAATCAGGACATTCAAAATGTAAAAGGTAGAAATCACACCCAATCAGACAACAAGCAACTGAAAATACAGAGGAGATTGTCTTAGGGGGCCAGGTCTCTCCTGCCTCCCTTAAAACACAGTACATAAACTGGAGGCATGTCAGCAATGGAAGAGATTTTAGAACATGTCAGAGGTATGAAGAAAGTCTAGAATATAGAATATCAAAGATGGGAGAGAACTTAGAGCATAGAATGTCAGAGATAGAAGGCACCTGAGAATAACAAAATATTAGAGCTGGGAAAGAAACTTCAAACAGAATATTAGAGCTAAGTAAGAGACAGGGGCCAGACGCTTCATGGAAGAAGAGTCTTCAAAGCTGCCTCTTAAAGGAAGACAAGGATTCTTGGAGGCAATGAATAGGATTAGGGAATAGGGGATAGGCAGGAGACAGAGTAGAGAGATATAGCTTAGAGGCCAATAAGGAGGCTTAGTACAATAGCCCATGAGAATCTGGCCTATAAGTAGGAGTCAAAGGGGCCTTTCAGATGTAGAAGACTAAAAGATAGGTCTGACTGGACCATGGACTTCCACGGGTACCCATCTTTTCTACCACCTCACAGTAAGCTCCCTGAGGGCAGGAGCTATGACAGACCTTTCTGTCCCTCAGAGCACCCTTCTATGCACAGGAGACACTCAATAAATGTCATTAAATGAATCTGTGATCCAAGAAAAGAAATCTAAACAGAAAAGTTTGGAAACTGGACCATTTTGTGATTGGATATCACAACAACTGCCTGTAGAAGACAAAGCCATTTCTAGGAGACAAAAGACTCGAATTCTAATTCCTGTTCCACAGTGGCTGTACTGTGTGACCTAGGACATGTAAATTCATTTCTCTGACTCTCAGTTTCCCCATTTGTTAAATGAGTATAATACCACTAACTTTGCCTGCCTGCCATAAATGTAGTCAGAAGACTCAAATGAATCCATTTCAATATTTATCCAGTCTCCAAACTTTCTTAATCAAGCACCCCTACCAATAATTTTTTTCTTGGTTTGTATGAATATGGAGAAAAGAGCTTTTCCCAATAGCTCCTGCCCAGTTGCTGCTATGGGTGCCTGAATTGGGACTAGGTTATAACTGTCCTATGGGACTGATGCCCAGGTTCACATGGGAGAAGTCTGAAAGCTTGCATAGATGTGGGAGAAAGTGAATGGAGTGCTGGGCTATAATGGATAAAGGGTGGGCATGGATGTGATGGAGACAAGCCCCCTGATTGGCTGTGGGGGGGGGGGAGAATGAGCTATGACCCATTTTCCCACCTTTTGAGTGGTTAATCCCATATCCCTTGGGATGGGAGAGATCAAACCGCAGCTTTCTCAGGGTCATAACGTGGCACCCACTTTGGAGATTATTGGTCTAGACTATGACAATAGCCTCCTAACTGGTCTTCCAGCCTCACCTAACCCTTCTCCATCCATCTATCTTCCTCTATATGCTACCTACGTAATCTCCCTGACCTGTTGCTATGATCCTGTGATACCTCTACTCAAAAATCTCTTGTGGATCCCCACTTTTTACTGAATTAAGTATCTACTCCTAACCCTGGCATTCAAGGTCCTTCACAATCTGGCACCAACTCATCTCCAACTTCATCCCCTTACTCCTTACTCATCCTCCATGATCAAAACAAAAACAAAAACCAGCCCTGAGCTTCTCTGCTTCTTCCAGCCCCATCCTGCCATCTCCCCTTTCATCTCTGCTCCTAGCCACACATCCCTTCTGCCTGGAAATCCCCTCTTTCCTCCACCCCTATCTGCTGAAATCTTTTCTTTGATTTACAAAACTTCTAATGCAGAAACTAGCTCTGCCCCAACAGACCAGCAGCTATTCTCTGACTTAGAGCATTGCCCAGGAGAACAGAAAGGTTAATAATTCAATCAATAACCAGGCATTTATTAAACACTTACTATATACCCAGGGCCACTGGGGATACAAAGAAAACATGACTTCCTCCAAGTCACGCAGCCACTCTGTGTCAGAGGTGAGACTTGATCCCAGGTATTCTAGAAGCCAAGGCTGGCCCTTTAGCCAGGCCCTTTCATTTCTTTCAGGGCCAACACACATGTCCTTTCTTCCAGGAAGCCTTCCCTGGCAGTCCCCTCCCTTCTCCCTAATAAAGATGATCACTGTTTCTTTCCTCATATTGCCGCCAAAGTACATAGGAAGACTATATGCTCTTAGAAGGTCATTCCTCACCTTTTCTACTTATATCACTCTTTTATGTATGACAAGTCTCTGTATATTCATTCTCCCCCTCCTACTTTCTCATTTTCAGATCCATGAGTCCAGAGATCTAACCCCCTAATTTTGCAGATAAGGAAACTGAGGCCCAGGGAAGTTAAGTGGTAGAGTCAGGATCTGAACTCAGATCCTGTGAGTCCAAGTTCAACACTCTTTCTAGTGTCTCTAGACTGTAGGCTGCCAGAAGGCAGGGTTGTCTCTGTCTTCATGTTCCTAGCACTAGCACAATATGGGATATATACAAGAATAGTCAAAGGTAGGGCAGTTAGGTGGTTCAGTGGATAGAGCACTGAGTCAGGAGGACCTGAGTTCAAATGGGGGCTCAGACACTTACTAGCTGTGTGACCCTGGGGAGGACGGGGAGGAAGGAGGAGAAAGAGGAGAAGAAGGAGGAGGACGAGGAGGAGGAGGAGGAGGAGGAGCAGGAGGAGCAGGAGGAGCAGGAGAGGAAGAGGAGGAAGATGAAGAGGAGAAAAACGAAGAAGAGGAAGAGAAAGAAGAGAAAGAAGAGGAAGAAGAAGAAGAAGAAGAAGAAGAAGAAGAAGAAGAAGAAGAAGAAGAAGAAGAAGAAGAGGAAGAGGAAGAAGAAGAGGCAGCTCCATGAACTTGGTTTGGTACACTGGAAAAAAGCAGGAGCTCTGGAATGGAAAGGACCTAGGTTCCAATCTTACCTCTGACATTTACTTGTGTAATTTTAGGCAACTTGCATGATCCCCACTGGGTAGAGGGTCTCTTCAATTTTCAAATGAGGAGGTCTAGCTAAATTATCTCCAAGGGCCCTTCCAGGTATAATCTGTGAACCTATAACCTGGGAAATCCCTTCCACCAATGCACACTACAATCTACGACTTAGCAGTGAAGTTCTGGACCCTAGGAGTTAGGAACAGAGAAGCTAAGGATTGTGTCCAAGAACACACAGCTAAAATTGTCAAAGGCATGGTCTTCCTGACTCTTTAAGCTATAACAAGCTGCCAGGGACACATAACAAGTACTTAATAAATGTTTATTCTGTTGAATTGTTTCCTGAACAAGACATATGAAGTGCTCTACAAATTTCAAGTATCATAATAATAACCATGAATCCCAAAGCTGCAAGAACTTTTTAGCCAACTGGGAATAGTGAGCATGGGACAGTGGAAAGAATACAAGAACTAAGTTCAAGCCTCTGGTACTTACTAGCTGTGAAACCCTAGGTTAGTCACTTAACCTCTTGATTCAGTTTTCTTGTCTGTAAAATGAAGAAGTCTGAGGTGGCCCTAAATGCTATGACTAGTCCGCATCTTCCTTTCTTCTGGATGTTGTCCAGGATCATGAAGAATTCCTGTTTGCACCAAGAGCTTTGGCTCATTCATTCAAGGTGAAGGCAAGGTCCCAGGATGGGGCAGAGGAAAAGAGCACCTTCACCTGAGCTATATTAGTTGAGCTGTACCTCTGGAGAGGGGTCATCAGCCTCCAAAACTTCCTGCCCAGGTCCCTTCAACTCTCCAAAGTTGCACACAATTTGAATCTTGTTCTGTCTGTAGATGCAGAGCTCTTTCCACTGTACCACAAAAGCCAAGCTCCCACCTCCAAGCCCAAACACCCCCATCTCTCAGGTACAGGTAAAGGAAATCACAACTTTATTAGTCAATATTCCTATCAAATAAGAGTCAGGAGGAATTGGGGGTCTTGGAGCTAAGGCTGAAAGATGTCATCTAGTACAGGGGTTCTTAATTTGGCGACCATTAATGGAAAAAATTGCAGCTTCACTTCCATATAATTCATTTCCACTGTAATCTTTTGTGATTTATGTTATGCATTTTTTAACAATGCTGAGAAGAGATCCATAAGTTTCACCTGACTGCCCAAGAGGGCCAGGACACAAAGTTGAGGCACTGTTGTCACCCAACCTCCTGATTTTACAGGGAAGTAAATGGAGGTCCAAAGAAATGCAATGATTTTTCCCAAGGTCACGCAGGTAAAACCCAGGCCCTCCTATTCCTCATCCAGAGCTCTTGCTACTATACATCTCAGCTTCATCAAGTCCCAGCTCATCCTTGTTCTCCCCCCCATCCCAGCTTTCCTGGGGAAACCTCTATGGTGACATCTCTGTTTAGCACCAGCTAGGTGACCTTGGAGAAGTCATTCAGGCCCCTAAAATAAGAGCAACAGCAGCTCCCACTCCCCCAGGCAGAGGTTCTGAAGGTCCATGAGTTGGTACCTGATAAGTATTTTGAGCCCTTACTTCCACAAGTGAAAGGGTTCTTCAACAACCCACCATAAGTTTCTTGTTTCTTTTTCTTAAAGTACTGACCCAAAACCAAAACCAAAATCCACAGGATTTGTCTTCTCTCCCAGAGACCAGTAATGTCCTGTCTTCTCAGTCCCCCACAAAGGATCAGAAAGAAGTATCACAGGACACTAAGACTGAAGGCAGGTCTTAGTTTGTCCTTGTTCCCCTTCCCCCCATGAGAAATGGCCAGAGGGTCTCCCATGGTTACAGACTTTTGTGCCTGGGAGAAGAGGAGAGGTAGATTGCCAGCCTCATGGCTCCAACCTCTCTGTCTGGCATTAGCACAGTAAAAGCTAGGAACCCAGATCCTGCTCCTGAAAACAGTAAAGTGGCCCCCAGACACCCCCAGACCCACCCTTCCTTTTTCTCATTCCCAAGTTTGAGAGGTTCAGACTGGGGACCAGAGCCCCTCCTTTCCTGACTCAGATCTGAAGGAGCTAGGGCTGTGAGAATAGGCAGGAAGGACAATAGGAGAAGATGGTTCCCTGAATGCAGGAGAAAGGATGGGGATGGGGAGGGTCTGCCTGCCCCGGGGAGGCTGAAGGGGAAGGGGGAAGGCTTTGCTCCCAATCCATTTGTTTCCCAGACTAGAGTCCCACATCACACACACACACTGCACACAGAAGCTCATAACCACAGCTACACTCTGCACACAGACACGAGAATATGCACAAACACAAATATACAGGACACATCCTGACAGGTCACCCAGGGAGATGCACAGATACCCACTACTCATAGACAGAGACGTAGATACACAGCTACATACCGACACGCAGGCACACAAACATTAAACACACGCCCAGGCTCCCATAAGCACTATCTATGCATCTCCACACCCAGAGGCTCCCGAACTCGGTGCTCACTCTCCCAGGTACACACACAATACACACACTATCCACGCACACACAGAGATAAACACTACACACAGACACATTCTCAGAAACGGTAGCTCACCGGCTCCCGGGGCAGAGCCCTATCAGCCTAGGGATCGGGCAGGGGCGGGTTAAGGAGGCGCGGGGAGAAGAAACGGACCCCACTCACTTACCCGGGTCTCGGGTGTAGGTCCTAGCTCCTGGGTTGGCGGGCTCTTTGTGGTGCGGCGTCAGGGCAGTTACAAAGGCGCCAGGGGCAGGAGCCGAACCGGGGCCAGGGCCGGGGCTGGGACTGGGGCTGGGGCTAGGGCCAGGCCAAGGGCAGCGCTCGGTGCCCATACCCGGCCGGCCCGGGCCGTGTGCGGAGCCTCCTGCTCTAGGTCTCCTCTCCTGCACCCATAGCACCAGAGCCTCCCCGAGCCCTGGGCCAGCCTTGACCAGTCCTGACCAGCCCCGCCCTGCTTTGCGCTGTCCCTGCCGGAGTGGATCTGCCCGGCTTGGATCGGACCGGCTCTCCTTTCCCCCTGTTCCAGCACCGGCCCCGGCTCTGCCGCCGCTCGGCTCTCTCTACCCTTCCACTAGTGATCAGAAGCAGCCCGGCCCTGCTCCGGGCCCGGCTGGACCCGGAGCCCTCCCGCCCTCCCAGTCTGCCCGTCCCGCCCCGCCCCACCCTGCAGCCAATGGGAGAGACCCCAGCTATCCCCCCGCCCCCCACATTCACTCCCTGCGCCGGGCCAGAGGGCTGCCAGGCGCTCTAGGTCGTGGACACTACTGAATGCTCAGCTGCCGCGCTGTCCAAGGCCCCGGATAGGAAACCTCCTGGGCGCCTCCCCTTGCCCCCCCCCGGCCCTCCGGGATCTCACCCCGGGAATTCGGCCCCTGTGCAGCTCCCAAACTAGACGCCAAGTTGGGAGATGCTCGGGTCGGGATGCCGGGAGAGCCTATTTAGCCCTGCCTGGTCTGCCGGGCTCTGCCCCAGGCCCAGCCAGTGCCACCGAGGCCAGCGCTGAGCCCAAGCTCCTTCCAGATGGAAGGCCTCAGACCTTAGAAATGACCTAGTCCAAACCCTTCACTCTCCAAGCCCCTCATCCCACTGAAGTGCCTCCCCAAGGTCACCCAACAAGTACGGGGCAAACTGGCTTCCTTCCAGGGCCTTTCCCACCACCCTGTGCTCTGTCACTTAACCCCTTGTAGTCTGCGACAAAATATTGGATACTCTCCCTAAACCCCCTGTTCGGAGACATTGAGATGAGCCGGGAGGAGGTGGGGAGGGGAGGATTTGAGAGTCGCCTCGCACTTCCAGGGTCCGAATTCCATTGACAGCCATATCTCCCTTCCAACTGTAAATCTAAGGTCCTGTGACTCCTATCCTCTGCTGTTGAATGGAAAGAACTCTGATTTGGTGTCAGAAGGCCAGAGTTAAAATTCCAACTCTGTTACTTATTATCTCTGTGATCAAGGTCACTTTTCCTCCCTGGGCCTCAATTTCTTCGTCCATAAAATGGGGGTGGGGGAGTGGAATTGAGCTAAAATATAGGATCAAAGATTTAAAACTGAAAGGGACCTTCCTTCTCAAGTCGCAGCCTCTCCTTTTACAGAGAAAGAATAAGAAAATTTAAGTAGATTGTCCAAGGTCATTCAGGAAGCAAGAAGCAAGATTGGAATTTGAACACAAGTCCTCTGAATCCAAATGCAGTCCTATTTCTTCAGCACAGTGCTACCTTTAATGAGTTTTGAGGTCTGTCCCAGCTTCAAATTCAATAGGATTCTGGGAGAGAAAAAAAATACAGGGATTATCCCCATTTTACAGAGGAAGAAACTTAGACCCAGAGAAGTGACTTGACTGCGGGTTTTAATAAGTGCCAAAGCCAAGACTAGAACCTCCTGGAGTTCTTGACTTGCAGGCCAGCTACTTTTGGAATCAACCAATCAACAAGCATTTACCAAATGCCTAAAATGCGCCAGACACTGAGAGGTGCTGAGAATAAAAAGACAAAAACAAAATAGCTTCTGCTCTCAAGGAGCTTACACTCTGCTATACTAATTACTCCTCATCCTCAATATGATAGGATGAAACTGTGGGTTCCAGGGACCTTGGTTTGAATTCTGAATTTGGCATTTACCTCCCACTTAACACAGTACTTGGAACCTACAGGATTTCATAAACACTTTTATTCACTTAATCTTGGGCAAGTCACCTAGTCTTTTGGGCTTCAGTTGCCTCATCTGAAAAATGAGAAGGTTGGAGGAGAGGACCTCTAAGGCTTCTGCCACCTCCAGATCTATGATCATAGTATCTCTTGCAGCAATTGCAGCTTGAGACTCCCGTGATCCTTAACAAAGTGAAACCCAAAGGGGGAAATTAATTACCTGAGGTCTCCCAGCTAAGTAGCAGACTAGGATTCCAGCCTGTCATTTGATTCTTCCGCCGAGTCACACTTCTGTCCAAGTTATTCAGTCTGTCTCTTCAGTACGAACTACCCTATGTTCTTATTCCTCCAGTTGCAAAGACTGACAC
Source organism: Pseudocheirus occidentalis (assembly GCA_028646575.1). Classification (NCBI taxonomy): domain Eukaryota; kingdom Metazoa; phylum Chordata; class Mammalia; order Diprotodontia; family Pseudocheiridae; genus Pseudocheirus; species Pseudocheirus occidentalis. Next base: position 38,633,674 of record CM053596.1, on the reverse strand, counting down.
ATCACTTCCCCCTTTTCTTTTACTTCAAGCAACTCTTGCAAACAAAAAGTGACTACTTTAAAAAGATGAAACTTACTGACAACATGAGTCCATTCAATCTCCAGCCTCCATCTCTGCACAGGTGTCTGTCCGCCTGGCCAGATAGCGTTCCCTCCTCACCTTACCACCTTCCAGATTCTAAGGCTGCAAGGCACAGCTCAGTATGACCTTTTCTATGGGAAGCCTTTCCTGAGCCCCTTAATTTATATTTTTAACTCATTTCCTTCTCCTCCTCAAACTGCCAGGTATAGGCTTGCGCCTTCCATATCACATTCTTCCCACACACACACCACCAACACTCTCCATAGAACACAAGCTCTTTGAATGTCCAGGACTGACTGACGCACTGTAACTGGGCACTTTACATTTGTTTGTTTTATTATTGTTGCTGTTCTTGTTCACACCTGTGATTTTGCTAGAGAAGGGAATTCCCAAATTGGAAATCACTTACATAGTCCTCAGATGCTAGTGAACCTCCTCCCAAAATTGTTTTCATGTCAGAGATATACTCTATATACTTATATAGATACATGTGCCTCCCTGGTTAGAATGTAATCTCCCTGAGGGCAGGAGCCATTTTGTCTTTTTAATTCTCAGGTTAGCACAGTGACTGGTATATGATTGGTTGGTGTCCTGCATTATTGAAGATGACCAAAATAACATCGCTATGCTAGTCAAGCATCAATGTGTCCAACTGTGGCCGATCAGACCAATTCGAGCTCAGAAGGCTCTGCCACAGGTTGGGCACCAATAGTCCATGTGAACATTTGGGGCAGATTCTCTCAATTTGGGCATCCTGCCTTTCCTTTGAATTGTTTCAATCCTGCTTCAGCCATAGAGCACAGCACCTTCTCTGACGTGGCACTCCATGCTGAGCGGTCTTGTGCCAGTGTCTCCCATGTCACACAATCATTTCCAAAGTTCTTGAGAGACTTCAAGAGTGTAAGTATTTAATAAATCTTGTTGGTTGGTTAGTATTGGGGGAGGAAAGTGACAGACAGCAAGAACTCCTTTCCTTTTTTCTTTGTGTTTCCAGGTTAGCACAGTAATGGGTACATAGTAAATGTTTAATAAATGCTTATTGGTTGACTAGTGTTGGGGGAGAGGAGCATGAGAGGTTCACTGACTTGTCTTTAGTCACACACTTAGTATGTGTCACAGGCAGGATTTAATCAAAGACTTTCGCTGTGTGTGGGCACCTCGCCTATAATTCTTCTATGCACCTTAGGCATGGTAGATGTTTAATGAATCTTGCTTGGATTGAATTAAATCTGAATGGTTAAGAGGGTTTTAATTCACTTACCAATCACTCAACAAGTATTTGCTGAATGTTTCCTATGTGCCAGGCATTAGGTGGTAAATGGCAGAAACCAGACCTACCCTCAAGGAGCTTGGGGGACACCACACATTACAAAAATCAGACTGTATAAGAAAAATACAGAATAAATGGGAGGTAGTCTGATAAGGAAAAAGAAGGGAAAGCCTCTTGGAGGAAGTAACACTTAGATAAATTCTAAAAGGGAAGCCAAACTGTTAACATCTGGAAGTTAGAGGAGAGGATGTTGTAGGTGTAGGGGAGAACAATTACAAAATCATGGAGATGTAACATGGACCATAGCGGGTAAGGAGCAAGGGGGCTAGCAGAGTGTGTTGAGGGAAGTCATATATATTTAAGCACCAGAAAGGGAAGAAGGAGATAAGTGGAAAAGAGATTTTAATTTCAAACAGAGGAGTTGATACAATTCTTGATCCTAGAAATAATAGGGAGCCATTGGAATTTATTGAGTAGTGGGTGTACTCTTTGCTTATGGAGGATGGATTGGAGAAAGCCTTGAAACAGGGAGAGCAGTTAGAAGCCTTCCTCAGCAGTCTAGGAGAGGGGCAATGAGAGGTTTTTGTTTTGTTTTGTTTTTTGAATTTTGTTGTGAATTGCTTTTGGGGTTTGGGGGGGGGGGGTGTTTGGAGGCAATTGGGATTAAATGACTTGCCTCGAGCCACATAGCTACTAAGTGTCTGAGGCCAAATTTGAACTCTGGTCTTCCTGACTCTAGGGCCACTGCTGTCCACCAAACCACCTAGCTGCCATGCCTTGAGAATCTGAACTAGGATGGTGGCTATGTGAGAGGGGAGAAGTGGAAGAAAATAAGGCAGAGGTGTTATAGATAAAGAGATCTCAAAGTCTGGAAATTATTTCAGTATATGAGGTGAGTGAGAGGAGTTGAGGAAGACACTGACGGTTTTGAACCTTATGTGGCCAAAAGGATGGTAGCACCCTGGACAGCAATAGAGAAGCTCAGAAGACAGTAGGTTTGGGAGACTTGGCCTTCCAACAGTTTGATTTTTTTCCAGTTCATATTCCAGCTTTCAGTCCCAAGGTCTAGAAGCTTCCAACCCCTCTCTTCTGTAGTCTAGAAAGAGAAATGTTTTGCCTCTGGGCATCTATTATTCTGTCACTAATTATGGTGATCATCATTACTCTTAACAAAAGGGTTCATTCTTATCAACAATTCCTCCTTAATTGATGGCAATGATAATAATATCTTTCAAGTCACTTCCCCATTGGCAGCCTCTATATCTACATCTGCAAAATGGGAATTCTGATCCTAGCACTCCCAACATCTCAGTACTTTGTAAAACCATGTTTTAGGGCAGGGCTAAAAAGGATGGGGGAGTGTCTGCATGTGCTTAAAACTTATGTTCAATGTGACTTCACTCCCAGTGAGGATGAACAGAGTTGAGCTGGGCTTGGGGCATGCACTAACTCTCTCTCCTTTACATGATCCTGGGCTGAATAACAAATGAAGCTACAGAGTATGCTTGTATCTAAGTAACTAACTAAGGTGGCACAGTAGAGAGAGTGGCACACCTGGAATCATGGAGACTCATCACCAGGGACTTACTAGCTATGTGATTCTCAGCAAGTCACATAACCCTATTTGCCTCAGTCTCCTCATCTGTAAAATGAACTAGAGAAGGAAATGGCAAACCACTCCACATCTCTAACAAGAAAACCCCAAATGGAGACATGGATAGTCTGAAATGGCTGAACAACAAAATTATCATTATTACCTTTACCTCTGTGTTAGAGGAGAGATTTGTACTCAGGTCTTCCTACACTACATGAGGCCATAGATATAAAATAGATGAAAAATAAATGCCTGGTGATTTGGGGAAGGAGAGGATCCTCATGAACTCAGCAAGGCACTTAGCCCTTTGGGACCTTCCCTGGCTGAGACTGGGGTTTCCTTGTTTGTAAAATGGAAAAACAATTCTTTCTTCCTCCCTGCCTGTCAGGGATACTTAAGCTGTAGTAGGCTGTCTGTAGAGGATGTGATATCTCTCATTGACAGGTGTGAGTGTGGGCATATGTGTGTTCATGTATTAAAACCTATATTTGTGTTCTCCAAAATCCTAAACACACACACACACACACACACACACACACACACACAGCCTTCTCAAAACTATGATTTGCAGCCTTGAAACATCATCAGGAAAATGCTGGTCAACAGTTTATTTGTTACCTTTCTTTGTATTTCCAGAGCTTAGCACAGTGTCTTGTACATAGTGGGCACTTGGCACAGTGCCTGGAACACAGTAGGTATTTAATAAGCGTTTGTTAACTGGCTGATTAAAGAAATGGGCTTTTACATTGAGTATTTGAGGTGGCTATGTGGGAGCTGCTCAGGTTTCCTGCTTCTACACCACCATCTTGGCTACACCCCTGATATTTTAAATTTTCAACCTAATTACTTAATAAACATAACTGGTAGATATTTCTTTTGGCCATGGGGGCACCATGAAAAAATTACTGAGAGAGTTTGGGCACCCCCGGAAAATAAGCACTTTTTCAGAATAATTCAACAAGTATTTTTTAAGTATTCACTATGTTTAAGACACTAAGTTGGGCATTAAAGCACAGAAAGGTCCTGCCCTCAAAGAGCTTGCATTCTACTTGGCAGTGGGGAGGGGATGACATGAGGACAAAAAATGCCACACAGATAAGTAAACACACAATATTTTGGATAGGCTTTACTAAATGTAACCCTTGAGCAGAAGTGTGAAGAAAAATAAGGATTTTGACATATGACAGTAAAGTGGAAAGGTAACTCAAGCACGGAGGATAGTTCATCCTTACAATAACCCTGGAAGCTGCTATTTTGCCCCCCTCCCCATTTTACAGTTGAGGAAACTGAGGCAGATACAGGTTAAGTGACTTGCCCAGGATCACACAGCTACTAATCTGCTTTGGCTGAAATATGGAGAGAGCATAAAGGGATATAATAGTGGACTAAGACAGGATAGGTAGATTGCAACCAGATTATGGAGAGTACCATAGGCCAAGCCAGAGAGTCTATATTTTATCTTAGATCATGGGTTCTTAAATTTCATTTGTTTGGGGTTTTTTTCTTATTTATATATCTGTTGTGCCATGGATCCCTTCAGCAGGTTGATAAAGTCTATGGATCCCACCTCAGAATAATGTTCTTAAATTCATAAAATAAAATACAGAGGATTATAAAGGAAATGAATTATATTGAAATAGAGATGTGATTTTTTTTTCCTTTCCAAGGTCCTTGAGGATCTGAGAGCCCTTGGTTAAGAACCCTTGTTCTAAACCCCAATTGCCCTCCAAAAAGTAAAAAAAAAAAAAGTCAGGTCTGTGCCTCAGAGAGATGCTTTTGGCAGCTGGGTGGAAGATGGGTTGGAGAGAGGGGATGCTGGAATCAGAGATGCCAGTTAAGAGGTTATTACAGTAGTGCAGGTGAGAGATAATGAGGGGATAAACTAGGGTAGTAGTTATCTGGGTAGAAGGGAGAAGACAGAGGTGGGGAAGATAATTGTAGCTTCAACAAGGAGGTAGAAAAGGTGGGTTTAGAGAAGAGTATCAAGGGTGGAGCCAAGATGGCAGAGTAGAAGCACAAACTTGGCATGGGTTCCAGCTCTAAACAATTCCAGTATCTGTTTTAAAAAATGACTCTAAATAAATTCTAAAGCTACAGAACCCACAAAGTGACAGAAAGAAACAAATCTCCTGCTGAAGATAACTGACAAGGCAACAGGAAAGGTCTCTCGCAGCACACTGGGAGCTGAGCACAGTCCCACAGGAGCCACACAGTTCCAGCCCCAGGATGGCCCCAAACAGCAGTGGCAAGAGCAGACTTCAGGAGAGTGAATAACCAGCAGCTGTGTGGCTTTCAGACTTCTCAACCCAAAAATGCCAAAATAAAAGATCAGTGCGGAACTCCGTTGGAATGGGATGGAGGGGGGGCGGGCAGGGCTCGTGGCAATACAAGAGTGCAGTATGGCCCCTGCTACACCCAGGGCAAGAAGTGACTGGAGGCATGATGGCTCACTGCATAGCTGCCTCAGAAGCTCCTGGCCTGCAGATTGTAGGGGTACCAAACAACCCTTTAGAGAGTAATCACTCTTGCTTTAACGTACTCATATCTGGATCGTGTTCTTAGGTGGTGGTCCTGGCGTGTGTGACCAATGAGCCACAGATTGTGGGGGCTGTAGAGACAGTACCCTTCTAATAACTCCAGCAGCTATGAAAACCCCAGTGATTTGGGACAAAGCTTTCTCCATTCTGGAAGCAAGAGTTCTACTGTGGCAAAGAGCTCAAAAGTCAAGTAATTGGCTGGCAATATGAGCAAGCAAAGGAAGCACAAACAGACCTTAGAATCTTTTTTGGGAGACAAAAAGTATCAAAGCATGGAACAGGAGGAGGACAACAAAGTCAGAACTCCTGCATCAAAAGCTTCCAAGAAAAATATGAACTGGTTACAGGCCATAGAGCAACTTAAGAAGAATTTTGAAAACCAAATAAGAGAAGTGGAGGAAAAATTGGGGAGAGGAATGAGAATTATGCAAGAAAATCATGAAAAGAGAGTCAACAACCTGACTGAAGAAAATTACACCTTAAAAATAGACTGACTCAAATGGCAAAAGAGGCCCAAAAAGCCAATGAGGAGAAGAATGCTTAAAAGACTGAATCTGCCAGATGGAAAAGGAATTTCAAAAATTCACTGAAGAGAATAAACTCCTTCAAAATTAGATTGGAACAAAAGACAGTTAATGACTTTATGAGAAATCAAGATACTATAAAACAGATCCAAACAAATGAAAAAAATAGAAGGCAATGTGAAATATCTCATTAGAAAAACTACCAACCTGGAAAATAGATCCAGGAGAGATCATTTTAAAATTATTGGACTACCCGAAAGCCATGATCAAAAAAAGAACCTAGACACCATCTTTCAAGAAATTATTAAGCAAAATTGCCCTGACATTCTAGAACCAGAGGGCAAAATAGAAATTGAAAGAATTCACTGATCACTTCTTGAAAAAGATCACAAAAAGAAAACTCCTAGGAATATTATAGCCAAATTCCAGAGTCCCCAGGTTAAGGAGAAAATATTGCAAGCAGTCAGGAAGAAACAATTTGAGTATTGTGGAAACACAATCAGGATAACACAAGATCTAGCAG
>CM053596.1:38596047-38626645 GCA_028646575.1 Pseudocheirus occidentalis | reverse complement strand
ATCTACCCAGCAAAACTGAGTATAATGCTTCAGGGGAAAATATGGTCATTCAATGAAATAGAGGATTTTCAAGCATTCTTGATGGAAAAAACCAGAGCTGAACAGAAAATTTGACTTTCAAATACATGAAGCAAGAGAAGCATGAGAAGATAAACAGGAAAAAAAACATAAGGCACTTATTAAAGTTAAACTATTTACATTCCTTCATGGAAAAATGATAATTTTAACTCATAAGACTTTTCTCAGTGTGAGGATAGTTGAAGAGAATACATATGTATATTTGTATACATACATATATACATATATGTATAGGAGGGTGTCAGTGTATCTAAATACATATGTGAGTGTGGGCATATGTATGTTCATGTATACACAGAGGGTGCAGAATGAGTTGAATATGAAGGGATGATAGCCAAAAAAATAAAATTTAAGAGGTGAGAGAGGAATTTATCGGGAGAGGGAGAAGGGGCGAAATAGAATAGGGTAAATTATCTCATATAAAAGAGGCAAGAGAACACTGTTACAATGGAGGGGAAGAGCAGGAAAGGAATGGGACAACCTGATTTTCATTGAATTTGGCCTAAGGAGGGAATAACATACACACTAAATAAGTGTGAAATTAAAAGGGGAAATATGGGGGTAGGGGATAAGAGGGGAGATGATAGAAGGGAGGGCTGATCAGGGAAGAGGGTAGTTAGAAGCAAATGTTTTTGAAAAGGAATAGGGTCAAAGGAGAAAACAGAGTAAGTGGGGGTGGGATATGATGGAGGGAAGTATACTTGGTCTTTCACAATATAACAATTATGGAAATGATTTGGGTAACTACACATGTACAACCTATATTGAATTGCTTATCTTCCCAGTGGGGGCGGGTGAGAATGGAAGAAGGGAAAAAAATCTGGAACTTAAAGTTTTAAAAACAGATGCTTAAAAAAAAGTTTTCTACATGCAACTGAGAGAAAAGATATACAGACACTGGGGTATAGAAAGCCATCTTGCCCTACCAGAAAGTTGGGGGGCTGGTATAAGAGGGAGGATATAAGAGAGAATAGGTTGAAGGAAGGGATATTCAGTAGGCTAGCTATTTGGGGGTGGGGGATAATGGAAAGACAGGAGAAAAGTTAAAACTCAAAATTTGTGGAAATGAATGTTGAAAACTAAAAATGAATAAATTAATTTTTTAAAAAGAATACTTGTGGATGATGGTAAGATCAAAGGTATGGCTATTTATGCTTATACCTATGAAAGAGGAGAGGTATGGATCATGAGAAATGACTAAGCTCAATACTTAGGAGTCTGGGTATTTGAGGGAATATAATTAAATATGATGAAGTTCTCTCAGTGCGAGGGAAGTAGCTAAGGAGGAATTCCTGACTGTGACGCAGACACTGAACTCACTAAAGATGGAAAAGAGTATCCTGGGAATTTTAGGCAATGACTACCAGAATCTTGATTAGGTGATAAATATGAATGGAAAGAAAGGTCGCTGAATGATGGTGATAGAGGGAGTGGTATTGGGCAGCAAAGAGTAAGTGAACTCCCCCACTTCAACCAGTGAGTTGGGAGAATAAACAAAAATACAGCCAGTACAGGAAAAGTAGTCAGAGAAGCTATCTCAAACAACTTTGGTAAATATTTACAACGTTAATGATGCTTATTACTTCTTTCTGAATGTGTCTAGAAATATGCAGTATAATGATTGCTTTTACAATTTCTAAATGTTTTGTAATTTATGATGTGCAAAAGGAAAATCTGCCTTCTGCCCTCTTAGAGACAAGGGCCTCAATTTTGTTGTCTGTAAGAGCGCTTACCTTGTAAGTCTCTCAAAAAATAAAAGAGAAGAGTATCAATTCATCGATAAATATTGATTAGGGCAGAGCCAAGATGGCTCAGAAGAGGTAGCAATCTGGCCAAGCTCTTACAACAAACAACTTTAAAATAATGCATTAAATTCCAGAGCAGCATAGCCAAGAAAAGATTGGGGTGAGACATTTTTCCAGTCCAAGACAATTTTGGAGGTCAGAAGGAGAGGTCTGTGACACTGGGGTGGGGGCTGCTTCATACTCAGAAGCACCAGCATCAGGCCTTGGAGAGAGCTGTGACAGCAACAGCAGCAGCTTCAGGAACTCTAAGACCAGAGACTGTAAGGGGATTGGAAAAATGGTTGGAAAGACTGACACTGGGTGTAGGACAGGATGCTGTTTGGCAGCTCTATTGCCCATACCAAATTCTGGGTCACAGTTCCAAGGTGGATGGAAATGCTAAAGTGTGCAGCTGCACATGAGCAGGGTCCCTTCCTAAGTAAAGACCAGAGTGCAGACCAGGAAAGCAGTGACCATGCCTCTTGCCAGATCACACCATCTTGGAAACACTGAAAACATACAAACCCCCAGAACTAGCTATGAAAAAACCTTAGACTTGGGACAGTGTCAATACTCCCCTCTTTCCCCCAATAAAGTAAGCAGAGACCAACTTTAACACCAAGTCCAAAGTCAAGAAATAGACTGGAAAAATGAACAAACAAAAAGAACTTGACCACGAAAAGTTACTTTGGTAACAGGGAAGATCAAAACACATTCTCAGAACAGGACAATGACATAAAACAACTACAAGCAAAGGCTCAAAGAAAAATGTAAATTAGATATGAATCCACCAAGAATTCCTGGAAGAGCTGAAGAAGAAGCAAAAAAAAGATAGAGGAAAAATTGGAAAAGAAATAAGAGCAATGCAAGAAAATTATGAAAAGAGAATTATAAGGTTCATAAAAAAAGAGAGATACAAAAAATGTTGAAGAAAATAACACTTTAAAAATACAAAATTGGCTAAATGGGAAAAGAGGCACAAAAATAAAGCAGAATTGGCCAAATGGAAAATAAAATCTTATTAAAGAAACTAGTTCCTTAAAAATTAAAATTGGACAAGTCAAAGCTAATTATAAGAACAATAAAACAAAAAGAAAAAAGAAAATGAAAAAAATAACACAAAAAAGAAATAAAATATCAAACAAACAAAAGAAAACAAAAAAATACAAAGAAAAAACAAACAAATAAAAAAACAACAAGAAAACAAAAAAAACAAGAAAACAAAGTGTAAAGAATGAAAAATAGGAGAAAATGTGAACTATCTCATTGGAAAACCAACTGACCTGGAAAACGGATGAAGGAGAGATCATTTGAGACTTATTGGACTGCCTGAAAGTCATGATCGAAGAAAAAGCCTAGACATCATATTTCAAGAATTTATGAGGGAAAACTGCCCTGATATCTTAGAATCCGAAGGTAAAATAGAAATTGAAAAAATCCACCAGTCACCTCCCAAAAGTAATTTCCAGATGAAAACTGCCAGGAATATCATAGTCAAATTTCAGAGCTCTCAGGTAAGGAGAAAAATACTGAAAGCAGTCAGAAAAAAAACCATTCAAATACCACGGAACCATTTAACAGCTAACATGTTAAAGGGCTTCGAACAATATTCCAGAAGGCAAAGGATCTAGGATTACAACCAAGAATAACCTACCCAGCAAAACTTAGTATAATCTTTCAGGAGGGAAAACAATGGATATTTGATGAAATAGAGGTCTTTCAAGCATTCCTGATAAAAAGACCAGAACTGAAAAGAAAAGCTGATATTCAGACACAAGACTCAAGAGAAGCATGAAAAGCTGAAGGTAAGAGAGAAATCATAAGAGACTTAATAAGGTTAACCTGTTTACATTCCAATATGGTAAGCTGATACATGTAATTCCTAAGAACTTTATCATTATTGGGGCAATTGGAAGGAGTAGACGCAGACAGAGGGTATGGGTGTAAGTTGATTATGTTGGGATGATCTCAACAAGCATTGATTCGGTTCCACAATAAGCCAGGCACTGTGTTAGATGATGAGGACACAAATACAAAGACAGAAATGAAGCATTCTCCATTTTGCACGTTCCTCATCCCTTTGTATTTCCCTGTAATGGGGCTTTTGGGCATACCCACAGCACCTGAGGCGGAGGCACCCATGTGGGAGAAAAGCAAGGTCCTGCTTCTGGGAGAACACGTTCTTCTTTCCCTATTTCATGGGCTGCGTACCAAACTGGAGCATTCTTCTTTTAGATGCCTTTAAGGGTAAAGGTCTGGGGACTCACATTCTGGGGACCATGCACCCAACTGAATGTGGAAAAAGAACTACCCTTCTTCTTCCTCCCTTTAAGATTTGTGACTCAAGGTAAAGGTCTGGGATTTTGGTCTTGTTTCAGTTCTGATTATAGATAATAGAGAAAACTAAATGTACAGTGGATAGAGAGCTGGTCTTAGAATCAGAAAGACCTGAGTTCAAATCCAGACTCAGATACTTAATAGCTGTGTGACCCTGAGCAAGTCACTTAGCTTCTGTCTGCCTCAGTTTTCTCAACTACAAAAAGGGGGGAGTGGGGAATAGTAATAGCACCAGCCTCTCAGAGTTGTTGTAAGGATCAAATGAAATATTTGTAAAGTACTTAGCAAAGACAGCCATAGCACATAGTAAGAAACAAATAAATCCTTATTTCCTTTCTTCTTTTCTTCCTAAACCTGGGACATGATGATTCTGGGGTCAGGTTTCCAAGTCAGATGCTACTCCCATGTACTAGGGAAGTCCTAAGAAACCAGAGTGCCTGGAGTCAAGCACAGGGGAGCTTTGAACTTGAAACGTGGTGAGATAATGTTATATAGGAACTGAGTTAAAGTGTAAGTAACCCTAATCTCCCTCCCTTCCCCAGAGATAATAGAGGTTGGAAGGGTGGGTTATGCTGCCCAGGTGATAAAAGGAAGAATGTTTGTATGTTTGTTAAAGCAAATTTAATTATTAAGTAGATAAAAGAGACTAGAGTACAAGTCTCAGATTGGAGGGGAAAACCATCAGAGGGGGCTTGAGACAATGACAGAGATTAGACAGCCCTGGCTCCCCTTAAGGGTACCAGAGAATCCTGGGATGAAGTGTACTAGACTTGACCTTCAGCAAGGGACAGGGCAATCACTGTTACTTTCTTAGGTGAGTTGTTAGCCTATTCCTATTTGAGGGGCTCACTCATGAAGCTGACTTGACATGACCAGCAAGATGTGGTCCACAAATCAGAACATTTTGAAAGGCTTTCTTATCTAAGAAAGGAAAATCTTCCTAATGACAAAAGGGGTCCCAAATGTTAAGGGTAGCTTGATGGCATAGTGGGTAGAGCACTGAGTCTCAATTCAGGAAGACCTGTGGTCAAATCCAAACTCAGAAACTTTACTAGCTGCGAGACCCTGGAAAAGTCACCTGAGCTCTGTTTGCCTCCATTTTCTCAACTGCAAAATGGGGATAGTGATAGGACCTACCTCTCAGAATTGTTATGAGGACCAAATAAGATGATATTTGAAAAGTGCTTAGCATGGTACCAGGCATAGTAGATAGAAGGTGCTTTGCCCTTCTCCTCTTCCAAGAGGAAATGGTCTGTCTGCAGGGGTTCACTGGAGGTCTTCAAGTAAAGGCTGGGTTTGGTTTGTGATTTCATCTACTATCACACCATATCATATATCAAAGATTTGGAGTTATAAGGTGCCCTAAAAACCATCTAATCCAACACTCCCACTTTCCAGATGAAGAAACTGAAGCCAACACCTTACTCAAGGAAACACAAGTAACCAGTAGCAGAGCCAAGATGCAAACCCACAGTTCTTTGACTTCAGAAAAGTAAGTGCTCCCTGTACATCAGGCACTCTGCTAAGCACTAGGGGTAGAAAGAAAGGCAAAGACACAAGGAGTAAACATTCCAACGAAGGAGACAATGCATCCGTGACTAGACACATACAAGTTAGTTACAGGGTTGATGGAAGGTAATTTCAGAGGGGAAGAAAGTGGTAACAGCAGGGGCGGGGGGGACATTGCAGAAAGTGAGATTTAAGCTCTTTGAAGGACCTCAGGAAAACCAAAAGGCAGCAGTGAGGATTGAGAGCATTCCAGGCTCCAGCCAGCCAATGAAGGCTCAGAGTCAGGGGGTGGAGGGTAGTGTTTAAGGGACTGGACCATAGAATGTGTGGAAGGGAGTAATGAGACTGCAGAGATATGGAGGGCCAGGTTATGAAAAGCTTTAAATGACTACTGCTAGTCATAATTATCATTATTATAGTTAACATTTAGATAGCAGTTACTAACAGTGCCAGGCACTGTGCTATACAAAAAAGAGGCAAAGGCAAACTCTGGTTTCAAGGAGCTAACAATCTTTGTTGTTGTTGTTGTTATTTGCGGGGGCGGGGGGAGACAATTCTGGTTAAATGACTCACCCAGGGTCAGTTAGTAAGTGTCTAAGGCAAGATTTGAACTCAGGTGCTCCTGAATCTAGGGCCAGAACTCTATTCACTGCATCACCTGGCTGTCCTGAGCTTAGAATCTAATGGGAGAGACATTGTGCACATATGGACAGACACACTTTCAGAAAATCACTTTGAAAGCTGGGTGGAAGGGGATGGGAATAGGGAGAGACCTGAGTCTGGGATGTGATTGCAGTGACCCATGCACTGAAGGGATCCAGGAGCGGGGGCTTGCACGGGTGGGGGGGGGAGGAGTCACAGGAGTGGTAAGAAGGGATGTGGCATCCGGATTGCATTGGGATCCAGAACCCTTGGCCCTAAAAGGCAGCACATGTTCCACTAAAGCACACACATGACATGTTCTCAGAAACAGTATTAGTAACTAATAGGAAGGAAGGAGACAGACGTTTGTTAAGTGCCAGCTATGCAACAGGTACTCTGCTCAGCATTTTACAAATATTATTGCATTTAATCTTCACAGTCCTGGGAGGTAGGTGCTGTTATTATCCCCACTTTACAGATGTGAAAACTGAGGCAAACAAGTTAAGTGAGTTTCCTACGGTCAAATAGCTAGTACGTGAGGCTAAATTTGAACTCGGGTCTTCTTGACTAAGCCAGGCCTACACAACTTGTGGCAACTTAACAGCCTTCTACTTGTAGCATGCCAAAGGATTTAGGGCAGGCCAGTGAAAAATGTAGAGGAAAATGTCTTTTGTATGTAGAAGAAATCCTTCAGTGGGAGACAAGCAGCCCAATAGCCTCAAGTTGTGCAGGCCTGCTCTAAGCCCAGCACTCAGTCTGCCTCACCATCCAACTGCTTCAAGAAAAATGAACATTCCCCTTTCTATAGTCCTAAGCACTGTCCTCATAACCACCCCCTGGAGTCGGTATTTACCATTGTTGAGTCTTTTCAGTCTGACTCTCTGTGACCCCATATGGAGTTTTCTTAACAAGGACACTGGAGTGGTTTGCCATTTCCTTCTCCAGCTCATTTTACAGATGAGGAAACTGAGGCAAACAGGAAGTGACTTGCCCAGGATCACATAGTTAGTAAGTAAGTGTCTGAGGCTGGATTTGAACTCAGGGAGATGAGTCTTCCTGATTCCAGGGTCAGTGTTCCATCCACTGCACCACCTTGCCAAACTGAAGTTGATATTGTGAGAGAGATAATCCGCATTTTACAGCTCAGGTAACCAAGGTCCAGAAAAGTCAAAGGATTTGTCATACAGATATGAGTTGGAGCCAAGACGGTGATATCACTTGTTTTTTTAAAAAGATGTAATACTCTATCCTGTTGCCAAAATCAATAGGGAATGTTACCAAGTATTATGAGATTTGCTCAGTCTCTCTCTCTCTCTCTCTCTCTCTTTCTCTCTTTTTCTTTCTCTCTTCCTCCCTCTCTCTCCCTCCCTCCCTCTCTCTGTATCTCTCTCTCTTTCACTCTCTCCCTCTTTCTCTCTCCTCTTCTCCTCTCCTCTCTCTCTCTTTCTCTCTCTCTGTCTCTCTCTCTCCCCCTCTCTCTCTCCCTCCTGTCTCTCCCTTCCTCTCTCCCTGTCTCTCTCTCTCTCCCTTCCTCTTTCTCTCTCTCTCTCTTTCTCTCTTTTTATTTCTCTCTTCCTCCCTCTCTCTCCCTCCCTCCCTCTCTCTGTTCTCTCTCTCTCTCACTCTCTCTCTCCCTCTTTCTCTCTCCTCTTCTCCTCTCCTCTCTCTCTCTTTCTCTCTCTCTGTCTCTCTCTCTCCCCCTCTCTCTCTCCCTCCTGTCTCTCCCTTCCTCTCTCCCTGTCTCTCTCTCTCTCTCTCTCTCTCTCCCTTCTCTCTCTCTCTCTCTCTCTCACACACACACACACACACACACACACACACACACACACACACACACGCCCCCCTCTGTTTTGCAAAGAACATAAACGGTATTTTTTCACCACCCCTAATCCTTTCCCAGATAGGCAGCCAGGTTGCCCGTCAACAGCAGCAATTTTAGCTAACCAGTAAGCCACTAGATGGGGCGGCAGAGCCCGTGTCTTATCTTGACTGCAACAACAGGAGTTTCATAAATGTTTTGTTCTTGAAGGCTTGCTCAGAGCAGTTGGGAGGACTGGAATGCCTCCATATTTGAGAAGGGAAAGGGGAAGAACTTACACCACTGTTCAGGCCTCTGGACTTCTGATCAAGTTATCCAAGGCCTCACATCTATCCTCCAGAGTCCCCATGGTGGGCAGCTAGGAGCAATTCTCCCACATGTTCCTAGCCTCCACAAACAAATATGCGTAGGAGGGGGGAACAGGACAAAAAGATTTCTGGATAAATCCAGCACTGCATTAGCCAAGCCAGCAGAGAGTAGTCCTTCTTTGTGCAGTCTTCCTTTAGCTCCTGCCCAGGGGCCCTTCTATAGAAGCAAACCAGCTCTGGGCCTCCTGGGATCCCCTAGAACCTATCACAATTCAACAAGGCCTGGCCTACAGACAGTGGCCTGTTCCATGGAGCCACCCATCCCTCAGGAGAACCACACAAAGATTGGATTTCACTAGCTGGGGCCCAAACCAAGGAGCTCCAAAGGACAAGGGAGGCTCCACTTCCTGGCATCAGGTTTCCTCCTTATCCAGGAGAGCTAAGCAATTCCCAGAATGGAATAGGGCTGAGATTGGGGACATGGCCAATTGGACAACAGGGAGGCAGAGATACTGGGGGTGGCTGGCTTACCTTCCAGATACCATCACTCCTTGGGGGCCTCAAGGATACCATGATGGCTACCCATTAACATGGGGGTAAGGGGAGGAAATGCCCCTGGGCACAGTGGGAGGACATCTGAACTAGGAAAGTCTCTACAATGTGCCTGGCCATTACGGAGCTTCTAGGCCAGGCTCCAGATTGGAGCAGGCTGCCCAGACGTGGCAACAAAGTTGGGGAGAGGATGGAGGAAAGAATGAGAAGAAAAGAAACTTGGGTACAGTGGAAAGAATGCTGGATTTGGAGAAGTCCAGGGTTCAAATCTTTCTTCTGTTACTTTCTGCCTGGGTAATAGTGGGCAAATCATTTAACTCAATTCCCTCAATTATGAAAGGAAGGATTCTGAGTAGATACCTTCAAAGGTTACCTCTGGTTTTAGATTCTTGATCATATAGAAGGGAGAGAGACCACTAGGTTTGGCAAAACATAGCTTAACAAATGTTTTCTGAATGGGAAGGAAAAAAACCCAAACACCTGGAATTTATTGGGTTTTGCTGAAGGCATAAAAGCCAAGAATTTTACAGCAGGAGCTCCTCTGGCCTTCCCCCAGACACCCCTTCTGTAACAGGAGCCTGGCAAGGGTTTCAAGGCTTCACTCTAGGTCTGGGAGAACAGGCAAGATCCAGAGATGAAAGGTGTTTTCCAAGTGTTACAAAATCCACCCTCAACACAGAACAATGCACTTTTATATAGCGTCCTGCAAGAAAACTATCATTAACAGTGAACTAAAAGCTGCAGACTGGAGCATTTTAGTAACATTACAGCCTTTCCTCACTGAATACCTCGGCAACTAAAAGCCCTAAAAGCAACACCTCTCCCCCTCCCCCCCTCCATGGGCAGCCCTATCCTGCTTCCAAGGCTTCTACTGCCAGTATGGCATAGTGGATAGAGTCCATGACTTGGAGTCAGGAAGACCTGGGTTCAAATCCTGACTCAGATACCAATTCTTCAAAGGGCCCCTCCTAATTCTGTCATTCTGTGTTCTAAGGTCCTTCCCAGATCTGACATTCCACGTTCTAAGGCTCCTCCCAGCTCCACTATTCTGGGTTCTAATGACCCTTCCAACTCTGACATTATGTAGGAAAGAAATGTGTCCTCTGAATCAGACTAGATCTGAAGTTAGAGGGTTGTCCCAGTGACTTTGAAGAAATCACTTTACTTACTTCCGTGGGCCTGAGCTTCCTTCTCAATTGAAAAGAAGGGGCTGGATTAGATGACTTTAATGGCTCTATCCAGGTCTGACACTGTCTGCTTCCTCCCTCCCACCTCTGACATTATACGATTCCATATTTCTTTTGTTTTGTTACTGGGACAAAGATTGTGGTCTTTTAAAGTAAAAAGACCTAAAGCATCATTTGGAGATAGGCCCCTCCCTTGCTCCAAAGGGAGCCACCATTGCCCAACTTTTCGGGGGGCTGAGGGGAGCCATCAAATTCCTCACAAATACTAAATATCCTTTGCAACAAGAGCAGATGTCTCCAAGGCCATCTCCCTCCATCTGTGAACTCTCTGGACTTCCCTGAAGCAAACACCAGATGGAAAGTTTGTGTCCACTACTCATCCCCTAGTCCAGTGGTTCTCAACCTTCCTAATGCCGCTACCCTTTAATACAGCTCCTCATGTTGTGGTGACCCCTCTAACCACAAAATTATTTTCATTGCTACTTCATAACTGTAGTTTTGCTATGGTTATGAATCTATCTGATATGCAGGATGTATTTTCATTGTTACAAATTGAACATAACCCACAGGTTGAGAACCGCTGCCCTAGTATGTATCTCCTAGACATCCCCTACTATGTTTCTCCACTGCATCTCCTAGTATGTTTCTCCTATTTGTCTCCTTCCTGTGTTTCTCTAGGTCATCTACTATGTACCTCCTTTTCATCTCATATTATGTACCTTCTACTCCTCTCCTACTATGTTTCTCCTTTTAAGACAATTAATGAACAAGCTCCCAGTCAGGTTAATGAGGGCAGCAGCATAGGTGGCTGAGGTCATTGCAGTGGCACCTCAGAGGCCCACGCTCTTAAACACACCCTAAAGCCTGACTCCAGGGACCAATGGCTCCTCTCCTGCCCTGAGGCAGTTTCATGGTTTGTTTTCAAACTGCTCCACCCCAAGAAATTGGCACTGATCCCTCACGTTGTGTTTCTTATGTGCCTGCTACCTGCTGGTTCTCCCATGGAGATACAGGCTCATATTTCTCTGGGAAAAGTGAAATGTTTGCTGCTAAATGAAAATTAGGAGAAAACTCCTGGAAAAGACCAGGCAAGGATATCAACAAAGGGGGGGTAGGGGGTGGAATGTATTTTCAAACAGCCATTTTTTTAATGGTTAAGGTTTGTAAATTTTGCTGGTTAATGAATATTGATTGACTGCTTGGAACAGTTTGCTAATATACCATTTTTCCAAGGAAACTTGTTTTAGAATCATAAAATGTCAGAGCTAGGAGGGCCTTAAAACACAGAATGTTAGAGCTGGGAGGGCCCTTAGAACACACAATGTCAGAGCTGAGAGGGTTCTTAGAACACAGAATGCCAGGGATTATAGGGATCTCAGATACCATCCAACCCAACCACCTCTTTTCACAGCTAGGAAAGCAAACCCCGAGGAGAAGTTGCTTGTCCAAGGTCACGTTGTGGTAGAATTAGGAATGAGATCTAACTCTCCTGATTCATCATCTGCTACTCTTTCTACCAAGGCATTCTTGGCCAAACTCCAAGCTACACTTTGTTGAGATCATGTCTTTAGCTGATCCTCTTACAGGGAGTAAGTAGAAAGAATCGTCCAACTTCTAAAGTCTGGGTCTAACTATGTCACTCCCCTTCTCAAGAAGTTCCTGTGGTTCCCTCTGATTTCCAGAACAAAATGAAAACTCTTCTATTTGACATTTAAAGCCCTTCCCAATCTGGCTCCAGTCTTATCATCCATCACCCTCCTTCATGAAAACTACATCTCAACCAAATTGGTGTATTAGCTGTTACTCACTTGTGGCATTCTATCTGTTTTTGCCTAGGCCAAGGGTTTCCAAACTGGGATATAAGAAGCTTAGAAAGACATTCAGGTAATATTTGGCAAATAATAATTTTATCCTATTGAAAATATCTTTATTTCATTTGTAATGTGCTTATGTACGGTAAACTCTAACAAAGGTGGGGAACCTGTGGCCTCAAGGTCACATGTGGCCCTCTAGGTCCTCAAGGGTGGCCCTTTAACTGATTCTAAATTTCTGGATTCAAGGGCCACACTTGAGGACCTAGAAGTCACATGTGGCCTCAAAGTCACAGGTTCCCCACTCCTGCTTCTAGAACATATTTCCTTTCATATTGAATAGAGAACTCAGGAAGATTTACTGAAGGCCAAGGAATACATGACTGAAACAGGTTGGGATCTCTGAGCCTATGTCCTCTGAGTATGTCCACCATACCTCAAATGCACCACTTCCTCATAGAATCCCTAACTTCCTGCCAAACTCAATTCAAGAGCCACCTCTTACCGGAAGCCTAACCATTTTACAAGTAACTAATGGCTTTCTCCAGGAAGTTACTTTATATTTGTATGCATTTTCCATTAACTTGTTGGTCTCCATATTGTTTTCCCTATAGAGTATAAGATTCTTAAGTGCCAGAAATGTTTCATTCTTTGCCTTTGCGCCCAGTAGTTCCAGACACACAGTAAGTGCTTAATAATGTTTGTTGAATTGAATGAACAAATGAATGAATGAAAAAGGAGTCTATTCCTAACTTGGTACAGAAGAAGAGCTAATACTAGGATATCTTGTTCAGGGCTTCTCCCCAAGTCAATGACAACTAAGTAATTCCAGCCTAGATTCCCCAACACATTGTAAGGCCATCCCAGTGAGTCCCTTTCCTCTTCCAGGATCCACCTTCCCTCCCTGCTATATCCTCTGACTTCCCTATTTCCCAGCCTCCAGTACTTCCCACGAGTCAGTGGGCTGGGAGCTGTCAGCTGGCCCCCAGGGACTGAAGGGATCCTCTGGGGTTCCCATTCCCAGCACAATTGGCAGCCCCTCTGCCAGTGTGGCCATGCCCTACCAGGCCAGACTCTTCCTCTGTGCTGCCCTTTTCCTCTCCCACCTCAACTGAATGCGCTCTGACCAGCAGGATGTATAATTACAGTTCCAATCAGAAGACTTAGGGTCAATGTCAGCTCTAACATTTACTGCCTATGTGAGACAGGAGCTTCTTAGCATGGGTCTCTGTTTTGTCACCTTTCAAGTGAGAATGAGCATATGTCCCAAGATCAGCCTTCCCCACACTGCCAGCTGGTGACGCCAGCCTCTGGGCTGTTCCCCTCACAGGACCCTCCTTCTCAGCTCTGGCCAGTTTCCCTGACTGTCCCCCATGCCTGGGATGCTCACCCTCCTCATCTCTGCCTCTTGCCTTCTCTGGCTTCCTCTCAGTCTAAACCAAAACCCCATCTTCTCCAGGGAGCCTTCTGTCCCAGTTCTTATTTCCAGTGCCTTCCTCCTGCTGATTATCTCCTGTTTATTCTGTCCATTCCTTGTCTGTACATATTTGTCTGCTTACTGTCTCTCCCATTAGACTGTGAGCTCATTGAGGACAGGGGCTGTCTTTTATGCTTCTTTATATCCCCAGCACTAACAGTGCCAGGCATATATTTTGGTCAGTAGTTTCAGTCATAAACAACTCTTCATGACACAATTTGGAGTTTTCTTGGCAATGATACTAGAGCGTTTTGCCATTTCCTTCTCCAGCTCATTGTACAGATGAGGAAACTGAGACCAACTGGGTTAAGTGACTTGCCCAGGGTCACTCAGCCAATGAACTCAGGAAGACTCATCTTCCTGACTCCAGGCTTGGCACTCTCTCCACTGTACCACCTATCTGCTCTGGTACATAGTAGGTACTTGTTAATTTCCTTTTATGGTACCTACCCTGTGAAGTCAAACTATGCATTTATCATTATTCTCCTTTTAAAAATGACCTGCCCAAGATCACATCCTTAGTAAGCAATAGAGGAATAGAATTCTGGTTTCCTGACCCATCTCTTAGTCTACAAGTCTTTCTCCTATAGCACACCACTGGAGACAGCCCCACATAGTGGTTAGAGCCATAAATTAGGAGGTAGGCTGCCTGGGTTCAAATTCTGCCTCCGAGGCTAGCATGCTGCTAGTTGTAGGATCCCAAGATTTTGTGAATGAGATGTGACCACTGAGATGCCCCAAGTCTCAGTTTTCTCATCTCTAAAATATGATGACACTGATACAAGTAGTTCTTCAGTCTAGCTGCCAAGGCTGTCGTACCCCAAAGCACATGAAGCCCTTTGCAGGTCGTAGACAGGTATGGAAGTTACTATCAGTTACTATTAGTGATCCACTGGGTTCGTAGCTCAGTTAGTAGCTGACAACCTCTGATTCTCCTCCAGGGTCTCTGGCTGGTGGAAAGGAGAGCAGGAAGCAGAGTGGAGACACAAGTGTTTGCCAGGGCTGGGCACAGTGCGAAGCATAATGAATGCTCATTGGATAACTGGTTGATTATTCTCTACCCTTGAGAGTGACCTGACCCCCAAAGCTTTTCTGGGTCTGTTGATTCTGATCAGTAGTTGGAGTCCAAGCAGATCCCAGGGGAAGATTAGCCTTGAACAGGTTGCTTCCTGTACCCTGTCTCTCCAGTTTTCACCCCACCCCATCTGGGACCTGATAAAGTGAGCTCTCACATTTCTGGCCCAGTTTCTGGAGTATAAATTGGAGCAAGGGTAATGGGTTGGTTTTATGAATGAGATGTGACCAGAACTTTAGAACAGTAGGTAAGTCAGAAAACCACAGCTAGGAGTGACCACAGAGGCCATCTAGTCCAATCATTCTTATTTTACAGATGAGGAAACTGAGGTCCAGGAAGGTTGACTTGCCCAAGGTCCCACAGGGAATGTCAGAGGTGGGATCTGGACACAGGTCAACCAACCCCAGAGCCTATCCTGTGTTCTTTCCACAGTACCACTGACTACTTTCCAACATTACTACACCTGAAGAGGACGTGTCAATCAATTGCTGTGTGATTCCAATAATTATCTCTGGAATTGCCCTGAACAAAACCCTCCTCCCTGGCCACCACCCAAATGTGTCATTTTCCCATGGATGTGCCGAAGCCAACTTGCGCTAGGCTGAGCCAACTGTTAAATTTTCAGTACGAGTATTTATACCTTGGATATCAACAAACTTCGAGTCAGGGCTTGATTTATTGTTTCATTGATTTCTGGACTTTAAAAAGTGACAGAGAAAGTAGTAATAATTCAGATCAAACCTAAAAGTGTGTCATGAAAACCTTTTTGGTGGGAAGGTGCAAGTTGTTTAACATTTACCAGCTCATCCACTAAGTCTTCCCTTAATAGTATGTAAGCCCATTGAAGGCAGGCACTTTCTTGCTTTTTGCATTACCTGGCACATACCAAGAACTTAATAACCTTTTCCCCCTTATTTATTAACTCAATCATTCTTTACAACAACCTAGGGAGATAAGGAGTAAGCCCCATTTTGCCAATGGTCATGTTGAGGCACAAATGGGTTAAGTGACTTGCCTACCATCACTAGCTAATGTGTCCTTTAATAAAGGCTGAAACACAAGTCATCCTGATTCCAAGTCAAGAACAGAAAAAATAGTCATAAAGGGAATATGATCACTGTCCTCCAGGAGCCAAAGGACTGACCTATTTAAAGGGGACTGAGCTTTGCTCTGCTTGGCCAAAAAGAGCAGAGCTGGGAACAATGGACTGAAGTTACAAAAAGGTTCCCTAGAGGCAAAAATTTCCTAAAACTGAGAACTGTCCCAAAGTAGAATGGGATGCCTTTGGAAGTCAAGGCCCACTCCTCATCTTAAAATGGAAGATGAATGGCCACTCACCACAGACAATGGAGAAGATGGGGATTGAATGGCTGGCTCAGCTGTGAGGAGCAGAGCAGGAAATGTTTCAAGAGCCCAGGGCGTCTGGGACACAACATTCCCTTTGTAGTGGTGGTTAGTACATGAAACATCATGGTGAGCGCACTAGTCAGAATGGATTAGCGAGCCTCAGTTTCTAGAATTCAGCAATGCTCGTGTTTTTGTTCTGTGCTGTTCTGCTTTGGTTTTGGTCTGGACCCATGGGTTCATCGGGACAGGGAACTCCTTCTAAGAAAGTCTCTACCCATGTGAATCAGTCCTTGTTCTGCAACTTTCCATCTCAGAGATTTGTCTAGGGCACGAGGAGGATAAAAAACTTTCCTAAGAACATATAGGTAGTATGACAGAGGTTGGGCTTGGACAGTGATAGACTACCATGTTCTTGAGCGAAGAATGTGTATGCAATTGTGTGTGTGTGTGTGTGCAGGCGTGTGCATTCCTAATGGTGGTCAATATTACAGTGATAGGAAATGAAAGAGGGGGAAAAGGTGCCTTGTCTATCTGGACACCACATAGCAATCAGTTCGTTCACTTTTAAGATGTTCTGAGACAGATGGGACTTTACAGAGGTAGGGTTAAAAAGACCTTTAGAGATCCCAGAGACCAACCTTTACAAAGGAGAAAACTAAAGCCCAGAGAAAGGAGGCAGAGACAGCCCTAGTACCAAGCTTCCTGATTCTGGCTCAGGGCTCTTTGCCTTATATCATACTGTCTAAAAGTATAATTTTTGATTCCCCATTATCAAGTAGAATGCAGTTTTAGTAGAGTTAATGAAATGGAAAATATTAAACCAGACAAATTTAAAGACCCCTCTCAGCCCTGACATCCTGCGTTCTAAGGGTCCTCCCAGCTCTGACATCATAGATTCTGAGGTGATGACCCAGAAGTAAAGGAGAGAGGGCTGGGGCAGAATGAGACAAGGGTAGCTGATCCTCCTAGCCTGATCCATCCATCTCTCCTGATCCATCCATCTCGCTGTGTTCACTGAGCTGAAGCTTGTTGACAACTGCAGTCTAGGGCTGGGCTCTTGGCTGAGGACTGAGAGAAGTCACAGTGTCAGGGAGAGAGACTTGCAGAGCAGGTCTCAGGGTAAGCCACAGCCATGGGGAGGAGATATCTCTCCAGGTCCCTTTCATTTAGGAAAGAAGACTGGCTGCTGCCCGGTATGGTAATATAACAATGACAATGGCCTACAACAGTTTATATTTCCATAACACGTGTTAAAGCTCCTAAATAACTTTTTTTCCCCAAAAAACCATTTAACCAGGTCATAGCAAAACAGAATCCAGAAAAGGTATACATAAGGGGACAAATTCCTTTTGCCAACAACCCTCTGAGGTACGTAGCAGAGATGTTATCATTCCCATTTTACAGGTGAGAACACTGATGATCAACGAGTTAAGTAACTCTCATTTCAGTAGCAGAATTGGTATTCAAACTGAGGGATTTCTGACTATAAACTCTGTGCTTTTCCCTTCATGCCAGGAGGTTTCTGGCCATCACTACCTGCCTCCTTGCCCCACTGTCCACCTCTGACCCAATTGCCTAACCAACCATCTTCTGTATTGGTGCAGAAATCTATTCCCAGGAGTCTTTGCTGTGCTTAGGGCCTGGTGCCAAGAGGAAGTTCCAGGGTCTCCTGCAGTAAAGAAATCCCTGATTTTCCTCCTTGTCCAAATAAGATGATAGCTTAGCTTCAGACCAAAAGGAGAGACAAACATTATCCTGCACACAGAGGGAAAAGTCCAATATATGCTCAATTGTTTGTAACAATTCTCTCTGTAGTAACAACAACAAAACAAACAAGCAAAAAACTTGAGTAAGCAAAATGAGTATCCCTCAATTTGAAAGGCTGCATAGCATTGTAGATACAGTGCTAGACTTGAAGTCAGAATAGAACTGTATTCAAATCCTGCCTCAGATACTTAGTGACCTGTGCAGTGCTGGGCAAGTCACTTACCCTCTCTCAGCCTCAGTTTCCTTATCTGTAAAATAAGAAGATAGAATTCAATGGTCCCTGCTCCCTTCTCACTCTAAATCTATAACCCTGTGATTGAAGAATAAGCTCAGCAATTTGTGGCTTAGGAATAGAAGAGAATATTTATTCAGAGAAACTTAGAAAGATTTGGATGAACTGATGCGGAGAGAACCAAACAGAAACATAGGGATAACATGCACTATTACCTCAATTCTATAAAGAAGAACAAAACTAAAAGATGACAGATGTCAGATGAAACTGATGGCCAGTCTTGATTGCAGGGGATGGGCGATGGAACATAGACTTTTGCCTTCAATAGAGACATAGCAGGTTACAGGAGCAGAATGAGGCATAACTTGTCAAATGTGATCAGTGTGATAATTCCGCTGAACAGATTTCTTGTTACAAGGGATGTTTCTTTGGGAGCCAAGATGGAAGAACACAAGCTGGGACCCAGATGAACTCTCCCAATGTTCTTCTCCAAACAACTTTAAAATAATGCCTCAAGTCAAAATTTTGGAGCAACAGAGCTGACAGAAAGTCAGATTTTTCCTACACAAAGACGATTTAGGAGGTCTGTGGGAGAGTTCTGTAACACCAGGGTGGATACAGGCCCAGAGCCCTGCAGGAGCAGTCATGGCCTTGGAAGCAGCCAAAACACCAACAGCAGCAACTTCTTTGGGCACTCTCAGCCCAGAGACAGGAAAGGGGTTGGACAATTGGTCAGAAAGAGATTACAGGGGACCCTTTACTGGAACTGGGTGCAGTTGGCACTGATTAGAAAATCTATTGTCTATAAGCAGTTCTCTGTCACAGTTCCAGGGCAGAGAGGAGCACTAACATCTGTGGCTGCAATGGAGCAGGATCCCTTCCTGGCAAATACCAGAGCAAGGACAAGGAAAGCAGTGGCCACACCTCTCCTTAGATTATACCACCTCAAAAGCAGTGAAAATTTACAGACCCCACCCAAGCTAACTCAGAAAACAACAACATAAAAAAAGCCTGAAGCTGGGCACAGTGCCTCCCAACCCCCAGGTGAAGAAAGCCCAAATTTAATATAAAGTTTAAAGTGAGGAAATAGGCTAGGAAAATAAGCAAGCAACAACCACAACAACAACAAAAAGAAGTTGAGCATTAAAAAAACTACCATAGCGACAGGGAAAACCAAGACATAAAATCAGAAGACAGTAATATTAAAACAACTATGAGCAAAGACTCAAAGAAAAATGCTCATTGGACCCAAGGCCAGCAAGAATTCCTGGAAGAGTTAAATAAAGAGATAAGTGGTAGAGGAAAAATTGGGAAAAGAAGTGAGTGATGCAATAAAATCATGAAAAGACTATTGACAGCTTTTTTTGTTGAAGCAAAACTTTATAAGGATTGTCTGATGATAATAACAATAATAATAGTTAATATTTCTATATTTTAAGGCTTATGAAGCACTTTACAAATGTTAATTCATTTTATCCTCAAACAACCCTAGGAGATAAGTGCTATTATTATTCTCACTTTACAGAATGAGATAGAGCAAAGAATTCTGGAACCTGTGTCACAGATGTGTGAACTAGAGCATACTAGTCAGAAAAAGATTACCCAGAAAGTCAGTAGTAAGTTCAGTATGGAAATCAAAGAACTCTTTACTTCAGGGCAATTGGGGTTAAATGACTTGCCCAAGGTCACATGGCTAGTACGTGTTAAATGTGTGAGGCTGAATTTGAACTCAGGTCCTCCTGACTTCAGGGCCGGTGTTCTATTCACTGTAGCACCTAGCTGCCCTGAAAACTGTTCCATCCTAACTCTCTGACACACTTTACTCTCTCCCCTGCCCACAAGGCACCTGGTGGCATCCTCTGGGTATCATTAACCACTGTCACTTGGACTTAAGCTGTAGAGGTACCACAAAATAAAAGGCCAAAATGAGGCATATGACAGTGATCTGCAGCATGGACTCCAAGTGTGCCACAAAATATACAGAAAATAGAATGTCAGAGCTAGGAGTGCCCTTAGAACACAGGACATCAGAGCTGGGAGGGCCCTTAGAACACAGGATGTCAGAGCTGGGAGGGCCTTTAGAACACAGGGTGTCAGAGCTGGGAGGCCCTTAGAACACAGGATGTCAGAGCTGGAAGGGCCCTTAGAACACAGGATGTCAGAGCTGGGAAGGGTCTTAGAACCCAGGACGTCAGAGCTGGGAGGGCCCTTAGAACACAGGATGTCAGAGCTGGAAGGGTCCTGTCAGAACTGAAAAGAACTTTGGAGGATATGAGTTCAGAGCTGGAAGGGACTTTAGAATGCAAGGAAGCAACACACATTTCTTAAATGCCTCTATATGATAGGTACTGTGCTAAACACTAGGTAAAGAAAGGCAGAAATAGTCTTCCCTCAAGTTCACAACCTAATGGGGAAGACAATGTGCAAACAACAAAAACTATAGAGGGAGGGAGGAGGAGTAGGAACAGGGAGGGGGGAGGAAGAAGGGGAGAGAGGGGGAGAGAGAGAGAGAGAGAGAGAGAGAGAGAGAGAGAGAGAGGAGACAAAGAGATAGAGACAGACAGAGACAAAAAGAGACA
Source organism: Pseudocheirus occidentalis (assembly GCA_028646575.1). Classification (NCBI taxonomy): domain Eukaryota; kingdom Metazoa; phylum Chordata; class Mammalia; order Diprotodontia; family Pseudocheiridae; genus Pseudocheirus; species Pseudocheirus occidentalis. Next base: position 38,606,141 of record CM053596.1, on the reverse strand, counting down.
TAGGGAGGAGACAGAGGAGACAGAGGAGACAGATGGAGTAAGAGAAAAAGAGAGAGAGAGAGAGAGAGAGAGAGAGAGAGAGAGAGAGAGAGAGAGAGAGAGAGAGAGAATTGGAGCTAATCACCAGAGGAAAGGTACTAGCACTAATGGGGATCAGGAAAAGCTTGCTTTCCCACATTCTGCAAGAATGTAGAAGGTGAGATTTTAGCTGAGATTTGAAGGAAGCTCAGAAAGCCAGGAAACCAAGATAGAGAAGGGAGAAGGGGGGCATTCCAAGCATGGGGGGCCAGCCAGGAAATAGGTGAGGTGTCTGGAGATGGCATGTCATGTTCAGGGATCAGCAAGGAGGCCAATGTCACTGGATCATAGTGTGTGGAGAGGAATATGATTTAAGAAGATGGGACACAAAATATCAGAGCTTGTAGGGACCTTAGAGATCATGCATGAGGAGGTCATTTTCTAGAGGAAGAAACTGAGGTTCACTTCACACAATTATCTTGTAATAGGACCAGTATCTGACAATCAGTGGCTTCTCCAAGGCTCTATTCCAGGTCTCCTCTTTTCTTTCTTCATTCTCTCCTTCAGTGGTCTCATCCATCAGGCCACCTCCAGTCGTCCTGATCTGTATCTGACCATTTGACCCAGATGGCTCCAGAGGAGAAAGTGAGGTTGGTAACTTTGCACAGCCCTACCTCACTGTAATCCAATTCACTTGCAAGTCAAGGCATCACCTTCCTGATGTCATGGTCCTTTTCGAGAATGAAGGACAAACCACACAACAAGGTCTCATCCAAACTTATGGGTTACCGTAACTTATCAATGCAAGTGATTCTCAAATCTCTATCTTTCTCTTTCTCTTAAGCTTCATCAAGTGTCCTATTGGCACTTGGAACTCGCTGCATCCAAAACTGAATTCATCATCTTTCCCCTAAACCTATTTCCCCTCCAAACTTCTCTATTTCTGTCAATGGTATCACTATTTGCTCATCACCTCAGTCAAAGGCATGAAATCTTTTCATTATCTGTGACTCCTCACTCTCCTTCACCTTCTACATCCAATCAGCCATTAAGTCAAGGATCTCCATACCATCTCTCACTTGACCACCACTGTTTGTTCAGCCCCTTGTAAGCTCTTGTCAGGTCTACTTTAGTAGTTTCAAATTGGTCTTCCTGCCTCTTGTTTTTTTACCTCCTTTCAAATCCAATCCTCCTTACAAATGCCCAAATAATTTACCTAAAGCAGAGGAGTGATCCTGTCACTCCTCAGCTCAACAGCTTTTAGTATCTCCCTATTGATTCTAGACCAAATACAAAATTGCTAGTCTGGCATTTAAAGTCCTCTACTGTCTGGTTTCTACCTACCATTCTAGCCACATTAATTCCCATTCATATTTTCATCCCATGTTTCTGTAAAATTAGACTACTAGCTTTTCCCTGTCCTCAACATTCTATCTCCTACTTCTGAGGTTCAGAGATGTCCAGTCAAATGGCTCTAACAAAATTGGGGGGGGGGGGGAAGAATCCCTTTGGAAGCTGGAGGGAATCAAGGAAGGCTTCCTGGAAGAAATGGTACCTGAACTGGGCTCTGGCAGCAAAGAAGAATTTCAATAGACCAAACGGAGGCCATGTTGCAGGCATGGATACAGATCTGGGGGGGAGCCTCTATGAGCACCCAGAGGTAAGAAAGAGAAGTGTGACAGGTAAAAAGATGATACCTGTATGTCTTATCTGAAACCTGGCTTCATACTGGTGAATCAGTGATTATCTCTATGTTGCTTCAATTGTTCACAGACACTTGGGCACAGTGGAACATCGCTCTGTAAATTCAGAGAATTGCACCTCTTTGTTCTGCTCCTCCCAATTCGGAGGATCCTTAGTCTTTCCCCCAACTGAAAATCAGATTACCCAAGGTCATACGGTTTCCTTTTAATGAATTGGTCTTTTTTATTGTTTTTAATACGTAAAAGTCAGCCTCTGCCTGTATTTGGGGTCCAGCCCTAAGCCGAGGAAGAGGCCTGGTCTCAGTTTATTAGGCAGTTGGCATGCATTGATTAATGAATCAAAATGCTGGGACGCTCGAACCTTTGTTCCTATTATTTCATCCTTTATCTTCCACAGAGGGCAAGATGAGATGAGGAAATAGTAGATAATCTTAAGTAGAGGAGAGACAGAAAGGAAGAATTGAATCCTGTCTCTCCAAGTCTCCCTATGACCTCTAAAGTGTCTTTCAGCTTTTAAATAATTCAATTCCTCTACCAAATTTCAGCATTCTGAAGAGGGCCCACTGTACTACTGGAGGAAGAGGGGGAGCTGAGGAGTAGTGCTAAGGCTAGGCCATTCCTTCAAAGCCTTCCTCTCTCCCCACCCTCACAACCAGACTCAGAGATACAGCTAACGAACTTGTGTGCCCAGCATGAAATGAGCCTTCAATTCACTTGAAGGCATCAGGTATCACAGACCCACAGAACACTGCAAGGAGGCTTCTGGGAGAGTGCAGTGGGGCCTAAGGGGAGGACAGGGCAGAGTCACTGGGGGAGGTAGCTACCATCTGGTAGCTTTCTATTTTCATTTATTATTCTTTCTAACTTGGGCCAGGCTCATGTTTCTATACAGCAGAAGGCACAAAAGTGTGGTCAGAGCCCTGTGGAAAAGTACCCTACTTTATCACCCTAGTTACAGTTTTGGCCAGTGTGACCCCCGTGGCCACTCCTGCCCTCCTCTCTCCAGTCTGGACTCCTGTTCTGGAAGGAACAACATCATGATGAGTGACTGGTGTGAGACTGTTTACTGCAGTGGAAAGAATGCTGGATTTGGAAATGGACATCCTGAATTCAAATCCTGCCCCAGACCAACTGAATGTCAATTCTCTTATTATGCTCTCAGTTTCAACCTGCCTAAAATAAGGGAATCTGTCTAGATCTGTGTGGTAACCTGTGGCCTCAAGGCCACATGTGACCCTCTAGACCAGTGGTTCTCAACCTTCCTAATGCCACGACCCTTTAATACAGTTCCTCATATTGTGGTGACCCCACCAACCATAAAATTATTTCCATTGCTACTTCATAACTGTAATTTTGCTACTATCGTAATGTAAATATCTGATATGCAGGACGTATTTAAATTGAACATAACCCACAGGTTGAGAACCGCTGCTCTAGACCCTCAAGTGCAGTCCTTTCAGGCCTTTAGGTTTAGTGTGGCCTTTAAGGTCACAGGTGGCCTCGAGGCCACAGGTTCTCCACCCCTGATGATAACTCAGGTCTCTTCTAACTTTAAAGACCATGAGTGCCTGGTGTCAGGAGAGTGTGCTGTCATAGAAGGAAGTCTAGAAGCAGAGACCTGGTTTCAGTTACTGGCTCTAACACTTCTAACGCAGAATCACTAGTTCCCTTCAAAGCTCAGTTCAAGCCACCTTCTCTGCCTAAGGTCTTACACACACACACTCACATTCACACAGATACACACACATACACACACACACACACACATATATGCACACTCTCACACACACACACACACCCTTCCTCTACACCTGCTGCTAGTACCTTCCCAAAATCTCCTTCCATCTATTCTGTTTATCCCTATACGTGCAGATATTGTCTATCCTGGCTAGATTATAAACCTCCTGAAGGCAAGGACAGCTTCATTTTTTTCTTTGTATCTGTAGTCCCTTGTACAGTGCCTAGAATGTAGCAGATGATTAATAAATTCTTGTTGATCGGGCAACTAATTAATAGGCCATTCCTCTCTTGGGCTACATGCTAGATTGCCCCTAAAACAATGGTGTCAAACTCAAATAGAAATGGGTCAACTAAGTGGAATATAAGAATTCCAATCAGGCAGCAAGGTGGTGCAATGGATAGGGTAACAGGCTTAGAGTCAGTAAGACTCATCTTACTGAGTTAAAATCCTGTCTCAGACACTTACCAGCCGAGTGACCCTGGGCAAGTCACTTAACCTTATTTGCCTCAGTTTCCTCCTCTTTAATATGAGCTGGGAAAAGGAATGGCAAACCACTCCAGTTAGTATCTCTACCAAGAGAACCCCAAATGGGATCACCAAGAGTTGGTCACAATTGAAAATTAATTGAACAACAAAAGTATCCCAACACGAGGCAGAATAATGCCTTAGAAAGCTACATATAAACATTATCTATGTCTTCTTATATCTTTATTTCTTTGTTACATATTTTCCAATTGCATTTTAATCTGATTCAGGACACCCCTGAGCTAAAGGATCCTGTAGCTCTGAAGCCTATAAGAGTTTCCCTGAGCCTCATTTTTCACATCTGTAAAATGGGGATGATAACAAAGTTAGAGCCACAAACCATCCACAAATCCCCAGAGTCTCAGGGAAATGAATTACTTGTCCAAGATCAATCAACAAACATTTGTTAAGTACCTGCTGTGTACCAGGCACTGTGCTGGGACTATGGATACAAAGACAAAAATGAAGGGTTCACTTCCCTCAGGAGGCTTACAGTCTAGCCAGGAAAGACAACGTGAACATAGATAGGCACAAACCAAATGGATACAAGGAGATTGGAGGAAGATATTTGTAAACTTTAGAGGACTGGGGAAACAGAGATCATACTCATTACCAAGAGAATCTCTATCCGTGTTGGCAGCTGTCAGAAAATGCCACAAGTCACAATTCATACACATGAACAAATTGAATTCTGTGTCAGCACACAGCAATGGGTTGTTTAAAAAAAAACAGAAAGCAGGCTTACCCGGCTTCTTCCCAACTCTCCTTTGCCCAGGGGAAGGAGGCGGGCAAGCTTCCAAGCAGGGATGGGGGGGAGCTGCCTGTCTGCCTATCTCTCCGAAGGCTGGGGAATGAATTCACCCTTGCAGGGCTCCCTCCCAGTGTCTGCGGCAGTCTCCTGAACCCTAGTCCCGGCTGGATCCCTCTCCACTTTGGGTGCTGGACAGTGGAGGGTCAGAGGGTGATTCATTTACCTGCCAGACTAGCCTGGCTCCCAGGAGGAGCTGGGAATGAGTCAGCCTATGCCAGGCCGGGTCGGGCCAGGCAGGGCTGGGCTGGGCTGGGCTGGGCTAGGCTGGGTTGTCCCTCAAATTGTTGGAGAGAGGTAAACCCAGAGAGAAGTGGAGAATGAAGGAAGTGCCACCTAATGGGTTATACCACAAAGGACAAAGGGAAGAAGCTAAGCTGCCTGGGTACCTGGGGTAAATGGAGCCAACTGCTTATCAGTCAATATAGTGGGAAGACCACTGCCTCTGGAATCAAAGAATCAGAGGAGGAGGATGCAAGAGTTCAAATTTCCAAATCTGTTAGGATGTTAGAAAAAGCAGAGTCCTTGGAATCAGAGGACCTGGGTTCAAATCCTGCCCCCACCCCACCACATGCCTACTATCTATATAGCTTTGAATAAATTATTTAAATTCTCTGGTTTTGCATTTACTTATCTGTAAAAATGAGGAGATTGAACCTAGGCCCTCCTCCAGCTCAAGATCTATGGTTCAGTGAACCCAGTGGTCAAGTCGTTTCCCTCCACCAGACTTTGGTTTCCTCTTCTGTAATGTGACAGGGATGAACTTCCAGTTCTAAATCTATGATCTGATACATAAGATAGCTGGCCCCTTTAGAATGAATGGGTTCAAGGCATGACCCTGCTGCTTTCTGATCTCAGGTAAAACCTCAGTCTCTTCCTTAAGCTGAAATAATAATAACCATGCCTTGTGCTGGAATGCTACTAGCACAGAACCTGCAGTCAGGAGACCTGGGTTCATATCAGTGTTCTACCACTTGCTGTTCAATTTCACTTCAATTAATAAGCCTTTATTAAGAACCTACTATGTGTCAGGCATGGTGCTAAGTGCCAGGGGTACAAAAAGAGGCAAAAGAAGGTCCCTGTTCTCAAGGCCTTTATGAGCTAATGCGGGAGACAACACATGAACAAATATATACAAAGTAAGCTATGCAACAGGATAAATAAGAAATAACTAATAGAGAAAAGGCACTGGAATTAGGCAGGGTTAGAAAAGACTTCCTGTAGAAGGTGGGAATTTAGTTGAGCCTTAAAAGAAGCCAGGGAAGTCAGGAGTCAGAGGAAGGAGGTAGAGTATATCAGGAATGGGAGACAGCCAGAGAAAGCGCCCAGAGCCAGGAGATGGAGGGTCTTACTACTTATGTGATCTCATGTACCTCACCTCACCTCTCTCTTTAAGCTTCAGCTTGCTCTTCTGGAGAATGGGGATGATGATATTTGGCATTATAATTCACATTTCTGTGGTGCTTTAAGACTGGTAAATCCCCTTGCTCACAACAGCCCCACAAGGTGGGTAGAAGAAGGAACCCAAGATAGATCATAAATGTACAGCTGTAAGGGACATTAAGTGAAAGGCCCAGATTAATTTTGATCTCTGTACTTGAAGCATTTAAAACGCTTTCATTACAAAATCTCTTTGGTTTATTATAAAAACAAAATGAACGAGGCATGGTGGTACACACCTTTAGGGTTATACTGGAACAAGCTCATTCCCTATTGAGAGATGATTGTTAAATTTTCAGTATGGCCATTTACACCTTAGAAATGGAAAGCACTGCAAAACAGGCCGTGATTTATTGGTTTGTTTATTGTTTAGATTTAAGAAAATGATATATAAAATGTTAATAATGAAGATTAAACTTTAAAGTGTGTCCTGGTGGAGTCATGATGGCAGAGAAAAGGCAGGGCCTTGTCCAAGCTCTCCCAAATTCCCCTCCAAACAACTTTAAAATAATTCCTCAAAACAAATTCCAAATTAGCAAAACCAACAAAATGACAGAGTGAAATAGTTTTCCAACTCAAGACAACTTGGAAGGTACACAGGAAAGGTCTATCTAACTGGGATAAGAATGGAAGGCAGTCCAACACACACCAATACAGTATAGGTTGACAAAGCACAGGCCATGCCTAGCAAGCCAGCAACAGGCATTAGGGGCAACTGAAGCAATTATGGAGGCTTCTGAACCTCTCAGCCTACAGATGGGAATGGGGTTGGATAACTGGCCAGAAGGAGATCATAGAGGAGCCTTTGCTGGTGCTAGAAGGAGAGCTTTGTTGCATTGCCCATACTTAGCTCTGTGTCATAGTCCCTGGGTAAGGAGGAACACTAGCAGGAATAGGGATGCTGGACAACAGTTCTAGGGTAGAAAACAGTGCTTATGGTTGCTCACAGATCAGAACACAAGCCAGGAGAAAGTGACCACACTGTTCCTTAAATCATACCTCCTTGGAAAAACTTACAGACATCCAGAACTAACCCTGAGAGTAGTAGCAACAAAAATCTGAATGCTGGGACAGTGCCCCGTTCACCCTGGAAGCAGAATCCAACTTTAGCATAAAGTTAAAAGTCGAGAAATAGGCTGGGAAAATGAGCAAACAAAAAAAAACCTGATCAAATAAATCTACTGAGGCAATAAAGAAGATCAAAACAAAAACTTAGAAGATCACAACAATGTCCAAACAGCTCCAAGCAAAGAATCTAAGAAAAATGTAAATTTATCTCAGCCTCCCCCCAAAGAAAAAAAAGAAGTCCTAGAAGAGGCTAAAAAGGATTTCAAAAATCAAAAGAAAGAGGTAGAGGAAAAATTGGGAAAAGAAATTAAATTAATACAGAAATAATAAAGAAATTCGTGAAGAAAAAGAGTCCACAGCTTGGTAAAGGAGACAAAAATACTGAAGAAAATAACACTAAATAAAGAATAGACCAAATAATAAAGGAGACACAAAAATCCACCAAAGAGGAGAACTCCTTAAAAAGTAAAAATGGCCAAAATGAAAGGGAGGTACAAAAGTTAACTGAAGAAAATAATTCCTTAAAAATTAGAATTGGGCAAGTAAAAACTAATGACCCCATGAGAAATTAAGAAACAATAAAACAAAATCAAAAGAATGAGAAAATAGAAGAGAATGTGAAATATCTCATTAAAAAAAACAACTAATCTGGAAAATAGGTCAAGGAAATATAATTTTAAAATTATTGGACTGCCTGAAAGCCATGAACCACAGGGTAAAATAGAAATCAAAAGAATCTGCTGATTACATCCTGAAAGAGATCCCAAAATGAAAACTCATAAGAATGTTACAGCTATATTCCAGCACTCCCAGGTCAAGGATAAAATATTGCAAACAGTTAAAAAGAAAGAATTCAAACATCATTGAGTCACAGTCAGGATAACACAAGATTTAGCAGCTTCTACATTAAATGATCAGAGGACTTAGAATAGGATATTCCAGAGGGCAAAGAAGCTAGAGTTACAACCAAGAATCACTCAGAAAAACTGAGTACAGTCCTTAGGGGAGGAAATTACTTTATAAGGAAAGCGAGAACTTTCAAGCATTCATGAGGAAAAGACAAGTTGAATAGAAAATTTGACTTCCAAATACAAGACTCAAGAGAAGCATAAAAAGGTAAACAGGAAAAAGAAATAATAAGGGATTCATTAAGATTAAACTGTTTACATTGCTACATGGGAAGATGATACTTGTGATTCCTAAGAACATTCTCATTATTAGGGCAGTTAGAAGGAGTACATATAGATAGAAGGCATAGCTGTGAGTGGACTACGATGAGATGATATTTCAAAAAATGACACTGATGAGGTGAGAAAAAAAGATTACTCAGAAAGGGGGGAAGGGAGAGGCAGAATTGGGCAAATTGTCTCATAAAAAAAGGAATGAAAGAGATTTTTCAGTGGAAGGGAACATTGTGGGGAGAGGAGGGAATGCATTTCCTTACTCTCATGAGAATTGGATCAAAGAGGGAATAATTATATACATGTGGGATATAGAAATCTATCTTACTCTACAGGAAGTAAGAGGCAAAGGGGATAATACAGCAAAGGTGATGGAAAGGAGGGTAGACTGAGGGAGACAGTGACCAAAAGACAAACATTTTTGAGGAGGGACAGGGTGAAGGGGGGGGAGAAGTAGGATGAAGGGAAATACATAGTGATCATAACTGTGAATGTGAATAGGATAAACTCAGTCATAAAATGAAAGCAGATAGCAGAGTGGATTAAAAACCAAAATCCTACCATGTATTCTTTACAAGAAATGTAGTTGAAGCACAGAGATACACACACAAGTAAAGGTAAGGGGTTGGAGCAGAATCTATTATGATTCCTCTGAAGTTAAAAAAGAAAGAAAGAAAGAAGGAAAGAAGGAAAGAAAGAAAGAAAGAAAGAAAGAAAGAAAGAAAGAAAGAAAGAAAGAAAGAAAGAAAGAAAGAAAGAAAGAAAGGAAGAAAGAAAGAAAGCAAGCAGGGGTTGCAATCATGACCTCAGACAAAGCAAAAGGAAAAATGGAACTAATGAAAAGAGATAAACAAGAAAACTGCATCTTGCTCAAAGGCATCATATACAATGAAGTAATATCAATACTAAACATATGCACTAAATGGTATAGCATCTAAATTCTTAAAGGAAAAGTTAAATTCATTATAAGAAAAAACAGTAAAACTCTACTAGGTGGGAACCTCAGTTTTCCCCTCTCAGAACTAGATAAATCTAATGAAAAAATATACAAGAAAAAGTTAAAGAGATGAATAGAATTTTAGAAAAATTACTATGATAGACCTCTGAAGAAAGCTGAATGGAGATAGAAAGGAATATACCCTTTTCTCAGCAATACACAGCACCTCCACAAAAACTGACCTTGTATGAGGGCAGAAAAGCCTCACAGGGAAATACAGAAAAGCAGAAATATCAAATGCATTCTTTTCAGATCATAATGGAATAAAAATTATATTTAATGAAGGGCTATGGAAACATAAATTAAAAATTAATATGAAACTAAATCAAACTAATCCTAAAGAATAGGTTAAAGAACTAATCATAACGGAAGAAAGCAACACTTTGAAAAATAGATTAATTCAAATAGCAAAAGAGGACCAGAAAGCCAGTGAGGAGAAGAATGCCTTAAAAAGTTGAATTTGCCAGATGGAAAAAGTATCTCAAAAGCATTCTGAAGAGAATAATTCCTTCAGAATTAGAGTGGAGCAAGTGGAAGCTAATGACTTTATGAGAAACCCAGATACTATTAAACAGTTACAAAGAAATGAAAAAATAGAAAGCAATGTGAAATA
>CM053596.1:38572680-38595547 GCA_028646575.1 Pseudocheirus occidentalis | reverse complement strand
GGGAGGGATGCTGGATGCTCACACTGCAATAAAGGGACAGGGACAGGGTAGAGAACAGAACAAGGCAGGGAGGGATAGGAAGGAGGGACATATGATCACTGTCACAATATGTCCACTATGAAGATGTCCTGTATAATCACACCTACACAGCCTGTATTGAATTGGTTGTCCTTCCAGCGGGGGTGAGTGACAAGGGAGGAATCGAACGAATCTAGAATTTAAAGCTCTGCAATACCTGCAACTAGGAATCAAGATATACAGGGGCTGGGATAGGGAGACCCTCCCTGCACTACCAGAAAGAGAGCAGACCAGGGGAGGGGCTCCACAGTGGGATTGCAGTTTTGGGGGTGGGGTAGGGGAGAAAATGTGTAACTCAAAAATCTCATGAAAATGAACAATGTAAACAAGAAAACAAATAAAATTTATTACATTAAAAAAAGAACCAATCATAGAAACAATAAATAATTTTATTAAAGAGAATGAAAAAATAAGACAACATGATAAAATTTATGGGATGCAACCAAAACTATACTTAGAAGAAATTTTATATCTCTAAATGTTGTTAACCTACAAAGTTTGGTTAAAGGATACAGACAAACTAGGTGATATACAGTTATTTCACTTATTCCCTTAAATTTAACTGATACGTGTACACGGAGTCAGAGTCAAAGTTCTGACTGACTGATACAAGATTTAACAAAGATTTTATATGTTTTTGTACAATCCCAAGATGTTTGTGTCCCTCAGATTTATGAGCTCCATGTGAATACAGGACAAATGACAAGGTAGTGGAGATCTATATTCTGAAGATGTCTCTGCCTTCCCTATCCCCAAGAGAATTTCTGAATTTCCAAGCATCCTGTCGGATGGAGGGAAAATACCTATTCCCAATCTTATCTGATCTTTCAAGTTGCAGACACAAAAAAGGGCATTTGAAAACAAAGCAAAGCAGTCTTTATCCAAAATTTAGACTTTGGATAAATGTGATATTTAATGATTTTCAATGCTTATATCAATAAAATAGAGAAAGAGCAGATCAATGAATTGGCCATGCAACTAAAAAAAACTAGAAAAAGAACAAATTTAAAATCCCAAATTAAATCCCAAATTGGAAATCCTGAAAATCAAAGGAGAGATTAATAAAATTGAAAGTAAGAAAACCATTGAACTACTAAATAAAACTTGGCTAATTTGATTTTTTTTCAAAAGAAAACAAAATGGCCAAAATAAAAAATGAAAAGGGTGAATCTACCACCAATAAAGATGAAATCAAAGCAATTATTAGTAGCTATTTTACCCAATTATATGCCCATAAACTTAACAATCTAAATCAAATGGATGATTGATATAAGTTTATCTTTATATTCGTTTTAATTTATTTATGATATGTAATATATTTATTAAATTTAAATCATTAATTTTTAAATATGTTAATGATTAATTATTAATGTAACTAGTTTTTGTATATTATATACCATGTTATCAATTACTTAAATTATCTAATTTAAATTTAAAAATTAATATATTTATATGATGAATATAAATTGTGCAGATTAACAGAAAAAGAAATAGAATATTTAAATAGCCCTGTCTTAGAAAATGACATTGAACAAGCCATCAGTGAGTTCTATTTTTTAAAAATCTCCAGGATTAAATGGATTCACAAGTGAATTTACTAAACATTTAAGGAACAATTAATTCTAATGCTATGCAAACTATTTGAAAAAATAGTCAAAGAAGGAGACCTACCAAATTCCTTTTACAACCCAAATATGGTATAGATACCTAAACCAGGAAGAACAAAAACAGAGAAAGAAAACTATAGACTCATTTCCCTAATAAATGGTGATGCAAAACAATTAAATAAAATACTAGCAAGGAGATTACAGCAATATATCACAAAGATGGGGTTTATACCAGGAACACAAAGGTGGTACAATATTAGGAAAACTATCAGCATCATTGACCATACCAGTAACAAAACCAACAGAAATCATATGACTATCTCACAAAATATAGAGTTTTTTACAAAATACAACACAAATTCCTATCAAAAATATAAAAAAGCACAGGAACAAATGGATCTTTCCTTAAAATGAAAAAAAGCATCTATCTAAAACCACCAGAATGCATTATCTGTAATGAAGATAAGCTAGAAGCCTTCCCAGTAAGATCAGGGGTGAAGAAAGAATCCCATTACCACCACTCTTATTCAGTATTGTACTAGAAATCCTAGCTGTAGCAACAATGGAAGAAGAAATTGAAGGAATTAGAATAGGCAATGAAGAAACAAAACTGTCACTCTTTGCAGATAATCTGATGGTATACTTGGAGAGTCCTAGAGAACAACTAAAAAACTAGTTGAAATAATTAACTATTTTCGCAAAGTTGCAGGATACAAAATGAACCCACATAAATCATCAGCATTTCTAGATATTACTATCAAAGTCCAGCAGCAAAAGATGGAAAGAAAAATTCCATTTAAAAACTGTAGACAACATAAAATACTTAGGGGTCTACCCACCAAGACAAAACAGGGACTATATAAACATAATTACAAAATACTTTTCACATAAAGTTAGATTTAAATAACAAAAAAATATTAATTGCTCATAGGTAGGCTAAGCCAAAATAATAAAAATGACAATTCTACCTAATTGAATTTACTTATTCAGTACCATACCAATCAAATTACCAAAAAAAAAAATATTTTGTAGAGCTAGAAAAAATAATAACAAAATTCATCTAAAAGAACAAAGGGTCAAGAACATCAAGAGAATTAATTTTTCAAAACTGTAAAGGAAGGTGGTCTTGCTGTACTAGGTCTTAAACTATATCACAAAGTGTTAATCGTCAAAATAATCTGGTACTGGCTAATAGATAGAGAGGCTGATCAGTGGAATAGCATGTAATGTATTACAGTAAATGACAACAGTAATCTAGTGTTTGATAAACCCAAAGATCCAAATTTTGGGGACAAGAACTCACTATTCAAGAAAAATTGCTGGGAAAACTGGAAAACAGTATGGCAGAAACTAGCTATAGACCAACATCACACATGATATACCAAGATAAGGTACATGGTTTAAACATAAAGAATGGTATCATAAGCAAATTAGGGGAGGATGGAATAATTTACCTGTCAGACATACGGAAAAAGGAAGAGTTTATGATCAGACAAGACAGAAAGCATTTCAATATGTAAAATTGATCATTTTGATTACATTAAATTAAAAAGGGCTCACACAAACAAAATCAAGGCAGCCAGGATTAGAAGGAAAGCAGAAAACTGAGGGGGGGGCAGTGGAATTTATAGCAGTTTTCTCTGATAACGACCTTATATCTCAAATATATAGAAAACTAGGTCAAATTTGTAAGAATACAAGTCCTTCTCCAAATGATAAATGGTCAAAGGATATGAACAGGCAGTTTTCATATAAAAATATCAATACTATCTATAGTCATATAAAAATTCTCTAAATCACTATTGATTAGAGAAATGTACATTGAAACAACTCTGAGGAACCACCTTGCATCTGTCAGATTGACTAATAAAACAGAAAGGAAAATGACAAATGTTGGAGGAGATGTGAGGCAATTAGGACACTAATGTGTTGTTGGTGGACTGGTAAACTGATGCAACCAATCTGGAACTATGCCCAAAGGGCTAAAAAAACTGCACATATTCCTTGACCCAGAAATACCACTACTAGGTCTGTATTCCAAAGAGATCAAATATATAAGAAAAGGGAGCTTTATATACAAAAATATGTGTAGTGGTTCTTTTTGTGGTAGCAAAGAATTGGAAACTGAGGGGGTACCCGTCAATTGGGGAATGGCTGAACAAACTGTCATATGTGATTGTAATGAAATACTATTGTGCTATAAGAAAAAAGGAACAGGACTCTTTCAGAAAAAAAACCTGGAAAGACTTACATAAACTGATACAAAATGAAGTGGGCAGAACCAGGAGAACAGTGTACCCCACCAGCAATATTGTACTTTGATCAATTATTAATAATTTAGCTATTCTCAACAATACTATTCCAAAGGAGTTATGATAAAAGGTGCTCTTTACCTCTTGAGGAAGAATTATGGCATCTGAATGAAAATTAAAGAATACTTTTTTTTTTGCTTTATTTTACTTGGGGTTTTTTTTGTCTGTGTTTTCTTTCACAACATTATTAATATGGAAATATATTTTGCATGACTGCACATGCACAATCTATATCAAATTGCTTGCCTTATCAGTGAGAAGAAAGGGAAAGGGGAGGGACACAATCTGAAACTCAAAAAATTTTTAAATGAATGTTAAAACTGTTTTTACATGTAATTAGAAAAAAATAAATATTAGAAATCTTTTCAAAAAGTGTATCCTGTTTACAAATTGGTTTTTTTTCCTCCTGGAATGTTTGGTATTAAGTAATTACCAGCACATCCCTACTTATAATCTCCATTTGCTAGAAAGAGAGGGTTTGAAGTTATTGGATTGCTTGAGGTCTGGATTCTGAGTTGCAATGTAGCTAAAAGTGTGTCTACACTGAGTTTAGTGCCAATATTATTGGAGGGGGAGGTACTCAATATACCCCACCAGGCAGCCTAAGGAAGGGCAAAGGGACTCAGGTTAGAAACAGAGCAGGTCAACACTTCTGTGTATATTGGTATAGGGATTAGTATATAAGTGGCCACTGTAGTACCAGCCTGGGTGAAATGGGGAAACTGAGTCTCAAAAAAATGGCACCAAGTCCTCATGGCTTTTTAGATGAGGAAAGAAGACTGCGTGAGACTAAGTAATCTATCAAATACAGGAAAGAGTCAAACCTGGGTCCTCTGACTAAATACTCTGCACCATTTATACTAAACCTTCATCGATTTAGGGCAGCTAGGTGGCACAGTGAATAGAGTGCTAACTCTGGAGTGAGGAAGACCTGAGTTCAAATGCAACCTCAGACACTTACTAGCTGTGCAACCCTGGGCAAGAAGTCACTTAACTTTGTTTCCTCTGTTTCCACATCTGTAAAATGAATTGAAGAAGGAAAGAGCAAACCTCCTCAGTAAAGAAAAACCAAGAAAACCTCCAAATAAGGTCCCAAAGACTCCAACGTGAGTAACTGACTAAAACAACGACATCATTAGCTTTACCACATTGCTATGAGAAACGAGCCCCTAGGATGTCATTTGCCTTGTTCAGGGTCACACAACAATGGAGAGAATTAAAACAAGCGCTTCTTGATTCCAAACCCAAACACACGTTCCACTGGGCCACGTTCCCTCTCTGTACTTTTTTCTCTCAGGGGGATTGTTAGAAGGAATGCCCTTGAAGAGCCATAAAGGCTTATACAGATGTGAGTTACGAAGAAGAAAAAATGGTAGAATATGTTTAAAGGATTTTTTTTCCTATATAGTATAGACTTGGGGACATCAACAAGGAGACCCATCTCCAAGTTGGTCACTGGAACATGGATTTTTCACTACTTTAAAGTTGGCTCAGGGATTAACCTGTTAGTTCTGAGCCTGTTAAGTCCTGGATTTATAAAATTGCCTAAGAAACCTACTCCACCCTGATTTTTTAAAAGCAGTTCCCAGAAATCCCAACAGGGCAATTAGCAAAGGTGTGAATCAGATCTTGATTATATTTCCATTGTCCAAGGCTAATTCACTCTTGTTCTGAGTTTGTGCCCTTCCCACATTAAAGCCAGGTAGTGCCCAGAACAAAGGAAAATGTGTTTGAGTTTTCCCCAAGAGGTATTTTCTTGGGTGTTTTTTTGTTTGTTTGTTTTGGGGCTTTGTTTTGGGTTTGTTTTTTTTTTTTGCTTTTTGGAGGGAGCAATTGGAGTTAAGTGACTTGCCCAAGGTCACACAGCTAGCGAGTGTTAAGTGTCTGAGGCTGGATTTGAACGCAGGTCCTCCTGACTCCAGGGCTGGTTTTCACTGTGCCACCTAGCCACCCCAAGCAATGGTTCTCAACCTGTGGGTTGCGACCTCTTTGGGGTCAAACAACCCTTTCACAGAGGTCACAGGGGTCGCCTAAGACACTGCTCCTCTAACTGGTGGGTCCGCCCACATGCAGATACACCCACATACGAGTATTAAAGGGTCGTGGCATTAGGAAGGTTGAGAACCACTGCTCAAAAGGCTCTTTCTGTATGTACATCCCGATTTCCCAGTCAGGGCCAATGTCTGACCAAGCTGTATTGATCATAGTTCAAGAACCAGAAAGGATCTCAGAGGCCTTCTAGACCCAATCCCCTCATTTTACAGATTCTGAAAATGTGGCCCAAAGAGGATGCAACTTGCCCAAGGTCACACAGATTATAAACCTCAACCACAATGTTTAAATTGCAAGCAAAGCCTTACTTTGCTAACTGTGACCCCCACATACACGCCTATAGCCACAACATAAACACACCCAAGGCTTGAAGAGACAGTATGAGGAAGTAGGATGACACAGGAGCCCTTCCAGTCAGAGCAGTTAAAAGCTGGCTTGGTTTCTCCTTAAGCACAAGCCTTTACGGTAAAATGGTAAATGCGCTTCTGGTCCTTCACAGAATGTTAGCTCTGGAAGGGGCAGCTTAACTGATCGACCGGCTCTGAGCCTTGATCTTACTCTGTCTCCTGTCTCTGGGAAATTCATCCCAGTCAGTCCCCATGCTTTTAATGCACTCCTTTCCTATCTCTCTCTACCTTTTGAATTCCTCTTCCATTAGGGTCTAGCTCAGGGGCTGTCTGGATGCCCGAATCCTTTCCTGATTCCTTCAGCTCAAAGAGATTTATTTCTCCCTGCCCAGTTTCCTCAGACTTCTTTACTCCCATCATTTTCTCCCTTTTCATCCTACTTATGTTCGTCTTGTCATGGTAAGCTTCTGGAAGGTAAGTCAGAGCCTTGATTCCCCTGTGACTCCAGCCAACAAGGGCAAGGGACTACACGTGGATATCTGGTCACTCCTGATGCCAAGCAGAAAGCAAGGCAGATCCACTGTATTGAACTTCTGGAGATAGGCAGGCAGCCAGAGACCTGTATCAATGGAGGATCTGTTCCTTGGGAGGCTCCGATGAGCCCAGGGCTTTTCATACAGAAGCCTAAGAGGTGTTTCCTGAGTTTTGACAGGAGGCAGGGGTGATTTCGTCATTTTTCAGTCATGTCTGACTCATCGTGACACCTTTTGGGGTTTTCCTGGCTAGAATGGGTGGGCCATTTCTTTCTCCAACTCATTTTACAGATGAGGTCACTGAGGCAAACAGGATTAAATGACTTGCCCAGGGTCATGCAGCTAGCAAGTGTCTAAGGCTGGATTTGAACTCTGGTCTTCCTAACTCCAGGCTGGGTGCTCTATCAACTGTGCCACCTGGATCAACCAGCATTGATTTAGGCCCTGCTGTATTAGTGGCAAAGTGCTAGGTGCTGAGGACACAATAAAAATTAAACTGTCCCTGCCCTCAAGGAATTTACAATCTACCTGGAGGAGAGGGCATAGATGTATAAAATAGAGACAAGATCATTTTAATAATAATAATAATAATAATAATAATAATAATAATAGCTAGCATTTACATGCATTTTCAAGTTTGCAAAGTGTTTTGCATTGTATTCTCCCAACAGGGAACCTGTAAGGCAAATGCTATTATTATCTTCATTTAACAGATGGGGTAAGGGAAGCTGAGAGGTTAAATTACTTGCTTTGGGGCACACAGTAAATAAGCTGTCTCAGATAAGATTTGAACTCAGGTCATCCAGATTCCAAGCCCAGCACACTATCTAGGGAGGGGAAGGAAGGGGAGACACAGGAAGGCTTTCCATAGAAGGTAGTGCTTCAGTTGAGATTTGAAGGGGTTCTGAGAGGTAAAGGTGAGGAGGAAAAGGTGTATTCACTACCTTTGCTCCTTCACAAGTACTACTGAAAGTGGAGAAAATCACACAACTGTTCTGACAGGGTCTGCTACAAATTTATGTTATAACTTCATCTGGGCCCTCGCTGCTGCTAGGCAATACTACCATACCTTCCTCATCCCCTTCTCCACATTGGCTCTTCTAAATCTTTTCATCCCCTCCCCAAAAAACCTTCCATGATGACTTTCATTCCCCTTACCCTCCCAGCTGAGAACGTTGGCTCATATTTTATAGAAAAATATTGAGGCCATCTGCCGTGAGCTCCTCTCCCCCCTCCTCCTCATCACCACTCACTCAGATGACTTCTGCTGCTATCTCCTCCTTCACTCCTGCTTCACACGATGAGGTGGCCCTGCTCCTTGCCAAGGCCCATCCCTCTACCCACTCTGTTTGGAATTCAAAGCCCTTCATAACCAAATTCCCTCCTACCTTTCCAGTCTTCTGACACCTTACTCCAAGACATATACCCTTCAATCCAGGGACACTGACCTCCTGGCTGCTCCAGGAACAAGACACTCCATCTCTCAGCTCTGGGCTTTTTCTCTGGCTGTCCCCCATCTGAGGAACTCTCTCCTCTGCTCTGACTGCTGACCTCCCTGGCTTCCTTTGAGTACCAGCTAAAATTCCCCCTTCTACAGGAAGCCTATTCCAATTCTGTTCGTTATTTCCTATTTATTCTGTATAAAGCTTGCTTTGTATACATTTGTTTGCATGTTGTCTCCACCATTAGGATTGTAAGCTCCTTGAGGGCAGGAATTGACTTTTGACTCTTTTTGTATCCCCAGTCCCTGGCAGGTAGTACACATTTAATAAATGTTTATTGATTGATTCATTCTAGGCATAGTAGACAGACAGTCGATGAAAAGGTCTGCAGGGATTATGTGGAGTGTCATATACAAGGAATGGTAAGAAGTCAAGGCTGGCTGGACAATAGGTTGGGTGAAAGACAGTCAATCACAAGAAGGCTGGAAAGAAAGCAAGAGCCCAGGTGGTGAAGGGCTTTAAATACCAAGTGGAGGAATTTTTATTTGATAACCAGTGGTAATAGGGAGCCACAGATACTTCTTGACTAAGAAGTGACATAATAAGACCTGGATTTCAAGAAAATCACACTGGCAGATATTAGAAGGATGGATGAGAGTTGTGAGGCAAAACCAATTCAGAAGCTACAAAATTAGTCGAGATAAGAGGTGATAAAGGGAAGAACTACAGTAGCAGTGATGTGACTGGAGAGAAGAGACAAGACAGATGTTGTAGAAAGGAAATTACAAGATTTGGCAACTGATTCCATACAGGAGGTGAACGAGGGTGAGGAGTAGATGCCAGCACCCAGGTTGAGAGAGCAGGGTGGGATTAGGGTGAAAAATACAGAGTTCTGTTTTAGATATGCTGAGACATCCAATTTGAAATGTCACTTGTTCTAGAGACAGAGATTGTTCAGTCATGTCCATGACTCTGTGAACCGTAGCACGCCAATACTGTCCTTGGGGTTTTCTTGGCAAAGATACTGGAGTGATTTGCCATTTCCTTCTTCAGTGAATGATTAAGGTAGACAGAGGTTAAGTGACTTGCCGAGGGTCGCACAACTAGTAAGCTTCTGAGGATGGATTCAAACACAGGTCTTCCTGACTCCAGACCTATTGCTCTATGCACTGAGTCATCTACCTGTCTCCAAAGACAGAGGACCTGAGTTCAAATACCTCCTCTGATAATTGCTACTTGCTCGACCTTGAGAAACTTAAAGCTTCCCTGGGTCCTAGGTACTGTAGAATGAAGGAAATCCTTTCCAGCTCCAGATCCATAAGCCTTTATTTTACAAGAGAGGAAACTGAGGCTCAGAGAAATGAAGGGATTTTGTTCACAAGCAAGTGATCTCAGAGCTGACTGTGTCTCTTGACTCTAAGTCTGAGGTCACATTTCTTAGAGAATTGTTGTTGTTGGTTCTTCGTTCTAGAAGATGTCTGTGACATTGGGCAGTGATGCCATGACTTGCAAGTAAATTGGATTTAAGTGAGGGAGGGCTGTGCAAAGTCCCCAGTCTAACTTTCTCCTCTGGAGCCATCTGGGTTCAGTGGCCAGATATCAATGAAGACAACTGGAGATGGCCCAGAATGCAGTGGGAGACCTCGGTCTTTTCAACACTTAACAACTCTTAAAGAGAGAATTTTAACTCCACCTAAAAAGAAATGGGATGAGCATTCATAGCCTCCTCTTCTGGTTGGTGAGTTCTAACTTGAACCTCCATTTCAGGAAGCATATAGACTAAACCAGCCTATGATGCCCCAGACCACCTCTTTTACTTTTCTGTTTCCCTGCTCCCCCTTTTAAAACTATTCTTCTTTGTTGCTGTTGCTGTCTCCCTCCACTAGAAGATAAGCTCCCTGAAGGCAAGGACTGTCTTTCTTTTTGGGTTTTTTTTTCCTGTAGATTAACACAGTGCTTGACTCACAGCACACACCTAACAAATGCTCTATCCATCTATCATCTATCAACCAATCTATCCATTCATCTATCTATACATCTACCCATTCATTTTTCTACCTACTATATCTACCTATTCATCTCCCCATTTTTCTAGTTATCTATCCATTTATCTATTTATCTTTCTATCAGTCCACTTATTTGTCTTTCCATCTATTTTATCTATCCATCCATCTTTCTAGCTATCCATCTATCTGTCTGTCTGTCTGTCTGTCTGTCTATTTGTCTGTCTACTGATAGCCCTAGTCATTGTACTCTCCTGGTACCAAATTACTATTTATTTACTGATCTGTATTTTGTTTCCATGAGAGCCAGTTTATGGGAGTGGATAAAGTGGTAGCTTTGGAGACAGAAGGATTTAAGGAGAGTTAGTCTTCTGACACATGCTGGTGATATGACATTGGACAAGTGGCTTAATCTTTCAATGCCTCCCAGGCATTTTCCAAAGCTCTATGATCCAGAGGTGCCAACCTGCAAAAGTTGCGTATAAGGTGTGCATATGTCTACATTTATGTGTTTGTGTGTCTATACATATTACATGTGTGTGTGCATGTGCAAATGCATGTGTGAACAAAAATATGTTTATCCGTACAATGTGTGCACAAAAATATATTTATCCATACATATTGTACCCTCTGAACTTCAACAAAGCTGAAGGTCATAAGGGGCAAAAAACATGGACATTGAAATGTCAATGGCCTTTCAGATGTGAAGGAATCTTTCCACACCTTAGAAAGGGTGTGGGATTTGAATAGTTCCACCATACGTGAAAAAGCCACTGAAACAATGAAGATCCCTCTGGACATTAGCTGCCTTCATACTTTTGTGTCCCAGACAGACGGGTGGACGGATGAAAGGATGGACAGACAGACAGACAGACAGATAGATGATAGATAGACAGATAGATAGATGTTAGATAAATAGATGGGTAGATGTTAGATAAATAGAAAGATGTTTAGATAGATAGATAGATAGATAGATAGATAGATAGATAGATAGATAGATAGATAGATAGATGGATAGATGGATAGATGGACGGACGGACGGACAGACAGACAGACAGATAGAGAGAGAGAGAGATAGATAGATAGACAGACAGATAGATGATAGAGTCCAAAACTGAAGAAAACTACCTATGACACAGAAAGTATTATCCAACAAGAGAGGCTCACTTGGAATGAGAGGGAGGGGAGAAAATTTGAAACTCAAGGGACTATAGAACTGAATCTTATAAACTAAAAGTCAATAAACAAATCAATTTTTAAAAAAGAGAGGCTCACTCAATCTCTCTCACCTCCTGCCCAGAAGTGACAAACCTCACAGCTGAACTGCGGGAGCCAAAGAAAAGAGGATTCTGCTGACATTAGACAAAGGCTTGTTACCCTTGCTAAAAGAACACAATAGCTGCCTAGTGGAGTGGAATACTATTACCCACCTGGCCCAATCTGGCAGCAGCAGCCTGGTAATAGAGTGACCTACCTAAAGCACTCCCAGGAAGAGCTGAACTTAGTGAGGAGCTGGCACCACAGCTGAATGACCTGGTTGACCCCACCTGACATCAGATTGATCTGTCTGACTGAGATGCCATACCGTCTTAGGAGCAGGTCCAGCTGAGTGGTAGAGTGCCTCTTCTAGCCCATCCATCTATCTGTCTGTCTGTCTCTCTGTCTAGCTATCTCTCCTGCAACTCCCTCTCCTCTCTGTTGTGTTTCTTCAGTGAAGTGGTAGCTGCTTGAGGGCAGAGACTATTGGTTTCATCTCTACCCCCAACTCCTAGTATAGAGTCTTGCACATAGTAAGCATTTCAAAAAAATGTTTATTGAAGGGGATAGAATATTAGTCATAAGAGAACTGGATCTTGATTAGAAGAGACATGAGTTCTATCTCTGCTACTAACTAACTGTGAGACCTTGGGTAAGTCTCAAAACCTTGGTAAACCCTGTAAAAATGGGAACAGTAATACTTCACATTTCTATTATACTTTAAGGTTTGCAAAGTGCTTCTTCCTTCCCAACTTTCTTCCCTGTGAAACAAGCAGTAAAAGTACGATTATCCTCATTTTTCATTTAAGGAAACTGAGGCTTTGAGTAGTTAAGCAATTTTCATAAAGTCACACGTTATTAAAAATCTGAGGCAGGATTCAAATTCAGGTCCCTCAGTTTGAAGTTTCAGTCAGTAGTGCAATGCTGGTCCTACAGAGTAGAAACAGTCTCTGTCTCGGCTCCATCCATGACAGGGGAAGGCTATTTATATGACAGCAGAGCCATGCAGGCATCACATTTGCCAAAGTCCACTGAAAACATGATCCTTTGGGGGGAGGTGTGGCACAATCTATTTAAGGGGAAACATGACCCGGGTCGGAGGAGTCACACAGTCCCTGTGACTGATGGCAGTCCCAACAAAGATACCACCGTCCCCATCAGAGAACAAGCTGGGCTGAATCAGCACTCCAGACAAAAACCCCTCCCATACATGTGGGTGGAAATGTGTCCACCCAGGGTGGTTCTCAGAGGGCCTGCTTCTCCCTGGACTATCACTGTTGGTCAGGACTTCCACAGCTCCTCGTCTACTTGGTACTTGAAGCTAACAAGCATTGGCGTGCCAGGTTGCTGAGGCAGCGTAATACACTTAGAGATCATGTTATCCAGCTCTGTCCTCTTACAGAAGAAGAGACTGAGGTCCAGAGAGGTGGGGGAGGGGGGAAAAAGCGGGGCGAGATTTTGCACAAGGTCACACAGGCAGTAAGTGGTAGATATTTAAACTTACTAATTATGTGGCTCTGAGTAAATCACTCTAGCTCTGTTTGCCTCTGTTTTCTCAACTATAAAAGAAGAGCCTCTGTCTTTCAGGATTGTTGAGGATCAAATGCAATGGCCTTAAATGCTTAGGCCAGTGTCTGGAACATAGTAGGCCAGGCTTGTTCCCTTCCTCTTTATTAAAATCTTTAGGGTCCAGGAATGGTGGAGATGATCATCCTATGAGCATCTCAAAAAAGACCCCATTGTCCTTCTCTCCCAACCTGCTCTGTGCAAACTTCCCTATTTCAGTTGAGGGTCCTACCCACCATCTCCCACATCACTCAGGTCTGCAACATTGGAATCATTCCTGAGTCTTTCTTCTCCCTCACCTCTCATATCCAATTAGTTGCCTCATTAATCTGTTCTATACTTTTTTTTTTACACTTACATGATCATGACTTTATGCTGCCTTTCATCTGGACTGCCATGACAACCTTCTAATAGGTCTCCCTCCCTCCAAATCCTCTCCATTTCTAACCCTACCTCTATAGTCTAAATTATTCCCTTGCAAAAGAGTTTTACTATAACATGTCTACTATTCCATTTCTCTGCTCAAAAATCTCCATTGGATCCATTGACTTCTTTTTTCTTTAATTTTTTTAAATTTATTTTTATATTTGTTTTCTTGTTTACATTATTCATTTTCATTACATTTTTGGATTATACATTTTCTCCCCATCTTGCCCCTGTCCCAACCCTAAAACAGCAATCCCACTGTAAAGCCC
The DNA here is from genome assembly GCA_028646575.1 of Pseudocheirus occidentalis. Classification (NCBI taxonomy): domain Eukaryota; kingdom Metazoa; phylum Chordata; class Mammalia; order Diprotodontia; family Pseudocheiridae; genus Pseudocheirus; species Pseudocheirus occidentalis. The sequence continues at coordinate 38,581,655 of CM053596.1, read as the reverse complement.
CTCCCCTGCTCTGCTTTCTTATTTTCTGGTAGGGCAGGGAGGGTCTCCCTATCCCAGCCCCTGTATATCTTAATTCCTAGTTGCAGGTATTGGAGAATTTTTAATTCTAGATTCTTTTGATTCCTCTCATGTCACCCACCCCCACTAGAAGGACACTCAGTTCAATACAAGCTATGGATGTGTGATTATACAGGACATCTTCATAGTGGACATATTGTGACAGTGATCATCTGTCTCTCCTTCCTATCCCTCCTCTTCACCCCCCCCCCCCCTCCATCCATTGACTTCTAATACAAACTCTTCCTGACTCTGTGTGACCTCAGACAAGTAACTTAGCATTTTGGACTTAAGTTTCCTCATTTGCATATAGCACATACTCTGGAGCTACTCTCTCAAGCCTCACTCACACCAGCAGGCCAGATCCTCAAAGTTCAGCTGTGCCTCCTCTCTAGAATCTTAAGGTATCTTAGAAGGACAAGGGGAGCATTTCAAGAGCCCCCACTGGTGTGCTTCCCTACCACCACCAGTAATAATCAGTTGATATCTGTTAGTCAACCAGACTTGACTAGGTCTCAGGAGTACTAATTAAGGTGATAGTCTAAGAACTTTTGACACAAAACATTCTCTGCTTCCCCCCCAAAAAAAATTTTTGTAATACATTCTCTTACCAACAACATATGGAGTCTAAAGGAAAGTGGGCTTAAGTTTAGAGAGTAATTATCACATACAAGGATAACACATAGCTCCTAGAAGTCCTTAAAATATTCCCCTTAGGTATGTTGTGGTTTTTCTGTCGGGATCCTTGTAGGACCTTGTAGGATCTGTTTTCATTGCATCCAGTCCATTCTCATACTGACATCGATGCCAGCTAACTGCTCTCCCAAGGAATGCTATAAAGACATCAATCAAAAGTTCAAACCCTCTGGTAGGGCTCCTCTGAAGTTCACAAGATCCCTTCAGGTCAAGGGGAAAGGGTAGGGTGGGGAAAGAAGGGACTGACACCTGAGTCTTATTTTCCCCTCCCCCAACCAAGCTAGTCCTCCTCAAGGACTTGGCTAAAAGGATCTACCTGGCACTCCATTCATTTAAATCCTCTGATTCCAAACTGGCTGGTTGTTTTACAGACAACTCACAGTGTGTGACAAAGCCCTGTGGCCAATTTGAACAGACCCACTGTCTCCCAGGGAGGTGTCAAAGGCCTTGTAACCTCTAGGGAAGGGAGCAAGTTTCTCTTTTGGAACCTTTTGCATATATGCTCAGCCCCCAGATAAAAGACTTCTTGCCACCACCTAGACCACCTGAAACAGTCACAGAATAACTTTTCATGCTCTGAAGAGGGAAGATGGGGGATGGTGCCCTTTCATTCTGCATCATCATTCATTTCCAGGACCAGGGTCCCCCCATATATGCTCCTGAAACTGGGTTCTCATTGGCCAGTACTCCCATTGCATTAAAAATCAAAGGGTTAAGCTTCTAAAATTCCTTCCAGCTGTAAAATTTATTATCACCTAACCCATGACTCAATGATCTGATATTTAAAGCCATTCATAGACTGATTCCTGTCTGCCTTTCCAGACTTATTTCCTATTATTCCCTTGAAGTCCCAGCAAAACTTAATCACTACTGCTCCAAAGCCAACATTCCATCTCTCCCTGGGCCTTCACAGAGGCTGCCCTCCCAGTCAGAGAATGTTTTCCCCGTCATTTCTGCTTCTGAGATCCTTCCTTTATTTTAAGGCTCAACTCAGGAGCTAACTCCCTGGTAAAACACACACTGTCCCTCCATACAGAAGGCTAACTCATCAGGGGCAAGGACTATTGAAGTTACAGTTTTGTAGCCTTGGCAATGAGCATAGCTCTTTGCACAAAGTAGGCATTTAATAGATATTTGTTAAGTTGCATTGTATATAGAATATAAACAAAATGTCAGAGATGGGAGGGCCCTTAGAACACAGAATGTCAGAACTGAAAGGGCCCTTAGAACACAGAATGTCAGAGCTGGGAGGGTCCTTAGAAAACAGAATATCAGAACTGAAAGGGCCCTTAGAACACAGGATGTCAGAGACAGGAAAGGTTTTAGAATACAGAATATCAGAGCTGGGAAAACCTTAGAACACAGGATGTCAAGACTAAGAGAGACTAAAACAGAAAGTCAAAGCTGGGAGGGTCCTTACAACAAAAGATTGCAGCTGATGGCACAGTGGATAGAGTACCAAGCCTGAAGTCAGGAAGACCTAGCTGTGTGACCCAGGACAAGTCACTTGCCCTCCCTTTGCCTCAGCTTCTTTACCTGTAAAATGGGGGCAATAATGGTACCTGCCTTTCAGAGTTGTGGTAAGGATCATTTGAGATAATCATTCTCTGTAAAACAGCCTTTTAAGCAAATATACTTTTGGCACTCACACAACGTGGCCAGCCCATCACAATTCCTTTCTCTGAAGCAGAGTCTGAATGCTTGGCAGTTTAGTTTGAAAAAGGACCTCAGTGTCCAATACTTTATCCCACCAGGTGATCTTCAGAATCTTCCTAAGACTATTCAAATGGAAGCGACTCAGTCTCCAGGTTTGGCATCTGTGTTTCACAGGCATACAGCTAGAGGTCGGCACAATGGCTCTGTAGACCTTCAGTTTGGCAGGCAGCCCAATACCTCTACTTTTCCGAATAGCAAGTTTAATCATCTTTCCAACAGGCTCTCTATGAAACAACAAATACAAAAAAAGAGCATAGGTGGCCTGGGTTAATGTCCACATGAAGGTCAGGTGGGAGACAGCTCCTTCACTCATCAGATTTTAATGGAGAACCAAAGAGCCCAGTAGCTTGTACAACAGAGCACTGGACCCACAAAGCTGAGAATGAGTATAACAGGGAACTGGCCAGTGAGCCCCATTTTTATGAGCATGTGCCAAGTACCTCTGATGCAATCGCCCCCATGGTCCTTGGGACATGCAAAGATACCATGTAACTGATTCTGGTCCACTTACCAAGTGATGAAAAGGGGCCTTTTTAAATGAGTGTGTAGTTCAAACTGGGGAGCATTCAAACGATACTACATGACTCCATGCTCTCTCGGTGTATCTTCTTCCTGCTTGGCAGCATTCCAGAAGGAGAAGCGAGACAGCGCTATAAGGAGAGAGAACTTGTACGCTCCCCATCTGGGACCAGCATTCTTTCTAGGGGAGTGAGGCCAGAGTAATCACTACATCTGCTTTTATTTATTTCCTGAATCATCAATTCTTCTGACTCAGCAGTCAGTTGGGAAATTTTCATCACTACACAGTATAAGCCCTTAGAAAGGCCAGAAATAGCTCCTACTCTACCTCCTCACCCTCCAAGCTTCTTTGAGGTAGACTAGAACCTGGAAGGATCTGTGTATGCTCCAAGGAAAGGAACAATTATAGAACAATTCAGTCATGTTACCCTTGATGTGTTTACTGATTGATTTCCACCTGCATTATCCTTGATTCATCCATTGGTAGTCCAAAGGTCTTAGGCTCTTTGGGACCCAGTTCCCCATAAGAGCTATTGAGGAAGAGTCTGGAATAGTCTATAACTCTAACTAGAAAGAAATATACTTCCCATTGGACAAGTCCTAGGAAGGCTTGAGTAAGTCACAGACAAAGGCAAACAGCACTGTCCTAGCATCTAAGAGAGTTCAAGACTCTCCAGAAGTTGGGAAAGACCAGTAAACATACAAAGTACTGATATGCTAATTACATCTCCCTCTTTCCCTTTATTAAAATAGCGAATTCAACTGGAACGTCCCTTTGCCTAAAGTGAATCTCTGTATGTTCTTAAAAGTGGCAAGATCACATTTCTAGGGGGAGGGGGAGGAATGTTCTAGAACTCAAATTTCACATTCATTTAAGCTGGCCTCCCTCCTAATTAGCCCCAATCAGAAAAGCAAGAATTAAAATCAGCAAAACATGTTGAGTGGGAGACAAATCACAGAATTCTATGACTCTCTGAATAATAGAATACTAAAAATCTTCTGGCTTGGGAGTCCTGGAGTAGTGGAATGAATGGTTATTTATCCTTGTACAAGTTCTCTCACATAATTCATGGTTAATAAATGTTCAGTGTATTTAATGTAATTGATAACCACCACGTCCACCCCCCTAGCATAGCCAGCATAATGGAGCCAGAGTAATGCCGGCTACACTGTTGTTCCTTAATAAACTCCAAAAGTGGCATTCAGGACATGCCCTGGGATACAGAATAATAACTACATTATTAGTGCAAGGATGATGCCTTCTGAAGGAACAGAACTCAATTGAACATATATTATTGGATATGTTTGTTTTTAAATTGCTACATTCCCTTTTGTATTAAGAACATAGATCTTTGTGGGGTCTTTCTGGGAGCAGCTGGCATACAGAGAGCTGTTTGTTTCATTCCTCTTCATAACCCCTGTAGAAAAAAATCTGCTAAAAGCCTGACCCAGCCTAGTTTCCCTGGAGGAAGCCAGGAAGAAGATTAGAAATCCATCAAGCAAACAGGCATAATTGAGTGCCTACTACACGAAAAGCTCTAAGGATGAAACAAACCAGTGGCTCCCTTCAAGGTGTCCGCATTCTGGAGGAGGCAACATGTGGAATTGGGGGAGTGATCTGCCTTCCCCTAGAGGTGTGAGAAGCTGAGGGGGAATCAGGGATGGCTTTTATTGTTGTCCAGTCATGCCTGACTCCTCACAACCCAATGGCCTTCTTGGAAAGGGCAACTGAGCTGAGTTTTCAAGGCAATTAGGAATTCTGATGAGGAGGAAGTGAATTCCAAGCATGAGGGAGAATCACTGCAAAGGCTGGGAAATGAAGTTCTGTATGTGAAGAACAGCAAGGTCAGTTTGACTAGATTGGGAATGAGGATCCTTCGACCTCAAGGTCACATGTGACCCTCTAGGTCCCCAAGTCCGTCCCTTTGACCAAATCCAAATTTCATTGAACATTTGGGTTCTGACAAAGGGATGCACTTGAGGACCTAGAAGGATTTGTTCTGTGAAGTTTGGATTTAGTCAAAGGGCTACACTTGAGGACCTAGAGGGCCACAAGGCCACAGGTTCCCCACCCTTAGGCTAGATCTTAAGAGGGTGGAAAAGGAAGTAATACATTATAAGGTTGAAAAGGTAGGTTGGGACCAGCTTGTAAAAGGCTTTAAATATAAGAGGTGTTTATATGCAATCCTAGGGGTGCTAGAGACCCCCTAGAGTTTATTGAGGAGGGGAGTGACATAGTCATGTGCTTTAGGAAAATCACCCAAGATAGCTTATATGGAGGGTGGAGTAGAGGAAGAAGAGGTTAAAGCAGGGTCCTATTAGGAGACTCTTATACCAGAGATGACAGTGGCCTGAATTTGAGTGATCTTATGAGTAGAGAATGGGAATGCCAAATCCTAAGACTCTGGAAGTGGGGCTGATGGGAGTGGAGGTCACAACGTCCAGGTGCTAGGGGAAGAAAGGAAGGAAATGTTTATGGATTCACTATGAGCAGCAGCAAGTGGAAAACTTGCAGCAGCTATTCTGTCCTTCATTTCAAAGAGGACCCATGACATGACAAGGGGGATGTCTAGATTCATGCATGCATTGGATTTAAGTGAGGCAGAGTTGCACAAAGTTGTCAGCCTCATTCTCTCTTCCAGGGTCATCAAAATCTAGTGGTGAGACAAGTCAGGACAACTGGGATGGGCCAGGATGCAGTGGATGACCTTGGTGTCTTCGATGCCTGACCAAATTCTAAGCTCTCCACAGCCCTGCTTCAGCTGCCTTCATGGCTATTGGAACAAATTGTTTTCATCGGCCCATTCCACCAGGGAAAGTCTTCACATGCTTGGGTGGACATGCCCCTAACTCAACAACAGGTTAGAGACCCTTTGGTGACCCTCTACCTGGTTTAGCCCATCTGCCAAGATGGTTTTACCCGGGTGTGGCTATTGGGCATGCAGGGTGTGGAAAACTGTTCCTATAGAGGGTACCACCATCCTCCCAGCTCCTCAGGCCCACAACCTCAGTGTTCTCCTTCACTCCTTACTCTTTCACACCTCCCATATCCAATATGGCACCAAGATCTATCAATTTCATCTTTGCAACATAGGCTCCCTCAGTCCTCCAATGCTGCCACCACCCCAGGTTCTGAGTTGAGCATTGCTTCACACCTGGACTATTGTAATAGCCTGCTTATAGAACTACCTGCCTTAAAGCCTCCCTCTTCAATCCATTCTCTACCCAGATGCCAAAGATATTTTCCTAAAGTTCAAAAGTGAACACATCATCCCAGCCTTCATCCCCCTCCCATTCAATAAACTCCAGTAGCTTCCTTTGGCTCCAGGATCAAATAGAAATTCCTCTGGCACTTAACATCCTCCATAATCTGGCCCCTTCCTACCAGTGCTGTCTTCTTACACCTTTCCCAAGCCTCACTTGCTCATTGTTTGAGTATTGATGGCTCAGAGTAAGTGTAAATAGCAACTGCTTCTGTTTTGGCCAGAAACTCTGAGGGTCTTCCCCTCCCAGATTGATTCTTTTGTGAAGGCAAACCAGGCCACTTTGTGCTTCAATTCTTAACTACCCTTTAACTACTGAATGAGCATTGCTTCAGACAAACTGAGACCTGGGAAAGACCTTAGCTTAAAAAGGCCAAGGTCCCCCACTGCATCCAGGTCATTGCCAATCTTCTTAATCTGTGTCTTGCTACTGGACTCTGATGATTTGGGAGGACAGAGTGAGGCTGGTGACTTTGCACAGCCTTCCCTCACTTAAATCCAATTCACGTGCAAGTCATAGCATCACCTTCCTGATATCATGGCCCTCTTCGAGAATGAAGGACAAACAACAACAATCTGGCCCATTCTGTCTCTCACATTCCTTCATTTAGGATCTGGAAAGAAAAGACAAAACAGAGATAGAAAGGTATATCAAGTGTTTATAGCCACATGGTAGCTGGATGGAGGAGGTAGCATGTGGTGGCCACCACATGCTACCTCCTCCCTCATTCTGAGGCTTGTTTCCCTCTTCATTCAAAAGTCACCAAGAAACAGAGCTTTCATCTATCCATTCAAACTTTTGTACACTCACTACATTCAGATTCAACAGCCAATTAAGAGTCTTTTCCCATGGAGTATGCCAACAGGAAATAGTCAAAGAGACCTTCTCCGAAAGGAAAGAGAAATATTCTTCCTTCATGCTTTTCCAGAAGCAAGGTCACCAAACCTCCATGTGGGTTGATAGCAAGAAGAGTATATTGCATGTGTTCTAAGGACTCATTGGCCAATTGTCAACTCCTGAGCCTTTCCTGTGATTAGTAAATGCTATAGACGCATGAACTTGGGGTAGCTAGGTGGTGCTGTGAATAGAGAGCAGTGGCCCTGGAGTCAGGAAGACCTGAGTTCAAATCCAGCTTCAGACACTTAACACAAAAACTAGCCTTGTGACCTTGGGCAAGTCATTTAACCCCAATTGCCCTACCTTCCCCCTCCAAAAAGCAAAAAAAATTAAAAATAAAAAAATAAAGAGGCATGAACTAAAGCAGTCATTGTATTAGGTCCCTTAGATCATATACCTAGAGCTGGAAGGAACCTCAGAAGTTATTTAATCTGTCATTTTACAGATGAGGAAACTGACACCCAAGGAGGTAAATTACTTACCTAAGGTCATATGGGTAGTAAGTGGGAGACATGAGATTTGAACCCAGTTCTCCTACCAGAGTCAAAACTCTTTCTCCTGTGCTATACTGGCCTTCCTCTCAATGCCACAAAGAATAATTCACATTTTGTTCTAGTTTTTATAATCAAGGATGGGGGTGGAGAACAAGGTCCATATTCTAGATCCAAGAAGAACCCTCTCAGAGACATTTTATTAGACTGGGACAAAGACTTGGGAATGAGAATCCTGCCCGTACGATCATTCCTTGAAGAAATCACACTGGTTGCTGTTCTGTGCCTACGTGCCAGTTATGTGGCTGCTCCCTTCAGAGCAGTTCAGCCCAGCCCCCAAGAGATGGTATTTTCTTCCTCATCCATCCATTTTTCTTCCACATTTAGCATCCCAATTGCTTGGCAATAGCAACTTCCTGACTGGATGGAGGGGGAAAAAAACCAACAACTGAAATGTTTTATTGAAGATATTAGCCAGCCTAGACATGGAAAGTGGAAATTTCAAGTTCCGCTAATTGGGAATTTGTGACTTTACTAATGGAATAGAAATTTACCTTTGAAAACTCTCCTACAAGAAAGAGTTTGCTAACCATAATAGTAATGAGTACACATCCCCATATTATTTTAATGTACTTTTTTTTTTTGCAATAACCCTATAAGTTAGACTGGGCATAGATTCAGAATTAGATGGTACTTTAAAAGTCATAGAATCCAATCCTTTCATTTTCTATTGAGGATACTGAGCTCCAGACAAGGGTCATTCTGCTTGTATGTATCACAAGTAGTGATTTTCTTGACTCCATCTAAGTATAATATGAATAATTCTATCATTTTAAAGATTGATGGGACCTTGAAGAATTGGTCAAGGGTGTTCCATTAGGAGACTTCTCTGTAGGTAACACCCAGGTGTTACCAAAGTCATCTGACTCTTCTTGGCTGCCATTCACCACTAAAAACCAGGGTAGCTTGGGGAAGGCAGGGAAAGTCTTATTGTTAGGTCTTTTTTCAGTCCTGTTTGACTCTTCATGACCCCATTTAGGGTTTTCTTTGGCAAAGATGCTGGAGTAGCTCCTCTTCTTTCTTATTCTCCTCTTCTTCTTTTCCTCCTCTTCCTCACCATCACCACCATCATCTTCTTCCTCCTCTTCCTCCTGCTCCTGCTGCTGCTGCTTCTCCCTGCCCCCTCCCATTCCCTTGGAGCAAACCATCCTGGTGTCTCTTTTCTGAAGCAGTGGCTGAGGAGACCCCCATACTCACCATGGCCAATGAAAAGCCAAAGGATGGAGTCAATGATGAGATGTAGGCTCTGGTACCCCCCCCCCCCCTTTTTGAGCT
>CM053596.1:38554835-38572180 GCA_028646575.1 Pseudocheirus occidentalis | reverse complement strand
CCTAGCATCTTTTACAGCTATAAATTTGTGAAAGCTCATACTGAGGGGTACCAGCTGAAATAGCAACTCCAAATGACCGTGAGGTCTGCAAGAGATTCCATCTCCTACAAAGGTGAGCCCTTTGCGGAATTTGTGTAATGAAGGAGGGTAGCAAGTAGGAGTACTTTGACTTTTTGCCTCCTTTGACCAGCAGAGGGCACCCGAATACCAGGAGTGTGCCAAGGCTGGCCTTGGATGCTGGTTAGTGGGTTTCATTTGTTCAAGATTCTGGCTGAAAGAGCATCCTCTTGGTTTAGAACTTTACATACAAAACAGTTCATGTTTTATTTAAGGTTTCAAAAGATTTTCATCGTATCATTTCCTATCTCTGGGGAAGGGCATGCAAATAGTTTGTTGTTGAGCGGTTTCAGCTGGGTCCAACTTTTTGGGACCCTATCTGGGGTTTTCTTGGCAAAGATATTGTGGTGGTTTGCCATTTCATTCTGCAGCTCATTTTACAGATGAAGAAACTTAGGGAAACAGGGTTAAATTACTTGCCCAGAGTCACATAGCTCTTAAGTGTCTGAGACCAGATTTTAACCCAGTCAATCTTCCTGATTCTACCCAGTGTGCCACCCATTCCTATTTAATGAATGAAGACACCGAGCCTTTGAAAGGGAAGCAATTTTACCAGAGTTACATAGTCAGGAATCATCTAGGATATGAACTGCAGCAAGCTCTGTCTCTACATGGAATATGCCTTATTCTGATTCTCTTTGCTGCGGTGCCTTCCCCTTTCCAATTACCTTTCATTTCCTCTATATGTCCTGTACATACTCAGTTATTCACATTTCTCTCTCTTAGTTTCCTCATCTATGATGTGAGGGGATTGAACTTAATGGCCTCTCCATTGGAGAGCTCTTCTAACCATAATTCTATGATCCCATGACATTGTCATCATTACCCTGGGTTCAGAGAAACCTGAGAAGACTTACATGAACTAATACAGTGAAGGAAGCAGAACTAGGAGAACAAATAACTTTGAAAGCTCTAAGAATTCTGTTTAATACATAGTCAAATTCTGAAACCCTCACTCTAAGTACAAAATATTATGAGCATTGAGAAAAAATCAATTTAAATATGGCGGTGCCACAATTAGAATCACACAAGACCTGGCAGTGGCGACACTAAAAGATCACAGGTCTTGGAGCACCAAAAATAGAAGAGCAAAAGAACTGGGGTTGCAGCCAAAAATATCATACCCAGCAAAGTTAAGCAGAATCCTGAACAGAAAACAGTGGATATTTAATGAATTGTCAAACTTTCAAGATTTTGTTAGAAACAAATAAACCTGAACTTAATAGAAGATTTGACATATAAGATCCAAGAGAAATATAAGGTACATATCAAAGACTAATTACAAGAGATTCCATAAGGACAGACTTTATCTTTTATATGAGGAAATGTGAAACGTATGTCTAAGAGTGGTATTAGTAATTGGGTTGTTCTCAAAAAAGCTTGGAGGTAGACCTAAGTATGATGTGATTTTGAAAAGTAAAACTTTTTAGGAACAGATAAAAAGTAATTATTTTATGTAAATGAGGTATGAGAGGAAGAACCGGGCACAGAGGAATTAGATGGAGAAGGAGGGCTGGTCATTCTGGAACCCTACTTTTATCAGGAATGAGTTTAAGAGGGGTATACACTCTCATTCAGGGCAGGGTAGATATGGTCAAATGTCAAGAAGCTTGGGAGTATCTTTCCTTGGGCTGAGGAGAGAAGAGATGAAGTAAAGGACTGAAAGCATGTTTTGAAGGGTATGAGCTGAAGTCTTTTGAGACAAATGGAAATCTTGGGTGGCTTCCCGCATTCCCATCTGTGATGTGTTGGTATAGTTCATTCTCCAGGCTGCTAAGATCCAGGAAGATGCTGGAGACCAAGGGAGAGCCTGGCTATTTCCTCTCTCTTCCAGTAGCTCATCTGAGGCATTTGCGTATTAGATCACAGGATTTAGAGCTAGAAGAAGAAGAAAGCAAAACCCAGAGAAGCCAGGTGACTTGTCTGAGGTCAGAGAGGGAACAGATTTGGGATTTAGGGCAGCTAGAGGGTACAGTGGATAGAGGGCAGAGCCTGGAGTCTGGAGGACCTCAGTTCAAATTCTGCTTCAAACACTAGCTGTATGACCTTGGACAAGTCACTTAATCCTATTTGCCTCATTTTCCTCATCTGTCAAATGAGCTGGAGAAGGAAATAGCAAACCACTCTAATAGCTTTGTCACAAAAACTCCAAATAGGGTCATGAAGAGTTAGACATGACTAAAATGACTGAATAATGACATGGGATTTGAACTTAGGTCCTCAGAAAGAGTATTAGTTTTGGAGTCTGAGGATCTAGGCTCCTTTTCCAGATTTGCCACTTATTAGCTTGGGCAAGTCACTTAGCTTTTCTAAGCTTCTTCATCTTGGGAATGGACCTGATGGGCTTAAGATGTTTTCTAAGGCGTCTTCCAGCTCTAGGTCTTGTGAGCAGAATTCAAATCCATTGACGTTTGCACCACATCCCACTACTGCTAATGGGAGTACTGAAAGGAACTCTTTATGAAGGAATCTCCTTGGGTGGTTGTAGCCATCATTTCTGTCACTTAGGTGGGCGTGGAGGAGACAGCAAAAGACTGTATAAAAATGCTGGAGCCCAATGGAGAAATAGAGTCTTGAAGCTGAATGAACCATAGAGACCATGGTGTTCAGACCAGTAGTCACAGATCCATGTAACCCAGGCTAATCTGAGAATGCCTGGTTTGCTGAATATGGAAGCCTCTGCACCCCTTACCTCATGCAGAGATGGGGGTAGACTCTGATCGGCTGTCTACAGCTTCTAAAATGGCAAGACTGAGCCAGCTGGTGTCTCTTTCAATCACCTTTTCTGATGGTCCAGAAGATGAAGATCCCAATTCACCCATACCATGGGTGCCATGAACTGAACCCCTGAGAGGGGAAGGGCTTTCCCTCCCTTACTGTCCTTCTCTTTTACCCCTGGCTCTGAGAAATGGGCCTGGGGATATTTGCTCCTGTTCTGTCTTGGTTTTCCTTTTTAGTTTCAGCAGGTGGAGGTGAGAAGGTGATTCCTCTGGGACCTGGGAATTTGAACTGTGGTGACTTTGGAGCCAGGATTTGTAGGGGAGCCCCATGAAACCTGCATGCTTGGGACTTGAGGCAGAGGATGGTTTTGGACATGGAACTGGGCCTATGCTCTATAGGAAAGGAGCCTGATCCACCTCCCCTCCTCAGACAATGAGGTGGGGTAACGAGGGAGGAGGGTCCTCACATGTTGGGGAAACAAGTTCATACATTGCAATTATAGCTTTTGAAGTAAATATTTCTGTGTAAAAGCTAATCTATTAGTAATTAATGGAACTGGGGTACAGGGAGGTCCCCTCTCTACTTACTAGTATATAAGTGTGGGGCTGGAGTCATTGGCAGAGAGGTCAGATGCCTCCAAACTCTTTGAAGGAGCCCAGAGAACCCTGATGGTGGGAGGGGATGGTGACATTTTACCTTCCTGGTCTAGGGCAGTGAGGGCCAGGGTAGTCTTGTGCCACATGTTCTGGCTCATGGTTTCTCAGGGCTTCCATGCCAGTCTGGCTGCTTACAGCTCCTCTCCTACAATCCTGACTCCAAGGTCACCATGGCTCCAACTCTTTTTTAAAAAAATTTATTAGCCAGTTTCTCTCTGTTCTTTTATTCATTAAATATAGCCTTTTCCCCTCTTTTATTAATAGATTTTATTTTTGACACAGTAGATACTTCTTTTTTAAAAAGTTAACTTTTATGTTTATTTTTAGTTTACGTCATTTCCATGAGATTTTGAGTTACAATTTTTCTCCCCATCTTTCCTCTACTTACCACCCCAAAACAGAGATCCCACTGTATTAGCTCCCCCACCCCCACCCCTGCCCCGCCAATCTGCTCTCGACTATATCCTTCCCCATCCCACCTCTGACTTTCCGGTAGGGCAGGATGGATCTCCATACCCCAGTGCCTGTATATCTTATTCCCAGCTGCATGTAAATAATTATAATAAAAAATATGGAACACTTCACAAATTTTCATGTCATCCTTGCTCAGGGGTCATGCTGATCTTCTCTGTATTATTCCAGTTTTAGTACATGTGCTGCTGAAGGGAGCACCATGGCTCCAACTCTTGGTCCCATGAGGATCACTTTCTCACCTCCAGCACTTGAAACTGAAAAGGACAAACAGACAAACTTCCACCAGACCCTTTTCTGGGATCAAAAGTGAGGGAGACCAGGGCAGGGAAAGTCCTTCCTTTCTCATCAGTTTGGTTCATGGCACCCATGCTGAGAGAAACGGGGAGAGAGAGGGAAGAGAGAAGAGTTAATGGTGCAACATGGGGGAAAAAAGAGAGTTGTGGCTAGCCTCCTAATTACTCATCCCTGCCCCTCTGTTTATTCTCTTTTTTCTTCTTATGTATGTCATGGGATCACAGAAGCAGACTCCCAGAGATGGGTGGTCCTTCAGAGATCATCTGGGATGTCCCACTTGACCAAGAATCCCTCCTTTCATACCCTTGACAAGTGGCAATGTAGGCACCACGTGGAGACTTTCAGGGATGAGGAAACTCATTCCTTTCAAAGACAGCTCATTCTACTTGGGGACAAGACCTGAGAATCAGCCAGGAAATTTTTCCTTACACAGAGTCTTGATCTTCCTCTCTGATATTTCTACTTCATGCTTGTAGTTCTGCCGTCTGGGGCTGAACAGAACAAGACTATCCCCTCTTGATAGGACAGATTTCCAAATAATAATGTAGCAGTTAAGTCTTATCTCCAGGGTACACATCCCCAGCTCCTTCAACAGATCCCCTTATGACAAGGTCTTTTGTCCTCTCTTAACCCACCTGTACCAGTCTCCTCCTCTGGGCATCGCAGACTGTCCTGCTGGTCACACCTTTCTTCTCCCAGTGGCCTTCTTGGCAATAATAACTCACATTTCTAAAGTTGTAAGGCTTAGAAAGAATTTTTGTCCCAACCTCTCTGTGAGAGAGGTAGTTATTGTTATATCTGGTTCCATGCGAGCTTGCATTTCTTGGACTGGACTCCAGAGTGACTCCAGGAAATCTCATTTGTCAGAAAGCTAACATCTTGGAGATGGGTACTTACTCTTCATCAGTGACCTCAGTACCATCTGCCCCTGTGATTGGAGGCCTGGAGGGTGAGGCAAAAACCTCCCTGCTCAGCCTCCACTCAAACAGGGTTCCCAGGTCCACTGTTCTTCGTTTCTCACCAGCTGTCAGTCCCTGGGCCAGACCCTCTTCTTCTCCCACTTCCTGGTCTCCTTTTGTATGACCTCTTTCCCCTCTAGACTGTAAGCTCTTCAAGGCCAGGGGCTGCCTTTCTTTTTCAGTTTTGTCTCTCTAGTACTTAGTTGGCTCATAGTAAGAGCTTAAGAAATATTTACTGATTGACTGAAAAGAAAGTCACTGCCCAGGATTACACAGCTATTAAGTATCTGATGGGGCACCAGATGCAGCACCTTCCCATTGGGCCTAAAGGGCAGTCTGTGGCTGTGAGACACAGCAAAGCTAACCAGTGCTCACGGAAACCAAGAGCACAACCTTGGCTTTATGGGCACAATGATCTCCCTCACTGGGTGAACCAATCACAGATAACCCCTGGGCGCTGAGCTGAGACATGGCAGCTGAAATATCTGCCTGGGAAAGAGCAGCGAGAAACTCATGACTCCAGGTTCTGCTGATATTTCTAGTGAGAACAATAATTATTTGTTAGCTTTAAGGAAAAGTCCTAGGCCAGTCTAAAGATGTCTGCATTTAACAATATTTACCTAGTCTGGTTCCTGCTTTGAAAGGCTTATACATAACATACACAGATGCACATACACACCATACTCATGTGCATATACATGTATACAACACACATGCATATGTATATGTGTACACATGTGTGTGTATAATACACACACACATACACATACACATACACACACACTTGTCCCTACAACATGAGGCTAAAGTTAGCAGGAAAAAATTGTTAATAAATTAAAATAAAGTGGTTAACTTTATTGTTCATTGTTTCAATTCATTATCCCCTTTGGGATTTTCTTGGCAAAGGTACTGGAGTGGTTTGCCATTTCTTTCTCTAGTTCATTTTAGAGATGAGGAAACTAAGGCAAATAGGGTTAAGTGACTTGCCCAGGGTCACACAGCTAGTGTCTGTAGGTACTATTATTATTCTAATTTTACAGTTGAGGAAACTGAGGCAGTGACTTGCCCAGAATCACACAGTTAGTAATTGTCTGAAGTCATATTTGAACTCAGGTCTTCCTGACTCCTGGCCTAGTACACTATCTACTGTACCACCTAGCTGCCCAAAGTATATAAGGAGACATAAATCGTTAACTTTACAGAAGTGGAAAGAGGCCATAATTAATTAATTGATTTACTAGTTGTCCTTCCTTGGTGTACTTTTTAGCTCTGATTAGTAAATAGAAGTGGTCTTCTATTTCTCAGGCTTCCCCACTCCCCTTTTCAAACCTTCCCTCGTCCCTAAAACTCCTGTTTCATCTGGGGACTTGCTTAAGTTAGCTATGGTGATGGGCTTCCTCTCAGACCAGTGTGCTTGGTCAACTTTGAGGGCTCCTCATCAGCTTGCTAACACTCTTCTCAAGTACTTCCTCCTGAGGTGAACAGCTCATAGCCCAAGTGTCCTTCTAGGAAGATGGTGCCATGATAGAGACATCCATGAGGTTAATGATGATGGTGGTAATGACTAGGTAAACTAAGAGGGTTAAGGACCCTTCACCCTCCCACCCCTACCCCATATTTTGTGTTCTAAGGGCCCTCCCAGCTCTGACATCCTATGTTCTAAGGGCCCTCCCACCTCTTACAGTCTGTGTTCTGAGATTCCTCCAGGCTCTAAATTCCATATTCTAGGGTCCATTCCTCTCATCCACAGTTTTCCTTGTTCTCTGGCTATCTTCTTCATTGACAATTCTATGGATAAAACACTCCGTTTAACCTTGGGCCGGTCCCTTCCCCAACCTAGGCCTACATCTCCCCATCTATGAAATGAGGGCATTGGACTTGGTGAGCTTTACATTTCCTTCCAGCTCTGACTCTCTGGGATCTAAGATCTTTTTTCAAAGCATTCTCTTTGATTTGTTCTTTGCTGAAAGTTTAAAAAAATCCCCAGCTGTCTGTACTTTAGAGCTAATGCCCACAGTAGCCTTGGGGCTGCTGGAGGCCAGGCTCAGCTGGAAACCAATGAATGCATTCACTAATAGAGGAATAAATAAAAACAAATCATATTGCAAGAGCTCTCAGTGGGGTCACTCATCCACTGTGAAGGCTCCGGGGCTTTCAAAGGAAGAGGGAAAGGAGCTCTGTACCAACATGCAAATCACTTTCTACATGCGGGCCTTGCAGCTGATAACGTTTGCCTTAATTAGCCATGGTTTCCTTTTCTCTTTGGGCCTCTGGAAAAAGAAAGGATTTAGACTTTAGTGAGTCAGTCAACAAGTATGGCCCGAGTACCAAGGATTTGTGGATGATGAAAAGTCTATGAGAGGCGGTAGACTGAGGTGAGAGGGGGTGGCTATGGCATCAGAGGACCTGGGCTTGAATTCTGACTTCATAACTTATTGCCTGTACAACCTTGGACAAGTTGTCCCATGCCCCAAAACGGGCCTCAGTTTCCTCATCTGTAAAATGACAGAATTGGACTAGATATCTTCCAGCTCTGGTGGGTGGGATCAGGAACTGCTTAGAGATGAGAAAAGGGCATACCAGAGCAAAGTTTCCCCACTAGGGCTAGGCTTGGGTGATATTCATAGCATCAGGCAATGCCCTGGAAGAGGAATCTCTCTGGGATTTTGTGGGTTTGGATTTTTGCTGATATTGTGATTGGTGGTGTTTTTCTCTTTCTTTCTTAAGAGAATTTTCCCCCCCTTTTTGTAGGGTGAAGGCAGAGCAATTGGGGTTAAGCGACTTTTCCAAGGTCACACAGCTAGTAAGTGTTAAGTGTCTGAGGTCCTATTTCAACTCAGGTCCTCCTGACTCCAGGGCTGGGGCTCTATTCGCTGAGACACCTCAAGAGAATTTTTTTTAAAAACTGTAACTTCATTTACATTGAAGACAAAGAGACTTTTGACCAGTACTTTGGTCACTAGAGATAAGGAAAGAAGTAAATTTCCAGGTCGGTCCATCTCCCACTTTGACTGTACCCTTATGCCTGGAGTGCTTTCACTTCTCAACTCTGTCTCTTGGACCCCCTAGTTCCCTTAAAAACTAATTCCTGCAAGATGCCTTGGGAAAATAACTTCTGTCACCCGTGCCTCAGTTTACCTTTCTGTCAAACGGGAAGATAATACTTGTACTGTCTCTCCTAGTGTTTAGAGGATCAAATGAGATTTACACACTCACATACACACACATACCCCTATACATATATATGTACACAGATATATTCACATACATGTATTTATACATTCACATATATGTATATGCACACATACAACATGATCTATAGGGAAGAATATTATTACCAGAGAGTGTAGTTTTCTACAAATTAGACCCATGGAGATGACAGGTACCTCTTTGGCAACTTAGCCTCTGAGAGAGTTTTCTGGGGGGTACCGAGGGTGAAGTAAATGAAACAACTAGTTAGAATGCTGGACTTGGAGGGAGGAAGATCTGAGTTCAGATTTAACCTCTGGCACTAGCTGTATAACCCTGGACAAGTCACTCAACCTTTGCATCAGTTTCCTTATCTGTAAAAGGTGAGAATAACAGCGCTCACCTCCAAGGGCTATTGCAAGGACCAAGTGAGATAAGATGCAAAGACCTTAAAGCTTGTTATAGAAATGCTAGTTATGATTAACTGTGATCCAGAGACCTATAGTATGTGTCAGAGGTGGGACTTCTTGACCCTGAGCTTGAATCTTTATCTGGTATGTTAGATTCTTTTTTATGCTAGATATCCTGGGAAATTATAGAATTGTTAGGAAAAGAAAGTACCTTCAAGGTCAGCCTCTCCAATGTCGGTGTTACTAAAATGTTTCAGCCCTGCAGGGTGCTGAGGGTGCCCCTGAAACTCTGAGAAGAAGAAACCTTCATATAGAGATACTGTGGCTGGTTAAAATCAGAGGCAGTTTCTATTCTGCCTCCTCAACGCAACAGCATTTATTAGGCACCTACTGTGTGCAAGGCACTGGGCTAGGTGCTGGGAAAACAGAGAAAGGTAAAAAAATAGTCTCTGCCATAAGGGAACTCAGTCTTATTTAGGAGACAAACATGTACAAGCAAGCTATGGAGAGGTGACATTGCAGATAATCTCAGTATAAAGGGATTTTCCCAGGTCTTGAAGAAGGGAGGACATTGACTGGGACCTAAAAAAATGAAGGGAGCTGGGAGATGAAGATAGGAGGGAGAGGAATCAGGGCACGGAGGGCCAGTGAAGAGACACCACTCAAGAGATAAGAGTGTCTTATGGGAGGAACAGCAAAACGGCAAATGTCACTGGGTTATAGCACAGAGGATTAAACTGTAAGAAGATTGGAAAGGGAAGATGGGGCCAGGTTCTGGAGAGCTTAAAAGGTAAACAGAGGATTTTCTAATTGAATCCTCCAAGGGATAGGGAGCCAATGGAGTTTTTGAATGAGGGGTAGGGTGGTGGTGACAGGGTCAGACATGCACTTCAGGAAGGTCACTTGAATGGCTGAGTTGGGATATGGACTGGAGGGGGAAGAAACAGGAGGAAGGGAGAGCAACAGCAGGCTATTTCAATAATCTAGATGGGAGGTACTAAGGGGTAGGCACCAGGGAGTCTGAGGAGATAAACTGGGTCAGAAGGAGATGTTATGAAGGCATAATCAACAGCACTTGACAGGAGATTAGATTTGGAGGGTGAGAGAGTGTGAAGAGTCCAGGGTATCATATGGGTTTGGACCTGAGCAACTGGGAGTATGGTGGCATCCTCAGTAGGGATAAGGAAGTTAGGAAGAAAGGAAGGTTTGAGGGGGAAAAATAGTGGTTTCAGTTTCGTACATGTAAAGTTTAAGATGTGTATGGGATATCCAGTTAGAAATATTCAATAGATAGTTGGAGATGCAAGACTGGAAGACAGGAGAAAGGTTAAGGTTGGAGAAGCAGATCTGAGAATCATCCTCATAGAGGTGATAATTGAATCCATGGGAGCTGATGGGGTCATCATGAGTATAGAGGGAGAAGAGAAGAAAGCCTAGGACAGAACCTTGGAGTCAATGGTTAGTGGAAACAACTTGGCTAAGGATCGAGCAAAGGAGATTAGGAAGGAGAGGTCAGAGAGGTAGGGAGGAGAACCAAGAGAGAAATGTCATGAAAATCAAGAGAGAAGGGAGTGTAAATGAGAAGAAGGTGATCAGTGATGTCAAAGGCTGCGTGGAATCAAGGATTGAGAAGAGGCCATTGGATCTGGAAGTTAAGAGATCATTGGTCACTTTGGAAAGGGCAGTTTCCTTGAATGATGAGGTCAGAAACCAGATTAGAGTTAAGAAGAGATGAGTAGAAAGGAAGAGTAAGTAGTGACTGTAGATAAACTTCTCAAGGGGTTTAGTTTATGTAAGGGAAGACAAGAGTGCAGGTGGATCAAACCTTCCCTTGACCCATTCACACTTTTGTAGACCGGCTACTGAAAGAAGCGGAAAGCTACTGGAAAAGACGGGATTAGTTACATGTGGAGAAAGGTTAGCATTGGCAAGCAGACAGTTATTTATGTGAGATGGTGGTGAAGCAGTAGCAGAAGGCATCTTCTGGGTTATATGAGATGGGAAGGAAGGGAGAAGAGGGAGCTCTTGGTGAATGTTCTCCATCTTTTTTTGGGAGAAATGTGAAGCAAAGTCATACCTGAGTGTGTGGATGAGGGAAGGAAAGCCATGGGAAGTTTGAGGAGGGATGAAAAGGTTTGGATATAAACATTGTGGTGAATGAATGGGATAGTGGATTGATTGGGGAGGTCTGAAAGGATTGCCTTGCAGCATTGAGGGTCTAGTTGAGATTATGTAATGTCTGCTTCAGTGGTGGGATGGCAAAGGGCACAGGGACAATCCCATTTTATTAGAGAAAGCTAATAGCCAGCAGGGGCCACAAGTTCAGGTCTATGGGAGATCAACCTGTTGACCCAGACCATCAATCAACTCAGGTCTAAATTCGGAAAGACAACTTGTCACAAAAGAACTAGAACATTCTGATACATGAGCCTGTAGCTGCTACACAGAGGAGGGAACTCAAGCTGGCCATGGTAGAGAAGGTCTTTGACTTGTTTTGTCTGGTGCCAGAGGCAGAAGTAGGAGCAGTGGGTGGAGTTTGAAGAGAGGCACGTTATGGCTCCAGATAAGAAAAACAACAACCTTTTAAACAAATTAGATCTGTTTAGAAGTGGAAATGCCTGCTCTGGGAGTGTTAGGATGCTTAGCACCGCCCCCCCCCCCCCAACCCCAATCCCTTTTCCAAAAGCTCAGCTATGTCCAAGATTCAGTGAAATTGCATCAATAACAATAACTAACATTTATATAACATTTATTATGTGCCAGGCATTGTGCTAAGTGCTTCATGATTCTTAGGAAAGGTAGGGAGGGGCTATTATTATCTTCATCTTACAGAGAAGGGTTCTGAGGCAAGTAGAGGTTAAGTGATATGTTCAGGGTCATACATCTAGTAAGTGTTTGAGACTGGATTTGAACTCTGACCTTCTTGACTTCAAGCTCAGCACTCTAGCCTCTGTACCACTTAGCTGCTTCCTTGGCTCTTTTAATTCTAACCTTTCTGCATTCTAAGATCCTCTCTAGCTCTGACATCCTGTGTTCTAAGGGCCCTCCCAGCTCTGACATACTGTGTTCTAAGGGTCCTCCCAGCTCTGACATACTCTATTCTAAAGGCCCTCCCAGCTCTGAAACTCTTGGTTCTAAGTGCCCTCCCACCTCTGACATTCTCTGTTCTCCTCCCAACTCTGACATTCTAAGGCCCTCCTACCACTGACATTCTGTGTTCTAAGGCCCTCCCAGCTCTGACATCCTGT
Source organism: Pseudocheirus occidentalis (assembly GCA_028646575.1). Classification (NCBI taxonomy): domain Eukaryota; kingdom Metazoa; phylum Chordata; class Mammalia; order Diprotodontia; family Pseudocheiridae; genus Pseudocheirus; species Pseudocheirus occidentalis. The sequence goes on along the minus strand of CM053596.1, from coordinate 38,560,112 downwards.
GTTCTAAGGGCCCTGCCACCTCTGACATTCCATGCTCTAAGGGACCTCCCAAATCTGACATTGTCTTAAGAACTTACCTAAGGGCCCTCTTAGTTTAGTGTTTGGCACATAGTAGGATCTTAATAAATGCTTAAAAAAAGTTTGTTTGAGTCTAGATTCTAGGGTCCTTTCTAGCACTTTCTGTTCTATGAATCCTGTGGCCAAGGTCATGGGTTCAGTCCCTGCCTTTGAGTACCAAGGGGACTGACAGTCATTACTGTTGGACAAACATTTCACCAAGCATACCCAGTGGATAATGTCATCTGAATATAAAATTAGCAGATTATAGCATAGTCATAGGAGTGTGTCTCATCCACTGTATAAATTTGGTTTTCAGAAGGGCCCTTTTACACATGAGATTTGCAGACTAAACATCCAGGCCCCTCCCTGCCTTCCCCCCCAGTCCTGACTGGGAGGGTCAGGGATGGTATTTGGCCTGGGATTTTATGCCCCAAGTCCAGCTCTTGATTTTCCCCATGCATGCACACAAGTCCCTCCTCGGCCACTCACCCACACAAACACTCTTTTCCTTCTCCAACTTCAGTGCCAAGTCCTGTCACCAATTACCCTCACATGCTGGGCCTTGGCTGAGGTAATGGGCCTGGTACTCACGCCCGCACCAAGGCTCCTTTCTCACACCCTTCCTCACCCTCTCTGCATCTGGTACCCTGCTGATGCCCAGGGAGCTACAGGACCTCTTGGACACATCCAGCCCAAAGTCCTGGAACAGCTGGATTAGCATACTTGGGAGCTTCAGTTAGAAGAGAGCTTGTCTGGTCTTTATCTTTTATTTTACTGGAGAGTGGACCAAAGCCCAGACAGGGACAGAGGTTTCTCCAAGGTCACACAGCTAAAAAACAGCAGAGTCTGGACTCCAGTCCTGGGCTTCCAGACTCTATATCCATCATTCTTTCCACTATATCACATGCCTCAGCATCACTGGGGGCGGTGTGTGAGGTAGGGGTGAGGAACCCAAAACAGCATTATTGGTGCCAGGAATGGTGAATTTTCTTGGCAACAAAAATGCCTTTTTCCCCCTCTTCCAAATTCCATTCTCTGAGATTTGCACTGTGACCCACACACAGAATGACTTTCAGGGAGGAAATCTTTGAAGAAATATTTAACCTTTGAAAGAACCTCCCTCTGGATAAGGTGAAGAAGAAGAGAAGGAGAAGGAATGCTGATAACAAGAATAATAATGCTGAGGATGATGACGACGATGACAATTGACAGTGCCTCACATTTTTAGAACATTTTGAGGGGGCCCATCTGGGTGTCTGACATGAAATCTTTTTTTTTTTTAAGTAATGCCTTTTTGTAGCTTTTAAATCCAGTCACAGAAACTGGGTGAACATCTCATAGTTGGGGAAACTAGGGGAAATCTATCGATTTGGAGCTGAGACCTGGGACCCCTCTTCTGGTTCCTTCTCTTTCTGTCTCTGCGACTTTGGGCAAATCCCTGAACTTTTCTGAGCATGAGTTTATAAAATGAAGCTAACGATGCTTTACCCATCTCCCTCTCAAGGACAGGTGGGAGGAAAGAGATTTATAAACCTCAAAGCCCTAGAAAAATGTGAGTTATTTTTATCAGGTTTAATGAACTGGTAAGAATCACTTTTCATTTGCCTAGCAATTGTTTGTATCACCTGGCACACAGTAGGTGCTTCATAAGTATTTGACTGACTGACCTTGTAGAGTGCTTTCATATTGCTTTTTTTTTTAAAGAGAAGAATTGAGAAATTGTGCTTCCATTCATTCATTTTAGAGGGAACTATAGGTCTGGGATGCTACACATCCTGGTGCAGGGCTCAGAATTCCAGAACTAGAGCTCCAAGGAATCTCTGAGGCCATTAGTTCAACTCCCTCTTTTATTTATTTATCTATTTATTACTTTTTTTTGGAGGGGGGAAGGCAGGGCAGTTGGGGTTAAGTGACTTAACCAAGGTCACAGGGCTCGTAAGTGTTAAGTGTCTGAGGTCATATTTGAACTCAGGTTCTCCTCACTCTGGGGCCCATGCTCTATTCACTTCACCACCTATCCACCCTCCCTCTTTTATTTAAAAAAATTTTTTAGTCTATAATAAACTTATTTTCTCTTTCACATGAAAACCTTTTGAATATTTGAAGGCAGTTATCATGCCTCCCCCGATGATTCTTTTCTGAAATTTAAATAGCCCCAGTTTCTTTCTTCTTTAAATTTTTTTTTTATGAACAAAAATCTGCCTTCTTTCTTTCCCTCCATCCCTTGTTTTATGCACGAGGTAATGGAGATCTAGAGAGTTTAAGTGACTTGGTGTAGGAAGGAAGGGTTCAAAAAGCATTTCTTAGAGTCCAGTGGTTCTCAATCTGTGGGGTTATGTTCAATTTGTAACAATGAAAATACATCCTGCTTATCAGATAGATTCATAACAGTAGCAAAATTACAGTTATGAAGTAGCAACAAAAATAATTTTATGGTTGGGGATCACCACAACATGAGGAACTGTATTAAAGGGTTGCAGCATTAGGAAGGTTGAGAACCACTGTCTTAGATTCTTAGTGCCAGGACTGTGGGAAGTACTTAGACAGAAATGTAAGCAAGAGGAGTGATCCCTGCCCTAGAGGAGCTTATATTCTAACATGGGGGAGAGGCAGTGGAGCCTCCGAGATGGTGGGAAGCTGTCCATGGGATTGGGTAAGAGAAGATGGAAACTCACCAATCTGCCCAAGGTCCCAGAGGCAAGGGTCCAAATTCTGATGGGAAAAAGCTGGAGGGCAGAGGGTTTGGCCTAGAGATGGTTGGGAGTGAGGTAGCGGGAAGGACCGGTGAAGATAAGGTAGGAGCTCACCAATCACTGGCTTAGCTCACATTACAGAAGTAGTATTAAAGGGAGGATTTGAACTAAGGTCTTTAGATTCCAGAGGTTGCATTTATACTGGGATCCTTCCCATGTGGCATGTTGGTTGTTTTTGCTCTTTCGTATCTTTATTTTAAAAGGGAAGGTTTACTGGGTGGAGAAACAGGGAGGGGCATATTTAGAAATGAATGTGATATCCAAACAAAAAGGCATCAATAGAAAAAGGAGGAAAATGAATGTTTTGTTGTCCTAAGTGAACCTTTCTCTTAGAACAGAAAATTTATTTTTAGGGGCTCAGCCTTCTTCTCAGCAGCTACCTCTGCCCTAGACCCTGCCCCTCCTTCTGCTTACAATCCCCACCCTTCCCTTTTCCAGAGATTTCTTGAGATGTCCATGTTGGAAACTTCCATGACCTATACTTACAAAGTAGGAGGTTAAAGCATTAAAGGTTAAAGCAAGAACCCCATTGGGGTTCTTTTGGCCAATTCCCAGTGTCTACTTTTGACTTTGCAGACCTGAAAGCAATCAGCAATCAGACAGGTATGAACAAGCAGCTAACCATTTGTAAACTCATAGACCTTTCCCTGGAAGCAGCTAAAAGGCACAGTGGATAGAATGTCAGGCATGGAGTCAGGAAGACTCATCTCCCTGAATATGGTCTCAGAAACCTGATAGCTGTGTGACTCTGGTAAAGTCACATAACGCTATTTGCCTCAGTTTCCTCATCTGTTAAATGAGCTGGAGAAGGAAATGGCAAACTCTTCCAGCATCTTAAACAAGAAGTTTATTTGAACAACATGATTTTTGACTTGAAGGGAAAACTGTCTAGGATCAATTTCTTTATAGTAATTTATCCCTACTGAGAGAAAGTTATTGCCCTACATGTAGGAGCTATGTACAAAAAAGTTATAAAATAGTCCTTGGTTTTACAATGATAAAAGAAAAACATTGAAATTATCTGATCAGGCAAGCTATGCAAGGATTTTTCTGTGTTTTTTTTTTTTGTTGTTGTTAAACAGTGAGAACAAAATAACTTATTGGAATATAAAGATAAAAGTTGAATGAGTGTGTCACTAATGGAGAAAACGGATATTTTCGCAGAACCAATCTTTTTTCTTTTCCCTATCTCCATTTGATGTTGATCAAAACATATCATTGGCCATTTAGTTTTTAAAAAATACATATTCTTTATTTTATTTTTTTGCATTTTTTTGGAGGGCAGTTGGGGTTAAGTGACTTGCCCAAGGTCACACGGCTAGTTTTTGTGTTAAGTGTCTGAGGCCGGATTGGAACTCAGGTCCTCCTGACTCCAGGGCCGGTGCTCTATTCACTGCTCTACCTAGCTGCCCAAAAAATACATATTCTGCCTGTGCACATACACCAGTTACTTTATATACAATAAAGGAATGGGGGAAGGGAATCAAAGGAGAGAGAAAACTATACTGCAGTAGTCGGGATGTGGATAGAGGAACCAAATCTTGATTTTCTATTCGTGAATGTATTATTTTCTTTGGGAACACAGGTTTCTGGAGTAGAGTCGCAGATTCTCTTTTTAGTAAGCTCCTCCTGTCTGCTGCTGGAATACATCAATTGTATCTTTATCCTCCATTTCCAACTGTGCAGGTTGTGTCTGTTTCATTGATAGGTTGGTTACCCATCAAATTGGAATCTGATCAGCCTCATTGACAAACCCTGTTGTTTACAACAGGCTTTTGTTAGTTTACTAAGTGGTGTGTGTCTCTTAATCTTAAATTGCACCACCAAACCATCTTGCCCTGCCACCTTCAAATGAATGTGGTTCTTGGTTTCAGTCTTGATGAAGAGGGTTCCCAAAGGGGGTTAGGGCTGCCTGAGACCCCAAAATACCAACATGCAGGGTCTTGCTGAAAGAATTCCACTCAAGTCTTCTCAGCCAAAGAAAAAGTAAAGTTTATTGAAAGTTCAAGTTTGCCATGTGGGGTGCAAGGCCATTTCATGGTGCTTTCACAGAGCAATTCTGTGCTAAGCTATCCCATGGTGCTCTCACACCATGTGGAGGTAAGATGGGATTCTATATACAGAAAGGTTGTGGGAGGAATCTAGGGGTGGTCCAGAGGAGGAGATTGGGGAGGGTTTTTAGGAGGGGTCAGATGAGGTCAGACTCCAGTAGGGAGGGTCTTCAGGAGTCAAGATGAGGTTAGACTCCAGTAATGAGTGATTAAGGGTGGGAAGTTGCTGGAGGCTACCTGGAGATCATAGACAATGGTGGGCAGGGCCAGTTCAAGGGTGGGAAACTATTGGAACAAAGGGGGCTAAAGACTTGGGCAGAGCCACAACTTAAGGCTCATAACCTCAGGCAAATGTCTTCCCTTGGAAGCTTTACTTTCCCAGAGCCTGTACCTCAAAGAATCAAGGAGAGCTC
>CM053596.1:38539261-38554335 GCA_028646575.1 Pseudocheirus occidentalis | reverse complement strand
CCAGCTGCCTCTCATTCGGAGGGTAATGAGGCTGAGGGAAAGGTGGCACAGAGTGAGCCTATACAAGGAAGCATTTTTCCCCTGAGAAATGACTTATGTAGAAGATGAGCCTGTGATCCTGACTGACTTCATTTTTGGTTTAAGCCTACAAACCAATTAAAAGGAAACAAAGACATGACCAGCATAAGGAACAAAGGGACCAAACAAGTGAGTTTGGGCAAGTCCACTTAACTTCCCTATTAAATGGGGGCCTGGGCCTCCATTTCCTCATCTATAAAAGGAGCTGTTTAGACTAGATGTTTTTTGAGGTCCCTTCCAAATTTATATGGATAGTCCCATGATCCTAAGAGGAAGTTTGGGGGATACAAATGTAGGCTTAATGGGAGGAAGCATTTATTGTTTGTCCTTCATTTTGAAGAGGACCAGTGCCATCACAGGTGATGTCTTGATTTGGACATCAATTGTATCTAAGGGAGGCAGAGATACATCTTACTCTCTCTTCTAGAGTCACCAAAGTCCAGTGGGCAGGACAAAACTAAGGACAACTAGTGATGGCCAGGATGTAGTAGATGACCTTGGCATCTTCAATGTCTAACCAAGCTCTGAGAACTCCACAGCACTTGCTTCAGCAGCCTTCATGGTCAGTGGAACAAATTGTTCTCATTCACCCATTCCTGATGAAGTCTTCACATGCTTGGGGTAGGCGTCTCCCTAACTCCTCAAGAGGTTTATGGCCCATTAGTTACCTTCAATCTGCTTTAGATAGTTTTGCTAGGGTGTGGCCGCTGCATATGCTACAGCTTCTTGAAACCATAGGTAAGAATTAGGTAAGGGTGGACATCAGAGGTGGATGAGCAGCCCTCGCGCCAGAGGTGCTCCCTGAATACCCCAAACATCCCAGAGGGAAACATGATGAGTCATACCTCAGTGGAGTAGGTTTTCCTTCACCAGAGGTATCCTGAGCAAAAAGCTGACCCATTGTAGCTTCAATGCAATATTCATAGCACCAATTGCAACTATAAATATGCCAGCATAGTTCTAAATCACAAAATATGACAGACTCTCCATATAGAAGACATAAGCAAAACATTTATTCATATGCCAGAAAAACCAAATCTCAAACACCAGGAAACCAAATCCATCACAGCAAAATAGAAGTTAATATACCCCAACACATCAGAAAGTCACACCATCATTTAGCCTTCCTACACACCAACACTCACAAGCCTAGCTGTCTCCCTAAGTGGGTCCTCTCTTCCCTCCAGCTCTAACTGCTCTGACTCCTAGCTTCCTGTGGGCTCTGCCTCACCCTTCAGTAAACTCCTCCCACCATAGGCTCCATATGATTACAATTCGACCTATTAAGGAGCAGGGAATATCTTCAAATCAGGGAAGATCTTCAAATTCCCATTACCGTTACATCCATCAAGCAAAATTATGACTTGTGTATGTTTTAGGGAGGATTTCTGTTCAGTTGGGGGTTGGACTACGAAGTTCCTAAAGTTCTGAAATTTTGGAATTTTGCCATTCTCTGTGACATTGAGCAAGTGATATCACCTCTTTAAAATGAAAGAAGTAGACCTCAAAGGCACTTTCCCTTCTTCACCTCTCTCTTATTTCCCAGAATCCCTGTCCAATAAAAACAGCTCACACGTGTAATAGTTGGCTTTGTAAAAGCTCTACATCTACTTTAATTACCTCATTTGATTTTCACTGCACCTCTGGGTATTATTATCCCCATTTGACTAAAAAAGAAATACAGACATAGAAAGTGATAGTGACCTTCCCAGAGCTACTGACCTAGCAAGCATTTATTTATTTAATGCTTTATTTTCTTTCTGTTACATTTAAAAAACAATTTTAAACATTCTTTTTTTTTTATTTTGAGCTCCAAATTTTCTCTTCCCCTCCCTCCTGTCTCTCTCCACTGAAAAGAAAAGCAATTTGATACAGGTTATACACATCTAAAGTTTTTTACATATGGGTCCTTTTCCTTTTTTCCTCTCTTAAATCTCTTTGGAATACAGATCCAAAGTAGCAGTGGTATTTCTGGGTCGAAGGGTATTCATGATTTTATAGCCCTTTGGAATGGTTCCAAGTTGCTCTCCAGAACAGCTGGATCAGTTCACAACTCCACCAACAGTGCTTTAGTATCCCAATTTTCCCACATCTCTGCTAACATTTGTCCTTTTTCTTTTCTGTTATTTTAGCCAATCTGATAGGTGTGAAGTGGTACCCCAAAGCTGTTTTGATTTTCATTTCTCTAATCCATAGTGGTTTAGGGCATTTTTTCATATGACTATAAATAGCTTTTATTTCTTCATCTGAAAACTGCCTGTTCAGATCTTTTAACCATTTATCAATTGGAGAATGGCTTGTATTGTAATATATTTGACTTAGTTCTCTATATATTTGAGAAATGAGGCCTTTATCAGTGAAACTTCCTATAAATTTTTTTTCAGCTACGGTTACCGTGTATTTCTTTCCATCCTATTTTCCCCCTACTTATCTTTTTCTCTCACTCCTTTCACTCTGTCACTCCTCAAAAATGTTTTGCTTCTGACCACACCTCCCCACTTTGAGTCACTTCTAATGAGAATAAGATTCAAGCATTATTCACCACTCTCCCATATTCCCCTCCACTGTAAAACCTTTTTTGTCCCTCTTTTATGTGATAATTTTCCCCCATTCTATTTCTCCCTTCCCCCTTCTCCCAGTGCATCTCTCTTTCTTACCCTCTAATTTTTTTTAAGGTATCATCCCATCATATTTGACTCAAGTCCTCTGTTTATGTATACTCTTTCTAACTGCCCCAATAATGAGAAAGTTCTTAGGAGTTACAAGTATCATTTTCTCATGTAGGAATGTAAACAGTTTAACTTTATTGAATCCTTCATGATTTCTTTCCTGCTTACCTTTTTATGCTCTTCTGGAGCCTTGTATTTGAAAGTCAAATGTTCTATTCTGCTCTGGTCTTTTCATCAGGAATACCTGAAAATTTTCTATTTCATTAAATATCTATTTTTTTTCTCCTGAAGGTTTATCCTCAGTTTTGTTGGGGAAGTGATTCTTTGCTGTAATTCTAGCTCCTTTGCCCTCCAGAATATCATTTTCTAAGTCCTAGGATCATTTAATGCAGAAGCTGCTAAATCTTGTGTGATTCTGACTATGACTCCATTATATTTGAATTGCTTCTTTCTGGCTGCTCGCAACATTTTCTCTTTGACCTGGGAGCTTTAGAATTTGATCATAATATTCTTGAGAGTTTGCATTTGGGAACCTTGGTGGACTCTTTGCATTTCTATTTTACTTCTAATTTTAGGATATCAAGGCAGTTTTCCCTCATAATTTCTTGATAAATGCTATCTAGGCTCTTTTTTTTAATTGTGGTTTTTAGATAATTCACTAACACATAAATCATCTCTTTTAGACCTATTTTCCAGGTCCTATTGTCCAATGAGATGCTTCACATTTTCTTCTATTTTCTCATTATTTTGATTTTGTTTTGTTACTTGATTTCTCATAGAGTCATTAACTTCCACTTGCCTGATTCTAATATTTCTTTTATTATTATTAAAAAAAAATTTTTTTGCTTTTTGGAGAGGGTAAGGTAGGGCAGTTGTGGTTAAGTGAATTGCCCAAGGTTTATTCTAATTTTTTTTTTGCCTTCTTTTTTTTGGAGGGCAGTTAGGGTTAAGTGTCTGAGGCCAGATTTGAACTCAGGTCCTCCTGACTCCAGGGCCAGTGCTCTATTTGCTGCACCACCTAGCCACCCCTCTGATTCTAATTTTTAAGGAATTATTTTCTTCAGTGAGCTTTTGCACCTCCTTTTTAATTTAGCCAAATCAGCTTTTCAAGGAGTTTTCTCCAGTGAACTTTTATGCATTTCTTCATTGGGACAAATCTGTTTTTAAGGAGTTCTTTTCTTTAGTGGATTTTTTTTTTTGCCTCTTTTACCATTGAGCCTATTATGTTTTTTAAGGTGTTATGTTTTTATGTCTCCTTTTCCAAGCTGTTGACTCTTTTTTTCATGATTTTCTTGCATCATTATAATTTCTTTTCCCAATTTTTCCTCTACTTCTTTTATTTGATTTTTAAAATTCTTTTTAAGCTCTTCCAGGAATTCCTTTTAGGTCTGAGCCCAATTCACATCTTTCTTTGAGGCTTTGCATGTAACTATTTAACTGTGTTGTCTTCTACTGAGTGTGTGCTTTGAGCTTCCCTCTTATCATAGTACTGTTCCATGATCAGGTTCTTTTTTTGTTGTATGCTCATTTTCCCAGCCTATTTCTTAACTCAAAGTTGAGTTATGTTCCTGGGGTTGAAGGGGCACTATCCCAAGCTTCAGCTTTTTGATGCTGCTGTTTTCAGAGTTAATTCTGAGGTCTATAAGTTTTCAGTGCTTCCAAGATCATATGATCTAAAGAGAGGCATGATCACTGCTCTACTGGCCTACGCTTTGTTCTGTGAGTACCCACAAGCACTCTTTTCCTCCCTGGAACTGTGACCAGGGTCCCCACTCCTACTAGTGCTCTGCCTTACCCTGGGACTGCAAGCCATAATTCCATATGTGTAGCTCAACAGAGTCCTACTATCAGTGCTGCCAGCAAAGCATCCCCTGTAATTTCCTTCTGACCAGTTCTCCTTACCATCTGTGGGCTGAGAGTTCCAGAAGCTGCCATTGCCAATTCAGTTACCCCCAAGGACTGCTACTGGCTTTCCAGGGAAGAGCCTGCTTTGGACCACACTCTACTCTCATCCCCTTGAGAAAGACCTTTCTGGCTGATCTTCTAAGTTCTCTTTGACTGGAAAAAAAAAATTGTTTTACCCCATCCTTTTGTGAGTTCTGCTACTCCAGAATTCATTTTGAGGCATTATTTGAAGTTGTCTGGAATTTGGAAGAACTTGGGTGAGTCCCTGTCGTTATTTTGCCATCTTGGCTCTTAGAAAGTATTTAAACCATTGGATCTTGCTCATCTTTTGAATCCAAGGCCATTTGTCGCCTCTCTTATAATAATGCCCGACATATCTTCAGAAACCCTGACAACTGGTCATCTCAGCCAAGACAGGAAGATGGTGGTCCCCACCCAAAATCCATTCATTTTTTCACACCATATTCTACTACCCTTTAGCAGAAGAAGCAGCATCAAAATAACTACCATTTATGTAGTACTTTAAGTTTTCAAGGTACCATACATATACTATCTCATTGGAGTTTCATGAGCAGAGCCTTAACTAGGGTAGAACACTGGGGCTTTGCTCTAGGGTGCCAACATTTAAAGGTCACTGACAGTGTGTGAAATCCTTCAACCACTGAGTAGTACCTATAGTTAATGAGGAGAACTAGTTAAACTAAGAAATTTTCTCCCTTGACTGTCAACCACAAGGGGAATCCCTCCCTACCTTGGCTCCAGCTTACAATCATAGTATAAATTTCAAACTGGAAGGGACCTCAAAGGCCAACTAGTCTAACTCTTTCTTATTACAGATGAGGAAAGAAGCCCAGAGAATTCATCATCCAACTGAAACTGCCCTCTCTAAAGTTACCAATGACGTCTTAACCGCCATATCCAAAGGTCTTTTCTCAGTCTTCATTATTCTTGACCTCTCCGCAGCCTCTGATATGATTGATCACCCTCTCCTTATTATTATTCCTTTCTCTCAGTTTCCATGACACTGCTTTCTCTTGGTTTTCCTCCCACCCGTCTGACTGCTCACTATACGCCAGGCACAGTCAAACCACTTTACAAAAATTATCTTTTTGATCTTCTCATCAGTCCTGGGAGACAGGTACTATTATCTATTATTGTGCCTTGCCCAGGTTCACACCACTAGCCACCCAGGCCAGGTTGGAAGTCAAGTCTTCCTGACTCTAGCGTTCTATCCGCCCCACCACCACTGAGCTGCCTCTAGATAACCATTGGGTCCCCCAGAACCTCCCTCAGGACCTTCCCCTGGGTTCTCTCTTCTTCTTCCCCAATACAATTTCACTTGGTGATCTCTTCAACTCCCATGGATTTAATTACCATTGATGATTCTCAAATCTACTTATCCAGAACTAACCTTTCTGCTAACCTCTAATCCCTTCATCTCCAACTACCTAGACATTTCAGAATGGATACCCAGTAGACATGTTAAACTCAACATGCACAAAATAGAATTCATTATGTTTTCTCCAAATCCTCCCTCCCTCCAAATTTCCCTATTACTGTTTTGTTTTGGGTTTTTTTGGCAGGGGAGAAACCCCAAATCCAATCTGTGGCCAATGTCTGTCGATCTTACTTTCATGACATCTGTTATATATATCCCCTCCCTTCTCTGACACTGCCATTTCATTATCCTTGGACTATTGAAATAGTTTTCTTGTGGGTCACCCTGCCCCAAGTCTCTCCACACTTCAGTCTATCCTCCACTCCCCTATCAAATTAATCTTCTTAAAGTAAAGATCCGACCACATCATCACCCTATTCAATAAACTCCCTCCGCTCCCTATCATCTCAAGGATCATTTGATAAAACCTTCTGTTTAGCAAAATCCTCCCTAACTTGGCCCCCTTCTAATGTTCCAATTTTTTTACATTTTACTTTTCTCCAATCCCACGCATTCTGTGATACGACATTTGTTGCTATTCCTCAAACAAGACTCTCTGTCTCCAGACTCTGGGCATGTTCACTGGCTCTCCCCCGGACCTGGACTTCTCCCCCTCCCCCTCTCTTCCTCCTGCCTTCCCGAGGTTCCTTTGTGTCCTAGCAAAAATCTGTTCTTCTATGAGAAGTGTTTCCCAACCCCTCTTAATTCTTGTGCCTTCCCTCTATTGATTATTTCCAGATTACCCTAGATATAGCTTGCTTGTACATGGTCATTTGAATATTGACTCCACCATTAGACTTTGAGAACAGGGATTCTCTTTTTTTTTTTTATTGTCAACACTTAGCACAATGCCTAGAACATAGTAGGCAATTATTAAATGCTTATTGACTAACTGACTTAAAGTCACATGGGAAAAAAGTATGGGCGGCAGAATTTGAATTCAGGTACTGCAACTCTAGATCTTCCCAGGTAGCACATTGTTCTCCTACCTATTAAGTTTGTCCAGTCCCTCAGTCTCACCACAAAGACTCTATCTCCTCATGGGGATTGCCATGGGGACTTTCAGGCAATGTTTATCCTGCTTAGTCCAAGTAACAGGAATGCCAGCTATTGCACTGGTCCAAGAATAGTTCTTTGGGATGGGCAAAATTATCCCCATTTAGCAAACAACACCACCACTGCTCACTGACTGCCTGCTACCAGGCCCAGCAGTCTGCCCATTACAACTTGCTACTCCTGACACTTTTGCTCTGAGAACAGCATCTCCCATTCTAGGAATTAACTTCTAATCTTCATTCTGACTCTTAAAAAGTCCTTTCAGCTTTCTTTTGTCATTTCTTTGGTTGCAAAATGGGCTAAGCATCCTCTGTTCTCTTATGTATGTGTGCTAATGTGAACATGGCCTTCCTGCGTGTGTGATCTGGCTTTAAAGTAAAAAGCTTGGCTCCTTCTATGGGCTAGGGAAGCCCATCACATGACTTAGCCATGTACACACATATGTGCATACACATGTACACACCTACATATATGTATGCACAGGTTTGTGTGTGTATGCATCTTTATACATATATGTGGATGTGTGGGTGTTTACATGTTGTATCCTGCCAAACTTGAACCACAATGTAATGGAAGCTATTTGCTATGGTCCAACCATTTTGGAAAGCCATGTAGAATTATGGGGGTTTTTAAAAAAGTAACTGAATTTTCTAGATCCTTTGACCCAAAGATGCCATTGCTAAGTATATGCTCCCCCCCCTAAAAAAAAGAGGAAACACAGACAGGAATATCTCATACACACCAAGATATTCATAGCAGCAGTTTTGTGCAAAAAGCTAAGGGGAAATTTTTGTAGCAAAGAGCTAAGGGAAAAAATAGATTCCAATGACTGGAGATACATCCTCCCCATGATATGATCTAGCCATGGAGGCCAATTTATTCTTCCAAATATGTGACGCTGTCTCCTGCTTCTTTGATTTTGAACTGGCTGCTCTTCATGTCTGAAGTACCCTCCCCCCTCAAGGAAAGATTCTTGGAATCTCTGATTTCCTTCAAGGATCAGCTCAGGTACACATTCTTCACGAGGTCTTTCCTAGACCAGGGAAAGGCTAACGGTAATCTTCCTTCTATACCTTCTTATTCAGTTATTTTAGTCAGGCACAGCTCTTCATGACCCTATTTGGGGTTTTCTTGGTAGAGATACTGGATTAGTTCACCATTTCCTTCCCCTGCTCATTTTACAGATGAGGAAATTGAGGCAAATAGGGTTAAGTGACTTGCCCAGGGACACACAGCCAGCAAGTGGCCAGATTTAAACTCAGGTCTTCTCTGACTCTAGCACTACCTACCTGCCCTTCCTTCTCTAACTACCTTGGATTAATTTTGTATATATAGTATATATGCATACACACATATACAAAGGATGTGTGGGGGGTATATACACACATATTTGCTCATATATACAGTTTATACACACACACACACACACAGAGTGTGTGTAGATATAGGTGTAGATATAGAAATGCTATCCTTCATTGGAATGTACATTCTTTAACCAAGACTGTTTAATTTTTCTCTTTGTATCCTTAGTCCTTACCACAGAGCCTGGCCCATATTAAGTTTCTGATAAATACTCGTTGGTAGGTAAGGGAATCTAGCATTTACATAAATTTTGGCCTAACAATGAACACCAAGAAAACACAGGTTCTCCACCAGCCAACACCACACCATCCATATTTGGAACCAAGTCACAACAAGTGGAGAAATATTAAATTCTGTATACACGCATTGCCAGAGCTAGCTCCGTATTTGGAGGCTCTGAAGAAAGGTGTGGGAGACAAAGAGGTATTAGACTAACTACCAGACTGAAGAAGGTCTACAGAGTGGTAGTGCTGACCTCAGTGTTGCATGCCTGTGAAACCTGGACCCAGCACCAGGCTGGTAAATTGAATTTCTTCCGTTTGAATTGCCTTAGGAAGATTCTGAAGATCACCTGGCAGGATAAGGTACCAGATACTGAGGTCCTTGCTTGAACTAAGCTGCCAAGCATTCAAACTCTACCGCAGAGAAATCAGCTCCCTTGGGCTGGCCATGTCTTCAAATGCCAAACACATTTCCCCAGAAGATTTTATGGAGAATTCAAGCAAGAAATGTGCTCACATGGTGGTCAAAAGAAGGGATACAAGGACACAATCAATGTCTCTCTGAAGAACTTTGGAATTGACTGTGAGACATGGGAGAAACAGGCAAAGGACTGCCCAGCGTGTTGTGCCCTCATCCAAGAAGGAGCTGTGCTCCATGAGTAAAGCAAAATCGAAGTTGCTCAAAAGAAACAAGAGATACTCAGATTTAGAGACATCCCCTCTCCAAATGGTTACGTGGACTTTTGTGCCCGATATTGTTAGGAGATCTCCTAGACTCCAGATTGAGGTTTTTTTCTTGTACCACTCTGTTTTCTCTTGGCCAGGTCACAAGGCTCAGCAATCGGCTGCATTTAGAGCCTTCTGAACGAGGACTGGTCTAAGAAGCTATAGCTGGACACGCCGTACCTTGTACCCAACATAGTGATGTCACTTTTGGTCCTCTTGAAGTATTAAAGACACCAAGCACAGCCTATGTACCAGGCACTGTTCTAAGACTTCACAAATGTTATTTCACTTGATCATCAAAAAAACCCAGGGAGGTAGGTACTGTTATTATCCCCATTTTACCATTAAAGAAACTGAGGTAGAAAGAGGTTAAGTGACTTATCCAGGGTCATACATTATCATGAAAATCCCTAAGTGTTAAAGTAACTAGGTTCAGACCACACCTCGTCATTCATTCACTGCGAGATCTTAGGCAAACACCATAACTCCTCTGTAACTCTGAAAGTTCCTCCCAGATCCTCCATTTAAGGTAGGCAGAGTGGACACCTCATCATTTCCTATCTGGCTACAGGATTCCACCACACCCCCTCTCCTGTCCCTCTCCTCTTCACCCTCTCCCCAACCCCTTCTTCCAGTTTGTGTTTGGGGGCTGGTTTTCTTTTTAAAGTATTGTCTTCCCTGTTAGACTAGGAGCTCCTTGAGGACAGGGACTAGTCTTGCCTTTCTTTGTGTCCCAGGCGCTTAGCACATAGTAGGTGCTTAATAAATATTTATTGATTATTTCAATATATATTTAAGGCCCTTTCCCACTGTGAAGCCATGATCTTACTTCTCAATGCTCCTCCTATCCCTTGGTTCTTTGTAACTTTTACAAAAGCACTTGCTCAGAGGATCCCAAAGCACCATTGACCCTGCAGGGAGCTGTATCGGTCCTTCATCAAATCTAGAAGGCAGAGGTCACTTTTTCCAGCTGGACTTGGGCATCAGTCCCTTCCAAAAGTGGGCGAGGCTGGGGAGCCGGGAGACACTGTGTCATGGGATGTCATAGGATGGAGCAAAAATGGTCATGGGGCTGCAGGCTGGACAGAGGGGCTATGGCCTAAACAGACCACCTTTAACTATGCCAGAGGGGCCCTGGCCAATTTCACTAACCCCGGAACCCCTCCCCCACTCCCAGTTCGTTCCATTATGAGTCAAGAGTCTCTTGGTGGTTTATTTGGAACATGTGGCTTAAACTCCACTCCAGCCTGACCCTCAGAGCCCTTAATCTTTTCGGCATCTCCCTCCCCTCCCCCACGGCACTCCTCCCCTCTCCTTGGGGGCCCAGGCTGGCTCCCGACCTTGCAGCTGAAAGCAATTCTATTAACTCAGCTAGCTCCAGATGGGCCCTTCTCTGATCCCGGCGGGCTTGGATGCCTTTCAGTAGCAGGAGAGAGGCTTTGGAACTAAAGGACAGGGGTGGGCAGCAGCCTAGGGGGAGGAACACTGGCGGAGCACTGGGGGAGTCTGAAACCTGGGTTCTAATCTCACTTCGTGGTTGCCTTGTTGTATGGTCCTTTGTTACTTTCTTTCTCTCTTTTTCTGTAAAATGAATAAATTGGACTAAATGTGCTCTAAGGCCCTCCCAGTTCTAAAATTCTCTAACATTCTGTTCTAAGGGCCCTCCCAGCCCTGACATCCTGTGTTCTAAGGGCCCTCCCAGCCCTGACATCCTGTGTTCCAAGGCCCTCCCAGCTCTGACATCCTGTGTTCTAAGGGCCCTCCCAGCCCTGACATCCTGTGGTCTGAGGGCCCTTTACACTTTGACCTTGGAACATCATTCTGTTAGGGTTTAGGCGTGCTTGAGACCCCAAAATATCGACATGCCAGGTCCTGCTGAATGAATTTGACTCAAGTCTTCTATAAGCCAAAGTAAAGCAAAGTGTACTAAAGATTCGCCTTAATAGATAGACTCTTAAGGAACCTAAGTATATGTGAAGTTTGTATTGACAAGCAGGCTAGAATAATGTGACACAGAGTAAGTCTGTGAAAGACTGAATTCTCAGCTCCACTATGGAGGCAAAATGGATCTTAAACACAGAAAGATTCTGAGAGGATCTAGAGATGATCTAGAGGAGAAATTTGGGGAGGGTCTTGAGGAGGAGTCTAAGGAGGGGTGTGAGATCAGACTCCAGGAATGGGATCAAGGGTAAAAGCTATGGGGAGATGAGGGACAATGAAGTCTAGGCTTATAAGAGTAACAGATTTGGGCCTAGCTATAATGAAAGGCTTAAGGCCTCAGGAAAATACCTCACTACTCTGACTGAAGGAAGGCTTCAGTGGCAGAATTCTTTAGAGGCAGGCCTGACCTTGCATTTCAGGGTTCCCACCACCCCAAACCACAACATATCAGTGGCTTGTACAGGGAATTGCCCGATTTCCCCCAAAATCTAAGGGCCCTTGGCTCCAGCCAAGACCAGAAGGCATGTAAGGCTCCCCTCTCTCTATCCCTTTCTTGTTTTGCAGTTGGGGTTGCTCTCCAAGCACCTAGGAAGGCATGGAGGTGCTTTTCAGGCCTGACACTTTCAGGCTCCATTTGGATCAAATGCTGTCTTAGACCGGGGGACACCTTCTGCAGCACGGGGGGACACCCTATCTGGAAGTGTATGCCCAATTCTCTCAATTCTCTAGGACTCTTCGGAATTTGGAGAAACTGCAGGCTCATTTTGGGCTTACTCTAAACCCCAGGACCCTTCTTCCATGTCCCCATGCCCGTAGGACTCCCTTCTCTTCTGGCCTCATGGCCACTGGATTCTCAAAGCCAGATTCGGCAGGATTTCCCTGAGATTTGCCCCTAAGGTTAAAAACAGAGAAACAGAAAAACTCTGTCTCTAAGACCTTGAAAAGGAAAGCTTTGCGCCTGGCCTGAATATGATCTAGAGAACCAAAAAATATTGTACAAGTTAAAAAAAAAATTCTTAAAGATTCTTCTTCCTGTAGTCCTAGCTCTGACTTCCTAGAAGGCTGTGGTAAAAAGTTAGAACAACTAAAAACATCTTAGCAAATTCTGGAGGTTTTGAGATTGATCATTAAAAAGTGGACAGTAGAGGCAGCTAGGTGTCACAGTGAATAGAGCACCAGCCCTGGAGTCAGGAGGACCTGAGTCCAAATCCCACCTCAGACACTTAACACTTACTAGCCTTGGGACCTTGGGCAAGTCACTT
The DNA here is from genome assembly GCA_028646575.1 of Pseudocheirus occidentalis. NCBI lineage: Eukaryota > Metazoa > Chordata > Mammalia > Diprotodontia > Pseudocheiridae > Pseudocheirus > Pseudocheirus occidentalis. The sequence continues at coordinate 38,541,677 of CM053596.1, read as the reverse complement.
AACCCCAATAGCCCTACCCTCCCAGCTCCAAAAAGAAAAAAAAAGTGTCCAGTAGCCTGGAGGGTGGGGGTGGGGGGTGAGGTGCAGACAGTGAATGGAGTTAAGTGGCCAAGGAGCATCTAGGTAGTAATGCGTGGGAAAATTTAAGGACAAAGACATTGTCTTTTCCTTTTAAGGGTCCAGTGAGAATCCCATAACCCCATTAAAATGAATTGTCCAGGGAAACACAGCTTGCAAGTATCTGAAGCCAGGCCTGAATTTAGGAAGATGAGTCTTCCTGACTCCACCTAGCTGTCCTTATTATTGTTAACTATCATTATTATTACTAAAACTCAGGAGAAAGTAATGACTGGCTTAAGGTCACACTAGTGGTGTCAGAGGTGAGATTTAAACTCAGGATCTTTGACTCCATTTTACTCTAATTTACCATTACTCTAATTTAAAATTAAGGAAATTGGGGTGGCTAGGTGGTACAGTGAGTGGAGCACTGGCCCTGGAGTCAAGAGGACCTGAGTTCAAATCCGGCCTCAGACACTTGGCACACTTACTAGCCATGTGACTTTGGACAAGTCACTTAATCCCAATTACTCTCCAAAAACCAAAATAATAAAATAAAACTGAGGAAACTGAAGCCAAAAGTCACCAAAGCAGGAGCCCCACTCCCCCAGCTCCCTAACTGGGACTGAAGAGTTTTCTTTCAATTCAGATCAATTCAACAAGCTATTTGTGAAAGGCCTTGGGCTAGAGGCTGGGGATAGAAAGACAAAATGCAGAGACAAACCCTGCCCTGGGGGAGTTTATAATCTACTGGGAGAGGGGAAAATACTGCAAGAATACAAATAAATAAGATGCTTGTTAACCAGGTGAATTTGGGCTAGTTACAGTAGGCTCCCTGCCCTCAGTTTCCTGATTTGTAAAATGGGCTAGATGACCCTTGAGGACACTTCCAGTCCTAACCCTACGACATTGTTAGATCTCCTAGACTCCAGGTTTTTTTCTTGTACCGCTCTGTTTTCTCTTGGCCAGGTCACAAGGCTCAGCAATAGTCTGGTCCTCACTTGAGGATGCCTTCTAAAAGGTAAACATTTTTTCCTGGATGAATGGAGGGAAGAAGAAATTAATCAGGACAGGAAGGTGAGGAAGTGGAGCATTTCAAGAAATCTTGAACTGACATACTAAGTGTCCTATCCTCAGCTCCACGATTCATATTTATAAAGCGCTTTAAAGGCTTACAAAGCAATTTCCTCCCAAGAATCCAGAGATCTAGGAAGCCTGGGTCTTGTCGTCCAAGTCTGGCAGGGTTGGGAGAAGGAGGAGGGCCTTTTCCAGACCTGGGAATTCAGCCCCCTAAAGATACAGATTAGCACCTAATTTGTAATTCATAGCCTCAGAAAATTTCCTGAGGGACTGAAAGTTTAAAGTGACCTTGGTCACTCGGCCTATATATGTCTGGAACCTGACTTAATAATTCAAGATATTGTATGGTACTTTTAATGGGGTATAAACTCTGGGAACCCTCTGGAATCTTCCCACTTGATCAGGTATTCCCCAGAGGCCAAAAGCTTTCCATTATCAATATGACTGGAATCTCAGTTATCCAGAACCTAGCCTAGGCCTCCATTGTCTGTTACCTCTTCTGGATTGCCTCCAGCTGTTCCCCACTCTGGATCCCAACAAAATCCCATTCTCTTGGTTCCTGGAGTCTGATCTCAGTCCCATCAAGATCCTCCTTAGACTCCTCCCCAAACCCCTCTTCTAGACCACCTGTAGATCCTTCCCACAGTCTTCCTGTATGTAAGATCCATCTGTCCTCCATGAAGGTGTTCAGATTCAATCTAGCTCATACTCACTCCATCAGATTGTTCTGGCCTGATTGTCAATACAAGCGTCACAAATGTTTAGGCTCCTTAAGAGTATACCTATTATGGGGAATCTTTAATAAACTTTGTTTTCTTTGGCTGAGAGAAGGCTTGAGTCAAATTCATTTGGCAGGACCAACATATCAGTATTCTGGGGTCTCGAGCACCCCTAAGCCCCAAACCTCAACACTTTTAAGTTTCCATACATTATCTGCTTTGAGCCTCAAAAGCCTGGAGGCAACAAATATAGTTATCTCTTTATAAATGTGAAAGACTGAGACCCAAATGTTAGGATTCTCAGAACCCCCAAATGCAGACACACCAGGTTGTGCCTGAATGAATTCAACCCAAGCCTTTTTTTCAATCAAAGAAAAACAAAGTTAAAGATCAGCTATATTGGGTAGACTTTTTTTTAAAATTTTTTTAGTTTTAATTTATTTTCTTGGTTACATCATTCATTTCTACAAGGTTTTGAGTTACAAATTTTCTCCCCTTTTTGCCCCTACCCCCCAGCCCAGAACATTGATCCCACTGTAAGGCCCCTCCCACAATCTGTT
>CM053596.1:38520591-38538761 GCA_028646575.1 Pseudocheirus occidentalis | reverse complement strand
CATGCTTTGATCTTTTTTGTCCATAAAAAAGGATTCTAGAGTTTTACTGCTGTTCCTATCTTGCTTCCTTTTTCTCATGTTGGCCAGTCTATTAATTGCTTGGTTTTTTAGCTCTGTGGAACTCTGCTTCCTGGAGGGGGAAAGCTCTGTCCCAAATCGCTGGGGCCCTCACAGCTGCCGGAGCTATTAGTGGGATGCTACAGCCCCCCCAGCTTTGACTCACTGAAAGTGCACCCTAGGACCACTACTCAAGACCACGAACCAGATCCAGGCCACTCAACGCAAGAGCCCTTTGCCCTGATGGATTGCGTCAGCCACCCTGCTATCTGCAGGCGGAGGGCTCTGAAGCAGCCCAGTGGAGGCCGCTGCTGCTCCGTTCCTGCTGCTACAGCTGCCTCCCACTGCTTCCTTGCCCTGGGAGCAGTTTGGCCAGACCAGCTCTTCTCCTCCCAAGTTAGCAAAATCCACTGACCTTTCTCTTAGCCTTTTTGTCTTCTGGTCTGATAAATGAGGTAACTGTGCCTCCAGTGCAGCTGATCTACTCTCCTACAGACTCGGCTCCCCGCCCAATGCCCCAGGGCCTGACCCGGCCGGGTTTCAGCTGCAGCTCCCAGACTGCTGTGAAGAGCCCCACCTGCTGAGCTGCCTGTAGCAACAGATGTGCTTTCTGTCTTTTGGAGAGTTTTGGAGCTTGAAAATCTGTTTAGAGTCCCATTTTATGAGTTTTTTAGCGTGTTTGTGTGGGAGCTGCGCTGCTTTGCTGCTTCTACGCTGCCATCTTGGCTCCACCCCCTATTGGGTAGACTCTTAAGAAACCTCATCATTGGCTAGAATAGACTCTTATGGAATATGAGCGTTTGTATGGATAATGCCAAAAAGCCAGATTGAACCTTGAACCTTTGTCATGCTAGATAGAATCTGAGCACCTTCATGGAGGTAAGATGAATCTTATATACAGAAAAACTGTGGGAGGGATCTAGGGGTGGTCTAGTAGTCTGGGGTGATGGGAGGAAGGGTCCAGGGAGAGTCTTGATGAGACTGGAGTGACTAGAGGTCAGATTCCCAGGAACCAAGAGAATGAGATTTTGATGGGACCAGGGGTGGAAGTAGCTGTGAAGAGGTATCCAAAAAGAGGGTTAGGGTTGCCTGAGACCCCAAAATACCAACATGTCAGGTCCTGCAGAAAGAATTCCACTCAAGTCTTTTCAGCCAAAGAAAAGTAAAGTTTGTTGAAAGTTCATTAAAAGATCGCCACATGAGGGCAGCTAGGTGGCACAGTGAATAGGGCACTGGCCCTGGAGTCAGAAGGACCTGAGTTCAAATGTGACCTCAGACACTTAACACAAAAAAAAACTAGCCGTGTGACCTTGGGCAAGTCACTTAACCCTAACTGCCCTCCAAAAAAAAAAAAGTTCGCCACATGGGGTAGACTCTTAAGGAGCCAGTGTATGCTAGGTCATTCTATGACCCTTTCACAGAGCAAGTCTGTGCTAGGGCATTCTATGGCACTCACACACAGAGGGAAGATGGGATTCTTATATTCAGAGGAATCTAGGGGTGGTCTAGAGGAGGAGTTTGGGGAGGGTCTTCAAGAAGAGTCAATGCTGTCAGACTCCAGTAATGAGTTTGGGGAGTGTCTTCAGGAGGAGTTTCTGAGGTCAATACAAGAGTGGACTGATATTTTGATAGGCTCAAGGGTGGACAATGGAGGGCCAGGCTAGTAACCAAGGTTTGGGCCCAGCCACAATGAAATACTTTTGACCTCTGCAACTGCCTCATCAAGTGGGAAGATTTAATCAGACTTCAAGGGGGCTCCCAGAGCCTGCTCCACATCAGGAGGTAGAAAAAGACAGCACTTGAGGTCACCAGCAAGAACCTCTGAAAACCACTCCATAGCTGAGATTCTCTTGGCTTCTGAGTCTCCCCTTTCCCCCAGACCCCAACTCACAATAGCTGAAGGCTTCCAGAAAGTTACCCCTGAGAGAAGGAAGAGACAGCCAAAGGGCAAACTTTACTTTGAGTCTGACAAGAAGAAACCAAGGGAGAGGTGATTTCCAAAGGAGATGACCCATTCATTTTCAAATAAAGGAGGCCTGACCTAAGATTCACATATGGGCCCCCTGGTTTTGATGTTTAATATGGCATGCCATATTAAATCCTGGGTTGGAGTCTACAGGCACTCGTGGATACAGATACATCACATGAACATATGAGCATGCGTGCACACACACACACACACACACACACACACACACACACACACACACACACTTCCTCCCCTTCCTTCATCGGGTCATAGCTTTAGAACTAAAAGGAACTTTAGAGGTTGTCTTGTCTAAGCTCCTCATTTTACAAATGAGGAAACCAAGATCCAAAGAGGTACAAGGTCACACAGGTAGCCAGTTGCAGCTGGAAATTGCACCCTAGGTCCTGGGACTCCAAAGTCATTCCTCTTTATTCATTTATCAAGAGGGAAAGGGTGAGGGAGCACAGTGTGGGAGGGAGAAGTAAAAAACATTCATTCCACATATTCGACAAATGTTCATCCGCTGCTCCTTGAGTTTCACAAACATCGCAGTCCAGTTGCCTGCCCTCCAGAAACATCTGCTCTAGCCTCTAGAGGTGAGCCTCTGGAGGCAGAACTACAAAGTTTAGACAAGACAATGGCCCTGCCCTCATGTTTTCCATGTTCTAGTGGGAGGAAATAGGACATAGAGTAGATTGTTAGTAGACATCTAGTGACATCCATGGTGTCACTAGAATGTGAAACAAGGTGTTACTAGGACATGAAACATAAATGTTACTAGAATGGGACATTAGAGATATACAAAGTTCTTTAGCAATAAGGAAAGTCCAAGAAGATTTGCCGGAGAAGGAGGCATTTGAGTTAGGTTAATAACCTCACCAAGCCCCACTATAAAGTGCCTCAAAAAATCAAAGCCAAATCTTCCACCTCCCATCATGTCAGTCACTAAATATTATCTAAAGGCAGAGTGGTAGTGGGGCAGACAGAACACTGGGCCTGGAGTCAGGAAGACTTGTACCCAAACCTGGCCTAGAAGGCTAACTTATGGAGTTAGGCTAACTAGGAGGCCCAAACCACTTCCCCTCTGCCAGCCTCAAATTTGCTAATATGGGCACTGTGATAATACTGCCCTTCTCCCAGGGCTGATGTGAGGATCAGATCAATTTTTCTGTAAAGTGCTTTGACCATGCCTAGCACATTGTAAGCACCTGTAAATTCTAGCTATATATCTTATGGATTCTATCTTCAGCGCTCTCTGTCCACTCACATAACTACTGCTTGAATCAATCAAGGAACAAACATCAAGTTCCTATCATGTCAGGGTGCTAAAGTTCCACATGCATATTAATTTCTCCTGTTAGAAAACCCAGTTTCATGTTATGTTTCATGAAGTTGTGATTTCTGATTGATACTAGGCATTGAAGACATAAAGGCAAAAACAAAATGGTTAAACCCTCAAAGAGTTAACATTGGGTGTATACATGTTTGCCTATACACACATATACCCCTAAAGATAACAAATACATCAAAATATGTGCAATATAAGGCAAGTCCTCATCCCTTCTTAACTAGACTACTGTAATACCCTCCCAAGTGGGCTCCCTGAACCCTGTGTATCTCCTTTCTAGGCCATCCTCCACACAGTTGCCAAGATAATCTTCCTAAGACCTGGCCATAAAATCAAAGATTTGCACAAATCATCTAGCCTGCAGGCACTTAACTGGTTTTTTGTATCATGGCCCACTTTGATAGTGTCTGGATAAGCCTATGGGCCCCTGCTCAGAATCATGTTTTCAAATGCAGAAAAGAAATATGTTAGAGGCCTGCTCATTACTGTAGGCTTTTCTTCACCACCCTTCCCCCACCACTTTCAGTTGCCTAGTAAACTCCTTCCAGCTCAGCCTCAGCCAGCGAGCACTGGAAGCAGGGGAAGAAGATGGCGCTGACCGGTTTTTTACCTGCTCCACCTCAGCTTTCCCAGGACCAGCTTGAGGCTGAGAAAAGGTCAAGATCACAGAGATCAAGGCAGACTGCCCTGGTTTCATCAAAAAGAGATCCTCCCCTTTATGGGTATGGGAAAGGTTGGATACCATGTTTGTTAGAGGATTTTGGAGATAGAGGTACTTTTCCAGAAATACATGTGGCCCAGTACCCATTGGATGTAGGAAGAAAGGAGAAAATGTCCAATGTGTTGGCCAGTCAGGTGGATGCAGAGGGAAAAATTAAATATCATGCAATTGCTTGACAGGGACAATCAAAGGACAAGGTCATTTATAGCAAGTGCACTGATCCAGTTCCCAAAGAAGTTATGAATGCAGATGACCCAGACCTGTAAAGATCTGATGAAGAAGCCATTAAAGAAATTACAGACAAGACACAAGTAGCCCTCAAGAAATCTGTATCTCAGAAGGTTGCTCCAGTTTGAGCTGCAGATAAACTAGCTCCAGCTCAATATATTCAGTATACACCATCTCATCAAGGAGTATCTCTCAGTTCTGGAGCTAAGCAAAGAGTTATTCAGATGGTGGAGATGCAGAAAGATCCAATGGAGCTTCCAAGATTGAAAATTAACAAGAAAATTACTCGGGGTCCTCCTCCTCCTGCACCTGTCATGCATTCTTCCAGCCGAAAGATGACCATGAAAGAGCAGCAAGAGTGGAAAATTCTGCCTTGTGCTTCAAACTGGAAAAATGCAAAGGGCTACACTATTCCATTAGAGTTTAATGATTAGACAAAGGTCTGGCTGCTGATGGGAGAGGACTGCAGATGGTTCACATAAATGAAAACCACCAAACTTGCTGAAGCTCTCTACATTGCTGACAGAAAGGATCCTGAGGCTGCAGAAATGCAGGCTCAAGTAGAGAGAAAGATGGCCCAAAAGGAAAAGGAAAAACACAAAGACAAGCTTCAAGAAATGGCCCAGAAAGCTCAGGAAAGAAGAGCTAGAATCAAGACTCATGTAGAAAAAGAGGATGGAGACTTGGGAACAAAATGAAGTAAGACATGATAGACATAAAGAGAGGCAGCATGATAGGAATCTTTGGAGAGCAGCTCCTGATAAGAGGTCCAAACTACAGAGAAACGAGAATCGAGATTTCAGTGAAGTCATTGCTCTTGGTGTGCCCAGTCCTCAGACTTCCAATGAAGTTCAGTATGACCAGAAACTATTCAACCAGACTAAGGGTATGGACAATGGTTTTACTGGTGGAGAAGATGAAACTTATAATGTTTATGATCAACCATGGAGAAGTAGCAAAAACATGGCCCAAAATATCTACAGACCCAGTAAAAATCTGGACAAAGATACGTACGGTGATGACCTAGAGGCCTGAATGAAGACCGACAGATTTGTTCCCAATATGGAATTCTCCGGTTCAGATCGTAGGCAGAGAGGCTGAGAAGGACCGGTTCAATTTGAGGAGAATCCCTTTGGTCTGGACAAGTTTTTGGAAGAAGCCAAACAGCATGGAGGGTCTAAAAGACCCTCAGGTAGCAGCCGCCCTAAGGAACATGAACATGAAGGCAAGAAGAGGAGGAAGGAGCGAGTAGGGTAGCCTCTCAAAGAGAATGAACTATTATTCTTAACTCTGATGACAGCGGTCATTGGGCAATTCTATGTAAATGGTCAGGATGAAAAACAAATCTGGGATTGTAGATCCCACTACTTTTTATTACTGGGGCTGGGGGAAAGGAAGTATACTTTAAACTAGTCTGTTTATTTTTAAAGGGGTGGGCCATATTCTCAGTGTAAGGTTTTTGCTTCCCCCTCTCGGTCAGCCCACCTTTCCCCACCTCATTAGCAGTGACAGAAGCTCCATACTCCCCAGGATACCAAATTAAGACTATTATATCTTTAGTGACATTAGTTTTGAGTATTAATATTTCATAGGAGAACTATCCTTGTATGTAACCATGCTGAGTAGTTGGGGGAGGTCTCCATATAATGGAGCTGTCCACTGCTTGTTGAATGTTTACCCCCATTATGTGTGTGTGTTTATTTTAATTTGGAATTGGAGAGTCAGCTTCTGTGTGGTGCAACAGTTTTAAATAAAACATTTAGAAAATATGTAAGATTATAAAGGAAACTGATTATACTGAAATACAGTCATCAAATTTTTTTTCTTAATTTATGGACCTCAGATGCTTACTAGCTACGTGACCTCAGGCAAGTCATTTCACCCTGTTTGCCTCAGTTTCCCCATCTGTAAACCCAGCTGGAGGAGGAAATGACAATCCACTCTAATATCTTTGTTGAGAAAACCCCAAATGAAGAGTTGGACATGATTAAACAACTGAAGGAAAATGTATATAAATATGTCTATAGAATGTTATATTCTACACAATACATATATGACACGACATAACATAATATAATGTTATGTTATATATACAAAATATAATACATGATATGTCTATGTGGGTGTATGTATATGTCAAGGTATAAGAATGATCCTTCTTAATGCTCATGCCTTCCCTTTGCTGATAATCTCCCACACTGTCTATAGCTGGTTTATACACAGTTGCTTATATGTGTTCTTCCCCATTAGATTGTAAACTCCTTCAGGGCAGGTTCTGGCACATGGCGGACATTTAATAAATGTTTATGGGGGGAGCAGAGCCAATATGGCAGAGTAAAAGCAGGAACTTGATTGAGCTCCCACTCCAACCATCTCCAATACCTGTAAAATATGACTCTAAACAAATTTTAGTGCTATAGAACCCACAAAGTGACAGAGAGAAACAAATCCCCCACTGAAGGCAGCCTGACAGGCCGACAGGAAGGGTCTATCACACTGAGCTAGGAGCAGAACACAGTCCTGCGTGAGCCGCACTGGCCCAGACCTGGGGCAGCACAGACCCGGGGTGACACAGACCCTTTAGAAAAGACTTCAGGAGAGTGAATCACTGACAGTTGTGGTGGTTTTCAGACTTCTCAACCCATAAACACCAGAGAGAAAGCAAAAGGTCAGTGGGGCACTCTGTTGGAACTGGGTAAGAGAAGAGCACAGTCAGGCCCCTGCCCCTGGGGAGGCAGAGGTAACGGCGGCTGCAACTCTTGCAATTGTAGGCTTCTGGCCTACAGATGATAAGGGGACTGAGTGGCCCACCAGAGGGCATTTGTAGGAATCTCTTTGCTGGCACTGAGGCAGGATTCTCTTGCTTTGCCCTGCTTGGATCTGGGTCACAGTCTTCGGTGGTGGTCCTGGGGTGAGGAGCGTGAGAGTGTCAGAGCTTGTTGAGACTGGAGACACAATCATCCTTACAGTTCTGAGGCACATGCCTGCAAAAACTCTGATAACAGCTGTGCAAAACCCCAGAAATTTGGGACACAGCACTCTCCACTCTGGAAGCAGAGTTCATCCATGGAAAAGATCTCAAAAGTCAAGAAATTGACTGGCAAGATGAGCAAAGAGAGGAAGAAGAAAGTAAATGTGAGCAAAAAGAGTAAGTGCAATCAGACTATAGAATCTTTTGGGGAGGATAAAGAAGATAAAAAAAATGGAAGCAGAAGAAGACAACAAAGTCAAAACTCCTGTATCAAAAGTCCCCAAGAAAAGTATTAACTGCTCAGAGGCCATGGAGGAACTCAAGAAGGAGTTTGAAAATGAGGTAAGAGAAGTAGAAGAAAAATTGGGAATAGAAATGAGAAAAATGCAAGAAAATCATGAAAAACAATTCAACAGCTTGAATGAACAAAATACCACCTTACAAAATAGACTAACTCAAATGGCAAAAGAGACCCAAAAAGCTAATGAGGAGAAGAATACCTTGAAAAGCAGAAACTATCAGATGAAAAGGAATTTCAAAAGTTCACTGGAGAAAATAATTCCTTCAAAATTAGATTGGAGCAAATGAATGCTAATGACTTTATGAGAAATCAAGATACTATTAAAAGATCCACACAAATGGAAAAATAGAAGACACTGTGAAATATCTCGCTGGAAAAACCACTGAACTAGAAAATAGATCCAGGAGAGATAATTTAAAAATTATTGGACTACCTGAAAGCCATGATCAAAAAAAGAGCCTAGACCTCATCTTTCAAGACATTCTCAAGGAAAATTTCCCTGATATTCTAGAACCAGAGGGCAAAATAGAAATTGAAAGAATTCACCAATCCCCTCTTGAAAATGATTCCAAAAAGAAAACTCTTAGAAATATTTTAGCCAAATTCCAGAGTTCCCAGGTCAAAAAGAATATATTACAAGCAGTGAGGAAGAAACAATTTGAGTATTGTGGAAACACAATCAGGATAACACAAGATCTAGCAGCTTCTACAATTATGGACTGAAGAGCTTGGAATATGATATTCCAGAGGTCAAAGGATCTAAGATTAAAACCAAGAATCACCTACCCAGCAAAACTGAGTATAATACTTCAGGGGAAAATATGGTCACTCAATGAAATAGAGGACTTTCAAGCATTCTTGCTGAAAAGACCAGAACTAAACAGAAAATTTGACTTTGAAATATAAGAAGCATGAAAAGGTAAACAGGAAGGAAAAATAATAAGGAACTTATTAAAGTTGAACTATTTATATTCCTACATGGAAAGATGGTAGTTGTAACACATGAGACTTTTCTCAGTATGAGGATAGTTGAAGGGAATATATATGTATGTATGTGTATGTATACATGTATGTATATGTATGTATAGGTGGGTGTATGTATATGTGTGTGTACATGTATACATACACAGCACAGGAAGCATTGAATGTGAAAGGATGATATAAAAAAAATTAGGAAGTGAGAGAGGAATATATTGGGAGAAGGAGAGGGTGAAAGATAGAACTGGGTGGATTAACTCAAAGGAGACAGAAGAAAGGTGTTAAAAATGGAGGGGAAGAGAAGGAAGGTGAAAGGGAAAGAGTCAACCATACTCACACTGGATTTGGCTTAAGGAGGGAATAACATACACACTGAATTAGGTATTTTACCCTACAGGAAAGTAGCAGGGAAGGGAATAAGAGGGGGGATGATAGAAGGGAGGGAAAATTAGGGGAGAAGGCAGTTAGAAGCAAACATTTTTGAAAAGGGACAGGGTCAAAGGAGTAAACAGAATAAGTGGGGGGCAGAATAGGATGGAGGGAAATACAGTTAATCTTTCACAGTCTAACTATGATGGAAATGTTTTGCATTACTACAATGTATAATCTATATTGAATTGCTTGTCTTGTTACTGGGGGTGGGTGAGGAGGGAAGAAGGGAGAGAATCTGGAACTCCAAGTTTTAAAAACAATTGTTTAAAAGAAATTGTTTTTTTAACATGCAACTGAGAAATAAGATATACAGGCAATGCAGTATAGAAATATATCTTACCCTACTAGAAAGTAAGGGAGGGGAGATTAGGGTGGGATATAAGAGAGGGTATATTGGGGAAATATTCAATATACCTGCCATCTTGTGGTGGGGAGTAGGGGAGAGATGGGAAGAAAATCTGTAACTCAAAATCTTTAGGAAGTGAATGTTGAAAACTAAAGATAAATTTTAAAAAATAAATGTTTATAGACCAATTGGATGAATGAATGTCATAGGGTCATAAATTTAGATTCAGAAGGGAGCTTCCATGTCTTAATTTCCCAGATGACAAAACTGAGGCCCAAAGTCGGCTATGTTTACCTTTGTCTCTTTGCTTGGCATGCCCATCTTTCTATCACCCTACTGATGGCCACGTGAAGTGCAGATCATGCTGGACTTAGGAGTGAGAAAGACCTGGTCAAAGCTGTCTCAGAAACTCACTAGCGATGTGACCTTGAGTCAATCAGTCAACTGACATCTACTAAGCACCCTACTATGTGCCAGGCATGGTGCTAAGCATTGGGGATACAAAAAAGCAAAAAATAAATAAATAAATAACCCGACCCAACAAGAGCAACAAAGAGTAACTACCCTCAAGGAACTCACAGTCTAATGGGAGGAGCAAAATATTTTGTACAAACCATACACCTTAAGGAGTTATCCAGAAAAGCTTCTTACAGAAGGGAGGACATTAACTGAGACTTGAAGGAAGCCAGGAGGCAGAGATGAGGAAGGAGAGCATCCCAGGCAAGGGGGAGAGAATGCCCAGAATCAGAAGATGGACTGTCTCATGGGAGGAAAAGCCAGGAGGCAAGTGTGGATGGATCAAGGTGAACATGGGAGGAATATGGCATAAAGAAGACTGGGAAGGTAGGAGGGTGCCAGGTTGTAAAAATCTCTGAATGCTAAATAAAATATTTTGTATTTGACCCTAGAGGTAAAAGGGAGAAACTAGAGTTTACTGATGAATAGGGAGTGTGATATGCTCCGGCCTGTGTTTTAGGAAGAGCAATCTGCTGAGTGGAAGATGGTTGGAAGTGAGCAGAGACTACATTTAATCTCTCATTTAACCTCAGCCTTCTCATTTGAATCTTGGGGAAAATACAATGGGAAGAACTTTGGCAATTTCTGAATGGGAATATTAAAATTCCTGCCAATTTCTCCATATCACGTGATACTTTCTCAAAAACTTATCATACAAATTATAAATGACCATAAAAGGGGCAAGATGATGCTTATGAAATGGAACCAATCCTTGTCCCCCAAGGGGGAAGCTTATAAAAACAAGTGAAGCTTACAAGGAGCCCACAAATACATCTGGACCAAACCCAGAAACACTCTGCTCTGGCAAGCACACTACATGAGTAACTAGATATTTGTAACCAGGCAAGTTTAGGTTGATGGTTTTGCAATTAACTCTTCTGCCTAGAGTCTAGGGGCTGGACCTCTGGAATCCTCTCCTCCTCACAAGCTTAATCCATAATAATAACTCCCATTGCTACGTTGCTTTCAGCTTTAGAAAACATTATTCCTTGAAACAACCCTGTGTGGTAGGTATCATAAAAAGGATTATCCCCACTTTTTAGAGGAAGAAACCAAGGTTCAATGGTTTGCCCACAGTCACACAGCTAATACTGATAGTTCCTATTTCTCTAAGACTTTAAAAGAGGCAAAGAGAATTCTTCCCAACAAGGAGGTAAGTAGTGTATAGGGAATGGGAATAGTGAGGGTCTCCCCAGCCCCCACCTCCATCTGCTCTGGAGCATGGATGGAACTGAACTGAGTAGCTCTAGATACTTTGGTAATGCACATGTCTGAACGAGTAAGAATTTTTACTCTGTGATAACTAAACAATCCCTTTATTAGTCTTGCGGTCCAAATGATGGCAGCAATGGGTGCCTATATTAAAGAAAATTAGCCAATGAGTCAACAAGAGATTCCCATTCAGTAGACTTCTTCCTTTCTCTGGAACATGGTATGATTCTCCTTCTCCCTCTCTCCCTCTCTCCCTCCCTTCCACCCTCCCTCTCCCTCCCTCTCTCTCTCTCTCTCTCTCACTCACTCACTCCCTCACTCTTCTCTCCTCTTCTCTCTTTTGCTGTCTCTCTCTCTTCATCCCTTCCTCCTTTTCTCTCTTTTCTTCTCTTTCTCTCCTTTTCTTTCTTCTTTCTCTCTCACTCTCTCTCTCCCTCCCCATTAGGGGAACAACTCCCCCAGACTGTATGGCAGATGCATAGAAATGTAAGCTAGAGTAGACACAACTTCATCTGCTTTGTGTTTCCCTGAGGGTAGGTCATGGAACCATACTTAAGAAAGATGGGCTTTGCCACCCTGGGAGTTCAGGAGTTTCTGGGTTCCTCAGTCAGTGCCAGCTGCTCTGTAGGAGGAACCCCCGTACTTGCTCCCATATTTCTCAAAAGAAAAGATAACCACTGACAGAAGGATGAGACCGAGTCCTGACCTGACTTATGAGAAACCATGAACCTAGAGGGAGGTTTTCAGGCCATGCAAAAATGAAGGTGAAATGGTTGTTCAGCTGTCCAACAAAAGACTATATCTTATAATTCAAGCTTTATATATTATAAGTAACCTCCTAGCATAGTACAACTGATAGCTAATATATGGCTTTAAGGTTTGCAAAAGCACTTTTCAAATGTTACCTCATTTGATCCTCACGCCAGTCCTAGGAGGTAGTCGTTACTATCCCCATTATACAGATGAGGAAACTGAAGCAAGCAGAGGATGAGTGATTTATCCAGGGTCACATAATTAGTAAAGGTATGAAGCTGGATTTCAACCCAGATCTTCTTGTCTTCAGGTGTATACACTGCACCATCTAGCAATCAATCAATACACATTTATTATTATTATTATTATTTTTGCTTTTTTTCGGAGGGGAGAAGGCAGAGCAATCAGGGTTAAGTGACTTTTCCAAGGTCACACAGCTAGTAAGTGTGCCAAGTGTCTGAGGCTGGATTTGAACTCAGATCCTTCTGACTCCAGGGGTGGTGCTCTATTCATTGTACCTCCTAGTTGCCCCATAATATACATTTATTAAGCGGGCACTCTGATAAGCACAGGAGATACAAAAAGAAGCAAAATACAGTCCCTGGCCTCAAGAAGCTGAGAATCTCTTGGGGGAAACAACATGTAAATAAATATATACAAATATACACAGGATAAGTATACAAAGAATAACAAGATAAATAAGAAGTAAATAACACAGGGAAGGTGACCTATAATTGACATCAGAGGTTGCTATTTCAAGTTTTACGTTTTTTCAGTTCATACTTATAAGACTTTTGCATGGAGAAAATAAATAACTGTCCTATACCTAATTTATATAGTCTAGTGAGTACTTTTATAAACCCATTTAAGGACACCTTAGACATGAAACATACCTAAACTTTAAGTGATTTTCTTTGGAACCCTTGAGTAGATGTATAAAGAGGTAAAGATAATGAGAAAGAAGCTGACCCCTCTCTTTAGAGGCCAGACTCTACATGAATTAAGTTAGTATCTTTGTGAGACCAGAACCATGCCCCTTCATGAAGGAAGGAAGGTATCTCATACCCTCCTCAGCCTGCACTGAGTGTTACAACACACCTATGCCTAGGGAAAGAAATGCAAACCAGAAGAAGCAGCTAGTATCCTAAGGCCCAGGTTTGGGACTGCTTAGACCAGTGGTTCTCAACCTTCCAATGCTGCAACCCTTTAATAGTTGTATGTGGGTATATCTGCATGTGGGTGGACCTGCCCAGAGAAGGAAAAAGGAGCCGGGTCTCAGTGTCTAAGTTTCTAAGACCATCGGAAATATGTGTTTTCTGATGCTCTTAGGCGACCCCGTTGGTCCCTCCAAAGGAGTCGCAACCCACAGGTTGAGAACCACTGGCCTAGACAATACACACTTTAGCTGTCATGTGCAAATAATCATCCTAGGTAAGCAATGTGCCTTGAGAAGTCTGAGAGACTTCCATGCCACACATTATGAAGAGAGGAAGCAAAGGCAGAGCAGAGCAGATATCTCTTTTTCAGGTTTCTAAAGATAATGGCTCATTTTTCCAGACTCAGTGGTCAATCTCTTTGACACAGACCCATTGCTGACATCATGTGGGCCAATGGACCAATATGGCATTGCTCCACCTTCCCAAAATGCAAGTACTTTAGTGCTCTCACCAGAAGATTCATCTTCACAAGTTCAAATCAAACCTCAAATACTTACTAGCTATGTGACCTTGGTCAAGTCACTTCACCCTGTTTGCCTCAGTTTTCTCATCTGTAAAATGAACTGGAGAAAATAGTAAACCACTCTAGTGTCTCTGTCAAAAAAAAAACCCCAAATGGGGTCGTGGAGAGTTCCATGTGACCAAAACAAGTGAACAAAAAACGATAAACAATAGGGGCTGACGAAAGGTTAAAGTATTGAACAGCCTGACTCTTTCATAAAGAAGTAAGTGAAAGATACAAAGGCCCATAGACGGAAAAAATATGGAACAGTCAACAGATCAGAGGCCACACTGAGGGTGGAAAGCAGCTTAAGTGAAGACAGGAAAGGGAGAAACCAAGATGCTTGTGGTCAGAGAGACATCAGAGCTGGGAGGGCCCTGAGAACACAGGATGTCAGAGCTGGGAGGGCCCTGAGAACACAGGATGTCAGAGCTGAGAGGGCCCTTAGGACACAGCATGTCAGAGCTGAGAGGGGCCTTAGAACACAGGATGTCAGGGCTGGGAGGGCCCTTAGAACACTGAATGTCAGAGCTGGGAGGGCCCTTAGAACACAGGATGTCAGAGCTGAGAGGGGCCTTAGAACACAGGATGTCAGAGCTAGACAGGACCTTTTTTGGAGGCCCTGCAATTTCATTAATGCAAATCAGTACCTACCAGCATCTTAATAATCTTAGAAAATCATCTACAGACACGACTTGAACCCAGATTTTTCTGACTCCACGGCTAGTTCTTTACTCCATTCTCAACAAATGAAAGGTATTACACAAATGAAATATTGGTATATTAATCTAGTTTTTAAAAGATGGGAAATACTTTTGCACTGAAGGTACAGAGCAGCTAAGTGATTTGCTCAGGATCACACCACCAGTACGGGTCATAGGTTGGACTTGAACCCAAATTTTCCTAACTTCAGACTTCAGATAATGGAATCATAGAAGTATAGATAGGGTAGCAATAATAATAACTATATGCCATTTTCCACTGGTCCACACAACAACCCTAGGAGGTAGGAGATATTATTATCCTCATTTTACAGATGGGGACACTGAGGCAGACAGATGTTTTTGATTTGCCCATGGGTCATTCACGCCATTGTCAGTCAGAGGCTGGGTTTTTGATCCCTCAGGTCTTCCTAGGATGGTAGGATCATAGATTTAATGCTGAAGGGGACAACAGAGTCAAAGGATCCAGCCCTGATTTTACAAACAAGGTAACCCTCTCTCTACTATGTCAAGCTGCCAGAAAGAGAAGGGACCCTTGAACACAGACTGTTAGATCTAGAAAGCTCCTAGCTCTCTTCTAGGCCAGCCCTTTCCTTCAGCACATCAGGGGAGGGAAGGGGGTCATGTCAGGTAAGCCAGCGCATCCCCAAAGGCCTGTTTCTTCTTGTCCCTCGCACTACCACACACCCACGCAGCCTTCATCCTGTGAGGGTGGAGCAGACACATCTTCCCCAGTCGCTGAACATCACTGAGGCTTTGATTAATAAAATAAAATAAAATAATTAACTTCTCTAACTTGTTCAGTGGGCAGAGTGAGATTTCCAGAGACAGTCTAATGGGCAGGAGGGAGGGGAATCAGGGCCGGGATGACATCAGGAGCAGGCTGAGGTGGGAGCAGCAGCTAGCCAGCTTCAAAGCCTTCATTATCTACTGAATTGTGGTTGAATCCAGACAGCTTTCTTCTTCTGAAAAGTAGCAGCCTTCCTGGCTATGGGTCATCTACACTATTGAGTGTCCCCTCTGGAAAATGGGGGGCTTGGGTAAGATAATCCCCAAGGTGAATTCCGGCCTTAATCATCTAAGGGATTCCTGATTGATCTTTCTGTGTATCTTTCTAGTAAACTCTCAAAAAGTACCCTGAGTATATTCATAAATACTCCAAAGCTACCTCAAGGGAAGTCTTCTCAGGGTTGAGGGTCCCCAGAAGGAAGGCCCTGTTCCCTAAGGAACATGGCAACTTATATGGTCAAACTTGGTTCTCATGTCCACATCATATCCCCCTCTTTTCCTCACATACAACTTTAGCTAATATTTGTTTAGTGTTTTAAAGTTTATACAGTGATTTACCAGGGAACCCATAGGAAGCCAGTATTTGTGTGGAGCCAAATAGACCTGATCCAGGACTCAGATAAGAGACCTTAACTATGTGCCCTAATTCCTGTCGAGATGACACAGCTTGCAAAGGCTGGCTCCCCCCAAAGAACCTCAGGGCTGCACTTAAAAGGACTTTTGTTTGATATCCTGAGATCAAAACCTGTGCCCCCAAACTTCAGGACGTGTCCTTTATTAAAATTATCCGTCCAGTGCTGGTTCCAAGGTACAACATACTCAAGACAATGATTACATCTAAACAAACCTAAGTTACTTTGAAGTCTTATCTCTTTTGTGTCCTCTTTGTTAATACCTTTAAGAATGCTAATTGACCTGTTGGTGCCCAGAAAACCTGACTTAATCTAAAGTTACTTCCAGGAACTAACAGGCTTAACACAATGATAGTAAAACCTGAATCCTTTCATCTTTCTGTATAAAAATCTTGCTCAAAAAATCATTAAATGGAGTTCACGGTTCTTCCCTGAACTATCCACATGGCCTGGTTATTTTTCTCCCACATCTGCACACACACCTGAGGCTGGAACTCAGGTGATTCCCGACAAATACTAGAGGTACAATTATTGTCCCCATACTACAGATGAGGAAAAGGTAAGCTCAGAAGGGTTAAGTCATTTATTTGCCCTAGGTCGCACTGATAATAAGCATAAGGGCCAGAATCTGAACCCATCTCCCTAACTTCAAATTCAGCCCCCTTATCTACCACACCACCTTGCTTCTCAAAGGCTAACAACTAAAGAAAAAAAATCAATTTCTCATATCTGAATTTCCCTCGTCTTTCCTAGCAATTATCTGAATGCTTGCTATCCTTCAAAGTGTACAAGGTAGAATAGGTAAAAATCAATCAATAATAATAAATTATTATTAATTAATAACAATTAAGCAGCATGCTGGTTGATCCAGGTGGCACAATGGATAAAGTGCTGACCCTGGAGTCAGGAGGACCTTAGTTTAAATCGAACCTCAGACACATACTAGCTATGTGACCCTGGTCAAGTCACTTAACCCCATTGCCTCCCAAGAGAGAAAGAGAAAATCAGTCTTGGTATTCCTGCTCTGACCTATTCAAGCTGTGTGACCTTAGGCAAGTCATTTCACTTCAATTCAACAATGATTTGTTGAATAGTGTTGTTTGGGATGAAAAATACCCTTCATCCTTAATTTAGTGAAAAAAGTAAACACAGAGATCCTCTTAGGATAAGAGGAGTTTATTCTCTTCCCTGGAGAAGAGGGCAGTTTCCCCATGACTCATCATGGAGAAGAGGCAAGTTACAAAAGACAGGGCCAGAATTTATAACTTAACTTAGTCAAGCCCCCTTTCCCCACTGTTTCCTCTCTCATTGGTGGAGAGGCATACTTCACCAAATTCTTCCCAACTGGGACAGCAAGAGAAGAGGAGGGGGTGGGTCCTACCAAGGAGGGGTGGGGAAGACAAAGGAAGGTAAAAGTGATTGACAGCAGCCATGGGGGAGGGGGAAGGAAGGGAAGGGTAACAACACCAAATGGAGAAGTTTTCACTCATTTCATACAGTGTTCAAGGCACAAAAGTCAACTGATCACAGATGAACTAGAAGGAACCTTAGTGGTCATCTCTTCCAACTCAGTCATTTTACAGATGATGAAACAAAGGCTGAAGCAGATTAAAGGACTTCCCAAAGTCCCACAGTAGGAATCATCAGACGCAGGATTTGAACCTAGTTCCTCCTATTCCACAGCCTCCTCTTCCTCTTCCCTCAAGAGGTTTATGTTCCACTGGATGGCCCATATCACCGCTCCGATCTCAGAACCATGTATGAAATAAATTACATGCAATGGATGTTCTTAGGAGCTTATACTCTATTTGGGATGAAGGAAAGTAAAACAAAATTCAACACAGAAAATATACAAAGTCATTTTCAGGGGGAAGAAGACACTAGCAACTGAGGGGAGCAGTTCCTTTAGAAGGTTGTGTTTGTCAAAGAGGACTGTGCATCAGGGAAACGATGACATGACTTGCAGTTGACTTTGATTTGAGGGAAGGAGGACTGTGCAAGGTCACCAGCCTCACTTTCTCCTCCAGAGCCATCTGGGTCCAGTGACCAGATACTCATCAGGATGACTGGAGATGACCCAGGATGCAGTGGGAGACACTGGCGCTTCTAGGCTAAGGTCTTTTCAGGTTCACACTTTGAGTGAAGTAAGGCCTATTCAGTGAACAGACCTCTTTAAGAAGAGTCAAAGGTTGACCCCTGGAATTTGAAAAAAAAAAAAAAACAGGAGGGGAAGACCCTCAGAGTTGCTGGTCAAAAGAGAAACAGTTACTATAGACATTCATTGGGAGCCAGGAGGACACAAAATATAGCCATTAAGTGGAGCTTGGGCAGGTACCTATTGTGGTCCAATCTAAGAGCTACAGAGTGAAATGGGTTTAAGGCTTAGTCTTTGAGAAAAGAAAGAAAGAAAGAAAGACAGGAAGGAAGGAAGGAAGGAAGGAAGGAAGGAAGGAAGGAAGGAAGGAAGGAAGGAAGG
>CM053596.1:38497881-38520091 GCA_028646575.1 Pseudocheirus occidentalis | reverse complement strand
GAGGGAGGGAGGGAGGGAGGGAGGGAGGGGGGGAGGGAATCTATCCAATAAAACCCAAGTTGGCAGCTTCCAACCAATAAAATTTGCCTTCCTTTGGAGAGGGAGAGGGAGAAGACAAGCTGAGTTACCCAACTAACTGGGTCCCCATTCAGGCAACTCAAATTACTCACAGTTTGTGTTTGTTCTTTGTTTTTGCACAGGACCATGACATCAGGGATCCTGGGCCATCTCCAGTCATCCTGATGAATATCTGGCCACTGGACCCAGATGGCTCTGGAAGAGAAAGTGAGGCTGGTGACCTTGTACAGCCCTCCCTCACTCAAGTCAGTAGTCCACTGCAAGTCATGTCATCTTCTCCCTGATGCCATGGTCCTCTTCAAAAACAAAGGACAAACACAGCCTAGGAGTAGTCCAAGCTGCCTGAATGGGAACCCAGCCAGTTGGGTAATTCAGTTCATCCTCTCCCTCTCCTTCTCCAAAGGAAGGTAAATTTTGTTGGCCAGAAGCTGCCCACTTAACTTGGGATTTACTGGCTAGATTCCTTCCTTCCTTCCTGTCTTCCTTTCTTCCTGTCTTCCTTTCTTTTCTCAAAGACCAAACCTTAAGCCCAGTTCTCTCTGGAGCTCACAGATTGGACCACAATAGGTCCCTGCCCAAGCTCCACTTTTAATGGCTATATTTTGGGCCCTCCTCACTCAGAGTGAATGTAAATAGTAACTGTTTCCTGAGGGTCTTCCCCTCACCCGGAGGTTCATCAGTTAAGAAGCATTTAGTAAGCACTTACTATATTTCAGGCCCAGTACTAAACACTGAAGATACAAAGAAAGGCAAAACCATGGCCACTATCCACAAGGAGCTCACTTCCTAAAATGACTAGATATTTGTGTGATATTTACAGAGTAGACTAAGATGTTTTGAGAGAAGAAAGGTCTGGGAGGGAAGCAGGGAAACTGAGAGGTGGAGGTGAAGGGGTGATATCTAGGGAGGAACAAGTTGTAGAGGTTTTGTTGTTGACAAACAAGTGGGGTAGGGTGGTTGGACCATAGTACATGGGGGGAAGTGGAGCAGAAGATAATGGTAAAGTAGGAAGAAGTCAAGTTGCAAATGCCAAACAGAGGAGAGTTATATTTAATCCTAGAAGTAACAGGGATCCACAGATGGTTATTGAAGGAGGTAGAATATGAAGTTGTCAGAACTTTTTTCTTTTTAGAACTATTCTTAAGAAAAAATCATATTTGGGGAAGCTAGGTGGCGCAGTAAATAGAGCACCAGCCCTGGAGTCAGGAGGACCTGAATCCAAATCCAACCTCAGACACTTAACATTTACTAGCTGTGTGACCTTGGGCAAGTCACTTAACCACAATTGCTCTGCCTTCCCCCCCCTCCAAAAAGAAAAAAAGAAAAATCATATTGGCAGCTGAGAGGAAGATGGATGAGAGTGGGAAGAGATCTGGGATAAGGAATCCAACTAGAAGGGTCTTACAACTGGCCAAGTGAAAGATCTGAACTAAATAAAGTACCATGCTTCACAGCATAACCATCACCATCCCATAGTTTAGCACCTTGTTTGTTTTTCTTGCCCCAAAATTGGTTTAAAACCCTTAGTTGCACGGTATAATGATGTTCTTCATGCTGCTTTGTAAACAGAGTGGCAATGTATTCCCCAGTGGTGTGTGGATGCACACTGTGAGCCCTGGAGCCTAGAATTCTCAATGCACATGCACATTCTTGAGGATTCCTTGCATTCTAATCTCATATCTAAGACAGTTTACTAATAAATGATTTTTAAGTAATACTAGCACAATTTTTTTTAAAAGCTTCAAAAAATGGTCGCACCCCCACCCTCCTTTTTTAAGCAAAAATTTGGCATAAAATCTGCAACGATTATGCAGTGAAATACAGTAGTGGCTGTATGAGTAGAGAGAAGACTTAGGCGGCAGATGTTGTAAAGGTAAAAATGACAAGATTTGGGAACAAATTAGATGTGTCGAGTGATAAGGAGTCAAAAATGACATGATTATAAGTTTGGGAGATTAGGGAAGCTATAGAGTTTCCACCAAACCCCAGGCACTGTGTCAAGTGCTTTCCTCCTTCCAATTTGTCTTCAAGGTATTGAAGGTGGCATTGATGGGTGCTTGTGTTTGGGCCACAGCCCTAATGTTGAGGTTTGGGGTTATGGGGTGCTTGAGACCCCAAAATACTGACACTGGGTCCTGCCCAGTGAATTCAACTCAGCCAAAATGAAGCAAAGTTTATTAAAGATTCACCATAATGGATAAACTCAGGCAGAGTTAAAGGGGTTTTCTAGAGCTTGTACACCATCACTAAGACCATGTCTCTGGAAGTAACCCAGCCAGCCCTGTGAGAAAATGTCTCCCTGTTGTAGACACACATACAGACCTGACCCTGTAATTCCTTTGATATCAGTATAAAAGTAGGGGTGCTGGCCCAAGGATCATGCTCTGGCAACCCTTCTATCTTGTCCCCTCAATGAAGCTATCTCTGGTGACTCCCTGCATTTTTCATACCTTCCAGCAGCCCAGCACCTGGATATTTGCATATACTAACCACTCCTACCTGCATCACCTAATTAGCATACTTGGCTTTCTCTCCCAGTCCCTTTTCTGTAAGCTTTAATATCACCCCCATTAAGTTGCAAATGTCCTAAGGAACTTCTCCAGCTTCTATTGGCTTCACCATAAACTTTCCCACTTGACTGGAAGATGGTTTGAGTGTGTGAATTCATTCCAGGCAACACTACCTTGACATTTTGGGGGTCCCAGCACCCCTAAACCACTTCAGTATTATTATTCCCATTTTACAGTCAAGAAACCTGAAGTTAAATGACTTACCCAGAGTCACACAGCTAGTAAGCATCTGAGATTAGATTTCAACTCAGGTCTTCCTGACTCCAGATCCAGA
The DNA here is from genome assembly GCA_028646575.1 of Pseudocheirus occidentalis. Lineage (NCBI taxonomy): Eukaryota > Metazoa > Chordata > Mammalia > Diprotodontia > Pseudocheiridae > Pseudocheirus > Pseudocheirus occidentalis. The sequence continues at coordinate 38,517,169 of CM053596.1, read as the reverse complement.
ATTCTATCCATTGTACCACCTAGCCAACTTGGGAGAATGGTGTTGTCCTCAATAGTAATAGTAAAGTTTGGAAGAAGAGAGAATTTGGAAGAAAAGACAACAAATTCTGTTTTGGACATGAGTATGGGATGCATATGGGACATCCTGTTCAAGAAATCCAAAAAGCAATTGTTGATACAAGATTGTAAATCAGGAGAAAGGTTATGGCTGGATGTATAGATCTGGCAGTTATCAGCATAGAGATAATAACTGAATATGTGGGAAGTGATAAGATCATCATGCTATAGCACAGAATGATATGAGAGAGAAGGAAAGAGAGAGAGAGTGAGGAGAGAGGGAGGGAGAGAGAGAGAGGGAGAGAGAGAGAAAAGGAGGGAAACAGAGAGAGAGAGAGAGGGAGAGAGAGAAAGAGAGAGACAGAGAGAGAAAGAGAGAGACAGAGAGAGACAGAGAGAGAATGGGAAATTATTAAGCATTTACTATTTTCCAGGTACTGTGTTAAGCCCTGGGAGACAAAAACAACACAGCCTTATTCTCAAAATGCTTACATTCTACTAGGGAGAGGCAAAACACAGGGGATGCTAGAACAGAGGAGAGGTACCCACAGCCTGAGTCATCCTTCTGTAGCCAAGACAGCTAATGGGGAGATGGAAAAGGTAAGAGAGTAAGCTCAAAGTGAAGTGAGCAGGACAGCAGAGGTTCCCCAAAGCAGAGCCTTAGGGGACAATTCGCTGAGTGAATTGCCAGAACAGGGACCAAGTGGTCACCTAGGTAGGAGGAAAACCAGCAGAAGGCCACTTGAGCTGAGCATTGGCAGAAGGCAGGGACTGAATGTAGGTGAGAAGACAGCACATTCCAGAGATAGGGGGAAACTCCCAGCTCCATCCTTTGATTCCCCCAAGATCCAATCTTGGAATCTGCAGGGGAACAAAAAAAGGGAGGCACATTCAACTCTTCACATTTGCTGCCTTTTCTCATCTGAAGCCAGGAATATTTCCTGTTGTTTTCTGTTTCTGTTTATGTCTAACAACTTTTGGAGCTGATTACCATTGGGAAAGGGGTGGGGAGAGTGTTAGGGGAGGAATCAATTAATGAAAGAGCTTTAAATAATTTCTTATGTGCAATTTTTCAAGGACACATTCTACAACTATGTTTTCTAATGGAAAAAATGTTTGGTCCTTTTTTTTTTTTTTTTTCCAGATTCCGCTTGCTAACTCAGTTCTGGTGCTGCAGAAAATCTGTTATGATGGCCAGGAGCAAGCCAGCCCAGAGAGGTGGGCCAATATTTAAATTCCCATTTTTAAATTCTCATTGCCTCTTTCTCCTGCTCCTCCTCATCTTGCCTCCTTTTCTTTCTCACCCATCCTAATTGTTTCACTGGTTTATTTCTCTTCTCATCCTTGTGTTTTGGAGTGTTCATCCACAATAGAACCTAGGCTAGTAGAAGTCAGATCTGGGTTTGAATTTTTCCTCTGCCTGGGACAATGGGCAAGTCATTTCTTTTGTCTGAACTTTAGTTGCTTCATCTGTGAAATGGGAGCCTCACAAGGTTGTTGTGAGGAAAGCACCTTGTGTACTAGAGATAGAAATTGCAAAATGTGAGCTATCCTTTTTAAAGCACTCCTCATAAGTTCTTCCAAAACTTCTGTGAGACGAAGAACCACTGGTTTCTTGTAAGCTACCTGTGCTGCTGATTAAAGGTATAGGTGTTTGAAGCTGGGTTTTTCTCTGCATCACCATATCCATGTTGGTGAGCAAGCTGCTGATACAAGTGGACAGGAAGAAGGGACTTGGGGGAGGAAATCACATCTCTGACCGATGTTCCTGACCAATGAGGGTATACTTGTACTGTATTTATCTCTCCTTTACTGTGATAGCAGGTGAGACTTTGTGCCTTCAACCAAGCTGCCTCAGGAAGGAAAGATGTTAACTGATAATTTTCTAGAATCTCCAAAAAGTGGAGAATATAGAGAATGTCTGAGCAGGGGGAGAACTCAAAATACAGAATGTCAGAACTGGAAGGGGCCTTAGAACAGAGAATGTCAGAGCTGGGAGGGGCCTTAGGACACAGAATATCAGAGCTGGAAGGGCCCTTAGAACACAGGATGTCAGAGCTGGGAGGGGGCCTTAGAACACAGAATTCAAAACTGGGAGAAATCTTAGATATGTATTCCAACCAGCCCATTTTACAAATGATGAAACTGATGCTAGAAAGAAGAAATGGTTCTTCTCAAGGTTCTATAGTCAGCAAAGAGTCTCCAATGTACAGTGGACAGACAGCTGGCCTCAAAGTCAGGTAGATCTGGATTCAAGGTCAGTCTCTGACATATCCTGTCCAGAGGATCCTAGGAAAGTCACTTAACTTCACAGGTACAGAAAAGGTATTTACAAGTTACTCTGACTAAGGCTTCATTTCTAAAACATATAGAGAACTGAGTCAAATATATAAAAATAAGAGCCATTCTTCAACTGATAAATGATCAAAAGATATGAACGGTTTTCAGATGAAGTGATCAAAGTTATCTACACCATATGGGAAAATGTTCTAACTCACTACTGATTAGAGAAATGCAAATTAACTACTTTATACCTATTAGATTGGCTAATAAGACAGAAAAGGAAAATGAGAAATGCTGGAAGGAATGTGGGAAAAACGAGATATTAATACATTGTTTATGGAGTTATGAACTGATTCGACCATTCTGTAGAGCAATCTGGAACTACATCCAAAGGGCTATAAAACTATGCATTCTTTCTGACCTAGTGTGAGGGATAATTTATAGTGAAGTTTCCCCATTCTGAAAAATCAAATCTAGAATGGCTTCGGTATTCACTAGGCCTAGATCACTTGACCTTCCAGCAATCTGGGACTTAGAACAATGGAGACCCTCCTCAGTGCCATGTCAGTACAAGATATGCAAATAAGGTCAAGACTGCTTTCACTGAACACCCATGTTAATGGTCCTTTGTCTCAGAGAGAGATTCCCACACTTAGATTGTGGGTTAGCCCCTCTACCAATGAGAGCAGAGGATAATTGGGGGGGTTGGGTTTCTGTATTAGAAGATTATATAACCATAGCCTGGCTTCTACCTGTTGCTGTCTCCCAGCAGACGCCATGTGGGCAGCCGGGGCAGAGTCCTTTCTCATGAGAAAGAATCTGACCTCAGATTCAGACACTGAACTCTTTCTTCTCACACACTAGCAATACCACTACCAGGGCTGTATCCCAAAAAAGCTTTAAAAACAAAAAAGGAAAAGGACCTATATGTACAAAAATACTTATAGCAGCTCATTTCTGGGGGTAAGGAATTAGGAATTGAGGGGATGCCCATCAGCTGGGGAATGACTGAACAAGTTGTGTTATGTAATCGTGATGGAATAGTATTGGATTATAAGAGACAATGAGCAGGATGCTCTCAGAAATGCTTGGAAAGACTTGCATGGGTTAATGCAAAGTGACGTGTACTGTGTACAAAGTAACAGCAATACTGTGAGATGATGAGTCGTGAAGGACTTGGCTATTCTCAGCAAGACAATGGTCCAAGACAACTATGAAGGATTTAGGATGAAAAATGCCATCCATCCCCAGAGAGAGAACTGATGGTGTCTGAATAGAGAGAAGCAGTCTTTTTTTAAACTTTATTTTTCTTGAGGGTTTTTTGGGGGGGCGCTATTTTTTTTTCACAATATGACTAATATGGAAATGTTTTGCATGATGACACATGTATAACCTTAAAAAAAAAGTTGCTGACCTGCCTTGGTAGAGGGAGCTTCCTCACTTGGGAGTTCTCTTTGTTAATGAAATCACAAGCCTAGCTTCTACCCCTGTCCTGCACATATTGTTAAGTGGCCCTATGATCTGTCCATTTGTTTTTCCTTGTTATAAATTCATCTGGACATGATATCATTTTATTAGCACCATCATTTAAGAGAGGAGGAGGATCAAGAGTTAAAATTGGAGCCAGTAAGATCTGGGTTCCAGTCCTGCTTTGGACTGGCTGAATGACCCTGTGTAAGTGTAATGGGAATGGGAATTTTAAGTTCATCCCTGCTCCTTAACAAATCTAAGGGAATTTGAAGATCTTCCATGCTTTGGAAATATTCCTTAATAGGAAACCTAATAGGCTGAATGTAATCACATGGAGCCTGTGGTGGGAGGAGTTACCTGAAGGGTGGAACAGAACCTACAAGAAACTGGGACTCAGAGCAGTTAGATCTGGAGGGAGGAGAAAATGCACCCAGGTAGATACTTAGACTTGTGAGTGGCCCCTGCTGTGACAGCTTGTGTTTGTGGGAAGGCTAAAGAATGGTGTGACTCTCTGTGGTGTTATGGTATATTAATTTCTTTGTTACTGTGATGGATTTGACTTTCTGGTGTTGGGATTTGATTTTTGGTGTCTAAATAAATGTTTCCCTTCTTTCTTCTATATGGAGAATCTATTATATTTTGAGATTGAGAACTATCCTGGCATATTTACAGTTGCTATCCATGCTGTGAATATTGCATTGTTGCTACAGCAAGTCACTGACCCTCTCAGTGTCCCCATGGAATTCTGATTCTAAATTCTGAATTGCTAATCTTTATCAGGAAGGGAAATTTCTACATCTGAAGTTTCCCAAGCTGATAAAATCATAGATTCCAGGGGGGAATCCATTATGAGGGCCTGTGCCATGGAGTAATAGAAATGGGTAATATATGGTCTATACTCTTTTTACCTACTGATTTGGGGAGATAAAACTAACACAAAGAACAGTGAGAACAATTTGTAATAAATTAAATGACTTATACAGAGACTGGGGTAGGGAGCCCCTCCCTGCCCTACCAGAAAGTTAGAGGGGCATTGGAGGAAGGCACAAAAGAGAGCAGATCGGGGGAGGTGCTTCACAGTGGGATCTCTGTTTTGGGGTTGGGGGTAGGGGAAAGACAGGGAGAAAATTTGTAACTCAAAATCTCGTGGAAATGAATGATGTATACAAGAAAATAAATTTTAAAAAATTAAAACTTAACTAATTAATTAAATGGCTAACAACTACCAGTAGAATTCAATCTGTCAACAAGTATTTATTTATCAGCTGTTTAGAGTTCCCTGATCCTGTGCATCCTATTAAAAAAAATTCTTATCCAAATTAACAGAAAGAATGGAGCGCAGGAGAACCACAAGGGTCATCCTTGTAAATAACTAACAGCAGCCATGATAATATAGATTTAATTATATTAAATCATCATCTCCTTGATGGAGAAAAAATAATAAATAAATAAATAAATGTGTGTGTGTGTGTGTGTGTGTGTGTGTGTGTGTGTGTGTGTGCGCATTATGGTACCTACAATTTACTGGACACTGTGCTTTACTAATATTGTCTCATTGAATCTTCCCAACAACCCTGTGGCTTAGGTACTTACAGTTGGAGTCCCCATTTTGTAGTTGGAAAAACTAAGGCAGAGGTGTAAGTAACTAGTCTAGGATCACACAGCTTCTAAGCGTCTGAAGCCAAATCTGAACGCAGATCTCTCTGGACTTTATTTGAAATAACTAACAACTTTAGCAAAGTTGCTAAATAAACCCACATAAACCATCATTTCTATATAGTACCAATAAAGTCCAACAATAAGAGATAGAAAAAGAAATTCCATTTAGAATAACTGTAGGCAATACAAAATATTGGGAGACTAGCTGCCAAGACAAAGCCAGGAGCCATGTAAACATAATCACAAAATACTTTTCACACAGATAAAGTCCGATCTGGTTTGCTGATTGTTGTTCTCCAAGAGGACCAAAAAGACATCACTATGCTAGAGTCAAGTTTTAATGTGGCCAACTGCGGCCGATCTGACCAATAAGAGCTCGGAATGCTCTACCACAGGTCAGGCACAAATCGTCCCTGTGAACATTTGGGGTGGATTCTCTAAATTTTCCTTTAAATTCTCTCAATTCTGCTTCGCTCATAGAGCATAGCACCTTCTCTGATGTGGGCACACCATGCCCAGCAGTCCTGTGCCAGTGTCTGCCATGTCACAAATCAGTTCCAAAGTTCTTAAGAGAGACCTTGACAGTGTCCTTGTATGGCTTCCTCTGACCACCATGCGAACACTTGCCCTGTGTGAGTTTTCCATAAAACAGTCTTTTTGGCAAGCATATGTTTTGCACTTGAACCACATGACCAACCCTTCAGAGTTGTGCCCTCTGAAGTAGAGTTTGAATGCTTAGCAGTTTAGTTCTAGAAAGGACCTCAATGTCTGGTACCTTATCCTGCCAGATGATCTTCAGAATCTTCCTAAGACAATTCAAGTAAAAGAGATTCAATTTCCTGGCATGGTGCTAGAAGACTGCCCAGGTTTCACAGGCGTACAACAGTGAGGTCAGTACAATGGCTCTGTAGACCTTTAGGATGGTAAACAGTTTAATATCTCTTCTCTCCAACACTTTCCTTCAGAGCCTCCCAAACACTGAGCTAGCTCTAGCAATGCGTGTGTCAACCACATTATCAATGTGTATATCCCTAGAAAGTACACTACCAAGGTAAATATACTTGTCCACAGCATTCAAAACTTCTCCATTTGCTGTAACTGATAGTTCCGTATATGGATAGTGTGGTAGTGGATGATGGGGTACCTGTGTTTTCTTGGTGTTAATTGTTAGACCAAAATTAGCACAAGCAGCAGAGAACTGATCCATACTTTGTGGCATCACAGCTTCAGAGGCTGCACTGAGTACACAATTATTTGCGAACAGAAAATCATGCACCAACACTCCCTCCACTTTGGTCTTGGCTTGTAGCCTTTTCAAGTTGAAGAATTTACCATCAGATGTGTTCTCAATGCTATGTTCATCGTCATGTAAAGCATTTGACACCATGGCCTAAAACATCATGCTAAAAAGCATGGGAGCAAGCACACAGCCTTGTTTAACTCCATTGGTGACTGGGAAGGCACGAGAGCATTGTTCGTTATACAGAACCCAGGCAAGCACGCCATCATGAAATTGATGTATAATGCTGATGAATTTCTCTGGGCAACTAAATTTTGTGATAATTTTCCACAAGCTCTCATGACTAACAGTATCAAAGGCCTTGGTCAGATCTACAAAAGTTGTGTACAGACCTCTGTTCTGTTCCTGACATTTCTCCTGGAGTTATCAGGCAGCAAACACCATATCAACTGTTCCTTGGGGCTTTCTAAAGCCACACAAGCTCTCCAATAGATTAAGGAGGACTCTGGCAAGGATCTTGCCATCAGTGACTAAGAGGGACCCCTCTGTGGTTGTCACAGGACAATCTATTTCCTTTACCTTTACAGAGATGGACAATGGAGGTGTCCTTGAGCTCCTAGAACAGTGGTTCTCAACCTTCCTGATGCCCCGACCCTTTAGTATGTGGGTATATCTGCATGTGGGTGGACCCGCCTGGAGACTGATAGAGGAACAGGGTCTCGGTTCCTAAGACCATCGGAAATATGTTTTCCAATGGTCTTAGGCGACCCGTGTGACCCCTCTGAAAGAGTCATTGAACCCCCAAAGGGGTCCTGACCCACAGGTTGAGAACCACTGTCCTAGAGGATAACTTGGAAAATTATGGTCGGTTTTTGTATGAGCAATGAACCCCCTACCTTGTAAATCTCAGTTGGAATAAAATCAGCACCAGGTCAGATCTAAACAACTGGAGAAATATTAATCGCTCATGGGTAGACCAAGCCAATATAACAAAAATGACAAGTCTACTTAAATTAATTTATTCAGTGCCATAGCAAACTACCAAAAAAATTGTTTTATAGAACTAGAAAAAAATTACAAAATTCATCTGGAAGAACAAAAGGTCAAGAATATCAAGGGAATTAATGAAAAAAAAAACTGTGAAGGTGACCTAGCTGAACCAGATCTGATCATCAAAACTATCTGGTATTGGCTAAGGAATAGATGGTAGATCAGTGGAGTAGATTAGGTATACAAGACAGTAGCAAATGACCATAATAATCAAGTGTTTCATAAACCCAAAGATCCAAGCTTTTGGAACAAAAATTCACTATTTGACAAAAACTGCTGGGAAAACTGGAAAGCAGCTTGGCAGAATCTAGGTTTAGACCAGTATTTCATACAGTATACCAAGATAAGATCAAATTGGGTACATGATTTAGACATAAATGATGGTATCATAAGCAATTTAGGGGAGCATGAAATAGTTTACCTGTCAGATCTATGGATAGAGGAAGAATTTATGACCAGACAAGAAACAGAGAACACTACTGGATGTAAAATGGATTATTTTGATTACCTTAAATTAAAAAGGGTCTGCACATATAAAACCAATGCAATCAAAATTAGAAGTAAAACAGAAAACTGGGAGGGGGAGGAGGGGAAAATTTAGTAGCAAGATTCTCTAAAAAAGGCTTCATTTCTCAAATATATAGAGAATTGAGTCAAATTTATAAGAATACAAGTTATTCCCCAATTGTCAAAAGATATGAACAAGCAGTTTTCAGATGAGGAAATCAAAGCTATCTATGGTCATATGAAAAAGTTCTCTAAATCACTACTGATTTAGAGAAAGACAAATGAAAACAACTCTGGAGGTACCATTTCATACCTATCCAATTAATTAATATAACAGAGAAGGAAAATGACAAATGTTGGAGAGGATGTTGGAGAACTGGGACACTAATGTATTGTTGATGGAGGTGTGAACTGATTGAACCATTCTGGAGACAATTTGGAACTATACCCAAAGAGCTATAAAATTTACTCACCCTTTGATCCAACAATACCACTACTAGGTCTTTGGAATCGAAGAGGTTAAAAAACAAAAAAGGGAAAGGGAGCTATATGTATGTAGCTATTTATAGTAACTCATTTTGTGGTGGCAAAGATTTGGACACTGCAGGGATGCCCATCAATTGGGGAATGGCTAAACAAATTGTAGTATATGATTGTAATGGAATACTACTGTGGTATAAGAAATGATGAGCAGGATGATTTAAGAAAAATCTGGAAAGATTTACATCAACTGATGCAAAGTAGAGTGAGCAGAAACAGTAAGAGCAATATTGTACAATGATCAATTGCCAATGACTCTGCTATTCTCAGCAATTCAATGATCCAAGACATTTCCAAAGGACTTCTTATGAAAAATGCTATCCATCTCCAGAGAAAGAACTGATAGAGTCTGAATATAGATGAAAGCATACTTTTTAAACTTTATTTTTCTTGGCATTTTTTGGGGGGCGGAGTTGGAGGGAGTCTGTGTTTTCTTTCATAACATGTTAAATATGGAAATGTTTTTCATGAGTGCATATGTATAAGCTATATCAAATTATTTGACTTTTAATGAGGGGAGAGAAGGGTAGGAGAGAATTTAGAACTCAAAATTACCCAAAAAAAAAAACCCAAATGTTAAAAAAATATTTTACATGTAATTGGAAAAAAAATAAAAGAATTTTTAAAAAATAAGATATGTTACAGATAATAGAGGAAAGGCATAAGATCAAAGATTTTTACAGAAAGTGGGACTTGATGGAAAGTTTTTCTGAGCTTTGGTTCCTTAATCTGAATGAAGTGGGAATTATACATTCTGAAGTCCCTTGTAATTTTTATCATTCTGCACTCTAATATTCTATGGGCTCGAGTCCCTCTTGTTCAGTCCAGTCTGGCTCTCCACGACCTTTCTTGGCAAAGATATTAGAGTAGTTTGCCATTTCTTTCTCCAGCTCATTTTGTAGATAAGGAAGCTGAGGCAAATAGGGTTAAGTGACTTGCCCAGGGTCACAGAGCTAGGAAGTATCTGAAGCTGGATTTGAACTCATGAAGTCATGAGTCTTCCTGATTCCAAGCCTAGATCTACAGAATCACGTAGTTGCCCCACAAGGTACATTATAGTTCTCATATTCCATGTTCTTGTTTTCTTCAAGATTCTTTCTTGCTTTGGTCATTCTGTGGTCTAAGATCCCTTCTAGCTCTGACTTCTATTGGATTAAAGCTTGAAAACCCACATGATGGATTTGGGAGTATGTATATTTTCTACATAATTTAGTGAAGATCAGAGGCAGCCAGCAAGGAGAGTTGGCCTTGAAGCCAGGAAAAACTGGATTCGTGTCCTGCCTTTGAGCCATACTGGCTTATACGACCCTAGACAAATCACTTATATTCTCAGTGTAACTAAAACTAAAAATTACAGAAGGTGCTGACCTGTATTGGTAAATTTCCAGATGAAGAAGTTCCCTTTACCGATGAAGTTACAAGTTTTAGTGCCAACATGATATTCACAGCACCTATGGCAGCTATGAATAGGACAGCATAATTCTGAATTGCAACATCTAATAGACTCTCCACATGGAAGACAGAACCAAAACATTTATTCACACACCAAAAAGCCAAATCCCAACACCAGAAAGCTAAATCCATCATAACAACAAAGAAATCTACATGCAATAACAATGCAGGGGGAACCACCATCTCTAAGCCTTCCCCCGTAAGGGAGTTCCCACAAACACTCACAGCTAGCTGCCTGCTGTCTGCTTCCTCTCCCTCAGCTCTAACTGCTCTCCCCAACTTCCTCTCAGCTCTGCTCCACACTTCCTGCTCCACGCTTGCAGCAAGCTCCTCCCACCAGACTCATGTCACATGGGTCTACTAATGATGGGAAAGCTCTTCCCATTTACATTACCATTACACAAGTTCAATTCCTATATTTACCTTTATCAAATATCCCAATCCATCTATAGGTTCTCATCTTGTGCTATATTCTAAGATCTTCAGCTCAAACATCTACTTTCCATATTCTAAGGTCTCTTCCTTAGTACCATACATTCCACATGGGGTGTCTGGGGCGTTCAGGGGGGCTGACGCTTCCCACATGAGGGCTTAGCAAGGGCTGCTCATCCACGTTTGGTGTTCACTTGACTTATTGAATGGCTCCAAGGATCTGTAGTATTCACACAGGACCGTATCTTACCAGTGGACCCTGATGGTTCTGGAGGAGAAAGTGAGGCTGGTGACTCTGCACAGCCCTGCCCTCTTCAATCCAATTCACTTGCAAGTCATGGCTCACCTCCTCGAGGTCATGGTCCTCTTTCAGAGAGAAAGACTAACAATACCAACACTACCAACAAGAAATACTCCCGTAAACTAAAAGTAAACAGACAAGTCAATAAAAATTAAAAAAAAAAAAAGAAGAACCAAGAACTGGACATCAGTACTACCCTTGCCCAAAGTTCACCTTTACTTTTTGCTAATCAAATCAATCTTATGTCACTACTGGGAATCCAGTGACAATCTGTAGTCTTATGACTCTACTCAGATTCCCTGTAATTCAGTAGAATACCTAGTTTTAGTGACACATACCCAGGAGTGTGTTGTTTAATCAATGACCAGTTCTCTGAAAATATAACTGTGTACAGGACACATTTTAAGTTTAACCTATATTATTGATAATTTCTCTATCACTTCCTTAAATTTGAATGATCCACAAAATAAGAAATCAAACTTTGATTTCTGGCAAAAAAAAAAAAAAGAAATACTCCCAGCAGCCATACCCAGGTAGAATCTTCTTAATACTAGGACTAAGACAGGTTGACACCCATTGGTGAGTTAGGGGCATATGAAGACCTTCCCAGGTAGAATGGGCAAATAGGAACAATTTGTTCTAACAGCTGCAAAGGCACCTGAAACAGGTTCTGTGGAGCACTTAGAAGTCCCTCAGACGTTGAAGATGCCAAGGTCTCCACTGTATCCCCGACCATTGCCAGCCAATGGAGTTCTATGACACTGAAGGAGAGGGTCAGGCTGACATCTTTGTGCCTGTCTGCCTTACTTAAACCCAATCCCCCAGGAATCAAGAGGTCACATCTGATGTCATTGGTTATCTTCAAAAAGGACAAACAACAACATTCCAGTCTAAATTCTATTCCTAAGGTTTATCCGTTTCCAGCTCAAAAATGACATGTTCTAAGGTCCCTTCTAATTCCATTCATCTACATTCTAATGTGCTATGGGCTAAGGTCCCTTACAGCTCTTACAATCCATGCTCTTCAATTTTTTTCCAGCACGAACATTTTAAGATTATATGATTCCAACCACACCCACATTATTCAATCGCTTCAATGAAAGAAAAAACAACCAACTTAAAATAGTTTAATGAAGTTTGGTAATATACTCATCACCCCCCAGTAAATAATCATAGTTATCTAAACTAATCATAAAGAAAAAACAATGCTTCAGTTGTCTCTGTCAGTGGAGTGTTCCTTTTTCTTTGACAATTGCCAAAGTCTGAGTTGCACCATCTCAATAAAATATATTTTTCATGACATTATATTCAGGTCTTTGGCAAATCACTCAGTTTCCTCAGCTGAAATATGAGGGGTTAGACTGAGTTCCCAGACCCCTCTAGCTCTAACATTGGATGAGAGTGTATTAGCTCTTTCTTTTGATACACCGCTAGTCTACCTCCATTTACACACACGCATATAGACTTGTCTGTATATATCGCTTGTAATAGATGTATTAATTTATATATGTAGGGGCAGCTAGGTGGCGCAGTGAGTAGAGCACCGGCCCTGGAGTCAGGAGGACCTGAGTTCAAATCCGGCCTCAGACACTTAACACAAAAGCTAGCCTTGTGACCATGGGCAAGTCACTTAACCCCAACTGCCCTCCAAAAAGCAAAAAAAAAAAAAAAAAAAAAAATTTATATATGTAGTGTTATGCCAAAATAAATGAGAAAGACACCCCCAGAGTATTTTTGGAAGTGGATTTTATTTTGCGCGTGCTGTCGGGGCAACTCACTCAAATCAAACAGGCCTGACCAAGGGGAGATCACTGATATATATAGGGTCCCCCAACTCTTAATGGTCGGAGATTGCATAATCAGAGGTTTACAGCAGGGATTGGTTAGTACACATTTTGATTTTCGCGGGCTCAGGGAAACCTTTTGGGGGGTCCTGCAGCCAACTAGTCTATTTCCATGAAAAAGAACAGGAAGAAGGTAGCTGGCTACAGCAGAATGGGGGAAGGGAAGGGGAAGGGATCAGGGGAGGCAGGGGAGGCCAAGTACAACAGTAAATGTGTATTTGTTTTTCAGTAGATTTCAGTTGTGTCTACTTCTTCATGACCCAATTTGAGGTTTTCTTGGCAAAGACAGTAGTTTGTCGTTTCCTTTTCCAGCTCATTTTACAGATGAGGAAACTGAGGCAAATAAGGTTAAGTGACTTGCCCAGGGTCCCGCAGTTAGGAATTGTCTACAATCAGATTTGAACTCAGAAAGATGACTTCCTGACTCCAGACCTGGCACTCTGCACTATGGTGCCACTTAATGATCCTCTAGATTTATCTATAATTTTCCCAATCAATCAATCAATCAATCTCTTGTTTGTGCAATTGTTTGCCTGTAGTCTCCCCAATTAGACTGTGAGTTCCTTGAGATCAGGTACTGTTCTTGCCTTTCTTTGCAGCCCCAGCCCTTAGCATAGTGCCGGGCAATGGTAGGTGCTTAATAAATGCTTGTAAATGTGACTGGTAAATCTTTTTTTAAAAAATTATTTATATACTTGTAAACAACTTTTACACCGTTGCAGAAGCAGGATTTCCAATTGCCAAATACACTACAGATATTTTATGTCCACTACGACTCCATTGCCTTTTGGATGATTTAAAATATAAATCAACAAAAACCACATTTTAGCCAAATTGCCCAAAGTTCCTTCACTCCTGAAGCCTGTTGCACTGCTTTGTCTTGGTATAAATAGGCCACAGCAAGGGACCACAAAAAAGTCTATCAAATGAGATGATATTTGTAAAGCTCAGTGCCTGGTAATAAATGCTAGTTTCCTTCCCAGCTTCACACAAATCCCCACCAGGAAGTGCTTCAAATATGGAATAGGTAATGGTCAGTAGACAGTCACGGGAGAACCAGCCTTATCTGGCATTAGCCCTCCTCCAGGCACTTCAGTAACTCCCTCCCCCATTCCCCCACTGATCTATCAGAAAACAATAGTTCTTAACTCAATGCATTTGCAAAGACCCTACCATACACCAGAAACAAACTTCCCCCAAATCCCAAATTAGAATATAACCCCTTTGAAGGGAAGTACTGGGTTTTGTTTTGGTTTTTTGCTTTTTGTATTGTAATTAAATTATCTAACATATGTAAAGACCTCTATGAACCTTAAAGTACTTAATAAATGCTAGCAATTCATTTAAAAGGTTTTAAATTCCTTCATTTTGTCAGTCTTTTCCCCTGATCTCATCTTCCACTTAATTCTCCTAGAAGAATTAGCTCTGGGGGTTACATTTTCTCAGTAAACTCAAGCTGAAAGTTTCTGAGCTCTAGAGCAAGAAGGGAACCTCAGAAACCATTCAGTCCAGGGGTGGGGAACCTGCAGCCTCAAGGTTCTTAAGTGCAGTCCTTTGAATCCAAATTTCACAGAACAAATACCCTTAATAAAAGGATTTGTTCTGTAAAACTTGGACTCCTTCAAAAGACCACATCCAAGGCCACAGGTTTCCCGTCCCTCATTTAATCCTCCTCCTTTTACGGATGGGGAAATGGAGGCATGATTTGTCCAAATTCTCACTGGTGGTAAGCATCTGAGGTAGAATTGGAAGTCCTGTCTCTGCAGATTTAACATTCATTTCATTGACTAAGCTGGCACCTGAATATTCTCTTCAAAACTTTACACAGGGAGGGCCCTATGCAAATACTAGTTATTTATAGTATTATTATTTATAGTGTGACTCCCACACGTTCAATAGAAGTTCAGGAATTTGGTTATTTTTCTTTCTAAGCCTAGAACAGGGTCCCCTCTCCTGACCTAGAACGGTCATTTACATATAGTAGGTGGTTCATAATATTGAATGAATGAACAACCCATCTAACTAAGTTTAGTTGCTTTGGGGGTGGGGGAGAGTTGAACACAACACCTTTCTGCCTACAACCCTTTGGTACAAAACCCAGAAGTGGTCTAATCTACTTGAGGGGAAGGACTACTCATTCCAATGACATCATACATCCTTGCCTCACTTAAAAAAATGAATAAAACATCAGGATCCTACTTATGAGCCCAAATCCTCCTTTTGTGCCAACATCCTGCTTCTTAAGCCCTATAATCTTGTTCTTGTTGATAATGGGGTGCACACCTGGTCCTACAAGTAAGGCCCAGAAGATTTCCATGGGTTTGTTCCAAGCTGGGCATGATACAGCCTGTCGGGACATCTCCATATAGGCTTGCTTTCTCGGCTACTACCTATTTTCTCATCCTTATTTCTTTATTAATTCGCCTGGGCAAACGGAGCCCAACTCGCATCATGACAACTCAACCGTCGCCAAATGTTCTCCAAGATCATCTCGTTAGGAGCATTTTTCATTAATTCAATGATTAAAAGACAAGGGAGCTATCAATCCATCAACTACCATCATTTATTAAGTATTCGTTATGTAGCAGGAATTATATTAATAAGAACGGGGCATATTTAAAAAATAGACTTTGCCTCACAGAAAAATAGCAAAGCTTTGGGGAACATTTTGTTCTGACTTGACTTTTTTCAGTTTCATTAGCTTTCTATAGTATTTAGAATAAATGGATACATTTGGATACAGGCTCATACTTGTGTTTATACTTGTGTTTACCTTGTGACCTTGTGAACTTGCCTTGTGAACAAATTATGAGAACAAGGAGCATAAATCCATGAGAATCATGGGTTCATAGAAATGTGAGAACTGGTCAGACAATATGGAACACAGGAAGAAGCTGGAGCTAGAAGTTATGACATAGGACGTCAGAGCTAGGAGGGCCCTTAGAACACAGGATGTCAGAGCTGGGAGGGACCCTAGAACACAGGATGTCAGAGTGGGAGGGCCCTTAGAACACTGGATGTCAGAGCTGGGAGGGCTCTTAGAACACAGGATGTCAGAGCTGGGAGGGACCCTAGAACACTGGATGTCAGAGTGAGAGGGCCCTTAGAACACATGTCAGAACTGGAAGGGCCCTTAGAACACTGGATGTCAGAGCTGGGAGAAGCTTAAGTCAGAATATTAGAACTGGAAACACCTTATAGCATAGAACCTTAGAGCTAGAGTTATGATCAAATATTGAATGTTCAAGCCTGAAAAGCTCTAGATATCATCTCCTTTTAATTCTTCCTTTTACAGTCGTCTGATGGAGTTCTCTCCCTCTTTCTCTGTCACTTTGACTCTCCTTTTTTTCTGTCTTTACTTTTTCTGTCTCTGTCCCTTTAACCATTTCTCAGTCTCTTTCCACCCCACTCCTCCTCCACCAGAACAAAGCAGCTAGTCATTTCTTAGCTTTCCTCAACACTCATTTCATCCTTTAACAAAAAGAGAGAAACCAGTAAGGGGCATTGAAATCCTGGTTCCAATTCTTACCAACCAGGAAGAATTCTCATCTCTCAGGAGAGGGCTGACAAATCTACACACCTGATGTTACTCTCTCCTAGGAGCTCCGGCCCGTATCCCTACCATATTTCGGGGCCATCCCTTCCTGAATGTCCCACAAATCCAATATGCCCTAAACAGAGCTCATTCTCTTCCCCCTGAATCCGACTTTCCTATTTCTGTTGGGAACAATACTATCCTCCCAAGCCCCCAGGTTGGCAAATCAGTCCTCATTCTTGTCTCTTCCTTCTCCCATAACCCATGCCTACCAATGAGACGGCTTATGTATAGTCCTTTGCAAACCTCACAGCATCATAAGTTCTGATGAGGATTACCATTCTTATCAGCATCCAGACATTTGTGAATTCCCATTGGTCTGCACCTCTTGTATCCTACACTCACACCTAGTTCAGGCTCTGAGCATTGGTTTGTCCTTGTCACTTGACTGCCTAAGAACCTTCCAGTGACTCCCTAATGACTTCTCAGCCTGGCATTCAAAGCCCTCTCAACCTGGTTCCCACCTACTTTATTTATCAAATTATCTTTTTCAAATGCTTAGATAAGGTCCAGCCAGTGTGGTCTATCTTGGTCCCTTCAACCTGACCTCTGTACTTTGCTCAGATTGTCTCTCCTTCCCAAAATGTATCACTGTCTTCCTCCACCCTACCTGATGAGGTACACGCTCAGGGAGCCCCCTTGACCTCTCCTTGAATCTTCCCAATGAAGGCATTTGCCTGAAGCTTATGTTGTGGCTCTGCCCAAGTCTTTAGACCTCCTTTGTTCCAACAGTTTCCCACCCTTGATGCTCCAGTCCCCACCCTTGAACTGGCCTGGCCCACCTTTGTCTATGGTCTCCAGGTAGCCTCCAACAACTTCCCACCCTTAATCACTCTTTACTGGAGTCTAACCTCATCTGACTCCTTCTGAAGACCCTGCCCAAACTCCTCCTCTAGACCAGCCCTAGATTCCTCCCACAACCTTTCTGTATATACAATCCCATCTTCACTCCATGTGGTGTAAGAGCACCACAGAATGCCGGAGTGCAGACTTGCTCTGTGAGAACACCAAGAATGATTTACCATACTTACTCTGTAACAGAATTGCTCTGCGAGAGCACCATAGAATGACCTAGCATAGACTGGCTCCTTGAGACTCTACCCCATATAGTGAACTATTAATAAACTTTGTTTTTCATTGGCAGAGAAGACTTGAGTTGAATTCTTTCTGCAGGATCTGGCATGTTGGTGTTTTGGGGTCTCAGGCAACCCTAAGCCTCTTAAAACAAAACAAAACCAAACCCACAAAAAAGTACCTGAAGTTTTCCCAATTCCCTAGTGCTGAGAGAACTGAAAGAATCTAGCTTACACTTCCAGATGAGGCATCTAACCTTGTACTCCATTCTTCAGAAGCTGTGTACGTGGTGTCCATTTTCTCCAAAATAGGCAAAACAGATTGAGAACCTGAGGTCAAGCTGAGGATGATACAGCCTCCTAATGGGACCTTCCAGTCCTGGCTGCAGAAGAGCTTGAGATTAGCAGTGGTTCCCACTCAGGGAACCATTAAAAATGAAGAGGTTACCCACAAAAAATGGGTTAGGGTTGCCTGAGACGCAAAAATACCAACATGCCAAGTCTTGCCAAAAGAATTAGACACAAATCTTGTCAGCCAAAAAAAAAAATTTTTAAGTTTATCAGTAGTTCACCACATGGAGTAGACTCAAGGAGTCAAGCTATGCTAGGGAATTCTATGGTGCTCCCACACCACATAGAGGGAAGATGGGATTCTATATACAGAAAGGTTGTGGGAGGAATCTAGGGGTGGTCTAGAGGAGGAGTTTGGGGAGGGTCTTCAGGGGTTGAGATGGAGTCAGACTCCAGTGATGAGTGATTAAGATCGGGAAGTTGCTGGAGGACACCTGGAGACCATAGACAATGATGGGCCAGGCCAGTTCAAGGGTGGGAAGAGGAGCATCAAGGCTGGGAAACTGTTGGAACAAAGGAGGGCTTAAGACTTGGGCAGGGCCACAACTTAAGCCCATGACCTCAGGCAAATGGCTTCCCTGGTAAGATTCACACAAGGAGAGCTCAAGGGGGCACACACTGAGCTTGGAGTCCAGAAGACCAGAGTTCAAATTTGGCCTCAGACATTTACTAGCTGTGTGACCCTGGACAAGTCACTTAAAAAAAAACCTGTCTGCCTCAGTTTCCCCATCTGTGAAATGGGGATTATGATAGCACCTATTTTCTACAGTCAATATGAGGATCAAATGGGATAATATTTTTGTCAGACACAGTGCCTGCTGGCACACAGTAGGTGCTATATAAATGTTAGCTATTAATATTATTATATGTTGCATTCCCTCCTACAATGTAAACTCTTTGATGACAAGCACTGTTTAATTTTTGTCTTTGTATTCCCAGGCCTAGGAAGTAGATATTCAAAAATGTTTGTTGGATTGAAATGAACATGGTGCTAATATATACATGAAAGGAGCTTTAGGTAAAGATGCCCATTCCATTGTCAAATTAGTAATAGAGAAGAGGAAAGCCAAGTGGTCTGACAAACACCCTTAGATTAGGGGAGTTTGGATTTAAAGGCTTCAGAGAAAAGATAGATAGAATCCCATCACCCAAAATTCCATAAGGGAAATCAGCCTAGTCTGTGCTACAAAAGGATAAAATTTTGAAGATACAAAGAGAAAAAAATCCCAATTCAGAGGGAAAAGGGGAAATTTCCTTAACAGGCTTGATGAGGTATAGGCTCTGGGACTTCCCCCCCCCCTTTTTGAGCTCTCCTTGATTCTTTGAGGTACAGGCTCTGGGAAAGTAAACCTTCCCAGAGAAGACATTTGCCTGCAGTTATGAGCCTTAAGTTGCGGCTCTGCCCAAGTCTTTAGCCCCCTTTGTTCCAATAGTT
>CM053596.1:38477755-38497781 GCA_028646575.1 Pseudocheirus occidentalis | reverse complement strand
TCACTCATTACTGGAGTCTGACCTCATCTTGACTCCTCCTAAAGACCTTCCCCAGTCTTCTCCTCTGGACCACCCCTAGATTCCTCCCACAGCCTTTCTGTATATAGAATCCCATCTTCCCTCCACGTGGTGTGAGAGCACCATGGGATAGTTTGGTACAGACTTGCTCTGTAAGAGCCCAATGAAATGGCCTAGCACCCCACGTGGTAAACTTGAACTTTCAATAAACTTTATTTTTTCTTTGGCTGAGAAGACTTGAGTGGGATTTTTTCCACAGGACCCAGCATGTTGGTATTTTGGGATCTCAGGCAGCCCTAACACTCTTTGGGCACCCTCTTCAGGCTGAACTACACAGGTATCTCAAGCAAATTTTCTATGCTCTAGTCAGACCCTGTTTGGAATGCTGTGCTCATTCTGAGTGCCTCCTTAGCAATGATACTGAAATGCTTTGAGATTTAGGCAACCAAGATAACTTAAATCTTGGACATCACGCTGTACGGGGAGTTTAAGAAACATAGAATGTTTAAACTGAGGTAAATATTTAGGGGAAATATTTCCAATTTATTTATTTCCAATTTTCCAAATTTACTTTATTTTCAATAAATATATTTCCAAATTATTTCCAAGTTTACTTCTGTCAACATGGTACAAATTTGAACACCTTTCAAAATTTAGCAGTTTTGCTGAATGAAAGGGATGAAGAAAAGTGTGAGAACTGAACAAGAGAAACACCAAGAAAGTAGCTCATAGAAAAAAATGTACTTGTTTGGGTAAAACCTATCTGACTGCCTTTTCCTAGATGCTTCTTATAATCAACAGATTGTATAGTATTTATTCAATAGAAGTTTAAAGTTAATAACTAGGAAACCCAGAACTCTCAAAACGTTTTGTGATTATTAGACAAATGTACACTGCCTGGTTATGGCCTAGCCAATAGAGATGAAAATTTGGTAATACATTGATTACTTACCATAAGTTAGAATGCAGTCTGTAACTCACTGTACCCAGCTCTGAACTAAGATTAGTCTAAGAAACAACTTTACAACTATGTGGAAGAGAAGCAATGCTTCTGCATCACCAACTGTTACCTGAAACAGATGGTTAGAGGCTACCTGTATGTGCTCCTACCTACTTCCTAGAAGGTAGAAACCTCTCAGAATTCAGCCAAAAAATAGAATTGTAGAAACTTCTGTAAATCCCAAATTAAGGATTTTTGCTTTTCCTAAAACAGCACAGAATTACCATGATAGCCAATAAGATTAGCCAGCATGGGAGTGGCTTATCCTTGCAGTAGCAAGAAGGCTTGTCCCTGAAGTAGAAGAGTCCAGCTCAACAACAGAGCCACCTTATATTAGAATGGTTCAGCATAGTTTCTGGGCAGCCAGCCTTAGCAGTGGAACCACTTGTTCCATACAACAACCTTTTCAAAGAAAAAGGATATCAAGTTCCATAGTTGTGAGTTGTCCTAGCCTAGTCACATGTATTCTCCACATGTGTGCCTTATTAGCATGGTCCTTTAAATTTGTGAGGCTTTCCCCCAACAGATATTGAGTGCATCAATTAGAGAATATTACCTTGATCTATGGGTGGAATGCTATATGGTTATTCCTTACTCTGCCTTTTAAGTAACTCTTTTTTGTTAAGGAGTCACGTAGCTGTGTTATTAATGGCAAACCCACCACTGGGGACTCAGATGCCACTGTGTTAGTGGAGTAGCTAACTAACCCTAGAATCCTGAGAGTAGTTGTAGCAGATGCCCTTCAGGGAAATTCCGAACAGAACTCAGGAGTGGTTTGGACAGTTCCTACTGTGTGATTAAGTTATTCTGCATGATCTTCAAAGAGCAGTGTTGGGAACAATGGATGGATGCTCCTGATAAGCAGGGTACACTCTCTGTACCCTCTGATAAGGGAGAAAAGCTATCTGGAAACCAGAGCCTGAGTCCTGGGTTTACACAACCTAGGACCCTTCCCCCTTCCCTTGCTGTCATCAGCATTAGGCCCCTTTCAGGAGTTTTTGACCTCCAACCTTGCTTGTGACCTTTTTTACTCCCTTGCTTTGGCCTTTACCAAATAAGACCTTCTTGTCCTGCCCCGCCCCAGTCAGCAGAGATAGTAGTGGTGGGCTGCCATTGGGTTAGATTTCCACACCAAAACTGAGAGCCCACCTCCTAGCCAATGGGAGAAGGGACAGCCAGGGGGAGGGGGCTTGACCATCTTAGGGTAGAAATTCTTGTTCTGTCTTTTGTAACAGGCTTCCTCTCCTTGTCCCTGCCATGGAGAGGACTACCTTCTTCCTTCTGGGGAAGAGAATAAAACTTCCTGTTCCTTCCTCAAGATGCCTCTGGTTTTTAATTTTTCTTGGGGAGGGGATTTTTGGGGTCCCTGTGCCCCACACACTGTTACTGGATCAAAGGGGAAAATAATCCTAATGATTAGAGCTACCCAAAAGGAGAATGGTTACTATGGAAAGCAACAGCAAAGATGGTGACAGATGGGGGATGCTGGGGGAAAATGAATTCTGATTTTTGTCCCTTTGTATTGCTAACCTACACCTAAGGCAAGCAAGTCCTTGGGGCTAGGTGAGAATTTGTTTCATTCCAGCATGTTTTAGGAACATTCATAAAATATTCTGAGTTAAACCACACCCCACTGAGATATTCTGCCCCCTGCCCTACCCCTATCCACTGATTGTTTAATGTTTCTATCCTGTGCTTCCCCAGGGTTTTTCATTTGCTAATAAGTTGTTTTATAATTACCTTCCTGTTGTTTGGGTGTACTATCTCACCTTCCCTTCCCTTCTGGGATTCCTTTTGCCTTGGAAAGGTGTATTCTACCCTTGCCTAAGTCAAACCTGCCTTGACAGAGTCTAGCAAGGTAGCAAAAAAGAACCGGAGAATTAGTACCTTGACCAAACATCAAATCATATTGACTTTATTAGGAGGTGCTTAATAAATGTTTACTGATGAGGAGGATTTGGTCCCAGGAAAACTGCTTCAACACTGAGACAAAATGTTTTGCCCAAAGACTGCTGATTCAAGGGGCCTGGACTGTTTAAGGGGTTTCCTTTCAAAATTCCAAGTTATTTTCTAGAACTATGGGACTAATTTGCAGCTTCACCAATAATGTATTAGAGTACTTGTTTTCCCACAATCCTTCCAGCATTCATCAACTGTGTCATTACTTATCATCTTTTAGTATTTGATTTCTGTGAAATAAAACCTTGGAGATGTTTTAGTGTATATTTCTTTTATTAATAACACTTTGGAACATCTTTTTTCCATTTTGTTCATTTGTATTTTTTCTTTTGAAAACCACTTGTTCACATCCTTTCATTACATATCTATTGAGGAATGTTATCTGTAAATCTATGGTCATATTCCAATTTGGTTGGGGGAGTGTGGGAAAGGGGGAGGAAAGAATAAGGAGAGAATCAGTCTATCCATTTGTTTGATTCTGTGTGGATGGAACATGGGATTGATTTTCTGAGCCATTCGAATGTAACCTCCCAGGTTAATAGTTCTCCTTCTCTTCTTTCTTCCTTCTCTTCTCTTCCTCCTTCTCCTTATTTTTAAAAGCTATTTTGGTTTTGTACAACAGCATAACACAATGGAAAGAGCATTTAGCACAGTGGTTTGACTCAATTCTGATACTTAACTAGTTATGTGGCTGTGGCCATACCACTTCTCCATTGGTATGGAGCCTCAGTTTCCTCATTTGTAAAATGGACATAATGCCTCACCTTTTTGTGATGGAAGCCTCACAAACTTTGAAAACCTCAAAGGACTATGGAAGTGTGAACTATTATTAGCAATAAGATATAATGGTTTCCATTCATACCAGCATCGTAAACCACTCTTTATTAACTCTGCTGATTGGCTGACTAAGTTCACAGTTTTCTATAGTGCTTCTCATTTGACCCTCAAAACAGCCCTGTGAAGTAGGTTCTTTTTACAGAAGAGGCAAGCAGAGGTAAAGTGACTTGTCCAGGGTCACAGAGTCAGTAAATGTCTAAGGCAGGCTTAGAACCAGGTCTTCCTGACTCCAAATCCAGCACTCAATCTACTCTGAAACCTAGTGACCTCAAAGATAGTAACCCTGGTCTGTTCTTGAAGTTGTCCAGTCAGGGATTAAGCACTTACCACATGCCAGGCACCAGGCATATATAGGAAGGCCAAACCACAGTTTTTGCCCTCACATTCTAATGGGAGAGAAAACATCTGAAGACTAGGTATGTACAAGACATACAGGATAAATAGGAGGTAATGTCCAAGGAAACAAAGGGTCTCGTTTTCCTTAGCTCATCTATCCCTCAGACTCCATGATTGCCAAAGAAATTTGGTCAGACTCACCCTTTCATCTCACAATGAATCCGCCAGTTCTTTGTCAAATCTGTGATTAATTTGTACCTCCTTCTCTTCCTCTTTCAGTCTCAAAAGCATATGGCCCTATCTGCCAGCCCTGGGGGAAAATAGTTCTCTGGGTTTTATTTTCTGGTTTCCACAAGATGCTTCAGTTCAGTGCATTTCCCTGGGACCCTTAGAACATACAAAGGCACAATGAAGCCTTCATGCCCGATTGGCAGGGGGTCCTCTATGGGGGATTTAAAATAGGACATGAAGAAGAATGAATGGCAGAGCATGTAAAGGTGTTGTTTGGGGTGAGGAAGTCCCCCACGTCAAGGAGATCATATTGATTGGACAGGGATAAGATGCTTGGTGGATATAAGCAGGAACAGATGGAATAGGTGCCTATGGGAATCATGGTCTTCTGGAGAGCTGCAGAACCAAAGATTTAAGTGACCCAAAGGGAGGTAGAGAGAGGTGAGGTGGGCAAAAGTATACTGCAGCTCATGACCATTGGCAATCTGTGAGTAAGAAGACATCATCAAGGATAGGAAAAGGGGAGCAGCTAGATGGTGCAGCGAATAGAGCACCAGCCCTGAAGTCAGGAGGACTTTAGTTCAAACCCGACCTCAGACACTTAACACTTACTAGCTGAGTGACCTTGGGTAAGTCATTTAACCCAATTGCCCTGCCTTGCCCTCCTCCAAAAAGACAAAAAAAAAAAAAGGGTAGGAAAAGGGGGTGGGCTGGTCCTGTTGTGGGAGTGAGGGAGAGCAGACGAACACTCAAGTATTATTATACTGTGGCTTAATTTCCTATCTATAACATAGGGTACTATTAGTTAGGTCTGAGGCTCAAGGGAGGTCATGCCATAACAGACCAAGTGCTAGATTCTAGCCTTTTATTTGTGGTTGTGCTTGTCCTTCCTTCTTGAAGAGGATCAAGCCTTCATTTAATAGATTAGGAAACTAAAGTTTCCTTCAGAAGAAATTATTTGCCCAGTGTTGTACTACTACCTTGTGTGTGTGTGGGGGGGGGGTTACAGAGGCAGGATTTGAACCCAGGTCCTCCTGACTCCAAGTGCTATACTCTATCTTATAGTGATAAGATATACATAGAGCATTTTGCACAATTTAAAGCTACAAAATACTCACTATGAATGTAGTCTACACTCTATCTTGCTCTCCCTAAGTGTCCTAGGGTACCATGAGTGGGGTGGGGGCATCTTGTCTCTACAGTCATTGACTTGAGCCCTCATGGACTACATTCCCTCCATTGTTAGGTGACCAGTGACTAGCCCATTTAGCCACTTAACATCAATTAGCTATCATGAAGGGACATTTTCTTTGAAGTTATAGCAAAGACAAATGTTCAAACATTTCCCCTTCTCTTACCCCCAACACTTGCAACACTCTCTTAGCTCAGTTCCCGTATTAACATTGGGCCAGGTTCATGCCAATATGCACCATGGTCCTTACCCTTACTACTTCTGGCTAGATTCCAAAGGTCTAGAAAATCCTTCGCCTTGTCACATGGTTTAATATCAAAAACTGAGCTGATTTTATCAGGGAAATGACATCAAGAAAGAGGAATCGACATCTAATTTATCTCTGTAACCTGAGGACTGTTTCATTTGACTTTCAGCTGAAACACTGTATGAGTGTGGTTTCCCTCCTGAGAATGTGAACTTAGGAATAAGGACTGTCTTTTGCCTTTCTTTGTATTTCCAGCACTGCAGTTCCTAACACATAGTAGGCACTTCATAGATGTTTACTGAGTGATTGATCTTCACAATGCCACCATGCTGGGTCCTGTTCTAAGATGAGGTAGGAAGGAGCCCCACTGATGAGATAAAGACTCCTTTGTAACATGCATTCAGACCATGCCTGTCCAGTTCTGACTGAGGATGATTTCCATACTGCTGGCAGAAAATCAGATTGACAAAATGTTTTATCACTGAACACCGAGGCAGGCAGGTGGAATGGGAATGTTTTCGATTCAAGGGGAACCCAGCCTAAAAATCAAGTGGCAGAAATCAATCCCATTTTTAGGATTACATAGGTTTTGATTTTTTTTTCCCCTCTTGCTTTTCATCCCCAAAGGATTGTCATTTGATTTTCTCTTTCTTTCTCTCTCCCTCTCTCTCTCTCTTTCTTTCTTTCCTTCTTTCTTTCTTTCTTCCTTTTTCTTTCTTTCTTTCTTTCTTTCTTTCTTTCTTTCTTTCTTTCTTTCTTCTCTCTCTCTCTCTTTCTCTTTCTTCCTTTCTCTTTTTTTTTTTTTGAGGCAATGGGGGTTAAATTACTTACCCAGGGTCACACAGCTAGTAAGTGTCTGAGGCCAGATTTGAAAGTGCTCTATCCACTGTAACCCCTATCTGTCCCTAGGATCCTCATAGGATTTCCAAACTATTTTGGCTTACTGTTTATAAGCAAGGAGCCACAGGCCTAACCAAAGGCAAAATTTGTCTCTCTTCTTCCTTTGGTAAATTATCTTTGTACCTTTGTCCTCCAACCACACCCTTCACTGCCCAATAGGTCTATACAAGTATAGGATTTTCTAAAATTAAGTTTCATTTTTTTAATCAGTAAAAATTTACCTTCTCTCTCTAGTACTTCTTTCCCATAATTGAAAAAGAAAGTAAAACAGAATCTCTGTTACAAATACCTTATGTACAATACGATACAAGCTTGATCTCAAAGAGACCTTGGAAATTATCTAGCTCAGGGGTTGGGAACCTGCAGCCTCGAGGCCACATGTGGCCCTCTAGGTCCCCAAGTGCAACTCACCTCTGATCTAGAGCAAACTTCTCAAATTACAAGAGTAGAAATTGAGACTCAGAGAGTTGAGGTCATAGGATTATATATTGAGAGCTGGAAGGGCTCTTTGAAGGTCAACTTCCTCATTTTACAAATAAGGAAATTGAGGCCTAGAGTCTTCAGGGTCCCACACCTACTATGTAACTGAAGGAAGATTCTCACCTAGGTCTTCCTGACTAGAGGTCCAATGCTCTTACCAACTTGCCTCTCACTAAACCACACATCCTTTGACTTACTCAAAGTCACAAAGGTAGATCATTAACTGAATAAGTTTAATAATAAAGATAAACTTTGTACAAAGGTCTAGGGAAAATATAGAATGTAGGTAAGACACCATCCCTACCCTCATGAAACTCCCAGTCTAGATAGATGGGATAGGTATGGAAGTAACTGCAATATATGCTTCTCTATGAAAAATGCATTTGGTGGTATAATTTCTTTTTAAATTAAACAAATATAGTTTCTTTTTAAAAATCAATTTTCTTTTATTTTCCAGGCCCTTTTCTCTCTGACTCCCCTTTCCCCTCCCCTCTCTTCCCTCTACAAATTAAGAAAGCAAGAAAGTCAAGACCTTTGTTACACACATGTATGGGAGAGCAAAACAAATTCCTCCATTGGCGGAGTCCAAGAGAGAAAAATATGTCTCAATCTGCCTTCAGAGTCTATCACCTCTCCATTAGGAAATGGATAGCATTGCTCATGCTCTGGAATTGTGATCGGTCACTGTGTTAAGATGTGGTCACCTTATTGTCGTCAGGTCATGGTATACTTTGGACTCCTGGTTCTGTTTACTTCTCTCTGTATCAGTTCATACAAGTCTTCCCGGATTTCTGTGAAAAGCAGATACAGTTTCATCTCTGAAACCATCCCCTTCATCATTCTTACAGCACAATAGTAATCCATCATATTCATATATAACTTTTTTCATTCAATTTTATTTTCAGTTCTGATTTCTTTCCCTGCCCCTACCCAAACCCCTTTTTTACTTAATGGGAAGGTAAGAAACAGAACCCATTACAAATATGAAGTCTTACAAAAACAAATTTCCACATTAGTGATGTTCTGAAAGAAAAGAAAAAGAAAATATGCTTCAGTCTACACTCTGAGTCCATCAGTTCTCCACTGGGGGTAGATTTTATGTTTCCATGTGAACAGTGGATCATTGTGTTGATCAGAGTTACTTAGTCTTTCTCAGTGGATTATCTTAACAATATTGCTGTTACTGTGTGCTGTGTTCCTGGTTCTGCTTATTTCACTTTGCATCGTCTCATACGTGTCTTCCCAGGTTTTTCTGAAACCGTCTTCCCTTCATCATTTCTTGTAGCATAACAGTTTTCCATCACATTCGTGCATCATAATTTGTTCAGTCACTCCCCAATTGACAAGCATCTCCTCAGTTTCCAATACTTTGCCACCACAAAAAGAACAGCTATAAATATTTTTTGTATACATGGGTTCTTTTCTTTGATCTGTTTGGGGTATAGACCTATTGTGACTATTGCTGGATCAAAGGTTATACACAACTTAGTACTTTTGCGGGGCATAATTCCAAACTGCTTTCCAAGATGACTGGACCAGTTAAAAGTTCCACTTATAATTCATTAAAGTTAAGGCACCTGTTTTCCCACAGCCCCTCCAACTAGTCATTTTCCGTTGTTTTTGTTTTTTGTTTTTTGTTTTGCCATTTTTGCTAAGGTGAGAGGTATAAGAAGAAACCTCTGACTCGTCTTAATTTGAATTTTTTCTAATTATTAGCTATTTAGACTCTGGAGCATTTTCTCATATGGCTATTGATGGTATAACCTTTTTGAAAACGAATGACAACATATAATAAAAGTTACAAAATTGCTCATACTGTTTTATACAGGAATCCTATTACCAAGCCTAAATCATATTATTGCAAAGAATAGTTAGCATTTCTTCATGTAGTACTTTAGAATCTGTAAAGTGCTTTACAAATACAATGTCATTTTATCCTCACCACTCGGGGAGGTAGGTACTGTTCTTACAGATGAGGAAATTGAGGCAGACGGAAACAACATGACTTGCCAGGGTTCACATAGCTAGTAGTAAATGTCTGAGGCAAGATTTGAACTCAGGTCTTCCTGACTCTGTCTGGGGATCTTTTCCTTACATTGCATGCTATCTCTAGGACTTTTTCTAGTAGAAAAGGAAAGAATTTTAGCAACATTATTTAACAAAGAAGATAACAAGTTACATAAAATAATGATACAGTGCACAACAAAATATTATCTAACAACTGGGCAATGGCTGAACAAATTGTGATTTAGGGACACCCTGTAGTTGTATGTGTCCTTTTCAGTCACGTCCTATTCTTTGTAACCTCATATGGGTTTTCTTGGCAAAGATCCCAGAGTGTTTGCTGTTTCTTTCTCCAGCTCATTTTACAGATGAGAAAACTGAGGCAAACAGGGTTAAGTGACTTGTCCAGGGTCATATAGGTAGTGTCTGAAATCTGAAATCTCATTTGAACTCAGGTCTTTCTGACTTCAGGTCTAGAATTCTATCCACTGTACCACCTAGGTGGACACTCCATATAAATGCACCATTTTGAAAAAATTGGATACATGATTTCAGTGGCATATCGGGGCATTGAGAGCAGTTTTGTGTAATGGAATACAGGTCTTCCTGACTCCTGGAACTGCTCTCCATCAATGATGCTGCGCTTCTTCTCCATTAAACTATAAGAAATGACAAATACAAAGAAAAATGGAAAGACTTGCATGAAATAATGCAGAATGAAGAAAGTAGAAAAGAACATGGACATACTGACTGTAATTATGTACAAAAAAAAAGCAACTGTCTGAAAAATTCACAGAAAAAATGATTCAGAAGGGAATGTAGAAAGAAATGTGGGGATTTCATAATTTTGCTACGATTAATAAGCATCTTTGCAAAACAGACTGGAGCCCATTATGATTTCATGTATGATTGTTAAAAGATACCATTTTGTGGAGCAGAAGGCTTTGATAGTTACCCAGATTAGGCAAAAACTTAACAAAAATAAGTGCATTCATATATAGTCTTATATCCAAATGCTTCCCTTCTCAATGGGAAGGTGGTGGGGTGGGAGGGGAAGAAGGGAGAGAATTTGGAACTCAAGGTTTTAAAAATAAAATACTAAATAAAAGAGAAAAAAGAAGAAAAAACTGCCCAAAAAAGCATTCTAGAGGTGCTGAACAAAGCTGTGTATGAAGTTAGATTGGAAGCTCCTTGAGGGCAAGGCCTTACTTTTGTCTCTTTTTGTATCCTCTGTACTTGGCACATAGTTGGAGCTTAATAAATGTTGATTGATGATTGAAGTCTGAGAGGAGAGTTTGGGAGGGATTTGGCAAGGCTTCCTGGAAGAGGTGCTCTTGCCCATCTGGCTTCCTACTTGGATTTGCCTTCCTTGGGTAGGACCTCAGGCTCTATTTTAGCTCCTCCCTTGAAACTCCAATTACCTCAGTGCCCATTCATGATAAACCAATTCACACTAAGTTATGATAGTAACTAGTTAAACTAGTTAGGGCTTACTCAGAGGTTACGGACCAAGTTATGCAGGCACAGTAGCAACTCTTCGAGTATGACCTTTATAGTTTAGCCACAGCCACTCATAAAATCTTAGAATTAGGGATTCTTAGAATCTTAGACTCATGGACTTTTAGATATATCAAATATTAGGATTTAAAAAAAAAACCTAGATATAGTTCTGGCTGAGAACTTACTAGTTGGGGACCATGGGCATATTGTTCAACATTTTAAGGCTTCAATGACTTCATTCATCTGCAGAATGGGGATAGGGATGCCCAGACTCCCTAATTTACAGAGTGGTAGAAAGGAAATAAATTTACTAAACCTCAAAGCTCTGGTGGAAATACGGGATGTTATTAAAATTGGACTCATAGGATTTTAGAATCTTAGAATTTTTTTTGATTTGAAAGGTGCCTGGGCAGTCATTTCGGCTAACCCCTTAATTGATGCATGGTGGGTTGATGAATAGGGGGAGCCCCTCCTTTTTCCTTCCCCCCTTCCAGAGGATAGGAGAATCAGGTGGTTTGGTTTTAAAGGCAAACAAACATTAAATGTTTTAAGGCCTAAAGAAGACTAAGAAATCTTTGTTTATTTTTTTTGCTCCTTAGAGGGCTCTGCACAGAGAAGGAATAGATAGGAATAGATTCTCTATGAAGAGTTTATTTGGAAGCATTCAGAAGCATAGTCAATGGAATGTTAGAGCTGAAAGGGATTTTAGACCACAGAGTATCTGAAGATAGGATGTCTGAGCAGGGAGGGACTTCAGAACATAGAATGTCCAAGCTTTATTAAAATAGGGAATGTTAATACCGAAAGTGACCTTAGAACAGAGTAGCATATTACAACTACAGAGAACCTTGGAGAAAACCTCTTGTCCAATTTATCTTTCAAATTCTTGGTCAAAGCTGACTCAGCTGGCTAGCCACCAGCATGGTGTGGTTTTAGTTCTAGCACTGTCTGCATGACCTTGGGCAGGTCACTTCCTTCCCTAGTCCTCAATTATTTATACAAATGAAGGCATAAGACTTAGATAATCTCCAATAGCTTTAAGAGGATATAAGTGATAGCAGGGAAGTGGTCAGAGAGTCCTCAACTCACCAAACTCATTTAGGCCAATCCATTTTTACCATCAGAACCATTTCCTAATTTTTTTTTTTAGTAGCATGATCTTTGTAAGCCAAATACCAAACATTTTAGCAACCATGTGTTCCAGATAAGAGTCAGTTCATTGTAGTGAATAGAATGATCAGTCCTGGAGTCAAGTATATTAAAGTCCTGACTAATACAAATACTCTTGGTGTGACCATGAGCAAATCACAACTTCTCAATGCCCCAAGAAACTCTCTAAAACCCTAAGCTGCAGAAATAATGACCTTTCAATGAATTCACAAATACAGTACCAAAAAATGGCCTAAATGACTCAAGCTGAAGGTAAAGCTATCTGGATAACAACAACAGGTCACATTTCTGTGATGTGATGATGTCCAGTAGTTTTTCAATCCCATCTGATCTCTTTGGGGGTTTTTGTGGCAAAGATACTGGAGGGGTTTGCCATTTCCTTTTCCAACTCATTTTATGGATGAGGAAACTAAGGCAAACCGGGAGAAGTGACTTGCTCAGGGTCATGCAGCTAGTAAGTGTCTGAGGCTGGATTTGAACTCAGGAAGATCAACCCAGTGCTCATCTTCTGTGTCACCTAATTGTCCTATCATGTTTCTATGACACCAGCAATTTTTTAAAAAAATTTTGTTCATTTTATTCTGAACTCAAGAAATAAAGCAGGCATTTCCATAATATAGCAGAACAGAAAAAAAGGTAATTGTACATCATGACACTGTATATCCATTATGTACAGCTTGTTATTCCTTTTAAATATAAAATAAAGTTATTATGTAACTTTATTTTTTTCCTTTTCTTCTCCCCCTCCATGATTACTATTAGGCACAAATATATACATCTATCTCTCTATTCATCCATCCATCCATCCATCCATCCATTCATCCATCTATCTACGTATCGATTGATCGATTTATCTATCTGTCATCTGTCTATCCATCTGTCTGTCTGTCTGTGTATGTATGTATGTATCCATCCATCCATCCATCCATCTATCTATCCATCCATCCATCAATCTATCATTTATCTGTCTGTTTATCATCTGTCTATCATCTATCTATCTATGTATGTGTATATATGTCTATACACATATGTAAAATCTTTCTATGCATACTTCTATTTACAAATTCTTTCTCTGGGTGCAGATAGCATCTTTCTTCATATATCCTTTGTAGTTAATTTGGGTATTTATAATAGTCAAAATGACTCAGTCATTCAAGTTGTTCTTAAAACCATATTTTTTTTTTGGTTTTTTTTTGCTTTTTGGAGGGCAGTTGGGGTTAAGTGACTTGCCCAAGGTCACACGGCTAGTTTTTTGTGTTAAGTGTCTGAGGCCGGATTTGAATTCAGGTACTCCTGACTCCAGGGCCGGTACTCTATTCACTGCGCCACCTAGCCGCCCCAAAACCATATTGTTTTTACTGTATACAACATTCTCTTGAGATCTGCTCGTTTCACTCTTCATTATTTGGTGCAAGTCTATCCATGTTTTCCTAAAATCATTGAGCTTATCATTTCTTATAGCATGGTAGTATTCCATCACAGTCATACAACAACTTGTTAAGCCATTCCCCAACTGATGGGCATCCCTGCAATTTCCAGTTCTTTGTCACCACAAAGAGAACTGTTATAAATATTTTAGAACGTAAATATATAGGTTCTTTTCCTTCTTCCCTAATCATCTTGGGAAACAGGCCTAGTAGTAATATTGCTGGGTTTAAGGGTATAGACAGGTTAAAAACTCTTTGGGCCTAATTCCAGATTATTCTCCAAAATGGTTGGATCAGTTCATGGTTCCAACAGTGAATTGGTGTCACAATTTTTCCACATCCTCTCCAACATTTGTCACTTTTCCCTTTAATCATTTTAGCCAATCTCACAGGTGTAAAATGACATCTCAAGGTCATTTTAATTTGCATTTCTCTAATCAATAATGATTTCGAGCATTTTTTTCATATGACCATAAATTGCTTTGATTCTCTTTCAGAAAACTGCCTGTTCATATCTTTTGATCATTTATCAGTTAGGGAATGATTCATTCTTTTAGATTTGGCAATATTTGAAATATAAGACCTTCATCTGAAAATTTGCCTATGAAATTTCTCCCCCAGTTTTCTGTTTTCCTTCTGATATTGGCTATATTTATTTGTACAAAACTTTTCTAATATAATTGAAATTAGCCATTTTACTCTCTGTCTCTTGTTTATTCACATATTGTTCGCCTATTCATAAGTCTGATAGGTAATACATTCCATGTTCTTCAAATTTTCTTATAATATCTCTATATCAGCCACAGTCACACACACTGAAACTTGACTCTAGCATAGTGATGTCATTTTGATCTTCTTTGAGAAAGAAGGACAACAACCAATCTAAGTCATGTATCCATTTTGATCTTACCTTGGTAAATGGCATAAGGTATTGGTCTACTCCCAGTTTTGGCCAGATTGCTTTCCAGTTTTTCCAACAATTTTTACCAAATAATGAATTCTTATCCCCAAAACTTAAGTCTTTGCAGTCGTCAAATACAAGCTTACCGTATTTATTTCCTGCTGTAAACTGTATGTCTACTCTGTTCTAATGATCTACCTTTCTATTTGTTGGCCAGTACCAGAAAGTTTTGATAATTATAGCCTTATAATATAGTTTAAGATCTGGGACTGTTAAACCTTCTCCCTTTACATCTTTTTGCATTAGTTCCTTTGATATCCTGGACTTTTCATTCTTTCAAATGAATTTTGCTATTTTTTCCCCTAATAACAGTAAAATAATTTTTTGGTAATTTAATTGGGGTGGTATTGAATATCCACATTGGTTTAGATAAAATTGTCATTTTTATTATGTTGGCCCTTTCTACCAATGAACAACTAATAGTTCTCTAATTATTTAAATTTGATTTTATTTATATAAAAAAGCTTTTTTTATAATTTGGTTCATATAGTTCCTGGGTGTGTACTCCCAGGTATATAATACTGTCTAGAGTTATTTCTTACTATTTCTTTTGCAGGGTTGTGTTTATGATACATAGGAATAGTGACATATGTGGATTTACTTTATATCTTGCTACTTTGCCAACATTATTGTTTTAACTAACTTTTTAGTGGAGCCTTTAAGATTTTCCAAGTGTATCATCTGTAAAAAAAAGACAGTTTTATTATATGATTTCCTCTTCTGATTCCTTCAATTTCTTTTTCTTCTCTTACTGCTATTGCTAGGATTTCCAAAACAAGATTGAATAATATTGGTGATAGTGGGAAACCTTGTTTCACACCTGATCTTACAGAGAAGGCTTCTAGTTTATCTTCATTACAGATAATGTCTTCCTCCTTCCTTCCTTCCCTTCCTCCCTCTTTTCCTGCCTTCCTTCTTTTTTCTCTGCAAACACTACATATTTCTTTCCTATGTGCATGGACTGTGCTGGGTACTGGATAGTACTTTGGTAATGAACTCAAACCTCTTCAGTTTTCAGCTAAAGGAACTGAGGCCAAGAAAAGTGAAAGAACTTCCCAAAAGTCACATGGCAGGATAAGAATCTACCCTTTTTCCATTCCCAACCCTGAACTCTTCCATCCAGAATGCTCAGCTGGCTCACTAGCAGAATCAGATTCTCAAAGCTGGAAGAGATCTCAGAGCATATCCAGGGTAACTCACACCTGGTGAAGAATGACTTCAGGTACATTCTTCCTGAAGGGGATCACATCCAGCTTTGGCTTGAAGGCTTCCAGTAACTGGGAGTTCATGACCTCCCAAGGTCTTCCATGATACTTTGGTACAGCTCCATTAGGAAGTTTTTTAAAAGTCAAAATCCGTGCATTGGTTTTCAGCAGTCACCTCCAGTTTCTAACCTCTGGGACCAAGCAGAGCAAGCCTCCTCCTTTTCCCACATGATTGCTAGAGAGAGCTCTCCTGTCATCTCTAAGGCTTCTCTAGACCAACAAATATTTGTCCAGTGCACATTAGGTGTGGGGCACTGTGCTAGGCACCAAGTACATAAAGACAAAACAAAACAAAGAGCAAACAAAAGGTTCTTTCCGTTTTTTAGCTTATATCCTACAGCTCCTTCAACTGATCTTTGGCCAGCATTTAACCCAGTCCGCTCACCATCCTAAGAGAAGTTGCTTGGCTAAAATTAGATTTAGCATTCATAGCATATTTTCAAGTAGGAACTGGCATTTCCACCTCATCCATGTTGGTACACCTAAATTTGCTTTTAAAAGGGTTACATAACACGCTGAATGACACACCTCCCTGTACGTGTATGGAGGCCACTCCTTTCGGGGAAGAAAGGTCCTCTGGCCCTTTCTTGATGGGTGGTTGCACTGGAGGGAGGCATGCCCTAGCAAAAATGGTTTGGGTGGCAGGACCAGTAGGTCCAGTCCTTTGCTATTCCTTGCAGAGGGGCTGGACTGGTGCATCTCCCTTTCCAGAAAAACCAGTTTGGAGAATACCACGCCTAGAGGATCATATGATGCAATCGTCTATTAGTATCCAATTGCATCAGGGTTTAGGATACATGTGTCCTTTACACCAGTGGGGGTGGGGCAGCATTACCCCTGGGAGAAAAAGACCTCTCACTGGTGGTAACCTGAAGGTACTCTCTGAAGGTTGTTTGGGGGTAAACGCATCACAGGGACAAGTATCTACCTGCCACTTCCTCAAGGCCCTTGAACTTAGAGGTTTAGGTGAATTCTAGTTTATGCTGCTTTTATTTTGTACAATATATTTTGGTTGGTGTTTTTTGCCATGGCCAAAATTTCATCACCAAGTGGGCAAGCTGCTTGGAGGAATGGGGGGTGGAGTTTCCCTTAATTAGGCTGGTCCTTGGAAGTTAGATACAGTCTAGGTTTGTACTGAAACCTTTGGCAGGAAGGCAAAACCTGCTGGAGCTGGCCCTGGGAGCCCAGGCTCCTCTTTTCTCTCTGTAGTTGTATTTATACTGTGTCTTTGAGAAAGGGATCAGAAAAGGTTTTCCTAATTCACCTTCCAATTTAAAAAAATTTGGGACGATCTCTGGAAAAGATACAACACATTTAACCATTTATCCCGCATCTACTGATGCAGAGGTGGTGCTGGGGGAGATAGTAAGTTTCCATAAGGAAACCTACCTTTTGAAAGCAATGGGATCTACCTAGTTGATTACAAAACAAAAGATCACAAGATAAGTACTTCAGTTACAAAATAAAAGAGCTTAGTAAGGTCTGGAAGGAAGTGGTCTTTTTTGTGGAAGGGAGTGTAGTTCTGGTCTGATGGGACAAAGAGCAGTCTAATTTGTCTGTGGTATACGACCCACTAGAAAACCGGAGGGGGAGATGTGACGCTGAGATCCAGGGGGCTCTGGGAATACTGAGAGTCCGGCTTGGTAGTCAGTCTAAAAAGGATTATTAAGCACTCACTACATGCCAGGCACAGACAAAGCAAACACAAGACTGGGAAAAGTAATGGGGAAGGTCAGTAATAGATTAGCGGTCAAAGTTTTATGCAGGTCAGAGATTCTGGGTCTTTCAGTTTTTCCATATGATAAGCAACTTCCTTTGCAACTCCCTTTGGCTTCTAGGATTCGTTCATTCATTCATTCATTCATTCATTCAGGAAATATTCCGACAGAGTTACTATTCAAATTCAAAAAGTCTATTAAACAACTGAACTGATGGGGCTTTGTTTTTTGAGAGACACAAAGACAGTCTGCCTTCAAGAAGCTTCTGTTCTAGCAAAAGGTCATAGGGTTTGAAATGGTAGCGACCTTAGAGGTCATTAAATTCAACTCTTATTATTCTACTGAAGAGGAAATGGAAGTGCAGTGACTTGGCCCAGGTGACAGGTACCCAGGGATACACAGGGTTCAAACTCTGGTCCTCTGATGTCACTCTTAACCTTACTTCACAGCACTTCCATAGACATTTGGAAGGCCTGAGATTTCATTAATAGGTATGGGGTCAAAGCCTCCATTTGTCACTCAGCCGTTTTGCTTGGGTTTGACTCTCTATGACCTCATTTGGGGTTTAAGTGGCAAAGATACTGGAGTGGTTTGCCATCTTACAGATGAGGAAATTGAGGCAAACGGGATGAAGTGACTTGCCCAGGGTCACAGTGTGAGGACAGACTTGAACTCAGAAAGATGTCTCTTCCTGGCTCTAAGCCCTGCACTGTGATCCCAATGCCTTCATTACCATCTCTGAAACAATTCATCACTTGGAAGTCACCATGAGGTACAAACTTATAGGGACTGTTCCTCAGAGAACTGACCTGCTTTCTCTTGCACTTCCAAACCTATACTGCTTGGTAGGACCTAGCTGCCAAGTCTTGGAGGTGTGGTCTTTAGGAGCTTAGAGCATTCTGAGCTCGTATTGGTCTGATCAGCCACAGACACATTGAAACTTAACTATAGCATAGTGATACCCTTTTGGTCCTCTTCCAGAACAGACGACAACAACCAACCAGGGCAAACCAATGAGGAATTTGAGTAAGACTTGAAAGTTGCAGTCGATTATTAAGGGAGCTAATTCAACTCAATAAACATTGATTATTTGGTGCATACAGGGGCATAAAAATGACTTCTTGCCCCGAAGGAGCTTTCAATCCAACAGATATAAGGGGAATGAAAATAAGACTGCTACAATATAAGGTATTACTGCATCAGAGATCTTATTTCATAATTCTGGTGCCTCTCTCTGTTGATTCTTTAAAATTGCCCCTTTCTGTATCTTGTTTACACGTAACTGTTCGCATGTTGTCTCATTAGACTGGGAAGGATTTATTTTTTTGCCTTATATCTCCAGACCTTAAAATGGTGACAAGCGAATAGTAGGTACTTAAATGTTTATTGGCTGACTGAATTGAATATGGATGCATAAACACTATATGCAAGGTCAATTCATTACAATCACTTAGTTATTAAAACTGTCTTAATGGTTATCTTGGTATTGAGGTCTAGGATCCAGAATACTTGCTTCCAAGTCTTAGGTGCAACAGTAAATAGTGTGCTGGACCTGAAGGCAGGAGTCCTGAGTTCAAATCCAGTTCTCACACTTATTAGCTGGACCAAGTCACTTCCTCTTCTGTAAATTGAGCATATTGTGAGGCTAAAATTAGATATTTGTAAATCCTTAAAGTGCCCAGGAAATGCTAGCTGTGACTGTATATATATATATATGTATATGTATATATAACAATAAAAGCTGACACACTGTCTCCTTTGTGCTTATCAGCTAATATTGTACAGGGCAGTTATCTCCGAATGCAGACTGAGAGACGATGAGTGGTGTCATGGGAAAAAAAAGATCCTGCCTCTGAGGTCAAAGGCCAGCGCTGGATTCTAAGTTGGTTTAACCTTGGACCAATTATTTAGTCTCTCAGGGCCTCCCTTAGACTTTTCCTCTGTAAAATTAAGGGGGTGGACTGGCTGACCTGTGAGTCCCCTTTCGGCACTCCATCTGTTGGCCCACGGTAACCTTGGCGAGGGTCTCCTCTCAGTTTTGCCCTTCTCCTCACTCGGGACGCTCCTGCCCTCCCCGTACGTACTCCCCAATACTCTTGCAATGAATAAGAGCCGTCATTATTCTTCCCCTGGCCAAATAGGAGCCATTTTCTAGCAAAAGTCCCAAAGCGCCAGCCAAGCGCGGTGCATGCAGGAGCATCTTTTTTGGTCGTCTCGCCCATCTGCTGGGTGCAAGAAATCGGAACCTCCTCTCGTCCCTTGTCTGCCTGCCTCTGCTCAGTGGAGACAGGGAGCACCTTTTTCAGGGTGGTGTTCCTTCCAAAGCCCGGCTTTTCCAAAGAGACGGACCGAGCTTGGGGCTCCCACTGAAGACTCACATCGCCCGCAGAGGTAAGGTTCGCAAAGTTTTCGGAAGACCTCAGCAATGCAGAAGGGGGGGAGGAGGGGACTGGTCCCGAGGAAGCATCGCCGC
Source organism: Pseudocheirus occidentalis (assembly GCA_028646575.1). Classification (NCBI taxonomy): domain Eukaryota; kingdom Metazoa; phylum Chordata; class Mammalia; order Diprotodontia; family Pseudocheiridae; genus Pseudocheirus; species Pseudocheirus occidentalis. The sequence goes on along the minus strand of CM053596.1, from coordinate 38,478,063 downwards.
CCTCCTAGGCGGGGGCGCGGAGCTGAGCTCGCTGAGGCGGTGGAGGGGTGGGAGGGGGCGGGGGCAGCCGACGCGGCCCGTCCCGGGGGAGGGGGAGGGGAAGTAGAAGAGGAGGGGGCCGGCGTCTGGGCCCCGGGGTCCTCCAGACCTGGAGAGGGCGCGGTGGGGAGGTTCATTCCCCCGGCTTTCCTCTAGCTCTCGCATTTTCTGCTGCTCGTCCATGTGTTTCTGTTTTGTAGTGGAGCATTTGTCCTGGAAGCTCGTATTTACATTTTAAGTGTATCTGGTGAGTGGGCTGAAATCCGTTT
>CM053596.1:38432220-38477255 GCA_028646575.1 Pseudocheirus occidentalis | reverse complement strand
CCGGGCGCTGCTCTGGCTCCTTTCCCCTCCCCATCACCCCCCGGTAGGCCGGCGGCGGGGGGAGGGGGGCTGAAGCCCGCGTGCGCTGGGGTCCGCGGGGAGGGGGAAACGGAGCGGGGAGAGGGGGTCATGGCCCCGCCCCCGCCAGCCGCTGGGAGCTGCCTCCTCCCTTCCCCCTCCCTTTGGGGGAATCGAGAGTTTTTAAGTTCGGTTACGAAGAGGGGGAGGGAGGAGCAGGCGGCGCCTCCGGGCGGGAAGCTGGGGGGGTTGTGGGGGGGAAGAAGCCTCCCTGAATCCCTCCCTCTTGCGCGCCGCGGGTTAGTCATGGCGGGGTGGGGGAGGGGGAAAGGAAAGGAAGGGGAGGGAGAGGCGGGGCCGGCCGCCGGCCCGCGAAGGCTCTGCAGGGAGCGGTGATTTTGCCGGGGCTTTGAGGTTCCCGCCGCCTCGGCTTCGGCGCTTGATGAAGGGGAGGGGCCGGCGACTATAGGTACTGCGCATGCTCTCCCGCCTTGCTCTCCGCCCCGTTTCCGTAGTACTGGAAGCTGGGGGAAGCCCTGCTTGGGGAGGGGAGGGGCTGAGCCCAGAGGACGCATGCTCAGTAGGGTGAGCTGCCTTGAAAGTTGGGGGAGGCCGAGCCGAGAGGTGTTCTGAGCTTTGTTTCCTGGTTTGTCCTTGCTCGGGCGTGGGAGGTGGGGGCGGGCGGGCGTGGATCCTGGGGACTCCGCCCCTGGGGGCACTGTTCCGGGGCCAGTTTGCTGAACTTGTCTCGGGGGCCTCGGGGGATGAATAATAAATGCCTCTTTATTAGTTACTAATAGATGCTCAATGCTGTAATTGAATAATAAGGACAATTCCCCTTTATGCAGATTTTGTAGTTTACAGAACCTTTATCAGCCTTCACCAGCCCAGCCCCCACTCCCACCCCCACCCTTTTCTTCTTAGAGACGGACGGATAGTAAGTATCCTGATTTTGTTTACTTTGGGGCTCGTTAATTTCGGTAGTTTTTCCTCTTGGGCTCAAAGATGGAATGATGGGCTGTACCCTTCAGATAGTAAGCTCACAGCTCCCCTGGAGGCTCCCAAGTACGCTGGGCCGGGTCTGGAGTAGAATGTCTACAGGTTTTCGTTGGACTAGATCCCCCTTCCCATTCCAAATTTGGGGCATTCTCTTTGGAAGCGCCCCTTTAGGGGTAGGTAGTGAAAGTATTTTGTTACTCGTTTTACAGAGGAGAAAACCGAGGCCCAGAGTGGCCCATGCCAGGCCTTTTATAAAAGTTCTGCCCAGAGAAAGGGGACCGCGGTGACAGTAAATCTTTCCTGATTCCTCGAACCCTCCCAAGTATATTGAGAGGCTTAAATACGACCCTAGGGATTTCCACCAAGGCATCAGCGATCACCCTGAGTTTGATGTGTGGAAGGAGCCGGGTAGTGCCTTTGTTTTTTTTTTTTTTTTTTGGAGGGTAGTTGGGGTTAAGTGACTTGCCCAAGGTCACACGGCTAGTTTTTTGTGTTATGTGTCTGAGGCCAGATTTGAACTCAGGTACTCCTGACTCCAGGGCCGGTGCTCTATTTCACTGCACTACCTAGCCTCCCCAAAAGGGATATTTTTTTTTTTTTGCTTTTTGGAGGGCAATTGGGGTTAAGTAACTTGCCCAAGGTTACACAGCTAGTTTTGGTGTTAAGTGTCTGAGGCCGGATTTGAACTCAGGTCCTCCTGATTCCAGGGCCGGTGCTCTATTCACTGTGCCACCTAGCCACCCCTCGGGTAGTGCCTTTGAAAGGAGGCAGGAGGTCTCCCTAGCAGTGGCAGAGGGAGGGAGTCCTGAGATCCCGCTATCACCTGGCACAGTGACCTTGGGCAAGTGACTTCCCCTTCCTTGGGCTTGGCTTCGTGCTCTTCTCTCATCTAAGGCTCAACCTGTAACCTAAATAGGCTGTCTCATTTAGGATGGGTCCTGCCTGCTGTCAGAGGGTAATGTTGAGGTTGACAGTACTTGGGAGAGTCAGGCCATCCATGCTTAGTTTGGTGTTTATTTTGGGGCGATTAAGTTGGCTGGTCTCCTTAAACTTCTGGGCTCCCCCCCCCCAGGTTATTTAGGGAAATCAGGTAATTCAGATACTTGCCCAGCAAACACTTAACTTCTTTATGTTTGGTATAGTTTTCTTTTTGTATTCCCTGGTTTTTTTTTTCCAGTTTTAAATTATTTTTAGTTTTCCATGTTCACTTCCATAAAATTTTAAATTTTCTACCCCTCCTTCCCAAGGCATCACGAAATCTGATGTAGGCTCTACACATACATTCCCATTCCATTGTGTAGAAGAATTATAATGAATAGGAGACACCATGAAAAAGAAAGTAGTCTGCTCCGTAGTTCTTTCCCTGGAAGTGGATGGCATTTTCCATCACGACTCTTTTGGCATTGTTTGGTCTCATTTTCAGCTGCATGGAAAGCTCAGCCAGAGTAGTGGTCTGGACCTCCAACCCATTCCTGTGTTCACTGTTGCAGGAATAATTTCCAAAGGGCAAAATGAAATTAAGCAGCTCTCCAATAGCCCCTTCCAGGGAACCTGTTAGAGCAATGGGGACAACCCAAGTTACCTTATACTTGGTCTCATTTGACTAACCTTTATACATCTCTGGGAAGTAACTCCTTGCAGAGTCTTTTGGTGAAGAAGCTGTATTGCATAGTAAAAGCAGGTGTGTTTTGTTAGTTTGTTTTTAAGCAAAATAGGTGGTTTGCTGGGGAAATCTCTAATATTTATTTAGCTCTGTGAACCTTAGAAATTCACTTACCTTCTGACCTCAGTTTCCCCATCTGTAAAATGAAGACAGTCAGAGCACCTGCTTCCCAGTATTTCTGGGAGTATCAAATGAGCTAGCAGCTATAAAGTGTTCACATCATGCCTACATGTTCACACAGTAGGTACTTAATAAATGCTTTTCCCTTTTGCCATGCATAAGTGAGCATTTGACCCAGGTTTCAGAGTATCAGATACCCAGCATATGTACCCGTATTGACAAGGCTTTCAGTTTTGCTGGAGCAAAGGGAAGGGAATAGACAATTAGATCTTACAAATTAAGTGACCTTTAGAAAAGTTTTTTGATGGTCTTTGCCATTAAGAAAGCAGAGACTTTTTCTCTGGGGATACAGATGTAAAAAAAAGCTAGGCCCTGCCCCTCAGGGAGCTTACAGTCTAATGGGGAAGACCATATACAGAAGGAAACTCCGTGGGAGAAATGGGTGGGGAGAGAAGGTACATGATAGGAAGATCAGGGAAATCTCAGTAGTTGAGCAGGGTGGGAAATGGTGTCCTTAAATGGTGGCTTTGGGGTTCTTGAGTCTCCCACCCTTCAGTCAGGGGCAGAGAGGGTAGTGTGAGAACCAGGGTTGATGGGATCTTGCAGGATTTGGGGAGTTCACAACCATGAGGTTCCTGGGCATGTGAAAAAAATCAGGAGAAGTCTCAAAGAAGTACAGCCTGCTGGGAAAAGAGATTGAAAAAAATACATTATTCTTAGACCCTGTAGAATTCTCTTTTCCCAGAGGGTCTTAAAAGTTTGGGTTAAAACCAGACTATGGTGTCTCATGAATTCTCTTACCCTTGATGTGTCATTCAAAGTGGAAGACTTTTCTTATTGAATCAATAATGAACTGTCAAGGGTTAGAGCTATCATTATTATGTCCCATTATGTCAATGGGATCTGTCTCCATTATTCTTTTGGCCAATGGCTATTTTCTAGAAAAAGTGCTAACTTGACAGCCCAGACTTGTGAATGCAAGAAAACATAATTAAGTCATCTTTGCCAATGTGGGTATGAGTCTGTAATTTGCATTTCTCTAATTATTAGTGATTTGGAGCAGCTATTCCAGTGGTTGTCCACAGATAGCATGGCTATCTTCCTTTGAAAACTGCTGGATCAGATCCTTTGACAATTTGCCAGGACCCAAGCCTTCCCATCAAGCCAGATTAAAAGTCCAAATCCTACTGTCATTAGGATTCCCTTGGAGGAGCGGTTCAAAAAGTTTTTTGAGCTCAGAAGTCCAGAAAAGGGGAGGAGGGCTCAGTCCTAGAAAACATTAATATTTAACTGAGCTTGGTTTTGGGGAGCAGGGTGGGTAGGTGGGCAGCTACACCATCTCCTTCCCCTGGTGGCCCTTCTGAAATATACCTTGCTTGTCTACTCAAGATCAGAGTCCTAGGTAAAGTGTTTTACAAACTTGAAAGATCTACAGAAATGTTTAATTGTCTTGGTATGTCTCTGGACCTGAGGGATAACGAATGTATGGTTAGGGCCAAAGAAATTCCCTTCATTTTATTAAGCAGGTGTTATGTCGAGCACAGAGTTAGGTTCTGGGGATATAGAAATGTTTCCAGCTTAAACTCTGGGGGCGCCGAGACAGAAATGACAGCCCTTTGGGCTCATTCTTGTATTAGAAAGACTAACATGGAATCTAGATGAGATTAGTGTGGGACAAGTAAATAAGAAATGCATGCAGTCTTCTTCTGACTAAGCTGGAGCTTAGGATTGATAGACTTGGTAGGGGAAGGCAGCCTGTAAGGTAAACTTTGGAAGGGAGAAATCTAAAACTCACTTGTGAGGAGGGGGCGTGCTTTGGAGGAATGGGAGGCCTGGGAGGCCTGGAGTCCCACTGACATAGTTTCAAATCTTTAGTAGACCTCTTCGTACTTGTGGGACTTTGGACAAGTCCCTTCTCTCCCGGCCTCAGTTTCCACAACTGTAAAGTGAGTGTTGGGGTTGGGCTACATGAGCTAGGAAGGCTCTTTCAGCCGCATGGGCGTGTACTCTTGTGGGGGGGGGGGCGGGGGGGGTGCCACAGGACCTGTCCTCTAGCCCCCCCATGCAGTAAAGGAGGGGGCAGCCCCAGCCAGATTGTGTTGTCTTTGACTTTGGGGACTTTATGGTTTATTCTAAAGGTAAGAGGGAGTGTCTAGAACTTCATGACTTCATCTTCTCCTCTCTGAACCTCAGTTTCTGCCTCTGTAAAATGGGAGTAACCATACTTGTTCTGTCCTATGAGGGCATATAGCCTATGCCACTACTGAAAGGTTAGTCACAGTCCTCGGGCCGCTGCCCTCCTGGGGTCGCACAGGCTGGTGGTATTGCTACTCCTTGCCTTGGCCTGGGATAGGCCTAGGATATCCTGGTGATAGCATTGGTGTAACGGAGGAAGCTCCCTTTACTAGGGTAGGAGTTTGGCACGCCCCTCTCCTCTCCAACCCCCCCCCCCTTTTTTTTCCAATATCTAGTCTTAGTTATCAGTGTCTAGTGCTTGACTTGTCACTGCATGGCCTAATGACTACTATGTGTCAAAGGTAGACCGAGAACTGGGATCTTATCTTCAAGGCCAGTTCTCCATCCACCAACCCACGCTGACCTCTGTCTCCCCCAGCCCGTGGGAAATGTGTACCAGGCCACTGAGTATCAATTTTGCTTTCCTACAAACCCCATCTTCCCCCAGGCCCCATGATTGTCAGTATTTCTCCTTGTGCTGGGGCTGTCCTCTTAGGATACACACTGTTTCCCTGTGCTTGCTCCTCATGGCAGTGGCCTAGATAAGTTAGCCAGAGGGGCTCAAGTTCTGATGCTGTCCCGACTCTCAGCTGTTGGCATCGTGGGCAGTTGTGGCGGTGGCAGAGGGGCCTTGCGTGGTCCGGGGAACCTTTACATTGTCTCCCAGCTGTAAATGTGGGCTCTTTCGGGTACTGTGGAGAGTGGGGGGGGAGGGTGCCTCTGTGTTGAAGCGTCATTTATCAAGAAGATTTTAGCAGTAATTGAGCCAGTGAGTCTACAGTAAGATAAATGCACTTCTGGCAGAGTAGGAGAAACGTGCAGTCTCTCCAGCAGACCCTGGGCCTTCTCAAAGCTGCTTTCCCCTGGACATTGTTTTATTATCAACAGTAAACTGTGTGTCAGGTGCGGTGCTAAGCGCTCCTCAGGTATTGTCTGCTTAGTAGGTGCTGTTACAATCCCCACTTTACAGTGGGAGAAAATGAAGCAGGCCAGAGAAGTGACTTGGCCAGGGTTATACAGACAGTTAAGTAAGTGTCTAAGGCTAGGTTCGAACTTGAGTCATCTTGGCTCCAGGGCCAATGCAGTAGCCACCAGCTGGATTATGGAAGTGGAGTCACTTGGAAGGGAATGTATTTATAAAAATTAGTGATACTTCTATTGGTATTGATTTTTTTTTTTTTGATGTTGATGAGTGTGTGAACTAACCCTCTCTGTCCCCCACAGAAGTACTTTCCCTGAAATACTGATTATCAGTCTTTAACAGAAAGGAAGAATGGGTCAGTGGGCCCTTGACTTTGGCCTTGACCCTTGCCTATGGCCTGAGTCTCACCTCTTCTTTGCTCTGTCCAACACCTAAAGTCTCTTCTTTAGCCTTTCCTTCTATGTGGCTCTGTGCACACCTTCAGCTCCGCTCCTGAATTCTTCATGCTTTGACCCCCCTTAAAATGCAGTTACGCTCTGTTATACCTACTTACCATAGTTTGACCAACTTGTTCCCCAATCCTGTGATACATTTTATGTTCAACATTCTTTTTTTCCCCCTCCCAATCACAAAGAATGCTGCTATGACCCCTGATATGCTGGGCGATTGTTACTGTTGGGATTTTACCATAGAATCCTAGATGGGCAGCTGGAAGGGACCTCAGAGCCCATGGAAGCCAGCCTTCTGTTTCACAGATGAGGAAACTGGGGCCCATGGAGGTGATGTGACACGCTTAATCAAACAGGTAGTAAGCCCAAGAGAACCCAGGTCCTCTGAGGACAAGAGATAGTCCTCTTCCCACTTGGCCACACTGCTGTCTTTAGCTGTAGGAGTAGAATCTCCAGGTCAGAGGTTTTGGACAAATAGGTAACTTTATTTGCACAACAGCAGTGTCTTCCCTCCCTCCCTCCCTTCCTTCCTTCCTTCCTTCCTTCCTTCCTTCCTCCCTCCTTCCTCCTTCCCTCCCTCTCCTTCCTTCCTTCTTTTCTCCCTCCCTTCCTCTCTTCCTTCTCCCTTCCCTCTTCTTCCTTCCTTTCTTCCTTCTTTCCTTTCTTCCTATTTGCATCTCTCTCCCCTCTTTTTTGTTTTTCTTTGTTTCTCTCTTCCTTTCCTTCTCTTCTTTCCTTCTTTCTCTCTCTCCCCCCCTTTCCTTCCTCTCCTCTGCTTTCAGAACACTACAATACCTGCTGTAGAGTTTGGGGTAGTAAAATCACTTATGACTGGTTTGCTCAAATAGCCATCTGTGCACATTTAGCCTTAACTATTTGTCTTTTGTCAGAGAGACCAATAGCTTTTAGCCATTGCAAAAAGGTTTTGTTTTAGGTTCATAAATATTGGTTCAGAACCCCAAGGTCCTTAAAACCTAGACAGTCAGAGGTGGAAGGGCCCTTTCACTTCCTAGCTGAGCAAACCTGAAGGCCAGCTGGTAAATGGCAGTGTGGTGCTCCTGACCCCTAGTCTAGCACTTTCTTCACTCTACCATGCTGCCTTGAAAGCACGAGATGTCAGTTTTTATTGGTTTGATCTGCACTAGCCATATATAATTTTAGATGGAGAAAATCCTTCTTGCCCTAAGTAGCGAGCATCTCTGCTAGGCAAACAGATCACCTTATTGTGGTTAATTGTGGTGTTTTAATTCAATCTGAATTAGTAGGGACTTTCCTAAGGTATCCCTCTAAGTAGACCAAACCAAGTGTCCTTGACTGTACAGCAGCTCAAAGGTGAATGCAGTGTCATTTTTCCAGGATAGGGTTGCTGAAGGTTTAGTGGACCTGGAGACAAAACTGTCCAATCAGAAAGGAGCAAATAAATATCTCAGAGAACTCGGCTTGAAGCCTGTTTCAGTTGATAGCCCATTAGGGAATTTATTGTGGAAGGCATTTTTCTGAACAGCCTTGCCTCCTAGGAGAGAGGCAGGCTTCTAAATGAATGTATGTTAAAAGGTTGACTCTCAAACATGTTTCTTAGAACTTGGGTAAAAATTCAAAAGTCGCTTTATACCAGAAATCCCATTTTGTTGATTGAAGAAACTCAATGTATCTTTTTGCTCTTGCTGTCCATCTCAGCCCAGGTTCTGTGACCAGGGTGTTGGGACACAGCATGATAAAATGAAATCCACTTAGCTATTTGGGGCCTTTTTTTTTTTTTTAAAGCTATCCTTTTGTGGCCTTTGAATACAAGCAGCATTTTAGAACCCAGTATTGTCGGGTAAACAGTCTTATGTAGCCCCATTCGTGAAACCTGAATTAATATCTAAGGGTCCCCCTCCCTGCACTGCTTTTGCTACTCTTGACATTCTCTTTCCACATTTTTCTTGTGGGAGGCATATGCTCGTCTGTGATAGCTGTTCCATATGAAATGACTTTTAAGGCTCTAATGAATAAGCTGATGGACAGGATGCGCAGTTAAGGTGGCCAGTTTATTACTTGGAGAAGGGTAAAAATGTGAAATAAGGAAGTGAAGGATATATTGGAAGAAATAGTTTAAGAAATTATATATAGAGAGAATTCAAATGGGAAAGACTCAAGCCAATCAGCAATTATTTTTAAAGGACCTACTGTGTGCCAGGTCCTGGGAATGGTTCAGAGGCTGAACAGAGTGAGTCCCTGGGTTCTAGAAACTTATCAGTCTTTCTTTTAAGCATGAAAGTTTTGGACTCTGATTGACAGCAGGTCGATAATTAACTCCTTAGAGTCATTAGGCCACTTAAACTAATGAGGAATGATGTGAAATTTACTTCTTTCCATAATTCACATTTTCATAGCCAGGCTGTAGGTCTCAGGTAATGGGTTGATCCATCAAGAGATGCTCAGATTACCACTAATACTCATCCAGCTAGCCCTGAGAAATCACAAGGGACAGACGGGAAATGCCCTGCCATTCTGGCAGAGGCACCAGCATGTGTTGTGACAGGCTCTGAAGCCTCAGCCCACTGACCTTGAGCCAGGATGGCCCCAGTTCAAATCTTGCCTCAGATACTAGCTGTGTGACCCTGGGCTGGCTAATCCCTTTAATTCCTTAGCCTTGGTTTTCTCAGCTCTGATTGGCTGTGGTTATTGTGAGAAATAATGCTTGTAAAGTGCTTGGCCTAGCACCTTGCTCTAAGGTAGGCTCTGTATACCTGTTAGCCATTACTCTAGAGGAGGCCTTGAAGTCTTTTAAGGCAGAGGCAGGCTCTTGGGTGACTGGGAGCTTTGGCAAGATTTTCCCAGCTGGCCTTTCTCTCCCAAAGACATGGTTGGTACAGTGAGTGTTCTGGCCACAAATGGCTGCTTATCGAGCATTTGTTACAGAAAAGGATTTATTTCATTCTTGGGGAAGCGGTGTGTGTGATGAGGGGTGACTTATGGGAGGTACATCTTTGAAGCGCCTGCCTGCCTCTTGTGCTGCTGCCAGATGCAATTGATGATGTCTGGCCTGTGGCTGTCACATCTGAATGGACTTGGCCCTGGTCTACCACTCTTCACTCCCCTCCCTCAGGAGTTAATGTTCTCCCTCAAGTCTAGAGCCTCCAGTCTCTTGGCCTTTGCAGGGGCTGCCCCCCAAGCCTGAAACGCACTCTCTCTTCACTTTGGCACCCTGGAGGCCCAAATTTCCTTTAAGGCTCAGGTCAAATGCCACCTGTGTCAGATTTTTAACTTTTTAGGGGGCAAACCTGATGAAACCTATGGATGCCTTCTCCAAATGTTTTTAAATCCGTAAAATGAAATACACAGGATTTGAAAGGAATCTAATTATTTTAAATTAAAGGTGTCCCTATTTTTGCATCTAAATACGTGAATACCTTGAAATCTCTAGAGGTTTGGAGTTCCAGGTTAAGGAACCCTTGTTCTACACAAGACCTTTCTGTGTTCATCTCCATCTAGACTCCTTCCTACCCTGATCTGTTACTGGTCCCTAGGTTGGAAGTCCTTTGAAGGCAGGGGTGACTTTCACATCTGTGCTCATATCTTTAGCACATAGTAAATAATATTTATAATAAATTATTATTATAATAATATTAAGTAAAGTACTTAATAAATAAATAAATGCTTGCTTGGTTATACTTTGTCCAACTGTGCAGCCTGGAGAATAAGTAAGCACGGTCCCAACTTCACCAGGGTTTTTTCCTTCCTATTTCTTAAGACAGCAAAGTTGATCTCAGCATACTCTCTGCACTCCAGCTCACATCTTGACTTGCTCCTAAGCCAAGGCGATTATTTTAGCCAAAGGAGGGCAGATAACCAGGGGAAACTGGGCTCAGAGTCAAGTAATCTGAGCCTTGGGTGTAGCCAGGGTTCTAGTATCTCTGAGTAAGGTCTAGCTTTAAATAATTTAAGTGTAGTGAGGTCCCCTTCTGACTGACACTTCTGCTGTTCTCATCCCTTCCGTTCCCCAAACTCCCCGCCATTTATGAAGCAGGCTTGTGTCTCATGCCCATGTTTAGACTCCAGCCGGAGGATGGCTCAGAGGCCGTACCATTGGGAGAACCTGCTCGTGTCAGGTTTGGGTTGTCAGGTTATTGAGGAAATGGGATCCGTTTATTTTGAAAATGCTCTTACACAGACCTGGACAGGGAGCAGTAAGGTATAGTGGGAAGGGAGCTTAAATACAGAATTAGGGTTCCAGTGTGGGCTCTGACACTTCCAAGTTGTGTAGACCATGGTGGGCCAGCCTTAGTTTCTTCATCTGTAAAATGGGGTTGTGAATGCCTGGATGAACCTCGATTTCCTCCCACACAAAATAGGGGAAGTTGGTTCTTTCCCTGTTACGAACTTCCATCCTCTGATGCTGCTAATTGTACAGAAAGCACTTTGTAAACAAAACCTTATAGAAATGTCAGTTAATGATTAACTGGACTGTCAAACCATTCAGAGTTAGCATTTGCCATGCAGAGGTTACAAAGGTTTGGTTTGGGGATTTGGGTTTTTTTTGTTGTTGTTTTTTGGTTTTTGCTTTTTGGAGGGGGGGGAAGGCAGGGCAGTTGGGGTCAAGTGACTTGCCCAAGGTCACACAGCTAGTGTTGTGTCAGAAGCCAGAAGGGGTTTGGTTTTTTAAAAAGGGAAGAACACAGTGGATAGAGAAAGAAAGCCAGCCTTAGAATCGAGGAGATTCAGAACACACTTGGATGAGTTGCTTCCGCTCCCAGTGTCCCTGGAAGCATCCTGAAGGTGACGCACCTGACCCCATGGACACTGAGCTTCCTCTTTGCAAGTTTCTTACACCCATGAAATCACAAGTCTGAGCCAAAAAAAAAGTTTTTCCCTCTTTGAATTTCCAGAAAATAGTTTCTTTAAATGACACAGTACCACTTCATTTCCCATGGATGTATTCCTGTTGCTTTTTCTATCTGTGTTGGTGAGTAAGAATAACTATTATAACTTAGTCATCTTGTACTCCAGTGTTTACAGAATGTTTTCCTCCCCAGGGCCTTGCAAGACAAGAGAGGTGCCTGCATTATTAAAGATGAAACCAGTTTCCATTCCTTTCCATTCCACAGCTGGAATGAACAGACAGGTTTTTGTTTTTTTATTACACACACACACACACACACACACACACACACACACACACACACACACACACATCTCACTTCTGTCTCCCCCACATTTCTCTTCTCTCCTTCCAGAGAACTGTCCTGTGGAAGGGAGAGAATGAAATTTAAAAGAACAGACAACATATTAGGCTAATGTAACTTAAAGCTAATGTAACTTAAGCTGAGTCTGACACGGTTCCTGGTGTTTGTGGCCTGTGTCTGCCCTGGGCCCAGTGTTGTTGGTCCTTGTAATTTCACAGCATGAGTAGATGGTTCAGTAAAGAGATTTTGTGATCCTGGATCTCGACTGGGAGGGGTCTTGAAGGTCGTCTAGTTCAACCTGCTTGTTTTACAGGTGAGGAAACTGAGTCCCAGAGAGGCTGATTGACATTTTCCTCTAGAGATACTAACAGAACATCAGAATCTGTGGCCACAAATTGTGTGGATGACAGCAGTGGCAGACTGGGTCAGAATGAACACTGGAATAAACCAGCCAGAAGAAATTCTGGCTTCTCACTTACACAGCTGTGCCCTGGGGAACACCCTCATTTCACTCATCATTGATTCCTTTTGACTAATGGAAGAATAAAATGAATGGCAGTGGCCTTTGAAGGGAACTCCATCTCAGACCTCTAGTCCCTCTCTGAGTCCACATTCTTTTCCTTGAAGATTTAGGGGTTGAGAAAAGGCGTCAGGGATTTTAGAAACTGCAGGGGTCTCTCTCTGCCCTCCCACTCTTCCTTTTCCCTAGTGAGAGATTCTTGGCCCACTAGGTAGTGAGGAGAGGGAACAGTAGGAGAGGCTAGTTAGGTTTAATTACTATGCAGAAGTGAAGCCCAGTCCCAACATTGGAAATCTGTGTGGAGCTCTGTGCTTGCTGATAGGAAAATGTAGATTTGGCCCTGAGGACAAGCCAGTTTTAATACTCTCTATAGGGATCTTGCAAATACCTGTGTTAAGTCGTTTTGCAGGGTGGGAAGGAGGGGATGTAATTTGGTGGGGGGTTTTGTATTTTTTTTAAAGTGTTTTGCAAAATATATTTAAATAAGAAATCAAAAGGATAAAAAAATGAGCCGTGGGCATAACAAGTGAGGTGCTGTGTGCAGGAATGGGATTACATGTATTAAAGCACAGAGATTAGGTTGTGTGATTGCTGAGGGCCACTTGAGCGAGGCCGGAGAAGCCGGCCAGCTGGGTGCCAGCGACTAACGAGGCATTATTCCTTTTGCTTCCTGCTGTCTGCTGGAGAGTCTTGCAGTGCCTGGGAGGTCTGCCCACAAAGATGGCATTAAATGCTGACTCTTTTCTCCTTTCTCCTCCCCCTCCTTTGTAGAAACTTGAAGGCTCTAAGTGCAGAGGGCAGCTTTTGATTTTTGGGGCGACCAACTGGGACCTCATTGGTCGGAAGGAAGTGCCTAAACAGCAAGGTAGGAGAAACAAAGCTTGTTTTTAAAAAAAAAAAAACAAACCCTACAACAAATGTCTCCCCTTGTTCCCATTCCTTTAGAAACAGAAACAAGATGGACCTCTACCTGTGGGATGTTTATTTTAATTAAAAGGGTGATAGTGAGTGGTCCTGTGAGATTGTACCCCAGACATTCCAGAATTAGACTTCTAAAGTAGCTGCTTTAAAATATGCACATTTTGGAGGGTGCTGACTTTCTGGTGGCACTTGATTGGATGTATAAACCATAAAAGGAGGGCCTCAGAGTGTACCTTTCTTCCTGCCTCTTCCCCCTCACCCCCCAGTCACTTCCAGAAAATGGGTATCATTCCTCATGAGGACACCAGCTGGGTTACCAGCCCTTCAAGAAGAAAGCCCGTTTGGCTCGATTCCATGGTTTATTATAACTTGCTTTCATTTGGAAAGATCCCAAAGTACTCTCCAACATTGCTTTCTCCCAGTGAGCAAATATTTGCACACCAACACTCCCCAGGAGGACAAGATAGGGAGTGCAGAATAGTCAACTTTGACCTGAAAAGGGCCAGAAATGTGTAAGGAAGGAGACCGGGGGTCATTAATGGAATGAATGGGTCAGGGCAGCCGGGTGAGTGAAAGATGGAGTCTTTACCACCAAGCCATTGAGGCCTTAATCCAACCCAAAGCTGGGGGCATTGGTAGTAAATGCCGTCAAGTGTCCCTTTACCAAGCCGTTGGCTCGCACCGATTCTAGGGGGATGGAGACTGAATCCTTCCCTTCTCAACATGATGAGATGGTGCCCCGTTTTGTTTTTTTTTTTACAACCAAGGTATGACATCCTTACTTCTCACCATCTTGTTGACATGAGGTTATGAGGTTGTGTTCTCCCTAAACGTTTCTCCAGATGGTCTGAGATTCGTTTCCGAGGGGATCCCCATTCCATTGGGAAATGAGATGAGGAAGAAAGGAATAGCCTTCCTCATCTGCTACCTTGAGGTAAGATAGGTAGTGGAGACATTATGCCCAGTTTCTGGAGGAGGAAACTGAGGCTCAGTTGGGGGACAGCCCAGAGCAGTGGAAAGAAGGCTGGATTTGCAGTCAGATGACGCAAGTTAAGCCCCACTTGTTACGTGTGACTCTAAGCAAGTCATGTTAAGGAACCCCAGTGGGCCTGTACACTGAAGGAGTCCATCAGGTCTCTGCTAGCTAGATCTTTGCCCTGATTATTGATCTGTGAGCAACCTCCTAATGGGGTCCTGGCCCCCCAAGCCTGTGTCAGCTAACTCCGAGTCTGACACTCTCCTCTGCAACGTGTTGTCTCATATAAAGAAAGCTCTTTATTTCTCTGCCTCCTGTTAGCTCCTTTTTCATTCTGTAGGCTTACCTGTTATCATACAAGGCACTTGTCTGACTTTGAGCGTGTATTACCATGTATCTTGTCAAATCAGCTACTGTGTATGGTTTGTTAATTTACAAGATAACACAGTGATTCAGCCTGCATCTCCATGATCAGGATCTGGCCCTGCGAATTGGGGGACAGTACCAGTCCATCCCGGCCTACAAGTGCCTGGGTCTGCTGCTGGGCAGCTCAAGTGCCTCTGATCCCTTTTTATGAGGGTTCCTCAGGATTTCTCTCCAGGTAGGGAGAAATCCTCCCTCTCACTCACACGAGCTGAGTGAATCCCACTAGTTTATATTACTAGCACTGCCAGGGAGAAGGGTGGGTGCTTCAGCACATCAGTGACCTGCCAAGCTGCCACCTGTGAAACTGTTTGACTTGGCCGGTCCCATTCAAATAGAGCACCCTTTGGCCCTGTGGTTTGGTGTGAAAGAAATAGTCACACCGACACCGGCTTTCTTTTTATTACAAGACTTGCTGTTCGGCCTGGACATTGTTGATCTTGAACTTTCAGGCCAAGTGACTTGTCTCTGGGCCTCTATTTCTTCCTCTGTTAATGTGAGGGGGGTTAGCTGGGAGGAGCTCTGAGGTCAGCTCCAGAGCTGTGATTTTTGGATGAGGAGAAAATGGGAAGAGTGTCCCCACGAGGGAAGGCTTTTTGGTGTTGGGACCTCATCTTCTGTATCCCATCTCTGCTAGGATTGGGACTGGTGCAGATGGTTAGAGAATGGGGGCCTTGTCATTTCTGATCTTGAGCTATAAGGGCAAGTGCCAGCCAGCAAGGTGAACTCCCTTTCAACAATTGGTCCTGTGTCTGTACCTGAATGAGGCAGATTTGTGTGGCATCTGCCGATGGGGGATGAAGGTGAGGTTGTAGGGAGAGACTTCTGTGAGCATAGCTTTCCCTGATACACACAAGTCCTTCCTGATGGAGCCAGAAAATTGTCCGCTGATGCCTGGCTTTTAACTGCCGCTTGTGCCCAGATCAGTGAGACAGCAACAGACCTTGCCTGAGACACTTTCTTCAGTAGTCCTGTACCTTCAGAAGCCCAGGTGTCAGGAAATGAAGAAACTCAAACCTATTGCTGAGCTTAGAACTGCAAGTAGTTAGGTGTCTTGGAAGGACTGTCTTTGTCAGGGTCACAGGGTTGTAGTTTGTGAAACTCCTGCTTCCTTCCATTCTGTGGTACCTTAGTGGCCTTCATTCAAAGAAGACAGTGGATCTGGGAGAACGTAAGCTCCTGGAGGGCAGCTGCAGGTATCCACAGTACCTAGCTTAACACTGTATGCATAGTGGGTGCTGCTTAAGTGCTTGTTAAAGAAATATCAAGTACAGTGCCATGCACATAGTAGGTGCTATTCCAAGTGTTTCTTAAATGTATCTAGTACAGTACCGTGCACCTGGGAGGAGATGGCCAAGTGCTTGTAGAGCACATTAGGGGACGTTGAAGGTCCGAGCTAAGTATTCATAGAAGGACGGACTGTACTCTCCTAACAACGTTGTGATCTAGGTAGAGTAAAGCCCTCGTGTTGCCAAGGGTTGAAGCTTAGGGAGTCCCAAAGAATACAGTGTTTGCAGGCCACAGTTCTGTCTTGGTGATTCGCTTCCTTCATTTGGGAAGGTGGGGGAGGGGGGGGAGTTGCACAAAACAACCTAACCTGTCACCTGTTTGTCATTCCAGCTGCTTACCGCAACCTGGGGCAGAACCTGTGGGGCCCTCACAGGTACGGCTGTCTCGCCGGGGTTCAGGTGCGGACAGTGGTCTCTGGCCCCTGTGCTGCTCACAGTCTCCTCATCACCACAGAAGGGAAGCTGTGGAGCTGGGGTAAGTGAGAAGGGGTCTGAGGGAGCCCTCCCCACACTCTGGCCTTGGCATGTAGCTGGGACTTCTGGTGCCCAGAGCTCTCTGGAAGGCAATGGCCGTATTTTGGAGGGGGCTGGCCGTCCGACGGGTATTCCATTTCTATGCCCGGAATAAATAAACCCTCTTTTTCTGCCCATTGGGCTTTTGTAGATGATCAGATGTTGTCTGGAGGGCAGGGCTTTCCCTCCTCCCCTCCCTCTCCCTTACTGTGACTCTGCTTCATTCCACCTTCATCGCAGGCATTGGGATGTGCTGTACAGTTGAATTCCTGTTGGAGGTGTGTTATCCTCAGCCAGACCGTCACCTTCTTGCTTCATAGCACAGTGTGACATAAGAACTCCCCCTCTGGCCTTTTTGTTCCGCCCCCCCCCCCCCCCCCCCAGCTTCTGCCACATTCCATTATAATACAATCTACAAAGCACCCTTCTTGTGCCACTGGCTGCACACCGGGCAGTACCTTGGCATTGGTAACAATGCCAGGGCCTGTGTGTGGTGTCCTGTGGCATTCAGAAGGCTTGCTGGACCTTACAGCCCAGCCTTTGGGCATCCCTGTCTGCAGGTAGCAGCTTTCTTTAGCTTAGGGCTAGTGACCGGCCTGCCTGATCACTTCCTTGTTGGGTTGGGTTTGCCCTTGCTTCCCTAATCTGTTTTCTCAGTTGTTTCTTCCCATTTTTGCTCTTGTTATGTCCCTAGATAGGAAAGACTGCTATTACAGTGGGGGTGGAGGGCTGGCCTTGCTAAATTCAGATCTTGTTCCAGCCACAGCTGTATAGTGCTGGGAAAATCTTAACCCAGGGCTGGGGAGGGAACCTGCTAACTCAGAGATTACGTGTGGCCCTCTAGGTCCTCAGATGTGGCCCTTCCACTGGTTTCTTGATCTGTAAATTGGGGCTCATAGCAGCACCTCCCTTCCAGGATTGTTGTGAGGATTCACATGAGATGCTATTTGTAACTTACTTGGCCCAGTGCTTGGGACACATCAGAGCCCCATCCGTTGCCACGGTTGTGGTGGTTGTTATTTATTATGTCACTGAAGCTTTGCAAGTCTTGGTGAAGCCTGTGAAACTCTTCTCAGAATAATGTCTGTAATTGCATAAAATGAAATCCATAGGATTACAAAGGAAACCACTTCTTTTGGAATTAAGATGTAAATTTTTTCCCCCAGCCAAGGTCATGGACTCTTGAAAGCTATTTCAGGCTCCTGGTTAAGAAACCCCAGAACCGGCTGACCACAAAGGCGCCCACACCCCCGCTTCCCAGAGTCATTGACTTTGGGGGCATTACTCTTTTTTTTTTTTTTTTTTAAAGATGTCTTTAATGAAGGTGTTGAACAGAGCCTAGGTCTGTTCCCGAGAGTCTCCCAGCCCATCTGTTTCTGGGGCCGCTGGCATTGCTCAGCACCCTTTGTTTTTCATCCTCTGGCCAGCTTTTCATCCAGATGACGCTATTTTTATTTCAGTCTGTTTGAACCATTTTTTTTTTGCAGTTTCATGAGATGCTTCACCAAGGTCCAAATACAAGAAACATCTGTTGTGTTCCTTTGGCTGCTAATTTTGTAGTTCCGTTGAAGAAAAAAAAGCCAGCGAGTTTGTTTGGCCCAAATTTATACTTTATGACCTCATGATGACATACTTAGACCGCTTACATGTCTCCTTGTTGCTTTTAAAAAGATAAGTCTCTTCTCACAACAGTTACTAGCACCATACCATATCCAGGCCTGTGTAAGATTTTGTGTCAGACTTTGGACACCTCCTTGTCTTATGCCTAATGCCTTTATAAAGGCACCTTAAGTAATCTGGTGAGGTTTTATTAATTCCTCTGATGATCTGAGAGCCTTATTACTTCATTACAGCTTATCTAGTCCACCTCCCTGATTGTACAAATGGGGAAACTGAGGCACAGAGGAGTGAAGGGGCTGGCCGCAGGTAACTAAGTGGGATTTGAATCCATTTCTAAGGATTCTCGGTCCATCTTTTAGCAATATTGGCTGACGGCAGACTTGCTTCCACAGCTAGAGAACAGCTGATCCAGCTGTATTTGCACCAGAAGTCCCTTTCTTACATCCCTTCTCCATTTGAACTCCCCCTCCCTCCAGGATGGAGAACTTAATACTTTGTAAAGTGCTATGATTTTTAGGAACTATGGGATGAATACTTTTTGATGAAACCTGGGATGTGTCTCACAAGGCAAATTATTATTTCAGGCTCCCCACAAAAAAACGGTACCATGCTCAACATGACTGTTTTGGTGAGACTGGGCCATTGAGCACAGTCCAGGCCCCATGTGGTAACTCAGCATCCTGGGGCTTTTCTAGGCTCTCTTCCTTCTCCCAGGTAGGCTGGACACCATGCCAGGGGGACAGATGGTCTGCTGTACTTGGCTTAAAGGTTTCCAGAGATAAATTCCATGACTTGGACCAGGCCTTCATTTTAGTGTCTGCCACATTCATTTCTAAAGGGTTAGGATGTCGGAGCACCTTTAATTCAAGCATGTTGTTGAGAGGTTTCTTTTTCATCGTGTGGTAATCATCCACATATCTAAAGACCGTCATTCAGTTTCTAATGCTCTGTACTTGGTTCTCTTGGTATATCTCCATTCATTGGATCGGAGCATTATGGCTCCCAAGCTGCAAGGCACTGACTTTCACCCTCTGCTGTGATCGATGAGGCAATAGTGAGAATATGGACCAGTGAACCGTTTGGTCAAGTCTCTTATGTTCAGATGGATTTGAACCTGGGTCTGGCGACTTCAGACTCGGAGCTCTTTCCATTGTACCCACACTGCCCCTCTTCACAGATTTAGTTAATTCTGAGTTAAGGATGAGGTTACTGTCCCCAGGGATAAAAATCCTCACTTTGATTTTCTTTTTATTCTTAGTACACCTAAACCAAGAGGTGAGTGGAAGAGACAAGCCTTGGACCCAAGCCGTCTTGGGAGGGCATTTGAATTCCAGGAGCTTGTACATATTCTGGAATGATCTTGGAGCGCCTATTAAATTAGCTCTTCATCCTTGTACTGTAACTGTTTATCTCTTGTCATGCCAGCAGAGGAATGGGAGTTGTCTGAGTTCTCCTGGTCCAAGGGGTCTTGCCCGTATTTGTATCATGGAGCCCGATGACAGTGTCTGGTGAAGTCTCTATGTAGATGGACCCCTTATGGGAAGAATGTTTTGAAATTCATGATAAAGGTCCAAAGGAAATCAGTTATATTGGGAAAATAATGTATAGATTACATACATATATGTATCAATATATTGAAAGGTATACGTATCTATGGTAAAAGTTTATGGACCTCCCCCAGATTAAGAACTCTAGCTCAAGATTAAAATCTTTTAAAGTTAAAATTGGAATGTGCCATAGAATCTTAGTCCTGGAAAGGCTCTTAAAATAGAGAATGTCAGAGCTGGGAGGGGCCCTTAGAACAATGAATGTCAGAGCTAAGAGGAGTCTTAATACACAGGATCTCAGGGCTGAGAGGGGTCTTAGAACACAGGATGTCAAAGTTGGGAAGGCCATTGGAACACAGAATGTCAGAGCTGGGAGGGCCCTTAGTACACAGGATCTCAGGGCTGGGAGGGCCCGCAGATCACAAGGTTAGGACTGGGAAGACCCTTGGAACACAGAATGTCAGGTCTGGGAAGGACCTTTGAGCCAGTCTAATCCAACTTTTCCCCATTTGCCATTTCATAGAGAAGGAAGCTGAGGCCTAGAACCCCACTTTTTAGACTCTACTGGATTTTAACTAGTGGTGTCAAACTCATGAAAATCAGGGCCTATTAAACTATACCTAAAATTAAAAGTGTAATATTACTTCTCTTTTGTTGTATTTTCTTAAATATTTCCCGATTACCATTTTTTAAAATTTGGTTTGGGCACTTGGGAGGGTAATGGGGCAGGCATGTTTGACCCCTTGATCTCATACGGGTGGATGGGCTTTAGTTTGGCTTCCAAGGATGGGGACAGGTGTCTGTGGATGGAACTCTGGTCTTCTGGTGACTGCTTATACCCAGGTTACTGGAGTAGTTAAAGGTTTATAGTTATGAGGGTTGGCAGGAGATGTGAACTTCCATTTATGAGGTCGATAAAGATAAGAGAAATAACTGGTGTGATGCCAGCGGGCTGTGAGGCAGCTTCAGGCACCGAGAAGATTGAGCGCTGTAGAAGCAGATTCAAAAACTACTCTGAAAATAGATGTCTTAGACATATGGAGCTAGGGTGAGATGCTCAAGCCCTCTGTTTCCAGACATGACTCTGATTAGATCTGCTCTGGGAGAAGCTGGCTGGGTGTCATTTTGTATGTATTTCTGTATTCATGTTTCCCAGGATGAATGAATTAATAAATGATTGGGGGCAGGGAGCATTTAGTGTATACAAAGTGCTAAGGATTCAAGTTACCCCACTTACTTTGGGGAGCCCATTCCTATGGGGAGAGATGGGGGCTAGAAGAGGTTCAGGCAGATGGAAAGTCCCTTAGGGTGAGTGGCAAAGCAGATAATAATAGATCACCTTTGGTGACATTTCCTTTGATAAAAACCGTATCCATTTTTGACATTAAACTTAATTTTTGGGTCTTTTAAATCAGAGGCTCTTAGCCTTTGATCCATACCCTTAAAAAAAATTTTTTTTCGTGATAACTACTTTTCTTCTTTAAGATTTTTTTTTTGCTTTTTTTTTTTAGAGGGCAGTTGGGGTTAAGTGACTTGCCCAAGGTCACACCGCTAGTTTTTTGTGTTACGTGTCTGAGGCCAGATTTGAACTCAGGTACTCCTGACTCCAGGGCCAGTGCTCTATTCACTGTGCCACCTAGCCGCCCCTAACTACTTTTCAATAACTACTTTTCAATATAATTTTGTTTTATTTTAAAATTTTAATGTGTCTATTGATAGTTTCTGTCTTCTCCGTAGCTTCCCAGTATCCACATCCTTCCCCCTCCCAGAGAGTCATCCTCAGTATAATTTGTTACATTTCAAAACATGTATTTAATAGCATTCTGAGAACTGGACCATAGGCCTCACCTGACCTGACAAAAGGGTGTACATGACACAGGAGAGTTTGAGGACCTCTATGTTAAATCCTTTCCTCTTGGTCTTCTCAGGTCGAAATGAGAAGGGGCAGCTTGGACATGGCGATACCAAGAGAGTGGAAGCCCCCAAACTCATTGAAGTCCTCAGCAAGGAAGTGATTGTGTCCGCTGCATGTGGGAGGAACCACACCCTGGCTTTGACAGGTAGGGGCGATGCTCCTTTGTGGCCAAAGTGAGGCCTGTGGTTCAGTCTGGATGTGCTTGGTGAGGCAGGATTGGGCACACTGTGATAGCTCCAGATGGCCTGGCCTGGGGAGCAGGCAGTATCTTAAAAGACCTTTGGAAGATAGACCTTAGAGATGGGAAGCACCTCTAGGAGGATGATTTCTCTACTGTTTCCATTTTTCTTTGTGCTCTGGTTTTCTGATAGGAACTAGTGGTTCTGGAAAGTATCAGCTTATTCCACCTTTGGAACACTGTCTCATTTCCATCGTCCTTGGCAAACGAGCAGCATGTTTAATATTTCTGTACTTGAGGCAACTTTCAAGTCGCTATCACATTAGGAATGTTCACTTCCCATTTTATTTTATTCCTCCCTAGAAACTGGCTCTGTGTTTGCATTTGGAGAGAACAAGATGGGACAACTTGGTCTTGGCAACCAGACTGATGCTGTCCCCAGCCCTGCACAGGTAATTAACTGTCTCCTTCCTTGTGGCTGATGGGTTTGGGGCTTATGGTTTGGTTTGATTTCAGAAATGGGACCTTGCTTTTCTTTGTCTGATATGTTGGCTGACCTACTGGAAAAAGGCAAGCCAGTGTTGGCCGGGCTACAGAATTCACGTTCTGTGCTTCTTCCTTTATTTTGTGAACAAAGCTGAAGACTTCTCTCTTTAGAGATCCTGTTATGATTTTTCTTCTTTTCGTTTCAGCCTTCAGTTCCATAGGCAGCTAAGTGGCAGAGGGGATGAAACACCATTCCCCAAACCAGGGTGGCCTAGGTCACAAGACCTGCCTCTGATAACATACTGACCTGGTCACTCTGGGCAAATATGTCCTAGTGCTTGAGGCAGCCTATCTAAGTCCCCAAAACGGAATTGACCTACATTGTTCCAATGCAAATTGCCAGTCTAATCCTTAGTCTTCCTTAGCAGCCCCTGAAATTTCGGTGGTATGAGCATTTGTCTCCACTGGTGCTCCTCAGAGGCCTCATATCGTGTGACTCTGGGCCATATGTTTCCAGAATTCCACCATAAAGGCTCTATCCAGACTGCCAGAAGCCTTTCTCTTTAATGTAGAGAGACAGGAGTCTTGATAGTCACTGCCTTGAGACTCTTGTTTCCTCATCCAGACTGTCTGGGCTGGACTTGATGACCTTTGAGGTCCCTTGCAGCCTCAGTCTCTGATTCTGTGTCCTAGAGGGCTTTGATACCGCTTCTGTTTTCTGTCTAGCACAAGTAATATGCTGCCACCTGCCACCTGCTCCTTTCCATTGCTTCTGGCTTATTTTCATCTGAGGTTGTGATGTGCCATGATTTGTCACTAAAGTCCCAGGCATCTTGGCCTTTCTTAGTTTTGCTAGTAGACTGATTTGGATTCAGGGAAAGCATTGCCCAGTTTTCCCCATGCATCCCAGCTTCCTTGTAGGCATTTTTGACTTCAGTTCATTGTCCATCCCAAGGCCTTGCTTGAGAGAGATATGATGTACCTGATGGACCGCTACTCATCTAACTTCAGTGCCATAATACAGGCAATGCCCAGTTTTCATCCACTTTGTTTTCACCATGTGAATGGCTAAGATGGTCTCTTTGGCATGGCAGTGGATATTGTCAAGATAACCCCCTTATCTATCACCTACTGCTTTTAATACTGGCAGCTTCCTTCTATCTCATCTTCATGTGGGCTGTTGTTTATTCTTTACTTTATAACTGTTTACCTTCTGTTCTGTAGTGTCCTCCAGTGCTCCTGCTGGCATCATTGGTCACAGTTTGCAGAGGAGAGGAAGATTGTCATTCTTAAATGGGAAAAAATGTGCTTTGGAGCCCCTCTAATGCCCTTGCAAGTCTGTTTATAATTTTAAAATAAGCATATTAAATAGCTCTTGTAGAAGAAACCATTCACTAAGTACCCACAGAGTGCCCAGTACAGTGTTAGGGCTACAGAGACAATTGTGACATGGTCCTGTCCACAAGCAGCTTACAGTTGAGTTGGGAAGGAAAGCAACATAGAGATAAAAACACAAGCTATTATAGCTCACAAATATGTGGCACTTTGCCTTCCCCCAAACACCCTTTTATAGTAGGTAGTATAAGTGTTATCCATGTTCTGCAGATGGTGATTTAGGGCTCAGGGTGGTGACCTGTAGGAAAGATCAGAATTAGGGTTTCTGACTCCCAAATCTGGGACTCTTACCATTAGATAATGCTGGCATCGCATGTTGGCATGTCCTTGCCCAGTGAACAACACATACGTAGGAAGGGATAAAGGAGGTAAAGATGACATTGCTTGAATCTTGAAAAATTAAAAAAATATTCAGCCAAGTGCATTTGTGAATTTGAAGGGAATTGGAAAGCTCATTGTTTGACGGGTCTGACACTTGCTACTGTGGCTCATAAACTGCTTGAGAGCAGCGTAGCGATCTAAGATAATAAATTTTGGTTGAGTTCCTTTGCATTTTCAGTCATTCGCTCCAATCTGGAATCTAGTAGGGAATGGGGGGAGGGGGA
Organism: Pseudocheirus occidentalis; assembly: GCA_028646575.1. Taxonomy (NCBI): domain Eukaryota; kingdom Metazoa; phylum Chordata; class Mammalia; order Diprotodontia; family Pseudocheiridae; genus Pseudocheirus; species Pseudocheirus occidentalis. The sequence continues at coordinate 38,453,293 of CM053596.1, read as the reverse complement.
TAAATTTTAGTATTGCTGCCTTTAGCTGGGGACGCCTGGAGCACTGTTAAGGATGTTGGGCTTGGCGAGTGTTGGCTTCCAGTCCATTGTCACTTGTTGCCCATGGGGCGGGTCATTCCCTTTCTCTGGCTCTCTTCTTAGGTAAAATTTGATTGAGCTGGGTAGTCTCTTAAGGTTCCATCTGGGTCGAAATTTATGATCACAAAGAGTTGGACAGGTGGAAACCAATGGTCTTGTCAGCCCCGCAGAAGTGCCTGGGTCATTGAAATCCTTTTAATTTGCCTTCCTGAGCAATCCCATACCCTTCCCCTTTCTGGTCATTTTCAGAAGCACAGTTGCCATCCCTCGGCCTCTTGTTCAGAGGAGTTTTCCCATTCTAAAGGAGAGGGTAGTAGGGACCTTGGTTGCCATTGACTTCTTTTAGATAGCCCATAGTTGATGCAAGAAGGTTTGTGGATGGCTGGGTCACGGCCTCTTCCTCCTCCCCTTGGTTGCCCACCTCATTAGTGCTGGAAGAGTCTTGGAAAAGCCCTTTCTTTGGGTTACACATTTAAACCCCAAGGGTAAAGCGACAGGGTGGTTTTGTTTTTTTTTTTAATCCTTTGTGGATTTATCTCTCTCTTCTTCTGGGATCCTGTGGCTCAGTTCCTCTTTTTCTTTGTCCTCTCCTGACCTCTTTCCCTAAGTTGTTGGGCCCATTACGTTACCTTGATATCCTTGTAAATTTTTCATGGTTCATTGCAGAAGGGTGAGCGGGGTTGGTTTGTCAGTCATCTCTTCCCTTCTTTCCTGTCTCCTTTCTCCCTCCTCCCTTCCTTTCTCTTCCTTCTCCCCTCTTCTCTTCCTCCTTCACTCTTTTATTCTTTCTCCCTTCCCTTTTCCTTCTTCCTCTTTGTTTATCCCTTTATTTCTTTTCCTTTCCTCGCTTTCATTCTCTTTTCCTCTTCCTCTCCTTCCCTCCTGTTCTTTTTCTCTTTTAAAACCTTGCTTATTGGTTTTTTTTTTTCCTTTTCAGATAATGTACAATGGCCAGCCAATTACCAAAATGGCCTGTGGGGCTGAATTCAGCATGATAATGGACTGCAAAGGAAACCTCTACTCCTTTGGGTGCCCTGAATATGGTCAGCTGGGTATGGCAACCTATTCTTTTTAAAAGCTTCTGTTCACTCAGCTGCATATTTTGGGCCAGAAATCAGCGGAGGCTAAACATACGTGTTCTAAAATGTGGTCCATTGGTTTTGGATAATAGCTGTTCACGACTAAGTGCTTATAAACTTACAGAGAAGAGCCAATTGTAACATGAGATGTAGAAGGTGGAGCTCTCTACACAGTCACCGGGAGTCAGAACCGACTTTGGCTTTCATTCCTAGGGGTCTGAAGTTCATGATCAGTCATGTCCCATTACATTTCCTATCCTGAGCCAGGAAAGGAAAAATGGGAAACAACTCAGAGCGAGGGAGGTTACACCTTAGCATTTTACTTCATTTCTTTCTTCTCAGTTATTCAATCATCTGTCTTCTTAAGGAGGACATTTTTTCGTGACCATCAGGGCTAGGGTCTGGCAAATTAGGGTTGTCATTTTCAGACCCTTGATCTAGTCCAGGGATGGGGAACCTGCAGCCTCAAGGCCACACTTGGCCTTCTAGGTCATTGGGTGTAGCATTTTGACTGAGTCCAGGTTTTACAGAACAAATCCTTTTATTAAGGGGATTTCTTCTGCAAAAGTTTGGATTTAGTCAAAGGGCCAAACCCAAGTACCTAGAGGGCCACACGTGGCCTTGAGGCTGCAGGTTCCTCACCTGTGATCTAGACCCTTGAGACTCAAGTCAGCTTTCTTCAGACCATGGAAGAACTTTAAACTACGTTTATCCCCATGCCATTCAGAAATGAGCAAACAGAAGTAAACCAAAATGTATTATATTGGAAGGGGATTCTTAGGAAACTGGATCACCCAGGAGACTCCTTAATCTTTTACCTAATAATGTGTTTAGTGCTTGATCAAAATAAGTATATTTCCCTGCTCTCTGTAAACACTCCTAACACTAGGGAGGACTTGCTAATGCTTCATCCCAAACAGAAACCCTATATTCAGTATTCAATACACAAAGAGTATGGAGAATTGAGGTAGATGCTGGGGGCAGAGGTGGGGAGGAAGGAGGGAATAGAAAGTTTAGATGAGACTTGGTCCATGCCCTCATCTTGCTTACAAGATAGTAATGGGCAGATAGTGATAAGTGTGTTGGAAAGCAAATAGACACCTTAGGTCGAAGGGAGGGGTTCTTTACGATGGAGGTTAAAGGAGACTCGGTTAAAGAGGTGGCATTTGCACTGGTTTTCAGAGAATCTTGAAATTCAAGGAGAGTGGGAGAGGAGGTGAGGAGAGAGAAGAGAAACAGACTGAGAAAATAATTCTAGGGAAAGGAAAGGTACCCAAGAGCCAGGGCACATTGAATTGGTACAAAGATGAAGTCTGGCTTGAACTAGGGTCCATAGCAAAGCAGTCAGATTGACAAGCCTAGAAAGGTAAGCTAGAGACGGTGGTAGCAGCAGGACTTCCTAGGAAGCTATTGCTCTGCCCTCCAGGCATGGTGGTACTCAAGGTCAGGACTAAGATGGTGGCACTGGGCTTGAGGGGCTGACTGGTGCCAGAGATTAGGAGAGCAAGGGGCTTTCTATATGATAGGATTGGGTATAGAGATAAGGGAGAGGGAGCAGTCGGAAGAAATTCAGAAATTTACATGAAACTAAGCTAATTGTCCTCCAGGAAAAATTAATCTGTATGATCGCCTGCTTTACAAATTATGTCCTTTTGTGATGAACCAAGCTTGCTGTGAAATACTTTGAGGTTCCAAGCATATTTATTTTTCCTTGATTACCTAAATCCAGGAAGGGTCCGTTTGTGTTTGGCCTGCTGCTTCTGTATTTTGGATGATTCCTGGGTCAGGCAAGACAGCTTGCTTGGTTAAGTCAGACTGGAAGGTTAAGCAGCCTTGTTTTACCTGAGCATGCCCTTTCTGCAGTCCCAGGAGCTGGGCAGGTCTGTGAGATTCCCTTGGGGTCCAGGTTTAGTGAGAGTTCATGGCAGCCAATCAGCAGGCATTGTTAAACGTCTGCTGTGTTGGGTGCTGGGGATACAGACTAAGTAAAAGGGCTCCTGCCCTCATGGAATTTGTAGTCAGTTGGGGAGACGGCATGGACCCTGCCTTTAAGTCAGAATCAGTGTCACTAGAGGACTCCTACCTGCACCCAGTCACCTTGCACTCCCTGGTCCAGCGAGTCTGCTCTGCCCCAGTTAATAATGAAAAATGGGCTATTGTTGGTCTCTTTTGCCAAATGACACTGCTTTTAAATCTTGGCTCTCTTTATCACGGCAGGACATAATTCTGACGGGAAATTCATTGCCCGGGCTCAGAGGATAGAATATGACTGTGAGTTGGTCCCCCGCAGAGTAGCCATCTTCATTGAGAAGACAAAAGATGGACAGATTTTGCCAGTCCCCAACGTGGTGGTCCGAGATGTTGCCTGTGGTACCAATCACACGGTAAGGTTGGCTTTTTTTGGGGGGGGGGTATCATCACTGTGGGAGAGTTAAATTTAAACAAGTGAATGGTGGTCCATATCATTGTCCATATTGGTTCTTAAGAAGCAATCCCACGAGGTGTACCCTTGACATTGGACTCATAGAAGACCATATGCCATTAAGGGGACCGCTAATTCATTGTATGACCACACAGCACTGTCTGTGCCCCTCAGTCTCCTCATCTCTGTAGGATCACATCTATAGCTAGAAGAGGAAGGCAACTTTGGAGTCATTAAGACTACCTCCCCTCACTTGAGGATGAGGGAACACATACAGAGAAGATGAGTTAGGATTTTTTCCCAGTCCCGGTTCAGACTCCAAATATAGTCTTCTTTTCACTGTTTCAGACTGGGTGGGATCAGTGTTGAGGGATTCCTAAATTAATTTGGCCATGGAACTCTTTGGGACTTGTCATGCCTGGGGTGGAGAGAAGTCAGCATGGAGTCCTGGGGCAGTGAGCGGAAAGAACGTTGGATTTGGAGGAGCTCGGGGAACCTGGGTTTGAATCTTACCTGTTTTTTAGTATCTTCTTGACCTGAGACAAGTCATTTGACTTTTCTGTAACCCTGTAATGTCCTCATCTGAAAAATGAGGGGGTACTTGTAACTCTGAATTTATAGTCTTGTGAACCTCCATGCTAAAGGGTATTTAGGAAAATCTTGGCATAAATTAGAGGAAATTAATCCTATTATCCACTGAAATTGTTACATATGGTGGGATATTCTTGCATAATTATGCATGGTGCAGGCATATTTTTATATTTACTATTTTAAGGGGAGAATACCTGCTGTTATATACATTTTCCCCCCTTCATCAACCTTTCCTTTTTCATATGACATAGAGCATGGTTTTTGTAATGAATGATTTTTGTAAGTGAGTTGTGATTTTATTGGTTGACCGTTAGGCATGTCTTAAGTACCTACTGTGTGCCACATACAGAACAAGAATGAAACAGTTCCCATTCTCAAGGAGTGCACTTTGACGAAATGACGAAAGACATGATTGTGCTTGTCAGAATGTTCAGACTCCATTACCATGGTCTTGGAGCATGGAGCACTTGAGCCAAGTTCAAGTCTTAAACCTTTGACACAATTTCTGAGTGACTTTGGGCCTGTCACTTACCCCTTCACTGACCTAGGCAATGGTCCAACCTAATTGGAGAGAGGTAGTTTCCAGAGTCTCCTTTAGCTCTGGAAATTACATAACTTTGTTTTTGTTCCCTGCCTTGACCTTCACTGGGCCAAGGCTGATTGAATTTTTTAAAAATAGTTTTTTATGGATAGCTTTTGCTTTGCATCTCCTAAATTTCCCCCATTTCCATCCCAAAGAGAAAAGTTAATCAGCAAAACTGATGAGTAGTAGATTGATTTCTGATTATTGGCAATTTATGATGTAACAGTCTTTCTAAGAAGAGGTTAACTATGAAGGGTGTGTGTGTGTGTGTGTGTGTGTGTGTGTGTGTGTGTGTGTGTGTGTGTGTGTGTCTGCCTGTCTGTCTGTCTGTGTGTCTGTGTGTCGGTGTGTGTGTTTGAGTGAGTGAAGAAGGATCCAGAAAGTGCTTGGCCTTTTTCCCTGTTTCTTTGTTCCTTCTGCAGCTTAATCAATATTGTAATATGAAATTGAATAAGCTACTTTGCTGTCTGGAGATATGACCCTCTTGCTTTCAAATAGGGGAAGGAACGATGTGTGACTTTAAACAATTAAGAGAAGAGGGGAAGTAGGGAACTTGGCAGAGAGAAATAGTTTAATGTCCCTGGATTCTGTGTGCCATTCCAGTGCCTGTGTTCCTGCCTCGTTTGCCACCCCCCAAGGTGGTACGAGTTCTCTCCCTCCACTGCCGTACCTGGATCTGGAAACTGGGAAACAGTCATAGGTTTGGGAGCTTGTCCCATCAGTTGGTGACTGAGTTTCTAATTTTAGCTTTTGGTTTTCTTTTCTGTTTGCACAGCTGGTTCTAGACTCTCAGAAACGTGTTTTCTCTTGGGGGTTTGGAGGGTATGGCCGGCTGGGCCATGCAGAGCAGAAGGATGAGATGGTCCCTCGCCTGGTGAAGCTCTTCGATTTCCCGGGCCGTGGGGCTGCACAGATCTATGCTGGCTATACCTGCTCCTTCGCCGTCAGTGAAGTTGGTTAGTGGTTATTCTATCTGGTTTTGGCCCCGGGTTTGAAGGTATTAAGAACAAGATAATTTTGCCTTTTGTAATCAGTCCAGTGTTCTGGCAGGGAGAGACAGATGGACACACAGAGATATTTTCCATCTTCAGTATTATGAAGAAAAGTTATGTTTGCTTAAAGAAGGTTCACACTTGCATGGTGTATTCAATACAGAGCTGACTCGGATAGAAAGCCAGAGGGCCACAAATTTAGGTCTTGATTTTGGCAGGAGCCTTAGAACCCAGACCTCTGAGGGGCCTTAGAACACAGGATGTAAGAGCTGGGAGGGCCCTTGGAACACAGGGTGTCAGAGCTGGGAGGGCCCTTAGAACCCAGGATGTCAGAGCTTGGGGGGGAGGGGAGAATTAGAACACTAGAATGTCAGAACTGGGAGGGCCATAGAACACAGAAAGTAATTCACCCCTCTGTGACACTGTATGCTGCCCAAATGGTGTAGGTAAGTATTGGTATAGGAGCTTTCCTCTTGTAAAAGTTCTCCAAAACTTGATTCATTGCCTGCTGAGCATTCTACTCTGAGCATTGGATATACAAAGAAAGGCCAAACTGGTCCTGACACATGTGCTCCTGGGATGGCTGACATGTAAATAGCAAGGTGCAGGTGGAGCAGGCAGGTAGAATTTTCTCTGCAGAGATTCCTTAGGCCTCTGTGTGTTTTCTGCAGGTGGCCTGTTTTTCTGGGGCGCTACCAACACTTCTCGGGAGTCCACCATGTATCCCAAAGCTGTTCAGGACCTCTGTGGCTGGAAAATTAGAAGCTTAGCTTGTGGGTAAGTGACTGGTGGACTGGAGATGAAATGCTCTCCTGCCGTGCCCTCCGGCAGTATACCAGATGTGGTTGCCAAATTCTGTGCTGGAGACTGGACCCCTAGCGTTGGTGTTCTGAGTTCAGAGCTTACGCATGCTTTCTTAATGGGATCAATCTGTTAATTAGTAGACATTTATGAAGCACCTACTATGTGCCAGGCAGTTCTAACCCTTTTTATTTTTGGATCATATATCTTTTTGGCATTCATAGGTCAAGATATGCGTCCCTTCTTGGGATAGAAATCTAAATGTATCCAATAGACTTTAGAAGAGTACAAAAGAAACCGATTATTGAAAAACAATTTTCAAAATTAAAAAACCAATTCTCTTAACTCTGGATTAAGAGCCCTTAGCCATGTGGTCTTGGGCAAGCTAAGCTCCTCCTCACTACTTTCTCTTTCTTGGGATTCTTATTCCATACTGGGTTTCTAGGATCCCTTCCATGTTGGTTCCATAAGTGCCTACTGTGTGCTAGCTAGGAGTAAAGGGATGGTCCAACTCCTACCTTGCAGGCATTTGCCTTTGGTAGGAGAGACATTATGTGCACAGGATAACACAATAGGACTGGGAGGGGAGGCAAGGTGCACCAGCAGCCCTGGAAATCTGGGAAGGCCTCATGTAAGAGGTAGCATTTGAACTGAGCTTCTGAAGGAACATAGGGAATCTAAAAAAGGCGGTGAGGAGAGGGTACATTTTGGAGGCTGAAACCTATGTGCCAGGAAGGGACGTGTGAGCAGCACCAAGAAAGTCTGTTCAGCTTGCCTGGACTGAAAGGGCTGTGCAACAGTAATTATTTATATATGAAGTGCCTGCTTCATGCCAGATGCTGTGGCGGTACACTTAAGCAGTGCATCTCATTTCATCCTTGCTAGAACTCTGGGAAACAAGTAGGTAGTTTTATTGTTTCCATTTTACAGATGAGGAAACTGAGGCAAACAGGTCAAAGTGACTTGCCCAGGGTCATTTAGCAAGTGTCTGAGGCTAGATTTGAACTCATCTCTTCCTGACTCAAGGCCCTATTCCCCTACTATAGCTAGAAAGGTAGGTTGTGATGTACTTCAAATAAGATTTTCTATTTATTTCTGAAAATAAGTAGGGGAGGCCTTGGAACCTGTTAAGGAAGTAGGTGAGCTCATGAAATCTGATTTAGAAATACCTCTTGGACAGGTGTGTGGAGGATGGAATGGAGTGGGGAGGAGCTTGGGGGCATTGAGGAGAATTAGGGGGTGTGAGGCTTGAGCTGAGGTTATGCTGTTGGAGCAGAGAGAAGGAGATCAATGTGAGAAATGTGCAGGTGGAGCAGAAATCGCAGTGACCTCGACAGGAATGAGCCAGAGTGTGGAGCGCTCCAGGTGACCACAAGGTTGCAATGAGTCAGTGTGCTGGACAGAAATGGAGACGCTTCTTAGAGGCGATATGGAGGGAAGTCTGTGTTCTGTTTGGGATTGTTGAGTATGTGATGGTTAACGGATGTCCAGTTCAGAATGGCCACTGAGTTTTGGACAGAATGGCAGTTTAGGGGCATGTAGAGGACTGAATATATCTGTCTCAAATTCCTCTGCACCAAGATGATAATTGTGTCTTGGGGCTGATGGAGACACTTCAGAACACAGAATGTTGGAGCTGGGGACACCTTACAACGGAGAATATCAGAACTGGGGGGGGGAGAACCTTAGAACACACAATGTCAGTGCTGGACAGAACTGGAACCCTCATAGAGAGGGGGGCCTCACCGACATATCTGGGGCACTTCTACATTTAAGAGATATGGTATCAAAAATGAGCTACCAACCTATCCTGAGAAGGGGTGCCCACACAGGTAGCCAGAGAGCCCAGAGAAACAGATACTCTGTACCTAGAACCTGAACCTCCTCTCCAGGGGGAGAGGAGGAAAACCTGAAAAAGGAGAGTATATCCGGGGGTAAGCTGTATTAAATGCTGTGGCCACATAAAGATGGATGAGAAGCAGGAGAAAAGGCCGTTAGATTCAGCAGTTACAAGATCATTGGTCACTCTAGAGAGGGCAGTTTTGATTGAGTAATGGAATAGGATTAGTGGCCAGGTTGCAAGAGGTTAGGGAGGGAGTGAGAGCTGAGGATGTGGATGCCTTGAGTTTGACCAGAGAAGGATGGATCGAGGCAGAAGGTTGGATGGGATGCCAGGGTCTGTCTAGTGGGGTTTTTATGGAGATAGCAGGGATCTTTGTGTTTTATCGGTGGTGCTGAACAAGCCAGGAGAGATTGTAGATGAGTGAGGGGGGTGGGGGGCAGCTTTTTTGCAGAAGTGGAAAGTGAAGGATGGGCTCATATATAGATACATGTATATGTGTATTTGTGTATGTATCTATGTGTGTAAATATGTACGCACATATACGGGTTGGCTTAGCAGGAGATTCTCCCTTGGTGTCAAAGGTTGGAGGGCAAAGGTTTGATGCCCGTGGTGAGTTTTTCTAGTAAAGTAAAAGACTTAACTCTTCTGAGTGAGTTGGGGAGGGGGAGGCTTAAAGGTTTGGAGCAGCTGAGCGAGGAGGACCAAGAGGATCCACTTGCTGCCCTGAGGCCTAGTAGCAGACAGGCTACTGTTAGTTGTGGGCTAAGCACAGCTAAGTGGCCCCCTCCACCCGCTTTCTTTTTGCCAAGGGCAGCAGAAGAGGCAGAGGGTGGGACTGACCCCGCCTTGACTATTGGCTTGGCTTGCTGGAGGATAGAAAAGGGGCAGGGTATGGGAGAATAGAGAACGGAGGAACACTGTCCTGTCCAACTCTTGGGTCGGGGTTGAGAAAGGAGGAGAGTAGAGCCGGAGGACAGTGATGGCTGGCCTTGCAAGAGGCCCTGTCTTGATCAGTCTCCTTGAGCGGCCTTGGCCACCACCCTCAGGAGGAGCTGGTCGCCTGAGCTCTCCGCCTGTTGACTGACTCTGTTTTTGATAGGCAACCCCTCATCCCCTGTGATGGGACAGTAGAGCAGTAGGACCCTCCCAAAGCCAGCGTCTACCGAGGGCTCCCACCTGTTATTCCAGGGAACAGATGTCCTGCTATAGTTTTTCAGCTTCCTTTTGTGTGCTGTGTTCTGGTGTTAAGCTCCTTGAGGACAGGGACTACATGTTGCTGCATGTATATCCCCAGCACTTAGTATAATGCCTTGCATCCAGTAGGTGTTTAATAAATGTTTATTGCATGAGCTACAAGTTTAGAAAGACTTGAACCAAGAAGAGAGATGAAGTGAAATTAGCGGAGGCTTAGGCCGGATAAAGGAAACTGTTGAGGAAAGAGCAGAGGCCGCATGGGGCAGCATTGAGCATCATCGCTGGGGAATGGAGAGAGAGAGCATGAGTGGGACGCCTCTTCACACTAAGATGGTGCCAAGGAAGAGTTCCTGGGGCTTGGCAGGGTGGGGCCTGCGGGGCTGAGGCATCTGCCCTGGCCTATCTACTGGAAACGGCAAGGTGATATTGCGGTATATGGGCCGCTGGACCCTGGACCCTGGTCAGGGAGATGGGGATTCAAGTTCAAGCTTAGATACTTAGCTGAGTGATCCTGGGTAAGTTACCCAAACTCTTCAATTTCCTCAGCTCTAAGATGGGAATGATGGCATTTACCTCAGAAGTGTTCTTGTGATGATGAAATAAGATGGCACCTAGAATGCAGATGTCATAAGCTAGGTGTTAAGTTCCGGGATTCTTTGTTTATTTTAGATTTTGTTGATGCTTTTAAAAACATCATTCATTTTATAACAGTCCCTTTCCCACTTCTGCTCAGAGAACCATCCCATGTTTTAAAAAAAAAGATGAAAAAAGGCAACTTAGCAGATTGTCAAACTGTGTCTGACAGCGTCTGCCGTATTTCTGAAAGGCATGCTGTTTTTTGTTTCGGGGGGAGGGCTTTAAAAACTAAATTAAAGTACATAGAGGAGTTCTGCGTTCGGGACTTAAAATCAAGAATGATTCTAGAAGACCCCTTCAGGTTTTTTTCTTGTACAGTGGGAAGAGCTGAGAATTCAGGAGCGTTGGGTTGTAATCCTGCTCTAGCGCTTTTTAGCTGACCAAGGCACTCTCTCTACCTTTCGGTACCTGTTTCCTTCTGCATCTGTAACTTGATATAATAGGTCACAGTTGCAAGATGCTTGACCTTTTTCAGCATACTTTACTACCTATTTACCTAAGAGGGTGATTGTATGGAATTTATTGCCGTTGCCTGTAGTGGAGCTGGTGAGGGCTGAGCTGCTATGGGCTGAGCCCCCAGGAGTCAGGGAGTCACCAGGCTTCCGACTGAGAGGTGACCTGGCCCTGCTTAGGGTGGAAGAAGTCAAAGCTTCTGGACTGATCAGCATGGGGCTGGGGTCCCTGTGGGCTGCTGTCCTTAGAGCCTGATCTCAGGAACAACAATAAGAGAGAGGAAAGAAAGCAGGCCATGATGCTATTAAGTATTTTTGTGTTTTAAATGGTTTTCCCTTTTTCTTGGAACATTAATTCCTGCTGTTGATGAGTGTCTGAAATGCTGAGATGAAAATAGAATTGTGGTACTGTGGCCTTCACTGGGGTCTGAAGGCAGGCAGTGCCCTCATCAGCATGCCTGAGGCAGCAGCTTGCAAGAAGGGGGACTCCCCAGGTCAGGGGATTAGGGCACTGGTTTCTGAACCATACTTTTTTGCCCTGTGGCTCCCCTTGAAACTCTAGTAAAGCTATGGACCTCCTCTTGGGAATATTTTTAAATGCATAAAAAAAGAGGTTTCTAAAGGAAACCAGTTCTGTAAAAATATAGGCCCCAAGACCAGCAGTGACCGCTTCTTTCTCTTTTTAGGAAAAGCAGTATTATTGTGGCTGCCGACGAGAGCACCATAAGCTGGGGCCCATCTCCAACCTTCGGCGAATTGGTAAGAAGACAGCATCTCATTCAGTGAGGGGAGGGTAAGGGGAGGCTTCCAGACCCACAGCACTTGTCAGTTGAGAGAGAAACCCATCTTCCTTCCATCTGGGGTCTGGGGGCCAATCCGGAGTCATCCTCACCTGGAAATCCAGGGAGATGGGTAAGAGTCTAAGGCTCTTCTTTCTTTGCCGTTCTCATGTTCTGATACTTTTTGTCCTCACATCTGTTGTACCTTAAGCATTTTCCTCCTTTTTCTTGAAGCATTAATTCATTTAATAAACAGACATTTATTGAGGAAGGTACTTTTATGTGCTCAGGCTTGAACCTGAATGCTTTAGTGAGGATTCTTTATGAAAGACCTGCTCATCATTCTGTAGCATTAATGTGATAAAATGAAGTTAGGTTATGGTTAAGTTATGCAAAGAAGATTGGATTTGGATTCAGGAATACCAAGTTAACACCTCCTTTCCTGATGCCTTCTTTGTGGCTCTGGGTTGATTAGTTAATGGTTGTGTGATTCAGGCTACTCCTTAGGACCTGCCTTGGTATAGAAGGTTACCACACCAAGATTTTCCCATGCTTCGAATCAACAGGTATTTATTACAGACTAGGCGCAGAGGATTGAAGTACAAAGAATTCTTCTTTGCATATTTCTGGATATTTTAGACTCGGGGCCCCCATTAGTCTCCAGATCTATGGAGTATAGATTCAGCTATGGCCAAGGGCTTCTTCTGGTCAGCATTTGCATTCTGAGAAAGTGGTTGGTGAGACCAAAGCCATTTTGGCCATGTAAATGCAGATCAAGTTTAGATTTTTTTTTAAATCAGTTCCCCCTAAAACCTATGAAATATTTTCTCTATGGTGAGTGATAATCTCACAATCTATTCCCCCTCGACAAAGTAGTGGGTTAGTGTTGTCTTCCTTTTGAAACTTAGAGAGCAAATAAATAACCATTAAATCACATTTTTCCAGGCCTGTCAAAGCCTTTTCAGATGCTGAAGCCCCATAAGTACTAACTGGGAAAGCAGTTATTAGCAGATGTCACAGAGTGGTGGCCTTTTAGACTGTCTCTTGGGAGGTTTCCTACTTTACTAAATTGGCTTTCATCTGTCTTCTCAGTTTTTAGTCTCAATTACTTGAGTGATTAGGGCAGTGCTAATGGATCATCGTTGTCCTGATCCTGTCCCAGAGGTGCCTGCACCACGCTGACTCCCTTACTTGGTCTGCATGTGTCTTGGACCAGGCATTGTTTCCTTGGCTGCACACATGCTTCCTAGGGAGCTGAGAGTGAGTGGCCGCTTGCCATCTTCTGGGCAGTATCATGTAAGGAATCTGGGACTTCATGGAAAAGACCTGGGTTCTAGTGCCTTGGGCACAGTCCTTCACAGGGTCTTAGGGCTAGGGTTGGAAGGTCATGGAATCCAGCCCCTTCATTTTACAGATGTGGAACTGAGGCCTAGAGACGTGATGTGACCTCTCTATGGTTAGTAATAAGTGGCTGAGCTGGGATTCAAACCCAGGTTCCTCCTGACAGGTTCACTACTTTTTCCACTATACCATTACCTTTCTGCTTTTTTTGAGGGGGGGGGGGTAACGGGAGAGGTCAAGGCAGTAGGGGTTTAAGTGACGTCACATGGTTGGTCAATATTAAGTGTCTGAGGTTGGATTTGAACTCAGGTCCTCCTGACTCCAGGGCAGGCAGTGTATTCACTTTTCCACCTAGCTGCCCCGTATTGTTACCTTTCTGAGCCTAAGTTTTTTTTGTCTGTAAAATGGGAGAACAAGACCGTGTAATGTAGTGTCCAGAGAGCTGATTTTGGAGTTCAGAAAGACCTGCATTAAGTCCTGTCTCTGACGCATCATTGACCTGGCATCTGTGAACGTTTAAAAGTCTTGATTACTGTGTTTTTATACAATCAGTTTCCTTTGTTAATTTTTTTTTATGCATTTAGAAATATTCTGAGGAGGGTCTGTAGTCTTTACTAGAATTCTCAGGGAAAGCCACAGGGATAATAAATGTGGTCCAGCCTAAGTGTCCGCAAAAGTGTGCATCCCTGGAGTTCCCTGTTTCAGCGAGTTAGGAGGCCTGATTTAAAAGGGGAGGTGGAGGGAGCCATTGTCCTTTCTACCCTCCTGGCTTATTTTAATAATTCACGTGGTATAAAAATGACAATTTTAATAATAATTTAGTAATATTTTAATAATAACCAGGACCGGGTAGTCCCTACTATGTGCCATGCTAAGCACTTTACACATGTGATCCTCACAAAAACCCTGGGAAGCAGGCGCTATTGTTATCCCTGCTTTATTTATATATTTATTTTGTCCCCATTTATAGATGAGGAGACTAAGGCAGACAGGGCTTAAATGACTTGGCCCAGGGTTGTGTGTAAGTTAAGTGTCTGCAGGCCTGTGTCTTTGTCCACTGCACCGCCTGACTGCCCGGTGCATTTTGAGGACGGGCTTTAGAGTGTGGCCTATTTGTGGAAGGAGCACAGGCTTCTCATCCTAGATTGCTGCTTTTTGACCCAGACTGAGGCATCTAGCTTTTCCAAGTCCCAGTGTCTTCATCTTTAAATTGCGAGTGATGATGGTAACACATCCTGCCCCTGGAACCCGATGAGGCTCTGGGCTGGAATGTGCTTTGTAGATTTGGCTTCTGCTGTTTAGCCTGCTTTATTATCTTGTTCCTCCAATTTGGGCCCTGGCTGCTGCCCCCTGCAAGTCATGTGCTTTATTCGTAGAAGTGTGGCCATCTTTGTTTTCACCCCTGGAACCATGGGGGATGGTAGGAGAGGGAAGGTGAGGGACTGGAGTGAGAGCAGCTTCTCTGTGCCGAGCCCCCATCGGTGGACTATAGGCATTGTTCTTTGTCTGTCCCCGAGCTCTAGGTCTTTATCAAATTCTTACTTACCCAGGAGTGTGTTCATGAAAGGAATATATGCTGGTCTCTAAGCCAGGAGTGGGCAGAAAGAATTTCTTTTTTTGGAGGGGGTAAAGGTAGGGCAATTAGGATTAAGTGACTTGCCCAAGGTCACACAGCTAGTAAGTATTAAGTGTCTGACCTCGGATTTGAATTCAGGTCATTCTGACTCCCATGCTCCGTGCTCTATTCACTCAGCCACCTAGCTGTCCCAGAAAGCATTTCTTAAATAAATTTTTATATAAAAACCATTCTTAGCTTTCAGGCTGTACAAAAACTGGTGGTGGGCTGCATAGGTACCCCAGGCATTGATTGCTGACCCTTTTTCCAGGCAACTCTTAGACAAAATTTCTTTTTGCATATTTAAAAAAATAGTATTTTATTTTTTTCCAGTTGCATGTAAAAGTTTTCATCATTCACTTTTATAAGATTTTGAATTCCAGACTTTTTTTCTCCCTTCCTGCCCTCCCCCTCCCCAAGACAGCATAAGATCTGATATAAGCTATGCATTTACAATGGCTCAGTGTATCTCCACATTACAAAAGGGGGAAAACCAGGTGAAGAAAAATCTGCGACAACAAAAAGTTGAAAAGAGCATGCTTCAGGCTTCATGCATCCCCCGTTGTTGTTTCTCTAAATGTGCATAGTCTTTTGGATTTTAAGACAGGATTTCTTAACCTGGGCCCGGTGAACTTTTAAAAAAATGTTGAGAGCAGTATTCTCACAAAATTGGTTTCCATTTTAACCCTATGTATTTTATGCATTTAAAAGCATTATTTGGAGGCAAGATGCGCAGGCCTCATCCAACTGACTAGGGGGGGGGACCGTGATGCAGAAGAGGCCATAGACTCCCAAGACCACTGTGTTTCAGAGGGCACTGACCAGCGCCAGTGGGGCAGGTTTCCTTATCTGGGAGCTCCCTGTGGCAGTGAAATCACCAATCCAGGCCCATTCCCTATTTGTCCCTAATTATTCTTTGCTGTGTCTTACTTAACCTCTTAGTCTCATCTGGTTTCACTGCTGATGTCTGGACATTTTTTTCTGTGCTCCCTTCTCTTTTTAAAACTAGCCCTATTTTTATATTGGGAGGGAAATGACCACTTGGAGTTGTTGGTGATGATTCAGCCCTCTGCCAGGGCCCCCATCCCATTCCCATGTCCCCGAAGGTCCCCCCAGTCCGTGAACTAAAGCCCGGCTTGGGAGCCGGAGGCCTGGGCTCTGTTGTGAAGCTCTGTCTGTTTCTTTGGGCGCAGTTTCCCCTTCTTTCTGTAATGGGAGAGCAGGAGGCAGAGCTGGGCCGTACTGTCTGTGTTGTTGATCTCCTGCCCTGGTTTACCCAAAACTAGGCATTGGGCAGGGGTACCTTGGCCGCTTCTCCCTCCGGCTCTCGCCTCTGCCTTTTCTTCTTCACAGACTCTCAAAAGACTTTGCTCTTTAGTCTAGCCTGTAGCTTTAAAAACAAGACTGCCTTCTATGAAATATCTGCCATGGCATAACCAACAGAAAAGGAGTCACGGGGCTGCCAGCGAGGAGAGGCACACATCAGCCTCAGCGCGGCCCATTCCGATCTGGCTTGTTCTGATTCAGGGAGAAAGAGATAGGGAGGGAAAAGGGGAAAATGAGAGAGAGGAGGGGGGAGGGAGGGACACACACAGAAAGATGGGAGGAGAGGGAGGGAAAGAGACATGGAGAGCAAGGAAAGAAGAGAGACAAAGCAAACATCTATTAGCACTTAATATGTGCCCGACTGATGTGTTGGGAAGAAAAGCCCAAACAGGAGCTGCCATTCTCACTGGAAGTGCCAGGGGGTGGGGATGGGCAGGCAGGTTCCCCTGTGAGGAGGGCAGGATGTGACTGCCCTGAGCACGACCTTCAGTGGTGGTCCCATGTCCCCAGACATTCAGAGAGTGGGAGCAGATGGGGGGTTGGGGTGGCCTGACATCAGGCTTCTTTCTAACTTGCCCAGTTGCTTTCATTTCTCCGCCCTGGTGCCAGAGAGAGCAAGTTGAAAGACTGGCCCTTCCCAGGCTTGAAGCCTTCATGTTTTCCTTCCTCTAAACAGGTCTTTGGCAGGTGAAAATGCCCACATCCCCCAGCTGCTATGGCATGACTGAGGGCCCTTCACCCTTCTGGCTGCCCTCCGGGAGCTATTCTCTAACTTACAAATGTCCTTCCTAAGGCTTGGTGCCCAGAACATGAGCGCCCCTCTCTTCACCCCCCCACCCCCACCCCCACCCCCACCCCCACCCCACCCCACTCACTCACTCACCAGGACAGAGGATGAGGATGATCCCCTTCCTCACCTGCCCTACCGGTCTAACCTGCCTGCCTTGGACTCACTGCATGTCGTTGGGCACCACGCTCCACAGCTCATCTGGCCACAAGGTTCTGATTGCTGGCTCTCTTTATTTATTGAGGAATAACTCCCAGGCTTGTCGCAGACTTCGCCATCTTTATGTACTTGGATCCGCACTTGGTGTGGGCTTTCCCTCTCAGTGCCTTCTCTAGGCCTTTGATCCAGACGGCCCAGCTCTGTGTCAGTGGAGAGAACACTACTTCTCTGCACTGGTGGGGTGGGGCAGAGTGGAGTCAAACCCTTTAAGGTCCCTCTCTTAGTGTTATCCCCTGTCTGTCCAAGGCCCTGCCCTCTGCCCTCCAAAGGCCTCTCTTTGGTCCCTTTAATCCAGTGTGGAATTTGAGCTGTTAGCCCTCCCTCTCACCACCTCCTGTTCTGGTCATAGCGACCCTTAGTAGGGAGGTCTGTGATTGATGCTTCTTTCGTGCTAGTCAGAACATATGAGAGAACACCCACGTCCTGAGAATTCCCACCCTCCTCCTTTCACTGCCTTGGATTGATCTACTCTTGTGATTCTCCCCCCACCCTGATCATGGGGTTTCCTGATCCACAGACACAGAGCCAGCAGAAAACTCTGGCCTTAAAAAGATGGGTTTGGGGGTGGGGTAAGAAGTTGATGGGTGTCTTTGGAATTGCTGTTTAGTCTCCCAGATCTATTCTGCTCGCTTAGCTCACTGACTTTTTGCTGTGACTGTCTAATGGACATAGCCACGTATAACCGTGATGTGCACTGTGTACCTGGCTGTATCCACATCTGTCCTGAGGTAGAGAGTAACTCATCGCACACATGGGCATGTCTGTCTAGAGGTATCTTGCTGTGTGTATATGCCTTTGTCTAACAGCCACACTGATGCTGCCACCCAAGTCCATGGGTAGTGGAGTCAGAATATATTCCTTTTCTCACTTGGATTTTTTATGTGGATACGAAGTGAAGTGGCCGATCCCTTCCAGATAATGGTGAACCTCACTGAGAGGGCCTTAGCCCTTGAGTTATTCTTGGTCACCTTCTAGATGTTCTCCCTCCCCCAACAGGGATTTTCTAGACACCCCCTCCCCGCCCTCCCTTTGTTCTGCTCAGGACTGGGGAGTGATTCCATGATGCTCCCTTGAGATCCCGCTGTCTGTCTCCCGCACTCCCCAGCTCTCCCAGCCTCACTTTTTGTTACTTTTCTGACCAGACCCTCTCTTCTAATCTGTGCTAATAAGTTTGTCGTCCAAGGCCGTGTCCTTCTTTACCTTGTTACAGCCCCAAACCCACCAAATCTCTGTTCTTCCTCAGAATACAGCTCACAATCTGCCCCCTCTCTTTCGAATGGTCACCCTTAATTTAAAAGAATAAAATCTAAGCTTAAGAAATTACAGATAAAATGGAACATTTCCACATATATGATGGAATAAAAGAGGAGCTTGAAAATGAAACTGCAAATCTCTAGTATAAAGTTCCCTTAAAAGAACAACTCTTGATGGCCTGTTTGTGACTCCTTCTGGCCTGCCTGCCTTCTGTGTTCTCTTTCCCTCCCTCTCTCCCCCTCCCTCCATCTCCCTTTTTCTCTTTCTCCTTCCCCCCTCTTCTCCTTCCCCTCTCCCTCCTCTCTCTCTGCTCTCTTCCCCCTGTCTGTGTCTGTCTCTCCCCCTCCCTCTCCCCTCCCTCTTTCCCTCTCTCTCTTCTCTCCCCCTCTCCCCCTTCCTCTTTCCCTCCCTCTCCCCCTTCCTCTTTCCCTCCCTCTTTCCCTCCCTCCCTCCTCTCCATCTTTCCCTCCCTCTCTCCCTCTCCCCCTTCCCTCCCTCTCACTCTTTCTCTCTCCTCTCCCCCTCCCTCTCTCTCTTTCCCTCTCCCCCTCCCCTCCCTCTTTCCCTCCCTCTCTCCCTCTCTCTCACTCATTGATCGTCATTCTTACATCTTTCAAAATGTTCGGTTTTTTACATTGTGGTTCTCTTACCAGTTTTTCTCCTGGTTCAGTCATTTCACTTCGTATCAATTCGTAGGAAACACTAGTACAAAGATTATTCCATTCCAGTCGTACACCATAATTTCTTTTCCTTCATTAATGGCCACTCCTTTAGCTTCCAGTTCTTTTTGACGCTACTAAAAGAGGGGTATGCATACTTTTTTGTACATATGCATCTTTTCCCTTGGTCTTTGACCTCCATGGAGGCGGGTGAGGGACAGCCTGGTAGCGGTATTGCTGGTCCTAGCGTCCGTAGTGTGATCACTTTCTGCATGCTTTCAAGTTGATTTCCCGAATGGCCCGACCAGTCCCATTTCAGCGTTTTTCACACAGCCCCTCTATCATTTGCCATTTTCCTGTTTGTTCGTCTTTGCCACTTTGATGTTATCATTTAATTCAACATTGTCTTTTCATATTTGACATTCATGTGCAGTTGCTAAATCATGTCCCACCTGTCCTTTTGATGTTTCCAGGGTGCACTGGAAGGAATGTTGGCTCTGAGGCCAGGGAGCCTCCCTTTGCACTGTCTGGGGGACTCGGGTCAGGGGCAGGAATAGGGCAGGTCTCTTCCCAGGCCTCAGACTCTTATCAGCAGCTGGTGTGATGGTTCTGGTGCTAGGACCCAGGCGTCCGTGTGATTGGGGGCGTACCATCTCCCCTCTCTGTGCCTTGGTTACCTCGTCTATAGCGGGAGGGGGTGGGGCTCCCCATTTGTGGTGTCATCCTGTGACCTCCTGGGCTAGGGCCAGGCGTCCCCCTGCGTGCCGCCCTGCCCCCCCTCCCCCCCTCCCCCCCCCTTGCATAGGGGCTCCCTGTTTCCTATCCATGGAAACCCGCAAGCTCTTCCTCTGGCTTTGCTGGCCCGCCCTGCCCTGCCCGGCTCTTCAAGTGCTCTGGGTTGTAGCCGTGTGAGATCATTAACTCTTCCCTGATACTGTTTTGCCTGCTCCTGCGTACACACCTTCCTCCAGATATTTTGTGACTACATCATGGGAGGGCCTGGGTTCAAATCCCTCCTCTGATACTCACTGGCTGTATTGGCAGATCCTCAGTGTTTGTCTGCTAAATTTAGGGTTTGAATTGTGGATTCTATAAAGATCTCTTGGCTCAGCGGATAGAAGATTGGGCGTGAGTTCAAATTTAGTCTCGGACAGTTCCCAGATGTGTGACCCTGGGCAAGTCAACCTCAGTTTCATCAGCAAAATGGGTACAATAATCACACCTACCTCCCAGGTTGGCTGCAAAGTTCAAATGAGAAGAGATCTATGAAGTGCTTAAGACAGTGCTTGGCATAGAGCAGGTCCTTAATAAGTGCTTGTTTTCTTTCCTTCTGTCCAGTCCTAGCCCTTTGATCTTATCAGGAAAACCTTTTCTGGCTTTGGGTTTGGTTCCCTGGGATCTTGACCTCCCACGTCTCTGGTTCTCCCTTTGGAGTTTCTCCTGAAGTGCTTCTTCCTGAAGTGCTCTGTCAGAACCTCTCTGTTGCCCCTCCTTGTATATATGTGTTCCATTAGAGGCTAGCATCTATTTCTTGGGGCAGAGACCTCCTTCCCTCCCTGTACGTTTCTCTGTCTCCAGCGCCAGACACAGGTTCCTATGTACACATCGTCTGAGCTTCTTTATGGTTTCATTTGAATTGTAGGCGCCCTTTCCATGCTGAGCACGTCTTGACTTCTGCAGGTTAAATGAGCCTCCTGGTTCAGAAGAGTGAATGTGGCTCTTTTCTATGTGAAACAGTGCTCTAGGCCCTGGGGACAGATACAGAGAATGGATGACAAAGCTCCTGCCTGTATGGGATTCAGGATCTGGGACTGGGCAGGGAGGTGGGGAAACGCAGGTGGAGTGGGCATGGGATTAGCATAATGCAACGTGAATTAGCTATTAGATGGTAATGTGGGGACTAGAAGGAAAAGAGAATTATCAGCTCAGACCAGTGAGTGCAAAATTTGATATAATATCTACAAGTTCTTATGAATTCTTTGAAGAATGGTAGTGTATCCATGAAGACTCTTAGTGTTACTCTTTCTGAATTACCTTTGGGCGTATTTCTAAGTGTTAGAATTGAGATGTGTGTCAGGGGTGGGATGAGGCAGTTACCAGACCAGGCAGGATAGGTTCAGAAGTCTGAGGGTTGTGAATATAGACCCCGGGAAGGTGGGACGTACTGTGATTGGGGGAGAGAGATGGAGAGACAGAAGCTTTCAGCCCTGGGGTTGATGTTTGGAAAGACTCTGAAGGAAGGGGAGTGTCCGTGCCTCTGGGTGTTTTGGGTCTGGTCGCATAAATTCCACCTCAGTTGTGTCCTTAGACCTGTGTGCTTCCCTGGGAGTTGATGGTCCTTTGACCTTTCCTGTAATTTCTGATGTCTCTGGGGTTGCCTCTGGGATGGGTGGGGGGATGAGTCAGGGTAAAAATTTGTGAG
>CM053596.1:38390850-38431720 GCA_028646575.1 Pseudocheirus occidentalis | reverse complement strand
ATCCTTTTAGAACCAAGGGGTTTGGGGAAAAAATAAACCAAAATGTCCTGTATACCTTTTGTTTTCCTGGGTCTCAGGACTTTCTGAAGAGAGATGGAAAGTGACCAGAGATCATCGGAAATCATGTTTTCAAGTGCATGTCCCCTCCCTCACCTAAGAGCCTACTGCCAGGAGGCTGGGAATGCAGAGGGTGGCCTGGACTAGGGTTCGGGTGGGCAAGAGAAGCTTCCTTGTTTAGTGCTGGAATTTGTCTTTTTTTATATATATATTTCTTGGAGTAAATGTTTTAAATAAATGACATCACTGTTTACTCCTTTCTGGCTCTTTGCTTTGTCGTTCATCAGAATACCAGTGAGGGCAGGAGCTCTTAACCTGGAGTCCATGTGCTGTTCTAATATCAATGTCCTTTATGATTCTAGGCGATATAAGCATTTGCAAACATTCTGGGCAGTCTTTAAGCTTCAAGGCTCTCCCAAAGTGGGGGGATATCCAGGACACACACAAAAATGACCCTGGTCACAGCTTGGAGGGACCTTCATCCCATCCAGGTTCCTTGATTCTGCCCCTATGCCAGCCTTGAAGGTGGAGGTGACTCCAGGGGCAAAGGGGCCTATCCCTTCTAGGCTTCTGAGGAGACAGGTTGTCTCCCTGGGCTTAGAGAGAGATTTCCTGGAAATGCTCTGCACTGGTGGGGGTGGTGGGGGGTGGTGAGAGGTGGGTTAGAATTGAAGCCAGGTGGAGGGCTGGGGTGCCCAAGTTACCTGGAGGTCATCCAGAGGATCACTTAAGCCTATTGGAATGTATAAAATGTCATTTGCAAATTCCAGAAAGGATAAAGTAACCCTTAAGAAAATTCCATTCTTCTCTAGGCCTAGAACAAGGGTGGGGAATGCAACCTCAAGGCCACATGGGGCCCTCTAGCTCCTCAAGTGCAACTCTTTGAATCCAAAACATTCTCTTAATAAAAGGGTCTGATCTGTAAAACTTAGGACTCAGTTAAAAGGCTGTGTCCAAGGACCTAGAAGGCCACATGTGGCCTCAATGCTGCAGCCCAGGAGAATATTAGAGCTGTGAAACATAGGATATTCGACTCTTAAGATCTTAAACAATGTCAGAGCTGGGAGGGCCCTGAGAACACAGGGTATCAGAGCTGGAGGGTCCCTAGACACAGGATGTCAGAGCTGGGAGGGCCCTGAGAACAGGATATCAGAGCTGGGAGGGCCCTTAGAACACAGGATGTCAGAGCTGGGAGGGCCCTGAGAACACAGGATATTAGAGCTGGGAGGGCAGTGAGAACACAGGATGTCAGGGCTGGGAGGGCCCTTAGAACACAGGGTGTGAGAGCTGGAGGGTCCCTAGACACAGGATGTCAGAGCTGGGAGGGCAGTGAGAACACAGGATGTCAGAGCTGGAGGGCCCTTAGAACACAGGATGTCAGAACTGGGTGGTCATTATGTCAGTGAGGAAGGACTGCAGAAAGTCACCACTGGGAGCAGTTGTATATCTTGTTTGCAAAACCTAGAGAAAGGCCCAAAGTTGGTGGTGCAGTCAGGACTTGACCCCTGTGTTTTGCCATCTCAGCCCAGTGTTGAAGTATGCCATGCAGCTCATTGCCTTTGGGATTTTTCTATCCTTAAAAGTATAGAAATGAGTGAAACAAATGTTGTTCTGAACCCCTTCAGTGGCAACAGATCCCAGAATTTTTAGATTAAAAGGGACAAGAACACAAAATCGCCTGGTTATCAAATCTGCTTAAGTGTTCGGAGAAGATCCCACCCCTGCCTCAGCTTTTGCTCTTTGGAAATGTTTCTTGATGTCAGAGTATCATCCTGCTCTGTTCTCTGGGACCAAAGAGAGCAGGTCTGATTGCTCCTTGTTGGCCCTTGGCATTGCGTTAATAAAGAGTTGAGGACAGGCCAGTGGGCAGGGAGGGGGGCTTCACCCCCTCTCATCCCCCCAGTCTTCTGACTGCACATTCCCAGCTATTTCCACTGATCCTTACGTGACTCGGACCCAAGGCTTTTTACCCTTCTGGTTGTTCCCTTCTCTACTTTCACTGTGGTCCCTAGGGCTGAACCTAGCTATGATCTGATCTCATTAATGTGCAGGATGTGACAGACCTAGAAATGATTCCTTTCTGTATGGCCCAGGATTTCATCGAGGCCGTTTGGCCGGCTGGCCTTTGATACCCCCAGGTCTTTAAACTGAAAAATTGATGTCTAGACATCTGTTCTGTACTTTTTTTTATCTTCTTTATTACCACTTTGATAACTGTTGAACATTTCGTTACGTCAAGAACAAGCCTCAGCACAACAACATACGTGGAAAGAAGACGGCAGCTTCGTTTTCCTGTTTTATCAAGTTACCCACCACTCCAGTCCTTCATCCATTCAGATGCCATAAGAATCTTATGCAGTGCCCCTCTGACCATGCCACTGCCTCCGAGGCCAAGGCTACCCTACCTCCATTTAGTAATACTTACCTAGGGCTCCCTGTCGGATCACATAGGAAATCTTCTGGCATTTATAACTAGTGCCCTTTTCCCATGTTGTCTTATACATAGCATTCCCACCTCCCAACCCCTTGGCACTCCTTCATCCAGACGCACTGGCTTCCTTGCTGTTCCTCCAGCAATGCAACTGCCTGACTGCCCCATGCCCACTCTCTCCTTATCTCTAGCTTAAGGTTTTCTTACACAGGAGGCCTTTCCCGTTTGCTCGAAGTTGATTGATTAGCTCTAAGTTAGCCTGTCTCTATCTTGTTTGTTCATAACGTTCCCATTACCACATTAGACTGAGTTCCTTGAAGGCAGGGCTTGTTTCAGGCCTTTTGGGGAACCCCAGTGCTCAACATAGTATAGTAAGTAGATTGATGGATTAGTCCTCTGGGAGAGATGGGTGAAAAGATACTATTGGAAGAAAATGAAAGCATGTAAAAGCAAAACATCAATATAGCTAAAAATTTTGGGATATTTGCCCTTATGTTCTTGTAATAACACTTGTGTTGTTGGTTTTCACATGTCACTCTTAGGGGCTCAGCTATTAGGTCCCACTTTTAGGACTAGAGGGTGTAGTGTGTCTGGGCCCGGTGACTTACCAAGGGCACATTTAGTACTTAATCTCCTAAATTTTAGTGCAAAGGTCATTCTCAGCAGATGAAATGAAAACAAAATAAGAAATAAGTTTACCTCCTCTCTCTTATTCATCATCCTTATCCCATCGAGTCTGGAGAAACCAGGCTTTGATAAGGATTCAAATGGAGCTGCTTGAGCAAGCCTTAAACCCAAATCACTGACTTTCACTGATTTTCCAATAATAGGTCCCAGCCCAAGCCTCACCTGTTCACTGTTTGGGTTTTGATGGCTCAGGGACAGTGTAAATAGTTACTTGTTTCTGTTCTGGCCAGAAACTCTGAGGGTCTTCTCTCCCAGACTGATTGTTCTGTGAAGGCAAACTAGGCCATCTTTTGTCTCAGATTTTACCTAGTCCTTAATCACTGAATGGGCATAGCTATAGACAAACTGACACCTGGAAGAGAGCTTAAAAAGACCCAGGTCTCCCACTGCTTCTGGGCCATCTCTGGTCCTCCTGATCTATATCTGGCCATGAAATCTGGATGGCTCTGGAGGATAAAGTGAGGCTGGTGACTTTGCACAGCCCTGCCTCACTTAAATCTAATTCACTTGCTAGTCAAAACATCACCCCTCCTGATGTCATTGACCCCTCCCCCCCAAGAGCAAAGGACAAACAGCAGCCATTTCATGCAATATAATAATTAAGAATCCTTATTCTTTGCGACCACTTAGGCCCAACTCATTCTGAACCTTTGCACTTTTGCCACTGTTTAAAGGACTAGGCCACGCTCCAATTTTTTACTAGTTAGAAAGAAACTAAGCCCATAGCTGTGGGGGCTAATTCACATTTTCATCTGTCTCCTCAGTGCTGAGAATGGTGTCTGCATATAGCAGGTACTGAATATTTGCCTTTGCTTCTTTCTAATTTACATATTTTAAAAAATATTGAAGTTGGTTGGTGAGTTCCCTGTGTGTCCATATTAGTTAATTTTACCCATTATAATTCGACAACTGTTAAACTAATGGGAATTAATGTGCAGAGAACTGTTAGCTAGGTGCTGAAGGAAGCCAGTGACCTGAGCTTAATTTGTTTTGTGGAAAATTGGCCACAAGGGGGCACTAGGCCTCTAACCATTAATGGGAAGTTTATTGTCAAGGCCTCCCAGGACTGTCTATGGGCCAGCTCAGCAGCCACATTGGCCACTCGGGGTGGCCATAATTTCTGGATCATCAGCCATGGTTTTGATGGTTTGAACTGAAACTGACCTGATGGAAGGAAATGCTCAAATTCAGCAACAATTTAAAATTTACTATTAATTTTTTTTTCATGTACTTAATCTGGTCGGTGCTTTCATTTTGTGATTGTTGTCTTATCTGGAAATAGTCAACACACACATGCCTATCCCTTCTCACGTGATTATAAAGACCTGACATTCATGTTCTGTGTTCTAAAGTTCCTTTCAGCTCTCATCATCCGTGTTCTAAGGGCCCTCTGAGCTCTGATGTTCTGTATTCTAAGGACTCCCTCAGCTCTGATATTCTGTGTTCTAAAGGCCCTCCCAGCTTTGACATCTTGTGTTCTAAGGGCCCTCCCAGCTCTGACATCCTGTGTTCTAAGGGCCCTCCCAGCTCTGACATTCTGTGTTCTAAGGGCCCTCCCAGCTCTGATATTCTGTGTTCTAAGGGCCCTCCCAGTTCTGACATTCTGTGTTCTAAGGGCCCTCCCAGCTCTGACATCCTGTGTTCTAACATTTCAAATTCCTCAAAATTAAATACTTGGTTTTTTTAAAGCTCCATTTCATGGACCTGCTAGACATTCATAGTCTGGATAGGTTGTGCTAGATGAGGACATGGGATTTCTAGCCCCTTAAGTGGTAAAATCATAGACATGCAGGTGGGAGACACCTCATTACCACTGGTCTCCATTACCCACATGACAAGATCTGTACCTCCAAAGGTCAGAACTAGGCACGGTGAAGGGATACACTGGGGAGACGGGCACACTTGGACACTTTATAAAGTGTGAGATTTAATCATAGCTATAACAGTGCGATGACCCACCTTGACAAACTGCTAAATGTGTTCTTGGGGAGGTTGAATACCTTGCTGTTTCTGGAACTGAGATAATTCCAGTTTCCTAGAAAAGGGGGTGATTCACCCCAGGCTGAATAGCTGGTAACAGATGCAGGGTTTGATCCTTGCTCCTTTGACTCCAAAGTCAATGTTCTTTTCCAGTAGACAGTACTTCTCTGACTCATTCATCATGGGACTTTGAACTAATCACCTCTCTGAGGTTCAGTTTCTTCTGTAAAATGGAGGTAATAAATGGTTATGTTCCTTATTCATAGGGAACACTGGGAAACATGTAAACCTTACAACATTCTGTATTATGATTATCATTGTTACTCTTATTTTACTCTGAAGGGTCTGGGAAATCAGAGTCTCAGCGAGGTCTGATAAAGACCAAATATTCCACATTGCCTGGCGCAGTCAGGGCTCAGCCTGCCTAGGCAGCATCCTTGGTATTGTCACGGCTACAATTCACCAGCATGAGCCCGGACCTGGTATTCCCCTTGATTGCGATCCTAAGGATTTCTTTGTAGTTGCAAGCCCTGGGATGCCACTTAGATGATATTCTAACTCTAGAGTTGTTTCTATAAACTCTGTACAGTCTCTCCTTTGAAATGTCTCTACCACATTCAGTAGACCTGACCTTAATCCTGATTGAGAAAAACTAGTGGATAATCTGCTTTCTGGTGAAAAGAATGCTTCTTCTGGCTGTGAAGACAGGACCTGTGTTCGAGTTCCTCACTATTATGAAACTCACTTGCCTTTTCTGGGCCTCTATCTAGGGGGCTGGACTTGATAAATTATTCTTCCTGATTCCAAATTAATGATGTCAGGAACCCTGGGAGAATAGGACTGTCACCCTAGACTTATAGGGTGATCCACAAGGTATAGAAGAACCTTAAGATCTTTGGAAAAACATCTTTGGAGGGCCAGAGAAGTGGTGGGTACGGCCCCCAAGACTAAAGCCCCAGAGACAAGAAGGAGAGGGGAGACTAGAAATGAGGCCCCAGGAGCACAGCAAGAAATGGGCTGGGGGATGGGGAAAGGTGGTCCATTAGGAGAAAACCATCAGGTTGATGAAGAGAGTTGGTTGCTATTAGCACTTTGTGGAGCCTATTTCACAGACCCTGCTGCAAAGCCAGAAAAGCTCTCCCTCCAAGAGGGTGTTGCTAGGGATAGTTATAAAAAGATTATCACAGAAGCCTGGGCCCCCAGCATCAGATGTTGGTGCAGTTTTGAATTCTTCCCTTATGACAATTCGGGGGGCACCAACTCCCCAGTAACCTAGACCAACTCTAGAACTACAACTTTGTAGGGAAGGAGAGACTGAGGAGATAAAGACAATTCTGATTGAGGGCCTGCCTGTTAACTCATATGCCCACAGAGTTTAGGGACCTGGCTAACACAAAACAGGACCTGACATGATGGGTGAACTCTCTGATGGGAGGAGAGGAGGCTAGGAGATGTGTGCTTGTCATCTGACATCCCGCCCCCTCTCACACTCCTCTGATACACACACACACACACACACACACACTCACACACACATATACAGACACATGTTGGGCATCTAATTATGTTATTCAAGGAAGGATGAACTACGTTCAGTGTCCCCATCTTCCCTTATCTTTCCTGGTGGATGGATGGATGGAACAATCCTGCAGGCTGCCTAGAGAGATGGAAGTGGGGCTGGCCTGCCAAGGATGCTCGCTGGTAGTTCCCTTCCTGCCATGATCACAGCACCTTTCCAGATGTGCAGTACTGGATCCCCTCATTTGTCTCAGACAGGTTTCTGAGGCTAGATCTTCATGGCACACCACGCAGGCATGAATGACTAAAGGTCTGGTGTAGTCCTATTCCTGTTATCTTGAGGTGTGATCTTGAGCTGGTACCCTCTCTGTGCCTTACGTTTCCTCATTAAATTAGGTGCAGGCATATCATTTAAGCTCCCTCCTTGTACATCAGTTTCCTCCTCTGTAAAATGGGTATAATCATCATCATCATAACTCCTGCCACCCAGAGTGGTGGCAAAGATTAGGTATTGTAATAACAAATAAAATAAAATTGGGTTGTCAGGCTACATGCTCTCTAGTGTCTCCTGTTCTTGGCATTAGTCAATCAAGCATTTATTAAATAGCTCTTATGGGCTAAGCTTAGGGGAATATGAAGATGGGAGTAAAAGAGACCCTGCGCTATAGGATATTACGTTCTAATAGGGGAGATAATACGTACATGGACAGACGACACAGAATAAAGGCAGCCGGGGGCATAGGAAATAGAACACTGCAACATTCTGACTTAAAGTCAGAAACGCTGAAGTTCGCATCCTGCCCCAGGGACTTACTAGCTATATGAAACCTGGGCTAGTCACAGCTTCTCTGCCTCAGTTTCTTCAACTGTAAAATGAGGATAACAGAATCTGTCTCAGGGTCATTGTAAGGATCAAATGAGATATTTGTGAAGCTCAGCACAGTGCTTGGCACACAGTAGGCATTTAACAAATTCTAATTTTCTTCCTTTTACTACTACTTTTACTCAGTACCCAATGTGATTTTCTGTCATGAGGGGAAGAGTTGGAGTCTAAGGGCATGCCAGCCCTAGAGAGAACAGGACATGTCAATGTGTAAAGGTAGTCAAAGTGCTGGAATTGGAGCAAGAAGGGGGTTAGATTCTTGTCTGTAACACTTAGTGTTTTACTAATATTAAAAGCAAATCACTTTTGCTTAGGCTTTAGTTTTCTCCTCTGTAAAAATGAGAACAATAACTCATTTTTATAGCACATTAAGGCACCTTCAAGAGTCAAGAGTTCCAGAATTTGAGAGCTGGAAGGGACCTCAGTGCCTGAAAGGAATTCCTCGTCCCCAAATATTTAATGGGTGGTTTCTGCTTGAGGGCCTCCTATAAGGAAAATCCATCACCTCTCTCATAGTGAGTCCTGTCTACTCTGAGACACCTAGCTGTAAGTATTGGAAAGTTTGTCAGGTCCTCAAGTCTACATTCTCTTAGTATCGTCTGCCCTGCCCTCTGGGGCCAAACAGATCAAATCTCATCTCTTTTCCAGAGGACAGACCTTTAAGTACTCAATGATCTCCATCATGTCCTTCCCCTCACCCTCCAAGCCTTCTTTTCTCTGGGATAAACGTCCCCTATTCCTCTTAGGACATCCTTAAGGCGCTTTCTCATCCTAGTGATCTTCTGGACGCTAGCTAATGAATGACCTTTGTACACTGCTGTACCCGTTCTTGACCTCTCCACTCCAACTGTCATCTGCCCACTGTCATCTGAGCACAGTGGGATAATCATTTCTCTATAGATCTCACTAGCTTAGCTGCCATATCCCACTATAGTCCCTTAAGAACCCCAGATCTTTTTCAGAATAATTTATCTAACATGGCCCTTCTCCACATTGTACTTATTTATCCTACCAGATTTCATCTTGCTTGATTCACCCCAATATTCTAACCTGTTGAGATCTTTTTGGATCCTGACTTTGTCGTCCAATGTGTTAACTGTCTCTTTGTGTCATCTAAAAATTTTATGAGCATGCCATTTTCCAAATGATTAATTTAAATGCTTGGCAAACTAGGGCTAAGTACAGATCTCTGGGAACTCCTGCTATGCTGTTATCAACTGTACTTTGAGACTAGCTATCAAACAGGTTGGTCTAGTTCATATGTCTTTATTTTCTCCTCAAGAATAGTATTATTATCAGTTATCAATAACTGTTAAAATTAAACTATATCTATAGTACTTCCCTTATATTAAGTAGCTTAAGTAGTAAGTACTTAACTAGTAAATACTTAATAGCTTAGTAATCCTATCAAGAAAAAAAAAGCAATGATTAGTCCATTTTGTGACCTGTACTTGCTGAAATTATATCAGCCCTTTGTAATCACCATTTCCCTTTCTACACATTAAGTATCCATCTTTTTAAGGATCCATTGTAGAATTTTCCCAGCAAAATGTGTTCTCTTCTTCTTTTGTGAAAATTGGGACCATATTTATCCCCGTCCATTATCTCTTGTTTTTATGACAAGCCTGCGAGGCAAGTAATACAAGTATTATTTACTTAGCAAAAGTTATAGGTAGACAAGGTGGTGAAAGGCACTAGCTCCATCTAGCCTGTCACTTGTATAGACCATAACTGGCATACTTATGGGAAAGTTGAACTGTAGTCCAGTAAGAGTTTGAGACAGATCTGAGAGGTAGGAAAAAAGGCATTTGAAAGATTTAAAGGCCCAATAGTTTATCCAGCTGTTTGGCTGGTTGCCGCTATCTGGAGTACACGTCACAAAAGAGCTGTAATAATCCCAAGGCTATAAACTAAAGAATTTTAGACAATTCTGCCCTATATGAGGAAAAGAAAAACCATATTATCCCTTAGTAGATAACAGAGTCTCAACGAGGAGCGACTCAGTGGCAGTAAAAGACATTGGAGTCTCCACAGGATCAGTGGCAGGAGTTACCTCATGCACCCATATTTCCTAGCCTTACATCTGCTGTGGGTGCTCTGTTCTCCCACCAATGATATAGTTACTGTCAAGGAGGAGCATCCCTGTGTGGAGGGGGGCGGGGAACCCATACATATATTATGCTCTTTCCTTAAATGTCTTCCTCTGAACCCCCTAGTTGGCCTAATGGGGAAGGAAAAAAAAAAAAGTCAACCACAAAACACATCGTACCTAGCTCTGGCTACGGTAGCACAAAGGTCACGAATGGATACTAGGACCATACGGACGTGGTCTTGTCTGCCCCTTGTCTCAACTAGTACATTTAAAAGCAGATTTCTTGACTCCCAAGTCTAGCATATTTTCCCTTATTGTTTCCCTTATGCCACACTTTCAGAAGGCTAAGAAAGAAACATTTAAATAGGATATTTTTTTGTCCCCTTACCCAGCCCCATAATAAAGAAACCACTGCTTGAATGAAATAGGAGCTTTATTAAATATTTGGTCAAATTCTCAGCCAAGATCTGAGCCATAAATAACATCTCTGGGATGGGTTATTTAGCCACTCACTACCATAAAATGGACTGGACAAGGGGACCAGAAGGGTGAAGGCCAAGTGTGCCACAATCTAAGATGTTTCTCATAGCAGAGACTGTACCCCATTGTAGATTAGGGTTCAGTCCCCTGATCAGAAGAGACACAGCCCTTGACCATCACTACTGTCTAGAGATTGTCCAAAAGACTATATGGATAAAGGTGGTAGTGGAGAGAATTCCTGCCACCGTCCTGTAGATGGGCATCAGATAAGGCGGAGAAGAGAGCAGGAAGGGACCCATCATATTATAGCATTCCACCACTTGTAGGATAATGGTTTCCGGCGGATGTTGACCCAATAGTAGGCATCCCCCTGATCTTCTTGATGACCGAAGAATTCCCCAATGAACACACAGTTCAGACCCAACGGCTCCAGCAGGCTCTCAACTCTTTTTTCCACACAGCAGGCTCCATTGACTAAGGGCCCGTAGGGTTTGGGGATCCCCAGGTGGGATCCTAAGACCATCATATTCAACTATGGCAAGAAGAAAAAGAAGGGTAGAGATCCCTCAAACAACATCAAGAAGACGTAATCCCTACACCTAGGAGATAATGTATGCAGCAGAATGTTCAGAAGGAAAAATCAGCAGCACTGAGGGTCACTTTCAAGCAAAAAGTTCTAAAAGAGGAAGGGAGACCTATTGTAGATACAGAATCAGATATGGAAGAGAACTTAGCGTCCATTTTAGAGGTAGCTAGTGGTATGGTAGATAAAGCGCTAGGCCTGGTGTCAGAAAGTTGTAATTTTTCAGTCACGTCTGACTTCGTGACTATTTGGGGTTTTCTTGGCAAAGATACTGGAGTGGTTTGCTATTTCCTTCTCTAGTTCATTTGACAGATGAGGAAACTGAGGCTAACGGGGTGCAGTGACTTCTCCAGGGTCACACAACTAGTGTGTCTTGAGGCAGATTTCAACCTGAGCCCTCCAGACTCCAGGGCCAGCGCTCTGTCCACTACACTTAGTTGCCCCAGAGTCGGGAAGATGAGCTCAAATCTGATCTCAGGCAGCTGCTCCAATCTGTTGCTGGAATCTTGTCACATAGACAGACATGACATCTCTCATGGATTACTCTTCTCCTACTCACATATCTCCTCCCCTAGTTCAGGTCTGCATCAGCATCACCCCTTCCCCTAGATTATTCAAATAGCTTCTAACTAGTATCCTTGACTCAAATCATTCTAGTCCTGCTCCATCCTCAGCACACCTGCCAAGAAGATATTCCTTAATTGCAGGTCTCACTATGTTACCTTTCTCCCCCACTTTCTTTTTTTTTTTTGGAGGGCAGTTGGGGTTAAGTGACTTGCCCAAAGTCACACGGCTAGTTAGTGTGTCAAGTGTCTGAGGCCAGACTTGAACTCAGGTCCTCCTGACTCCAGGGCTGGTGCTCTACTCACTGCGCCACCTAGCCACCCCTCTCCCCCACTTTCAAACTTCAGTGGGTCCCTCTTATCCCAGGATCAAATATAGATCCCTCCAATTGTCATTTAAAGGTTCCTTATCCTTTACTCCCATTTATGCATATGACCCAGTTACGTTGGTTGCCTTGATGTTCTTCATGCATGACCCACTATGCCTTAGTCAGGGTCATCCACAATGCCCAGAATGCTCTCTCAGCTTACCCAACTTCCTTGGACACCTAACTCCCAACTCAGCTTTTGAAAGGAGACCACTGGCTGCCACTACAGATAGGCGGTGTGATGGATAGGGTGCTAGGTGTAGAGTCAGGAAGCCCAGATGTCAAATATGGCCCACTCCCCGCACATTCCGGCCATATTCCTTACCATGTTTGGGAAGAGGTGCCCTGCTCGGAGCACTTCTTTTCGGGTGCCGGGATCCTGGATCCAGCCCAGGCGGAACAGCTGGGGAACGTAGATGATGTCTCCCTCTGAGAGTCCCAATTCTGCCTCTAGCACCCTTTGATTATAAGCGATGCAAGACTTGACAGAGACAGAAGAAAAGCATCATAGATCTGGAAAGGAAACTTCTAACCATTCTGTAGATGAGGCCGGGGAAGTCAGGATTTGAATTCAGGTGTTCTGGCTTCAAATCTTACATTCTTCCAACAATCTTCCTTAGATACAAGTAGGGATTTTTTTTTCCCCAATGCTACACTCTCAGCACGTCAGAGTTTAGAAAATATTTTTGTTAATAAATCCCATCCAACTTGTTCATTTTAACGCATGAGGATGCTGAAGTCCCAAAAGGAAATGGGACATTGCCCTTATCATATGATGAGTCAGCGGTAGGCCAAGGACTCGAAATAAATGCAGGTCTCCCAACTTCTAGCCCTTAACTTTGCTACAACACACCGCCTTTCAATAGAGGACCAATGATTTTATCTGGAGAAGGAAAGAAAAAGCCTTCCCATTTCAGGCCCATAGCAGACAATTCCTGTTTTTAGCCTTTGTCTTCAAGTTTTTGCCCTTGGTCAATCTTGTAACAGTCCAGAATATACAGTGCGGAAGAGGGGATTAAATTCTAGTCTGTGTCTACAAGGAGTGATTGAGGGACAAAAGGTCAGTTTGTGGGCTCTGCCTAGCCAGGAATGGGCAGCAAGCCAGACTTGGAGCCACCAAGGCATGCTAGTCCTCCTCCTCCCCCCCATACCTGTACGTAGTCATTCTGCCTCCTCAAGGATTTATCGGCCAGGATCTCATCGATGCTCATCTTTACTCTGTCTGTAGGAAAGACAAGACAAAATGATGAGAATAAACATTACCAGCAGCCCAGAATCATGAGAGGGAAGTGGTGGGGAGGGGCATGGACAAGGCTGGAGGGGGCCTTCGGGGGGTCACTTGTGGGGCAAGAAGCCAGGGAGCACCTTAGGACAGACCAGAGCCCTTTCTCAACTGTTCCTCTCCTTACTCTTCCCGCTCATAGAGGTGTGGGCCACCTCCTCCTGTCTACCAAGACCTTCAGCTCCTCTTCCTCTTCTGCCTCTGGGATCTCATTCATCTTGTTTCTTGCATCCATCCATGCAGGCAACTCCCCCAGCTACAGTTATATGCATACCTTCCCCAGCCCCCAGATATCCCAGGGGCCATCTCAGATTCATCCTGCCCCACCTGGCTTCCCCTTCTCCACTGCCATCTACTCCCACCTATGAGTATGGTCTCTTTAGAGAAACAAAAACATAAGAACTTCCATGACTTTTCCTTATTATTTTATTCTAGCAGCTGGTACTTTCCTGGTAAAAATTGCTTGGTTGCTGCTTTTCCAGAGAGGAGGGAAGCCACATATGAATATAGGTAGAGATACAGAGATACATGTGTTGTACACACACAGATGTATGTGTGTATACACATGTATCTCTATACCTGTGTGTGTATATACACATGTATCTGTCCTCCTCCTAGGAGAACATAAGCTCCTCGAGGGCAGGAGTTAATTTCACCTCCGTCTTTGCCTCCATAACACTGGGCACACAGTAGGTGCTTAATAATTGCATGTCGCCTGACCTGAGCTCAGAGCATGGGGCCAGTAGTTAAGTACAGGTATGCCTTAGGATGTCCACTAGACATTTCTGCCCTTGCTGGTGAGGCCAGGGTTGTGTTGGGGGAACTCATGTCGTAGTTCAGATGGAGCTGACCAAGAGGAGTGGGGATCAGAGGGAGGTAGGTACCAGTATAACAGAGCAGTCTTGCATCCACTGCGTCTAACACAGAAGCCTTCCCGTTCCCACGTCTTTGCTCCAGCTTGAAGAGCTCATAGCAGGCACTGGGACTGGCCAGGAGTAGCCGGAAGCCCTAGAGAGACAAAGGACAGAGTGAGGAAGGGCTGCTTGACCATGGATGCCATTTGTGGCTTTTCAGGGTTTTCCGTGGGGTAAGGACCTTGTGGAGGGCAGAGTACAGATGTAGCTACTCTTCCTGGGGATAG
Organism: Pseudocheirus occidentalis; assembly: GCA_028646575.1. Lineage (NCBI taxonomy): Eukaryota > Metazoa > Chordata > Mammalia > Diprotodontia > Pseudocheiridae > Pseudocheirus > Pseudocheirus occidentalis. Next base: position 38,417,655 of record CM053596.1, on the reverse strand, counting down.
GGGCAGGTCTCCAGCTTCTGGGGGCTGCTACTTAGAGTAGTGCACAATGGGTGCTCAGATTTGTGGATTTGATGTTATGAAGAAGAGGTGCTGGTAAATCCTCTCACCATGGACACTGGCAGACTAGAGATTAAGAGGCAGGTTGTGAGGAGAAGGCTGGGGGTGTGGACCTAGACTCATAATATCCAGAGCCTTCAACTTTTTATTGAGTTTCCTCTTTAGAAGAGTAGGGGGGAGAGGTGACCAGCACAAGTGAAGGGATCCCAACCTATTTAGGGTCATACAGCTATGGCCCAAAGGGTCTCTTGAGGCCACTGGAGTCCAACATTCACTGTAAAGAGGGGAAATGAAATCGAGAAAAATTTAAGCTTAATTTCTCCAAGGCCATACAGCCAAGCATAAGAAGGTCAAACTTTGAACTTGGTTGTTCCAACTCCATACCTCTATTCTTTCCACTGGACCGTGTGGTCACTAGTTTTTCCTTCTAAGATGCATGTGAGGGTTTGCTTCAGGTCTGCTTAGCTTACTCACTAACATATTCCAAACCTACATTAGGTCCCACCCCTTCCCACACACTCCTAGCCTTGGCCAGGCCAGACAGACCGGTCATCTCCTGTCCTCTCTCTACCTTTCTATCATTGGCAGGGACAAAAGTCAGGAATTCTTTCACGTTGCCCTCCAGAAGCCATGCACAGAAGAGTTCCAGGGGGTCTTGCATTTTCTGGGCATAGATGAAGCTCCGCAACTTTACATTCACTTCTGGGATGTTTTCCCTAAGAAACACAAGAGTTAAGTAAGTAAAGCTAGGAGGTATCTAGGAGGAAGGAGGCAGGCTGAAGGCCAGCAGGGCCAACAGAAGGGAATCCTGGGCCCGAGGCCCACAGCAGACTCTTCTCTGCCCACATGAGAGATTCAGGTCACAATTCAGCATTGTGCCCATTTAATTTTCCATTAAAAATAAACATATTTTGTTCTTATCATTCCCCTTCAGTTTAAATATCCTGCTTCCCTTCCTCCCAGAGGGCCGTTCCATCTAATGAAGACTACAAGGACAAAATAGGAACTGGACTTTTGCCTTCATTGGCACCAGTAGCTTCCAGGAGAGAAATGGGTGCTAATGCAGGTTGGCACCTTCTCTGATATTTATAATCCTAGAAAATCCTCTGGGACACTGAAGGTTTAAGTGACTTGCCCAGGGTTCACAGAACTCCTAAATGTTGGAGGTCATTCTTGAACCCACATCTTTTTAAGACTGGATTTCTATGGGGGAGGGGGAAAGGAAAACCACAAAACAATTCTACAGAAATAACCAAAGCGTAGAACAAGGGACGATGATGGGGACATAAATGATGCCTTAAGGGTTAATATTAAAGGTTTTCCTGTACCTAGTGAGGCTCTCCTGAGGCTGAGGGTGTCTCACAGACTCTTCCCCTAATCTTGAAATACCATAAACTTCCCCTTATCACAGACTGAAAAATTCCTTGTTTCCCTCATCCTAGGTCATGAAATTTCCCTTGTTTCCCTTATCCTGTCCTTATTAAACCAAGTCCCCATTCCTCTGTAAATTGCTAGTCCTTCCAGGGCTAGCCCACTGTTTTTGCGTCAATAAAAATTTTGGTTAGAAGAAAGAATTGGTTTGGTTAGAAGAAAAATCATCAAAGTGAATTCTTTCACACTTGATCCAGCTCTCACAACTCTAAACCTCAGCAACCATGCATGCAGTAAACTAAAAGTAAATAAATAATTAAAAAAACAAAACAATGCATACAGTATTTCACACCCCTAGGCCCCCCACTTCTGCAAAGACAGGAGGGGTCTCCATCTGCCCATTTCAGAGAGGTTAGATTGAAGGAATTTTAGTTTTTATGTCATTAATGCCTTTCGTAACTTGGAGAGCAAGTCCTGGACACATATGTCCACAATCTCATGCTGCATCTGAAGTCAGGAGACCTAAGTTTGAACCCTGACTCTGAGCCTTCTTGGGGTCTCAATTGTAAGGGTGAGGGGGCAGCTAGGTGGCGCAGTGAATAGAGCACTGGCCCTGGAGTCAGGAGTACCTGAGTTCAAATCTGGCCTCAGACACTTAACACACACACACACACACACACACACACACACACACACACACACACAAAACTAGCCGTGTGACCTTGGGCAAGTCACTTAACCCCAACTGCCCTCCAAAAAGCAAAAAAAAAAAAAAAAAAAAAAAAAAAAGAGTGAGGGGGTGGGTTGTACTTAGGATGACCTCTAAGACCCCTTTGGACTCTAAATCTATGATCCAAAATGGTTTTTTTCCCCTTCCTGGAATCTAGATTCCAAGACTCTCAGGCGGTAGCACTCAGAACTGGAAGTGATCTCAAGGGCAGACCCACACACCTCACTCCCACCGTATAAAAAAAAAAAAAGAACAGGAGGGAACAAACCCCACAGGAATAATTACTGATTCACCTAAAGACGCACAGAAAGTGACAGAAGGATATGACTTCTGACTTCACGTTTTAATGCTCCTCTAACTATTGCACCAACATTCTCCAAAAGCCCGATTTCAAGTCGCCTATTTCACTAAGCCTTTCCTCATCCACTTGAGATCAGCAGAAATTTTCCGTTATCCCCTTCCATTTCACAACTTTCCCCATCACGGTTTTGACATATTGAAGGTTGGCATAAGAAATTAAATGGGAATTTGGGGAGAGAGTTTTGCGGAAGCCACAGATGACATGCAAAGACCAGCAGGTGACACAGAAAATGTTTAGAAACTCAGAAATGCATGAAATATGTATAGTATTGTAAAGATGTCCCTAAAGTCTAGACACATAGGAAATCTCATTAACTATGAAGATGAAAAGTTTTCAACAACATTTTATTTAATCAGCATAAACTTTAGCCATGACAGTTTCATATGGAATAAATGCTTTCATTAGTTATTGGGGACTATTTTTCATATTAATGAAATTAATTTAATTTAATTAGTTAATGAGATTTCCTGCATCTCCTATGTATTCCTATAACATCTCATTTATATTAATTAAATAAAATGTTGAAAATTTCATTTCTTGAAAATATGCATAGTTAATGTGATTTCCTATGTGTCCAGACTTTAGGGACATCCTGTATAATATCAACCTATAAACACTCCATAAAAAACAAGAAAAATTCATGTTTCTTCTCTGGGAGGGTCAAAAAAATTTTGCACAGATTTTCCAGATTGTGGGAGGGGAAAGGCCAGTAAGGGGATGAGGGGGACCATACGCCTAACTCCTTTCATGTGAAAGGAATAACTGTAAGCTTCTTGAGGACAGGAACACTTTCCTTTTCCCCCCTTTGTCTGCCCATGTCTAAAGAGTACCATGTATGTCATTAGGAGCTTAACAGATGCTCAGCTGACTAGCTCATTGGATCTTATATAAATCTTTCTGGGAAGTTCTTATGCACTGTACAGTTGTATATGAATGTGTAAGTTATGTTGTCTTTCAGCCTGTCTCATGGTGCAGGTCCCACCATATCAACCATTGTTTGCTTTTCTCCCCCATTAGATTGTGAGCTCCCTGAAGGCAGGGCCTGTCTTTTGCCCTAGTGCTTAGCTGGTACATAGTAGGCACTTAATGAATGTTTACTGTTTCTGACTCTTCCCCAGCAAAATGTCTTGGACACTTTAAAAACCACTTTTTGAATATGAATGACCAGCTATTCTCAAGACTAATGACATGCATGGGGTGGGGAGAATAAGTTTTCACATTTCTTTTACCAGCTGAAGTCTCGAACTTCCTCCTCACCTGGGCAAGCTGCCATTGCCAATGAGAATCCTGCCCAACGGATAAAAGATGCCATTGGCGGTGACTGGTGGGCTGACTTCCAGGAACCCAGCGGCATCCAGATGGTCATCATCTTCCAGTTGACGGATCACGTAACCAAAGGCTGGTACCTGGAGAAGTCCCACCCCCCAGTCAGAAAGACACATTGAACAACTCATGGTCCTAATGGTCAGCGTGGGCCAGAATATGGTTAAGAATTTTGGCTCATGAGTTGGAACTATAAAAGACCACAGAAACCCAGGGGTTTCTGAAATCCCTTCATTATACAGAAGGGAAAAAAAAGTGAGACCCAAGGAAATTAGTTGACTAGTCCAAGTAAAATAACTAGCCTGTGGCAAAATTGGAACTCAAACCTAGATCTTTTGAGTAACAGCACTGAGAGAGGGCGGGAGGGCGAGGGGAGTGAGGGAAATAGCAAGTAGGGAAGGAAAGAGGGGAGGGAGGGATTCTTTCTTTAGTGTTAACTTCTTAAAATTAAAAGAATAGTCTTAGAACTGGAAGAAACCTCAATGGCCAGAAATGCCTTCTACAAACAAGCCTGACAGGTGATCATTTGGCCTCTAATTGAAGACCTCACTGCTTCCCAAGGCAATCGCATTCCGTCCTCTTTGCAACAACTCATAGTTAATCAAAATTTTCTTGTCTCAAGTCTAAATTTTCTTCTTTGTAACTGAGACTGTCAGTTTTGGCCTCTAGGGCCAAACAGAGCAATTTGACCTTCTAGGTGATGAGCCCTTCAAATACTTGTGAATTTGCCATCTTCTTGCCTGACCCATCTTTTTCATTCTCCAGGCTAAATATTCCTTAGCCCCTTCCCCATTCTAGTCACCTTGGCTGGACATTTTCCAACTTTTCCCAATGTTCTTCCTAAAAATTCAATTTCTAGCCTATCATTTGGTTGGAAGAGAATTTGTGAGGTCATGTGAGACCTCCAGCCCCTTCTAGGCAAGCCAACTAAAAGATGAGCCTCCCCTTCACCACTCTGGGGACCAGTAACATTTCCTTGAGCCTCCCCTTCACCACTCTGGGGACCAGTAACATTTCCTTGAGCCTCTCATTCACCACTCTGGGGACCAGTAACATTTCCTTATCTATAAAATGGAGAAAATGAACACCTTGCATCATTGACCTCATGGTACTAGACTAAGGAAAGGGTTGTTTTTTTTTTTTAAGTGATGGATGAGCAAAGGTTGTTCTTGACCTCATTGTGATAGGCTTGGGGGGATCATGTCAGAGCTTACCGCACCCAACGGAGCCACGTACCAGGTTGTTTTTTAATGTGAAGGACTGGAGTCCTCTGTTCCAGGGAACGTCAAGGAAAACATGAAAACATCGTTGAGGAGTGTGGGTGTACCCAATCGCCACCTCATTCTGGGAAGAACAAAAAGAAACCAGTGTCTCATTTCATGTAGAATTTAGAGGTGGAAGTAACTTCTCATGCCTCACAAACAGTCTTTAGCCCCCCAATTGCCTCTTGGGCTCTCTCTGCCAAAATTTCAGCTCTTCAAACTCAAATTGTCTTCTCCCTAACCCAGCTCTTCCTCCTATCTGCCCTATTTGTACTGGGGGCACCATGTTTTTCCAGACAGCTAACTTTGACATTTCAGAGTCCTCTTTATATATTTGATAAGCAAGGGGATATGATGTGTTGAGGATACAAAGGCAAAAAAACAATAAGTGGTTCATGCCCTCGACACCTTAAGGAATCCCAGAACTGGAGAAGGGACCCAGCGGCCATCTAGTCCAACCTCAACATTTTTTAAACAAAGATTCCTATTAGAATATAGTACAGACAGACATTCAGCCTCTGCTTGGAGCTCCCTGAGGAGGGGAGCTGATACCCCCGAGGACCCCCATCTTATATCTGGGCCTCTCTAATGGTCAGTAGTAATAACCACAACAACAGCTAGTATTTATGCGAACGCTTTACATCAAGCCCAAGTTTGTCTTTCTGGATTTTCCTCCTAGATTGATCGTGCCTTGTCCCAGGCCCCTTCTCCATAATGCTGTTCTGGTTTGGCATGTGCTATTGCAGAGGCCACCTCTTCCTCACTGACACACAGGTGTGACCAGGTCCATTTGGCTGCCTACTCCCCCTAGGAGAAAATCCATACTCTTTAGTTTGGCTCTAACGCTGCCACCTGGCTCCAGCCACTGTGATCTCCTGTCTCCTCCAGCTCTTCTGCTTTGCAAACAGGATGGTCTGTGACCTCGGGGCTGAAAGGTCTCTTCCTTTCTGCCTCTCAGAAGCTCTTGACTTAGCTCAGGTGTCGCCTGCTTCACTGAGGGCTTGCTTGACACCTACCCCACCTCACAAGGGCTCACAAGGACACGCTAAAATTGTTCCTTCCCTGTACAAATATTTCTAAAGTTCTGTATCTTTCTTTCTGTCAGGCTCCCCACCACTACCCTCATCCAAGGCCCTTGTGCAGTCATACCTGACTCTGTGTTTTCTTGGCAAAAAGATAATGGGGTGATTTGACATTTTGTTCTTCAGTGTAAACCCATTTTATAGATGAAGAACTGAGACAAATAAGGATTAAGTGACTTGCCCAGGGTCACTCGGCTAGTAAGAGTCCGAGTCCAGGTTTGAACTCAGGACTCCAAGCCCAGTGATCCATCCACTGCATCACCAGGAAACCAAGAGAAACATTTAAATGTGAAAAACAGACAGGTGTATGAGGGGAGGTAGATGCAGTAGATAGAGCCTTGGGCTTGGAATCAGGAAGACTCATCTTCTTGAGTTCAAATTCAGCCTCAGACACTTACTAGCTGTGTGACCCTGGACAACTCATTTAACCCTATTAGCCTCAATTTCCCCATCTGTAAAATGAGCTGGAGAAGGAAAGGGCAAAACCACCCCAGTATCTTTGCCAAGAAAACCCCAAATGGGGTCACGAGGAGCTGGACACGACTGAACAGCCAAACAACAGCCAATTGAAGAAGCTGGAGCAGGAGTCAGGAGATCTGGATTCAAATCTCAGGGGGTGCTGTTTGACTCTTTCATGTAAGTTGGAAGAAGGAGAAAAAAAAAGCATTTATATAGTACCTACTAAGTACCAGACACTCTCCTAAGTTTTTTTTTTTAAACTACAAATATTATCTCATTTAATCCTTACAACCACCCCTGCAGTTGAATGCTATTATTCTCTCCATTTCATAGATGGGAACAATGAGGCAAACAGAGCTGAAGTATCTTGCCCAGGATCAGATAATTAGTAAGTATCAGAGGCTGGCTTTGAACTCAAAGGGAAAAACTATTTGACCTCCCTAAGTCTCATTTTTCTCAAACTTTTAGATGAAGATAGGCACGCATTAATTATCTTGTAGGACTATTCGAAGAAATTTGTGATGGTATCCAGTATTCTTATGGTTCCTTATATATATTGTTGTTTGAGCTTTAAAGGTATGTGATTATTTCTGTTTTTGCAGGCCCAGAGCAGTTATAAGCCTTGCCTAGGGATTTTGTAAGCCTTTAAGGACATAGAATCAACTCATCATAATACTTATTGGTATCTAGCCATTGATTCAAAGTTTACATCAACCGGGGCCTTACTTTATACTTTATACTGAATATGACAACCTGAATATAACTTACTAGGTTCAATTGCTCAGGCTTATCAATAGAAGCCCTGCCAAAGTTAATCCTCTAAGCGGTTGTCCTGAACAATCCCAATCGAGGTTCCCTATGCCCCTCACTTCCTCCAGGGTCCTTAGCCAGGAACCAAGCCCATTTTATTCCATATAACTGATTTGCCCATTGCAGGGAGTAACCCTGCCAGCATGCCCTCCCCACCTCTATACCCTGTCCCTCCCAACCAAGAGAACAGGACCATTGGGCCAAGGAGGGGTGTTCAGAGAGCTAGGCTCTTCAACCCATTGGTATTACCCCAATCCATGTGTCTGGACGAATTTCATCCCTAGGGCAGAAAGTCAGTTGGCACTGAGCTGTATAGGAAAAGCGAAGGATGGTTTCCAAGAAGTTGGATTCAGGTATACATCTGAAAGGAAGCAAAGAACCAGCAGGGTATTATCCCTCTCAAATCAAATCCCTTTCCATAAAAAAAAAAAAAGATCTTGGTGGGGTGGGGGGGAGGAAGGAACTTCTTTTACTTTTGTATCCATGGTCTTTTGACCTAAAAAAACGATTCTTTACAAAGACCTTGGGAAACAAAACCTTGATCAGAACTTTAACATAGTGCCACTTGGGACTTGCCCCCAGAGTGCTAAAAGTTAGAGGGGGTTTACTATGCTTACACTCTTTCAGTAACAGGGACAACTAGAATTTCTCAAACTAGGTAGCTACCAAATGGGTACACGTTTCTTCTCTTTGTTATAACCCCAGGGGCTTCTTTAGCTTGTTCACAAGGGCTAACGTCCCAGGGTCTGCCTCTTTTCCCATTCCCTTGACCTCCATCAATTTGTCATCATGCTGCTTCTGGTATAGTTTGCAGGTTCACTCTAGATACAAGCAGTACTTATGTCTCTCCCCTTACCACCTTTCTCCTAAGCACACCACAACTGACAATCCATTTAGAGTATTCAAAACCTACTTTATCACCTGGACTTTCTCCTCCAAAGTCTTTGTGTGTGTGTGTGTGTGATATATGTATATATATACATATATATACACACACACACACATACACACACACACACACACACACACACACACCCCAATTGTTTGCTATTCATATCGGCAGGGGTAAGAAGGATATTACTCTGTATCAAGAAGTGCAAGGTTTTAAGTTATAAACGCAAAAAAAAATCTTTGGAAAGGTTGCCAGTTTGTAAACAGTTTTGTAAGTCAGTCTAGCTCAGCACATATTGGGTGAGGGGGGCAGGGGAGGGAAGGAGGGGGGAAGAGGGGAGCAGAGGCCGGGTGAAGAGAGAATACTTAGTCTTTTCCTCTTGGCCTCTATGGGTGACTTGTTGGTTTTAATACCAAATTACCTTTAGCTCTCTGATCTGGTCCATGGAATGAGACCAGGTGTTTCTGCAGCAGAGATCACCTCCCTAGGCTTTCCCTGCTTAGATTAAGTTATGCTGCTGAGGGTTCTTGGTGCGTTTTCCATCTCTTTTCTCCCATTCTAAAATTCAACTTTCAAGAAAAAAAAGGGTGGAGTAGGGAAGCAATCTCTAGGGCCCTTGTTCCAACCCCCACACTTTCCCTGTCCCTATTTTGATCTGCTCTGAGCGAAGTTAGATGCCCTGATCCTTGGCACTGGAAAAGGCCACTCTAGAAATCATGGAGCATCTCAGGAAGTAGGACCTGAGTTGATTAAGAAGTTTTCAACTTGCCTCTCCTTCAACCATTTTCTCCAGGTTGGAAATGGCTGTAACTTGTCAGATATATAGCAACCCGACCTAGATGTCTGTGAATATACTCTTGATTAGGTGAGGACAGAGGAGATAGTTCAATGAGACTCCAAACCCTAGAACAAACCTGCATCTTTCTGCCCCTGACTCTGATGATCCCGTCAACCACCTGACAGGTGGTTCATCCATGTTGTCATTCCAAAAACTCCATGGACACAGGGGCTTTGTCTTCAGTTTGCTAGAAGGGAAAGTAGCAGAATAGCTCCAAGTGTAGTCTCCCATGTGCCAGGCGGGGGGGGGGTGTCATTCGCAAGCTCCTTGTCCCACATTTTGGCACAGAGAGCTGTGAGGCTGATGTCAGGGCAAGAGGAAGAGGAATCCCCAGAGTTTAGTGGGGTCTCTTACAGTCCCATCTCACCCTTACTTGGTCACATAGATCTCCACAGGTGGTTGGGTGTTAGCAATCATGATCCATGGTGCCACACGGAAAATCACTTCCACACGATGAATCGGAGGTTCAGAGTCATCCTATGGGAGGCAGAACAAGACCGAGATATAGTAAAAAGTTGTTAATCTTTAGAGTTCTAAAAAGCCTAGGTTCAGCTTCTTCCTAGCTGGGTGACCCTGAGCAAGTCATTTTACCCTTTCTGGGTCTCTGCTCCCTCATTCATAAGAGGAGGTGACTTCCAAGGTCCCTTCCAAATTAAAATCTATGATGCCAAGTGGTCAGCTCTCAAGCATCCCTATTCACTGGAGGCTGTAATCAACCCATCCTTCCCATATTTCTCCCAGCCCCTTAAAGTAAGGTTTTTTTCTTCTCATGGGATGATTTCTTCAATCCTATCCACCCTACCCCTTTCCTCAAGTTCTCTTTCTAACTTGCCTCCAAACTTCACCAACCTCCTCCCCTACCTAATTCAGAGCCCATTCCCACACATACCTTATCAGAATTCTCCAGAAGGGAGACAGTGAAAGAAACCAAGCCAGAAAAGTCAACGTCTGGGAAGGAAAGAGCTTCCACATAAAATATTCGCCTTTCTTGGTTTTTCAGATGTGTGAGGGCATAGAGAGGTCTGTTTGGCCCCAGTACCATTCTGTAAGGAGGATTTATGGAGGGTCCTAGAACAAGGAAAGCATGAGGCTGGTTACAGGGGCAGGTCCCCTGGTTCTAAGCTGGGGATTGCAGGGGCAGAGTGGGACATCAGAGTTCAATGGCTCATTGCTACCCCAAGGTAATAGATTCAGTCTTCCACACCTTTGACCCCATCAGGACAAAACTAAAGTTTTTCCTTAGCTACCAATCCCCCTCACAGGAGTTATATGACTGCTGCCAACCAATGGATCAACAAAGAGGAACGTGGGTATATGTACAGTGTCTCCTTGAAACGAGGCAAGAATATCTGGAATGACAGCAGATGCCTCTATGAAAAGGCATTAGACCTTAGAAAGCTAGCTAGTTTAAACCATAGTCCCCATTGCAACCCCATACCCCCAGAGATGATTTGTCCCAGTTTACAAAATAGGACCCTTGGCACTGAGGGTCAGTTTGGGCAACTCCAAATCTAAGGTACATGCCTCTGTATTGTTATCACAGTGACCTGGTGATCAAGGGTCTTTGCAAGTTAGAGAGAAGGTATGGTTAGCAACAACGTTCCTAGGCCTGGGATTTTCCCCTCAGGAGCCACATCCAAAAACTGTCTGCTTATATCATCTAAGACTTTCCTAGGCTTACAGCTTGCTTCCTTATGTTGGACATTTCTTAATGTACTATTCCTGTCCCCCAATGTCTTCTGGTTTAAATGAACTGAGCAATTTGGGCTGGTGCTTATATGGGAAGACCCAGAAGACAGATAAGGAAGAAGGTCAGATTAGGACAGATTATAATAGTGATGAAGGTTTATTTGCTCTGGTTTCCCTTTTTAAAAAAAAATTCCTGAAATTCTATTTAAAATAGTACTTGGGTTATAGTAGCATTGGGTTTTCAAAAAACAAAAAACAAAGCAACATCAAAATCCCCCTCACAAAAAAAAAATTGTTTTTTTTTTTCCTGGTCCTTGGAAGACCAAGCTGGAAAAACCTCAGCTTTACAAATAACTGAATCAGCAAAAAGAAATCCTCTGAGCTCAGGAGAAGAAAGGAAAGGATAAACTTGACCTTTCTCTACCCCTTCCTTTCCCACCCTTTCAGCTCTTAGAGCTGAATTTAGGGTAGTTTCTCAGGCAGGGATGATTGCACAGTGGGGGGTGGAGGTAGAAAGCAAGAGAAGGGAATGTGACTGCTCTTGGATGTTGGGTTGTTTCTGTTTTTTTAAAAGAAAACTTAAAGAATGGCCAGTAAGTAATGTTGGAAGACCAGGAGTTGGGACAGCTGGCTCCAATCTATTCTGCCACTTTTGAAATCAAGGCAAGGTACTTCTACTCCTATCTGTCAAGCAGGGAAGTTAAATTCCATCAGGAATTATTATTTTTTGGTAGGGGCAGTTGGGGTTAAGTGACTTGCCCAAGGTCACACAGGTAGTAAGTGTTAAGTGTCTGAGGCTGGATTTGAACTCAGGTCCTCCTGACTCCAGGGCTGGTGCTCTACTCACTGAGTCACCTAGCCGCCCCCACCATCAGGAATTCTTAACCAGGGGTTCACAGATCACCAAAGTATCTAGGGATAGATTTCAAAGGAGTCCTTGGAACTTAGAGAAGGAAAAAAATATCATTTTTGTTTCCCATGAAATTGCTGAAATTTAGCATTTCCTTCAAATATATATAAAATTATAGAAACATAATTATAATACAGAAGTACAATATAGGAATGATGCATATAATTATAATTTTGTATATGTATACATATACATATATACGTATACAAAATAGCTAGCAAGTAGATGGGGGCAGCTTGGTGGTGCCATTGTACATAGAGTGCTGGACCTAGAGTCAGAAAGATTCATCTTCTCGAGTTCAAATCCAGCCTTAAACATTTACTAGCTTTATTACCCTGGGCAAGTCACTTCACCCTGTTTGCCTCAGCTTCCTCACCTGCAAAATGAGCCAGAGAAAAAAATAGACCACTCCAGTATCTCTGCCAAGAAAACCTCAAATGGCGTCATGAAGACTTGGATACTACTGAAACATCTCAACAACAAAAGTGTTGATGTTCTCAGAGCATCTTCACAAATCATCCTGGAGGGGAAGGTGCTATGGTTGTGCTCAGACAGACAAAGCCTTTAGGTACCCTGCCCAGGGTCACAAAGCCAGGAGGCATCCAAAGATGGATTGGAGCCTAGCCTTCATCTACTGTGCCACCTAGTGGGCAATCATTACTCTGAACATTGTATTGAGAAGAGGTTCCTAACACAAAAAGATGGAGAATCCGTGGACTAGATGGTTAAGGTCTTTCCATGACACTGAATCTGAGCTTGGTTTAATACTGTGGCTAGGGGGCAGAGCAGAGTGGTCTGAAGACAGATGTCTTTGGATATAAGGTTTGAGCCAGATGTCACATTTTAGACCGTTTAGTCCCATGGCTTCATTTTATGAATGAAGGAATTGATGTCAAAAACAGTGTCTGAATCCTGCAGCAGAGACTGGATTTGAACTGAGGATCTTTGATCATGAATTAGCCCTCTTTTCCACTATGCCATTTTTTTTGTTTTCTACTGGTTCATGTCTTACAAAACTGGTCTTTCACCTGACTTAAATCCTCCCCCATTGTCACCCAATGGTGGGTTCTCCTGGGGACCCACCTTCTGTCCCTCTGACAGCACAAGGAGGCCCACTATTAGCTTTTCTTTGGTGATATTGTCCCTCTCCCCAACATCACAAACAAACCTTCAGGTGGAGGATTCCCATTTATAATGGTCTTCCTTCTTGTCAAGGACCTTTTGGTCCAAATAATGGTATATGGGCAAAACTTAGGGTTCCTTGGAAAAAACATTTGCCAGAACCAGAACTCTTATTTGTGAATGCAAAGGTTGCACAAGCCTTTCTGTGTAATAGGCCTCTCATTCCCACCTCCCTATTTCCCAGGGTCCTAAATTTCAAGTTGGAAAGACCTTGGAGGTCACCTACCCCACCCCTATTTTGTAGACAAGGAAACCTAACCACAGGAAGTCACTCCCAGATAGTGAGTGGCCAAGTCTCCTGGAGCCAGGTCTTCTAGCTCCTAGCCAGTCTTTTCCCTCTTTTCTCTCTTTTCTTCCTGCCCCTTGTTGGGTCCCCCAAACCAAAAGGATACTCACGTTCCACTCCAAAGAGTCTCACTTTGTTTGGCTGAGAGCAATTAATAACTAGTTTATGAGTGTTGAAAAATCCAAGTGGGGAATGTATCTTCAAGATCATTTTTGACATTTGAGGAATAGCTGGGGAAGGAAAAAGAAGTAGCTGGCTACTGAAAATCTGAGGATGTCTCTTCCCTGACTCAAGCATCTGCTTGAATACTTTGTGATACAGAGGCATCATTCTTTCAAAGCAGCTGCAGTTCATTTTTAGACAGCCTCAATTATTAGAAGGGTTCACAGATCTTCAGTCTTAACCTCGGCAAAAGACTCCTCCCCTCCCGCCAAGATTCAGTGCCTCTGCTTCCAGGGCCCCAATCTGTAGTGCATAATCCAGCATTTAGACCCATCAGGATCATCAACTTTTTTTGAGAACATGGTACTCACCCTCATGCTACTCACACTTGCACATGGGGATGTCATATGGGACAGTGGAAAGGTTTCTGAATTAAGAGTCAGAAGACCTGGGTTTGAACCCTGGATCTGCCACTTCAGTACCTATGCTCCCTTGGACAAATTATTTCCATCTCTCTGGGTCTCAGTTTCCTCATCTGTAAGATGGGTGGAGTTCTAAGGGAACCTCTGGCTCTAGACCTGTGATAAAATCCATAGCGAGCCCTTATCCCCATTCTGCTCAAACAACTTTTGCCTTTAGGATAGGATGCAAACTTTTGTTTGTCTCTTCCAGCCTTTCACAGCCTAGCTCTAGGTTTAGCACCCTCTCTTTTATTCACTGTATTCTAGAGCCTGTCTCCAAGGCTTTTTGACCACATATTCCTACTATTGAAAAAATTTGCTCACATATCCAATACATGCATACTTTAAAAATTATATATGTATATATATGCTACTGTACTAGCAAGTATGATATTAAAAAACTTACACAAACAAAAGTTGATATTTTAAAATGGCAGGGTGAAATAATATTTGAATCATTCAGGGACCATTGGTGTTTAAGTGGGGGCTGATGTGATCAGACCCATGTTTTAGGAAAGTGACTTTGGTGGGCTATGTGGAAGATGGATTGGAGAAGAACTTGAGACATGAAAATTAATTTGTTATAATTTAGGCAAGTGATAAGGGCTTAGATTGGTCAGATACAAGATGCTGAAGGTGTAGAAGGAAAAAAAAACTTAGCAGCAATTGGATACATGGAGGGAGTGGATTGGAGTTTAGGATGTCCTTGAAGCTGTGAATCTTGGTGACTGGAAGTATCCTTGGAATAGTATAGAAGGTTGGGAAGAAGGGTGGCTTTGGGAGAAAAGATACTGTAAAGAGATTTCTAATGTAGAGCATAACCCTTCTCAACCTCTGTGACTTACTTTGACCCATTGAAAATAAAAAGAGGGACAGCTGTTTCTTACCAGCCCCTATACTAGCACAGGGTCTGCTCCTTCAGGTACCTGCTGTGGTTACAAGATAATCTGGGTGGAGATGAAGAAGGGATACTGGGTGGAGAATTTCACCTATAAAGATACTAGAGAGGTTATGGTTGTTCTTTCCATCTCTCACCTGGTCCTAAAGGCCTTATGTTAAATCTAAACTTATGCTATTCAGGATTTGCCTACACTTCTATTTACTTAGCACTAATACCACCTTAGTAAAATGTAGTCAGTCATAGCTGCTTCTGATCTATGTGCCTCATTACTGTGAAAAGGAAATCAGAGAGAGGGGCAGTGGTTGAATAAGGTACACAGATATGAAAAGGATGGAAAGAGTATAGATTGTTTGGATTATTGGGGGCTCCTGAGCTATATGAAAGAGAATCTGTTGACATATAGCTTCACAAAGTTGGGTAAAAGAACACACGATCTGACTCTCATCTCTAGGCTGGAAAACAACAACTCCTCTACTAATCTTTCTTTAACACCTGGCATTTATATAGAATTTTAAGATTTGCCAAGCAATTTATAAATATTTTCTCCTTTGATCCTTGTAATAACCCTGGGAGGTAGGTGCTACTATTATCCTTTTTATATAGATGAGGAAACTAAGGCAGAAAAGGTTTAATTGCCTAGGGGTCAACGCAGCTAGTAAGTGTCCAAGTAGATGTGACCTTAATTCTTCCTAACTCCAGGATTAGCGCCCTATCCACTGTGTATCTAAGTGCCTCTAAACTAGTAATTTGGCTGCATGGTTGGACTTGGGGTTCACTTTAGTGGTTACAGCTCTTTACTTTATTGTTCTCCTCTCTCAAATGTGCATCAAAATCCATTGTGTTTTTTCTTATTTGGGAATGTATTTCCACTTTCACTTTTCTGTCTTTAATTTAGGCCTAGTCCAAGATCAAGGCTGCTCCCCAGAATGGGAGATGCACTAAGTTACCTCTTGGGTCAAAAGTTTCTTCAGCTGCATCAGGCGGGTATCTATTTCTGCATCCACAGTTCACAAGCATGATGGGCCCCCGCCAAGGGAAATAGGGTCTTGCCTGAAAATACAAACACAGGGTACAGAGAACCACTCCCCAACCCCCACCCCAGACTTATGAAATGAGTCTTTCTTGCAGCTCTGCCTGGACTCTGCCTGGGAAGACAGAAAGACTAAATACTGGGAGAGAGGAAGGGAATTAGGCATTTAAAACACATCTCTTATGTGCCAGACACAGTGCTGAGCACTTCATAAATATTTCCTTTGAGCCTCACAAAAACTCTGGGAGATAGATGCTATTATTATCCACATCTTACAGTCGAGGACACCAAGGCAGAGGTGGAAGAGACTTGCTCAGGGTCACAGAGTTAGTAAGTGTCTGAGGCTGGATTTGAAGTCAAGTCTCCATGACCTGTCTCGCATACCACACAGATGCCTAAAATTTGCCTTATGTGTAATTTGGAATTTAGGAAAATCTAACTAGTAGATTAGAATTTTCTAATGTAGAAAAATTCTATATTAGGTAGAATTTTCAATATAGAAACCAAAGAAATTAACCCCATCACTCAAACATTTCTCCTTGCCTTCCTTTTATCCAGAGATCCTAGACACTCCCTTCTCTTCAAAGCAGTAGAATAACTGATATACATGGTGGTTTGGTTTTTTCCATATTAGCAAAGCCTTTTATGTACTTGCTTGATTGTAAATATACAGGAACATAAAACCCTTGGTCCAGATTTCAGATCCAACTCAGATGCTTATTAGCTGTGTGACCCTGGGTAAGTTATTTCACCTGTTCGCCTCAGATTCCTCATCTGTCAAATGGGGATACTAATAGTAACCCCGTATCCCAGGGTTGTTGTGAGGGTCAAACGGGATCATTGTAAAGTGCTTAGCAGAATGCCTGATACATAGTAAGTGATATATAATGTTAGTTATTAATATAATTAAGTTTCTTCCCTACCCTTCCCACGGACTCCTTTCTCCTCTCCAAAGAAAACTCCCTTCCAACAAATAGAGAATGCCCCCAAAAGCACTGACGCTTTTGAGGTACCATGTATTTATTTTCACCCATTCTTTCATTCAAGCCTCTAACCACCTCTACAAGATGGGTGACTAGAGGCATGAGAAGCCCCATTTTCTTCCATGGTTGGAAAAATGGAACTTGATGGAATTAAATGAAAATGTTCGAGGTTCCATGCCTAGTGACTATCGGTGGCACAATTTGGACCACAGAATCTTCCTACTCCAAAGCCCAGGACTCTAGCTGCTTTTTCATGTTGACCTCCCAGGCCCACCAGTGGATTTCATCAATGTGGCTTTTAAACCTGGGGTCCCATGAATTTGTATTTTTTTCCAAAGAGGTATTTTAAGAACAAGATTTTAATATAACTTGCTTCCTCTGTAAACTCACGTAGTCTATGTATTTAAAAAATGTTATTTTGAGAAAGGGTCCATAGACTTCACCAAACTGCTGAAGGGATCTGGGACATGCCAAAGATTCGGAATCTCTAGTCTGGGAATATTCCCTCCAGAGCACCCTTACTTCCACTTGAAGTAAAAGCCCCAGCCCCTGTACCTCGTGCATCTGCTCCCCCTCTTGCTTCTGTGTTTTGTCTTCACAGCCTTCCACTACTAGAGAGAAATCTGGAAAAGGAAGCAAAGCACAGGGAAGAGTGACTGGCGGCCCAGGGCCACGCTGGGGCCTAGAACATTCTCTCCACTAATCCCTCAGGGACAGACAAGGAGAACTCCCAACCCACCCTTCTTCTAACAAGGCTACAAAGTGGTCCAAGGTCACCTCTTCCCAAAGGCTCTATAGTTTGGGAGTCTCTTTGGCTCCTAAGTCAGGGAATGGCAAGCGACCTTATGAATATTGGGCTTTAACCCGTACCTGAACAGGAATCCTCCCAGCATCTCTACCTGAAGACCTAGAGTGAGAAGGAACTCTCAAGACATTCCTTTCCACTCTTGGGTAAACGTTCATCATTTGGAAAGTTTGCTTCTTCTTAGGATGGTAAACGATAGAGGAACTCCACAGGCCCTTGTGGACCAGCCCCTTCATTTTATGCACATCAGAACTGGGGATGAGGCAGGTCAAGTTCCAAGTTCCCACAATAAGAGGAAGAGCTAGTAAACAAACCTGGGGCCTCCAGCTCAAAATTCAATGCTGTTATAATAATGTAATTAAAAAAATACCTCAACCTATCTAGACCTTTAAGATTCTCAAAGTGTTTTATAGTCCTTATGTTATTCAATCTACTATATAATGTTATATCCTGAGATTCCTTCAAATTCTAACTCTTACAATCCTCTACTCCCCTGGCCTTGCTTCTACCGCTGTCTTTTAGCAATCTTTAATCCTTGGTGCTCACACTATCTAAAAACCTCCAAGTTATCTACTGGCCCCTCAACCCCAAGCCATTCTCAATCCTTTCCCTAGGAATGTAGGACCTGGTTCAGTCCTCTAACCCTAATCACTAGCCTTACACTAGGACACTTCAACATACATGTTGGTGGCCTCTAGCCTTCATGGCTCAACTTTAATTCCAGTGGCCTGTACCACTCCACTTCAATGGATGGTCACCCCCTTGATCTCATCATCATCTACAAATATCCACAATCAAGAATTTTAAGCTTTTGGAGCATGATTTCTTATCATTCCATCTCTCCCTAAACCCATTCTCTTACGCTTACTCTTCATCATCACTCTCCACCTTCCACCTCCCACCACTTCCTTCCTTGGCCACCATCTTTGCTCTGGTTTCATATTCTTCACCTCTTTACCTTTTATTGTCCACTACTCTCAAATATCTTGCCCCGTGTTTAACCAAGCCCAGCTTTATGCTCCCTCTACCTTCCACCTCCTCCATCCCTATTCCTGTGAGTTGGAGAAAGTCACAACCCACTCCCAATTTGCATTATCTAATCTCAACTAAGGGACAGCTAGATGACTCAATGGATAGAATGGAATCTGGAGTCAGGGAAGACTCATCTCCCCGAGTTCAAGTCTGACTTCATTTATTAGCTCTGTGACCCTAGACAAGTCACTTATCTCTATTTGCCACTGTTTCCTCATCTGTAAAACGAACTGGAGAAGGAAATGGCAAACTACTCTAGTGTTTGCCACGAAAATCCCAAATGGGGTCATGGAGAGTTGGACACAACCGAAAATGACCCAACAACAAGCTCAACTAAGTCTTCCTTATGGTAAGGCAATCTTTTTTTCTTCTCCTTCATTGGTTCATAATCTACATGGCGGTTGTTCCAAAACTTCTCTACTCTTGTACCTCCCACAAGTATTCCCTTATCCCTCATCAGATGACTTGGTCTCATACTATACTGGGAAAACAGGCTATTGGCCACCAATTTATTCTCCCATAACATCTCAGTACAATGCGTCATCCACTCTTTTCTCCTTCTTTACTCTAATCTCTGATGAAAATGTATTCCTTTTTCCTGCCTAAGATCACAATCTTTCTACTTTCAACTTCATAGTTCAACCTTAATTTCAGTGACCTGTACCACTCCACCTCAGGAGTGGTATTTGCAGGTATTTGAAGGGCTCATCATTATCTACAAATATCCACAATCAAGAATTTTGAACTTCTTTGGATACTTTGGATTCCCATCCCTTCTAACACATTTCCCCCATGACCATCTCCTTTCTCTCCCTACTAGTTCAGTCTGTGCTGCCTACAAACAATTCTAGTGGGGGGGTAGAGAGGAGAAGACACAATCCAAGCAATTCAATCCCTGTAACTCAATATTTAAGTCACATCATAAAAGATTAGCAGAGAAAAGATTAGGTACCTGATCACAGCTATGTCTAAGAGTAAAATCCTTTTTTTCCCTTTTTTTGGAAGGGGGAAAGCAAGACAATTGGGGTTAAGTGACTTGCCCAAGGTCACACAGCTAGTGAGTATGTCAAGTGGCTGAGCTCAGATTTGAACTCAGGTCCTCCCAATTCCAGGACCAGTTCGTTATTCACTGTTCTACCTACCTGGCCTAGGGGCAAAATTCTTAAGCAAAGAAAGTAGAGAGGTAATCTCAAATATAACATCACTAATACTAATGACAAAAAAATTGAATTTTTTATTATCCATTTCAATACAATTAGGATAGGAAGGGTCAGCTGGAAAAAGCATCAAGTGTCTGATGAGGGTTTAATATTCAAGATAAAGAGAACTAATTAAATATACAAGACTAAAAAATCATTCCTCAGTGGCCAAGTGCTCAAAGGATATGTACAAAGGGTTATCAAAAGAACTGAAAACAATATATTAATCTTATGAAAAATTGTTCCAAATCACTACTGAGAGTGAATTAAAACAACCCTGAGGTTTCACCCCACACTGAACAAACTGGCAAAGAGAACAAGACATGGAAATAGTCAACACTGGAAGCATGAAAAGTCAGGTACCCTATTAGTGGAACTATGGGAAAATCCTTCCAAAAGAAAATTTGAAATTAAGCTTAAAAAGTGACTAAAGTGTCCATTTCAGTAAGAAAAACAAAACAGGCTAAAAAAAAGATATGCTCTGTTTTGGAGAGAAAGACTGTAGGAAAAATGGTATCAACAGACCTGGGCCTATCACTCTGGGTTCTAAGGGTCCTCTATGCCACCATGCGACAGAATCCAGACCACTAGAGAAAAGATAGACTCTGGAGAAATGAGAAATTCCTCATGTTCTTATTTCTGCCTTCACCATCTACTTTCAGACACAAACGACCTGAAGGTCAGAAGAGATCTATAGAAGCCTGTACCTTGACATGGATCTCTTAGACCATAGACTCAAGAAGCTTTCCAATCTCTATTTGAAGCCTCCCAGTGGAGGAAATCCATGATTCCCCAAGGCAGCTCATTCTACGTTGGGTTTGCTCTAATTAGTTTGCTCCAATTTTCTTTACATTAAACTTAATTTTGCCCCTTTGCATTTTCTATTTGCTGTCTCTAGTTCTGCCTAGTGATACTACCAAGGTGACCAAGACCATTTCTTCTTGATAGCCCTTCAAATACCTGGAAACAGTTATGTCTCTTTTCCTTGTCCATGTCTTTGGTTTCAACCAATCCTCGGAAGCTGGGGGCAGCTAGGTGGTACAGTGAATAGAGCACCAGCCTTGGAGTCAGGAGGACCTCAGTTCAAATCCAGCTTCAGACATTTAATACCAATTGCCCTGCCCTCCCCCCTCTAAAAAGTTAAAAAACAAAAAACAATCCTCAGAAGTTCTGCTTTGGATTCCTGTGTCTGTCTCTGGCTTATCAATGTTCTTCTTCAAGTATGATACCCAGATGTGGTCCAAGCTGGGTAGAGTACATTGAGGCTTAGTCTTGAGACCTAATCCCACCTTACACTAGCTATGCTATCAAGGATAAGCCACTTCTTTTGGAGCCTCAATCTTCTAATCCAGTGGTTCTCAACCTTCCTAATGCCACAAGCCTTTAATACTCGTATGTGGGCATATCTGCATGTGGGCAGAACTGCCTGGAGACAGAGGAGCAGTGTCTCAGTTCCTAAAACCATCAGAAATATGTGTTTTCTGATGGTCTTCGGCAACCCTTGTGATCCCTGTGAAAGGGTTGTTTGACCCCCAAAGGAATTGCTACCCACAAGTTGAGAACCACTGTTCAGATTTCTAAAGTAGGGGTAACTATGAGAGCTACCTCACAGACATGTTGTAAAGTTCCAATGAGAATTCTGTAAAGAGCTTTATAAAAATCTTAACAGTTTAAAATTACGTGTGTGTGTGTGTGTGTGCGCGCGTGTGAAGACTCACACATACACGCACACACCTGGCAACATTTCCCTTTGTACTCTCTGGTTACTTGACTTGGAACAGCCTAAGGGAAACAGATATCCTTGGAGGGGGAAAGGTAGATGACCTGGCCTCTCTAAACTACCCCCTGGCATGTTCATCCCATTCCCTCATTGCCTATAGGAGCCATTAGGAACCACCACCGGCTCTGCCAGCTTCCTTTTCAGACTGGGGACTTCCTCTCCGAGTCTCCATTTTGAGACAAGCTCACTCAGGTTGACCAATCTCTGTTCTCCTCCAGCTGGCCCTTTATCAAGTCTTAGCTGCAGCCTCGCTCTGGAATATACCTGTACCCCACTAGTCCCCATCTTCCATTGGTGGTGCTGCTTTCATTTTGTGCAGAGGCCCAGGCCAAACTACCTACCTTCTCCTCCCAGCTCCACCTTTCACTTTCTGGACCACAACACTCTGTCCTTATGTGAATACCTTCATCCCCAGTCCCTACTTTTCGGCTTTCGTTCACATATTGTCTTCCTTCTTTGGAATGTAAGCTCCCTGAGAGCAAGGACTATTTCCTTCTGCTTGTATTTGTAAGGCCAGTGCTTAGCAAGGCCCTAGAGTCCAGTAGGCACTTAATAACTTGTTGTCATGCCTTCATTCATACTGACAACCTTCAAAAAGGGCACTGACTGACTGTGACATCCCCCATGTGGTCATAAGCCTTCACTCTACACTCTGCCCTCCCCTCCTTCCAGCTGCCCAAGCACAGCCTGTGCTTAGAATCAGTCCCTTATTTCCCCTTCTCTTTACCCCTTTAAGCTGGTTACTCACCAATACAGGTGATGTTCATCATAGCCACACAGCTGGAATGTTCCTCCCCACTTTTAAAGTAGGTAATTTTAATCTGCAAAGAGACCAATATTTCAGGGATGGGCTATGTCTGTATTTTCCAGATCCATCACAATGAAGCTTGAAGCAACTAGTGACTATTAGAGCAGCCTGTCTCCGTGTGATCTTTCCCCATCATTCCCCTGTAGCCACTCCATATTCCAGAGAAGCTGGTCCATTGGTTGATTCCCTGTTAGATGACATAGCTTAGAATACTGGGAAAAGAACCAGCCTCAGAATCAGGAAGGTCAGATAGATTTAAGTCTGTTGGGGTGTTTTAGCACTGTGACAAGTGTCAAAAGATCATTTGACTTCTCAATGCCCCAAGCAACTTTAGAAGTTAAAAAGCCAATGTTCTAGCCTGCGATGGTAGAGGGATTCTTAAAATTTTATTTTTCAGTAATAAGTCTTTTCTTCCTCACTGAGGAGAAAGAGGAAACACAATTCATTAACAAATCCACATAGGGAAGCAAAACAGATTCCCTTTGGCCATGTCCAAGAAATAGGCACATTAGGATAGGCATCTTCTTCAGGTAGAATTTCCCATGCCAGTGAAATCATGAGTCTGTTCCCAGCCCCAAACCCTTCCTTCAAATCATGGACACCTGTTGTCCCTTTCCTACCCAGGTGGATTGTAAGCTCCCAGGGAAGTGATGTGGATTTAGTGTTTTGTATTGATTTTTCCCCTAGTGACTATCACAGTGCCTGGTACATGTTTCAATAAATGCTTGGGTTTAATGGGTTTCTGGGGGCAAATGCTGACATTGCTAACATTTATATAGCTCTTATTACGTGCTACGGCTGCACTTCAAATATTTAACCCTGGGGCTGGTGCTTTTATCTTCATTTTACAGTTGAGGAAATGGAGGTGAAATGAATTGCCCAGGGTCACACAGCTAGCATAAGTCTGAAGCCATATTTGAAATCGGTTTTTCCCAGTTCCAGATCCAGTGTTCTATCCACTGTGCCATCTCACTGCCGTGGCATATTCAATACAGAAAGAACCCAGAACTGTAATCGGGTAACCTGGATTCTAGTTCCAACCTCTGTTACCAACTAGTTGTGTGATCTTGAATCCATTTCCTTTCCCCCATAGGCCTCAGTTTCCCTCTCTGCAAAATTCAGAGATTAAAATAGATGGTCGCAAAAGGTCCTGTAAGCTCTAAAGTCTAAAGTCCGTCATACATTTGACTTTGGGTCAATGTCAGGGCTCTGACCTGAGACTTCTCTCACTATTCTCCATCATGATAGGTCTCATCAGCTCCACTAGGTTCAATTAGTTCTGTGAAAAGTATTTGGTTTATACATCCAGCACATTTCTCTTGAGGTGTGGTATTATAATTACCAAACTGCATATTGGACAGCTTTTCAATGTCCTCCGTAAATGTGGTGCCCAGAGACCATGGAGCTCCAGCTCTGGGCTGAGAAGGGCAGAACCCAGTAGGTCTATCCTTTTCCCCTGTCCTGGACATGGTATCTCTTGGAAGGTGGGATTGTAGGACCTAGTATCCAGTTACTAGACAAATGAAGTATATTATTTCCAAAGCAGTCATTCCCCCCATGTTTCCCATGACCCATCATAAACTCACCCAGTCTGAAAACATTGCAGAACTGGGTGCTAGTGCCTTAAGGATGAGGCAGCATGAAGGTTGCAGGTACCATCTGCTGGGATGTCCAGAGAAGGTAAAGTTGAATTTCGTACCTTCCACATTATAAAGGAGCCTTTCAGAAGTTAATGCTTCGAAGGTCTTGTAACCCTCAGGGGCAAGACTGATAATAAAAATGAAGAGAATGATACCCCATTAAGTAGGCAAGGTCATAGCTGCATTCTCTACCCTTCCCACAAGGCTTTGGTGCAAAGAGAGCCAGCCAAAGGAAACATGAATACAGCATGGTAGGTGGGGGAGAACCCTGAACTTGGAACCAAAAGACTTGAATTCTAGTGTTAACAGCCTCTTCCACTAGTATAAGAGATGACCAAGTAAATCACATCCCATTTCTGGTTCTTTGTTCCCTCACTGGTTAATAGAGAGGGCTTAGCTTGGTCTTCAAGGCATCTCCCAGCTCCAAAATCTCCAAGGCCATCCTGGCCAAGCCCAGAATAGGAACTGCATCCCATGTGAAACTGGGCTGTAGTAAAAGTTTTTGACAGTTTCCTACTGGAGTTTTTCCTGGGCTTGCCTTGGTCCTCTCTCAAAGGTTTGTGGGCAGATTTGACTTTAGGTTCTCTCATTCCAAATGTATTACCTCTTCTACCATGTCATGCTGCCCTCAACCAGTGCCAACAAAGAGTCATCAGGAACTCGGGGGCACCACACACCCAGGTTTGGAGAGTTTTAGAATGTCAGAGCTGAACACAGCTCCTTCATTTCACAGAAAAGAAAATTGACAGTCACGATAAAGGGACCAGGGCTCTTGCCATGACCCCTCCTCCCCTACCTTGCCACCTAAACAGCCTCAGACATTCTAAGCACTATAGGGCCACACATCAATAGATAACACTGGGCTATCAAGCCAGGGAAGCTTCCTTGCTCTTACCTCACAGCATCAACTAATACCGTAGCGCCCATTGGGCACACTGCCTTCATAGGCTGCTCCAAAGATATGACCAAAGTCTTCTTTGGGAATTCCTTGAGTCTTTTAGGCTCATTACTTGGGCCCGGCTGGGAATCCATGTTTGCCCCCCAGGAGACCAGATTTCCTTGCTTTCAAGTCAGCTCCTTCAGACTGCCTGAAGTTGTTAGCAGAGAGGGCCAAGAAACAAAGCCCTAGGCTTCCTGTTATAAGAGTCAGTCTTATAAGACCTGCAGGCAGCCCTAATTAAGGGAATTGTCAGTCATCTACTCAGGTGTTCTCCATCTGCCTTAAGACTTAAGTGATAGAAGGTAGAGCATGGTCAAGGAATAAGAAGAGGAAGACAGGGGAGAATATATACATGGCACCTTCCTGGCAGGGTTGAACAATTTATTACAAAAATGTTGTGACAGCAGCTGTGTTTCCTCTAGGGCTCTTGGGAACTAAGATTCTTAGGTGTCTTATAAGAATAAGTGAGAACACTGGGTATTAGATGGCCCTCCTTACCCCCCCCCCCCCCACAACACCTTCATATTCCCAGATGAAATCAATCAGGGCTTTAGGAAGTAAGGACCAGGGATGACAACCTGCCCACACCTACAGGTGTCTTAGATCTTAAGGAGCAAATTTCTAGAGTTGCTCAGACTGAGGAGCTCTGACATGGAGCGAGTAAGGCCCTGAGACACAACTCTGTGTGACCTTCTTCATCTGTACCGACCTCACAGGTTTACTATGGGCATCAGATGAGATAATATGTAGGAAGCACTTTACAAACCTCAGAACACCATATAATGATTCCATAATGCTTATTATTATTTGCCTGCCAACCCTGGGAGTTTAGACAAGATGACCCCTAAGGCCCTGGAAAGGTCAAATGTTTTTTGTTCTGAGGACACTTCTAATTCTGACATTCTGTATTGGAAATTCCCTTCCAGATTTGACATTCCATATTCCAAAGTGTTTTCTAGCCCTGACATTCCAGGTTCTAGATTCTTTCCTAGCTCTATGTTCTAACTTCCCTTTCAACATTCTACATTCACAGGTCCATCCCAGCTCTGACATAATTATGTCCTAAGGTTCCTTCTGGTTCTGATGTTCTGTGTTCCAAGTTCTGTGTCAGAGCCGACATTCTATGTTCTAGGGGCTCTTGTTCAGTCATGTCTGACTCTGTGATCCTTTTTTGAGGAGGGGTTTCTTGGCAAAGATACTGGAGTGGTTTGCTGTTACAAAGGAGAGAAAGAAGTTCTAGACAGTATCAAAAGAGCCCAAATGTGTGTGGGGGGTATTAAGGAGAATTTCCCACCTTGGAAGGGAAAGTCCCCTGTTAGTTAGGGGAAGTCTTCAGGTAGAAGCTAGATGACTGGGGAGTGGTTTATTTTTTTTAAAAGATGGAAGTATTGACATATTTGTAGGGAAGGAGAGACACACACACAGAGACAGAGAGACAGACAGAGAGGGGAGAGAGAGAAGAGGGAGTAAGAGAAGGGGACAGCAAACACATTTAAGGGCACAAGGTGAAATTTGCATGATGATCCAGCAAAGTAGGCTAAGGAGCAGTCTGATTGGTAGGAGAGCCATGAAAGAATAGATTCCAGAGAACCTAGAGAAAAAAATTTCCCCTCATCATCATCCTTTCCTCCAGCTTCTTCTGAGGGGGCCCTTCTAGGCAAGACAAATCCCTCTATTTTTGTCCATTGATGCTACCTTGAAACTTTCCTCTACAGTCTCTTCTAAGAGCATCCCTCAACAATGTTCTCCTATTTCCTCCCCTCCCCTCCCCTCCTCTCCTCTCTCCTTCCTTCCCCTCCTCTCCTCTCCCCT